>CAWUFW010010217.1:0-716316 GCA_963921515.1 Calotriton arnoldi | reverse complement strand
ACCACCCTCACCCAGGGGGGCAGGATGCCTACCACTACTACCACCCTTAGCCAGGGGGCAGGATGCCCACCACTACTACCACCCTCACCCAGGGGGGCAGGATGCCTACCACTACTACCACCCTTAGCCAGGGGGCAGGATGCCCACCACTACTACCACCACTTAGCCAGGGGGCAGGATGCCCACCACTACTACCACCCTCACCCAGGGGGCAGGATGCCTACCACTACTACCACCCCCACTCATAGGATGGACAATGCATGACACAACCAGCACACCACAACCTAGGGAATGCAAGATAAAGACATCCCCCACCACCATGACAAGCGTGTGTAGGCTGTGTCAAATGCCTACAACACCGAACATGACTTTGAACATACAATGTGACCCCCTAGCACATGTGCCACACATATATGTGTGTGGCACCCACAATGCAAGCAGCCCATGACCATTGTGGCAATGGGGCCTAAACCCCCATCATCACAGTGACCAAAAGGTAAGTGTGGGGTCCATAGCTGAAGCACATTTTGACCATTGTGGCAATGGGGTCTAAACCCCCATCATCACAGTGACCAAAAGGCAAGTGTGGGGTCCATAGCTGAAGCACATTTTGACCATTGTGGCAATGGGGTCTAAACCCCCATCATCACAGTGACCAAAAGGTAATTGTTGACAAAGAAAGAGCTGCAACTGCCAAACTGCATGGATCATTCCTGGTCACAGAACCAAAAACTCATGTGTGGCAAAGTAGTGTATGTGTCCCATTGCAACATAAATTGGGGGAGCCAAATACTGCAGTGCAAATGAAACATTCCTTTGGCCATGTGCAGACAAACAACACCCATGGGGGCTGAGACCGTCAACAGTCATCAATGACACAATGACAGAAGTGACCATCAGAATGCAGAACCGCATATTTGCACCAATGGGCACACAAATGCAGATACCCTGTGGAGACAGCAGATGTGAGGTGAACAGATACCATACCATGGCAGCAATGGGACACACAAACCATGATCACTGTGCTGACCGATGACCTAGGAGTCCCAGGGACAGCAGGGGAAACACACCAAACAACATACAGCCAATGGCACACCCAAGATATGCCAATGCAGTGGTGCAGATGCACAAACACAAACAGGCAGACCAACACTGTCATCATACACAGCAGGTGAGGGGTGGGGGTGCCAGTGTCCCCAGGCAACAACACAACACATGAGGAGAGCTGAATACCAATCATACAGATGTGCATACACTGCCACACTAAGGTAACTCATGGATCCAAATCCCCTATGTGGGCAAGCAGGCATTGACAGGTGAGAGGGAGCACAAAACACACATGTCACACAGGCACGTAGGAACAACAACTGACACAGCAAGTCACAGACACACCACAGCACCACCCCCAGGGCCCCCACAATGTGGTGACCCTGGGCTGAATAAAAATACCACTGTGATGACAAAGCTAAATGTCGTTCACACTGTGAACCACAGTCAGGTGTCCTGAGCAACAAACTACCATCACACCTACACAAGCACAAATCAATCAGCATGGCCAGTAAGCCAAGGCCAACATGGAGGCAGGGGACTAGCCGGGCAACAACTCTCATCTGCACACACTCAAGACCACACCCCTCGACCTCCAACAATGTGCAGCAGTGAAGTACACATGCACTGGTGACATTGCACATGCACCCATGACTATTCCAGGGTGGTGGGTGGGAACCAAGGTGTAGAAACACATCACACATGGACACTCAACAAGACTCCTGAATGTCTGACACACTGCACACTACGCTGTACATGGACATGACGGCAATACCACACCGACCAATGGGATCCCAGCCACAGTCACACACCAATGAAGAAGCCAAGGTCACCCACAAAGAACACACATAGACAACAACCAACATTGCAGCCCGGACCCTAAGGAGTGCCAGCAGTCACACACACAACGTGTCACAATCACTGAAAGATAACACAAACTGGAAATCACATGACAGGGGCAAACAACAAGTGCCAAAGGGAAACCTGACTGTGACCCATCTGCGTCTGCACACAAACTCTGCCCTGACAGCAAACACACCTATGGGTGACACCCTGATGACCAGTAATGTGCCATGCACCCACATCACAGAGAACACAGGGAGAAGACTTTGGGGGAACATAGCTCAAGTCAGCAAGCATCACAAACAGGTACAACACTAGGGATCACAGCATGCGCAGATGAATGGAAGTGAACACACAGACATGCACATACAACACACACCTTGGGCGCAGGCAATGTCACACGTGTACACACTGCCATGAGGGGACTCCACTCCTGTGTGAGGAAAGCTGTGCCATATGTTGCCTCAGTAGGGCCCCATCATGTCAGCTGAGCACTTGGTCACACAATCAACAATTAGCACCAAATGAGGGCTCCCATCACATCAGCCTGGTCATGGATGTGCCAACGGAATCATCAGCACAGATCCAACACACTTGTATAGCAATGTTGCACTGACTACACGGATGAGTCCCTCCCCATTGATGCCCAAACCTGCATGTCCACTGGAGATGGCAACACGGTCAGGGAAGTAGACAAATGCAACGATGGCAGGCACAACAGATGTGCAGGGGTGGAAGCCACAGATATGAAATTGCCAATGTAAGTAGGAAACCCATTGCCAAATACTGAACACATGACACCCTCAGATGCTGCTATTGATGACATGGATACACCACATGATAGGACACATTCCCCCTGGACCACATGGTTTCCTGCACAGTAACACTTCATAATCATGAGACCAGATATCACCATCACTGCAGCAAGGGCATGGTTAGCTGCACCAACAACATGTACATCTGAAGCATGAGCACTAGAGAAAAGAAAGTTGCTTTATTCAGCATATGTGTTGTTTGATAACGACGTCCAGAAGAAATTAGAGCAAAGGCCAATGGCCAGTCCATTGTCAAAGTTCAAACAGGGTGACACTGGCAGATGTCACCCTACGCATGCCTGCACAATACCAGGGACAATCCACTAGGAGGGGCAACCGGGGGCAGGCCAGGCACCGCAGGGACAGGATCAGGGCTCACCAGGGGAGTCAGGGAAGGGGTGGTGGGTGCTGGAGAGCCACTGACAACTGCAGTGGAGGTGTCTGACATGGTGTGTGCCGGCACAACTGGGGGGCATGACTCAGATGTCGTGGGTGCCGGCACAACTGCAGTGGACCCTGCAGATGGGGTGGACAGGTCCGCCACTGCAGTGCCCAAGTCAGACAGGGCGGTAGTGGACTCCACTGCAGTGCCTACCTCCAGGGGAGGAGAATGGGGAACAGGCAAGGTGGGTTGGACAGAGGGGAGGACACCCTCACCACATCAGTGGCACAGACAAGCGCAGCGAGGGGTGTGGTGCTGGGAGAGCAAGTGGCAGGGGAGAAGGCCGGAGCATCTTGGGGATGGTATATCTGTGGGTGGGGGAACCTGGGGCAGGGTGTGGTGGGGGCACCTGTGCAGTGGGGGCCTGAGGGATGGAGGACGGAGACCTTGTGCCTGAGCTGCAGGGCGGTGGCGGGGTCTTGCTCTTACCACTCCGGGGGGACTTGCGGGTGGGGGCCTCAGTCCGTCTGCGCCTGGGGGAGGGTGTCCGGGGGCGAGGGGCACTCTGCTCCGTGTGGGTGGGCTTCCTCTTCCCCGGGATGCTGGAGCAGCTTCATCGGTGGGGAAGAGGCCGAGGTCACAGAGGAAGAGCTGCTGTGACTTTGGGGTTGCAGGTGAGGCAAGGGAGGGTGCTTTGGAGGGAGAGGGAACTGAGGACTGCGCAGTGCATGTGGATGCGTGTGTGTGTTCCAGGGCCCCATCCCCTGTGAGTCTGGCTTCAGTCCCCTGAATGTGCGTGCGTGTGCGTTTTGTCATTGGCGTGTGTGTCAGTGTGCTGGATGTGTGTGTGCTGGTGTGTGCCTGTGCCAGTGTGTGTGTGCCTGGGATGGGTAAGGTGCTGGGGAGTGTGGATGGAGCAGAGGCAGGAGGGGTGAGGGACTGTTTGAGGAGGGACACTGCTGCCGTCAGGGAGGAGTCCATGGACCTATTGCCCCTCTGTAGGTCAGACATGCCCGATGAGATGCCCTCCATGAACGACACCAGCTGAGTCAACAGCGCGGTGTGCGCATGGAGGACACTCAGCATGGCTGTCTGCCCTACATGGAGCTGGCGAAGGAGGTACACAGACTCCTCACTCAGAGCAGCAGGGGACACAGGGGCAGGGGGTGCGGTGCCTGGCCCAAAGGAGACACGCTCCCGGACATGGGAGCCTCCACGGACCTGAGGAATGGGAGCCGATGGGAGGGCGGTGGTGGTGCTGGTGGTGGCGGGGACAGCAACACTAGCTGGGGTGTGGTGGCTGCTGACACCCGCCTCCACAAGGGAGTCATCCTCCGAGTTGCTCTGGTCCTCAGCTGAGGTGGATGCTGAGGACTCCTCGGTGTGGCTCCCCTCGCCCTCCGTGCCACTGGGTCCCTCCGACCACTCCTCGGCTGCTGACCCAGTCTGGCTCTCCGGCTCCTCCTGGTCCGTGGAGCTGTCCCCTTCCGTGGCCGTGGATGTATCTGCAAACAATGGGGAAACAGACAGACATCAGTCACCTGCACATAACGCACACACCACTGTGAGCACAGCACATCACAGAGCAAGCCCTGGCATCATTAGTTGTACATTGCTAAAAGTGCACTAATTGAACAGGAGAAGTCAATTGTCAGTCTGATGCCAAGCATGGCACTCACATCCCACATGGCCTTGAACCCATCTGTCTGGTGTCTGTTGGATTGCAACACCCCAGTGTTGACACATGCACCAAGTACACAGTAGTTGGACAGTGCAGAGGACACAGTGTGGACACATCACAGCTCTTGCCACTGAGTCAGTACAGGTTTCCGGATGTAAGGGATGCCCAGAGTCAAATAGGAAATGCATGTGATGCATACCAGCGACAGACACCATGATGCACCCATGTCCTGATAGCCAGCGCCACTATGGTGTGCATGTAGCACATGTCACTCCCCTGCAGGCTCACCAATCAGTAGACACATGCCATGGCGGAGGCATGACTGCAAAGTCATACATCACTGTCTCAGTGATGTATGACTTTGCAGCCAGACAACAACACTCTGCACTGTGTCACAATAGTAGGTCATGGGGAATGCAAGTCCTGGAGCTGCACAAGTGCACATGTACATCCCCCACAACACATCCTCTTAACCCTCATCTGTCCAGGTCATACCTATTGGACATATGGGAGACCTGTGACACTACCCTCTGAACCTGAGCCCCTCACACTCTGCTGTGCATGGGGAACAGCTGCCTGAACTTCACATTTACATGCCCCAGTCTGCATGGGCAGCTGATCAGACACCTATGTGTCACACAAGTATCGTCTCCTATGGTCACATCTCCAGTGGCATGCTGAGCCCCTACCAAGAAACTCCACAGCAGTCCTGGCGACTAATCCACAGCACACTGACACAGAGGCAGACACCTGAGGGGTCAAATCACTGTGCACAATGTGTCCGCTGATACACAGGAGTGGGAGTACAGAGTGTATTGTATGGCCTGGAGTAGGCATGACTGTCCAGCCCCACATGAATGAGGGATGAGCCCTGGACTGTAGGCAGCTGGCTAAGTATGTGTGACACACGTCATATACATACTCCTGGGGCCCAAACATTGTTCCCACCCGCAGCATGGGTGTGTGCCAGGTACCCCAGCCACATGTGGTGGATCAGCTCAGCAATTGGACCACAGATCAAAGTAACACGCTGAATACATGTCAGAATACAGGCATTGTGTAAGCAATGGACCCACCCATGATGCCCACCACAGAGTCAGGGAAACAGATGCTGTCTCCCACCTTGAGTCAAGCAAACTGCAAGGACACAGTCCTAAGTGACAGAATTCCCTGCATGTAAGGGCCACACCTGGGTATCAGATGAGGAGTGGGCAGTGCACAATAGAGGGACATGGCTCCTGGACAACATGACTGCTGTACTGTGGCAGTTTAACCAGGCCCGAGGAGGGCACATAGCATGTTAGACAGAGTACACAGTGCAGTCTTTGACTCACCCCCTCCTTGCTGCTCTCTGGCCTTCAGCTGCCCATCCAGGTCTGGAAAGACCACCGCCAGGATCCTGAGCATGTGGGGGTCAGGGTCCATGTTCCGCCCCTCCTGCGAGGAGGCGACAGCTTCAGCTGGACCCGTGCAATCCTCCGGGTCCAGCCCCGAAGGTCCTGCCACCTCTTTTGGCAGTTGCGGATCCGGCGCTTGTAGACCCCCACGGACCGGACAGCCCGGACGATGTCCTTCCATATCTCATGCTTCCGATGGGCAGAAGCCTGTCAGGATGACAAAGTGATAAGGCCATTACTACACATGCAACATATCCGTGCATGACACAGTTGCATATACATGTCGCAATCACAGGGGCACATGGTGTACCCAGGCAGTGCACGGCTGCCCATGGACAGTTTTCCAGAAGTCACTACATGGTATCATTGCATGGGGAGTAAAACCCTGTTCAGAAGCACTGTCACTGCACCATACCTGTCCAGTGCAAGTCACTACACACTATGGGGGGTGACAACTACTCAGTGAGCCTGCTAGCCAGTGGTGTGCTGACTCTCAGCCTTGCTAGTCAGACAAAATGCACATTCAGAAAGGCAGTGCACAGAACACTCACCTGCTCCCCTGGTGTCCCATACAGCTTGCTGTACTGTGGAAGTAGGCTGTCCAGCAGGGCCTGGTTCTCCTCAAGGCTGAAGGCTGGGGCTCTCTCCACAGTACGTGCCATTGCAGGGTCCAGAGGGGCAGAGACAGCAGCAGTGCAGTGGCAGATGTCGTCCTGGAGCATGTAGTGCAGGCAAGTGGGCTCTCAGGGGAACAGGCAGCAATATATATGTGCTGGAGAGGCAGATACTGTCCCTTGTGTCCAAAGTGATAGGTCCAAGTCGTTTGCATCTTCTGAATCTGGCCAATCCATGGAATAGCAGCACCAAAACACGCCCACAGCATCCTTCAAAACTTCAACTTCATGACATACATGATTTTGCAACATTGTTGTGGGTGACCAACTGATTTTCCAGCAACCGACTCGTTCGAAATTCGAAGTTGCCAGGCAAGCCCATTGTCAATGGGTGCGCACCGATCGGTCCATTGAGGTACAACGCGCACAGGGGTACAACGCGTACCCGCACACATTGAAAGCAATGGGCCGGCCGGAGGCACCGATCGGTCCATTGCTGTTCAACGCGCACAGGGGTACAACGCGTACCCGCACACATTGAAAGCAATGGGCCGGCCGGAGGCACCGATCGGTCCATTGCTGTTCAACGCGCACAGGGGTACAACGCGTACCCGCACACATTGAAAGCAATGGGCCGGCCGGAGGCACCGATCGGTCCATTGCAGTTCAACGCGCACAGGGGTACAACGCGTACCGCACACATTGAAAGCAATGGGCCGGCCGGAGGCACCGATCGGTCCATTGCTGTTCAACGCGCACAGGGGTACAACGCGTACCCGCACACATTGAAAGCAATGGGCCGGCCGGAGGCACCGATCGGTCCATTGCAGTTCAACGTGCACAGGGGTACAACGCGTACCCGCACACATTGAAAGCAATGGGCCGGCCGGAGGCACCGATCGGTCCATTGCTGTTCAACGCGCACAGGGGTACAACGCGTACCCGCACACATTGATAGCAATGGGCCGGCCGGAGGCACCGATCGGTCCATTGCTGTTCAACGCGCACAGGGGTACAACGCGTACCCGCACACATTGAAAGCAATGGGCCGGCCGGAGGCACCGATCGGTCCATTGCAGTTCAACGCGCACAGGGGTACAACGCGTACCCGCACACATTGAAAGCAATGGGCCGGCCGGAGGCACCGATCGGTCCATTGCTGTTCAACGCGCACAGGGGTACAACGCGTACCCGCACACATTGATAGCAATGGGCCGGCCGGAGGCACCGATCGGTCCATTGCTGTTCAACGCATCACTGTATATGTGACTGGCATAGGTCAGCATGCCTGTCTCAGATGGACATATGCCAGCCACAGATAGCTCCCAGGGAGTGAGGGGCACACCTACATCACGACAGCCTGTCCAAACCTTATCATAAGGCATGTAAGGCTGCATTTCCTATTGTGTGTATGTTGGTGTACATGTTGTCCTGTGGGTGTCACCTGTGGGCAGCCACCCCCAGGCTGTGCACGTGTTCATGGGGACAGGATCCTGGGTGTTACGTGTACGTGACCACTGTGATGTGCAACTGTTCATATCTGTGCATGTGTCATGGTCACATTTCACAGTGGTGTTTGTGTATGTCATGTCACATACCCCGTGAGTCCCATGTGGGACGGTATGTTTGAGCCAGGGTGTCCCAGTGGCACAATAGTGATGGCCCTCCACAGTCTTTGTGCATGTAGTGTTTACAATGTCTCTGATTTCATGTGCACAATGGGAGACAGTCTCCACATCCACGTTGTGTGTGCATGGACTCTGATGTTGTGCGTGTGTGTCACAGACGTCCATGGCTCTCCTGCCATGGCAAGTGTGGCCACTACCTGTGGGGGTCATGTTTGTTTTGCTGTGGTGTACACATGATACTCCAGGTGATGCCAGTGTCCATGTGGCATTACAGGGTCCCTGGGAATGTGCCTGTCGTTGAGCTGTGGTGCCTGGGGCACATCTGTCCTCACATGTCACTGGGGGTGACTTTGACACAGCATCATGATATCCAATGGGCCAACCTGGGACAAATTGATGCCACCTGTAGGACCGTGTTGACAGATGTTGGCCATGTATGTACCATACATGTCGTTCCGGTACTGCACACTTCATGTAGTTGTTCCTCATGATGATGTATGTTGGGAACTTGAGTGTGTTCAATGCCGCATATGTGGGGTGACTGACGATCTTGCTTACTTCTCCTCTGCACTGCAGGGCTCCTGCTGTCCATCGGCCATTCCCAGACCTGGCAACGATGGTGGAACGGGACAGCATCCGAGGTACCGCTTCACCAGGCAGCTGATTGAGGATTTGGCAGTGCAGTTGTCCCCACATTTGCAGCCTGGCCGGCCGTATCCTACAGCGCTGACCCCCAAGGTGAAGGTGATGGCAGCCCTACACTTCTTTGCCACCGGTACCTTCCAACATACTGTGGCGTCTGCTGGTGGGATGTCACAGACCATGTTCAGCCGTGTGCTCCGCGATTTCTTGGCGGCAATGTTGCTCTTCCTGAACCGGTACATATATTTCCCTAGACTGCGACGACTCACTGACGTGAAGAGTGACTTTTATGCCCTGGGGAGGATGCCGCATGTCATTGGCTCCATTGATGGGACACATGTGGCTTTGGTACCACCACAGGCCCAGGAGCAGGCCTACAGGAACCGCAAGCACTACCACTCGGTCAATGCACTGGTGGTGTGTCTTGCAGACATGACCATCACACACGTGTGTGCCCGTTTCCCTGGTTCAGCACACGATGCCTTTGTGATGAGGAGTAGTCGCATCCCCAGGTTGATGGCACAGATGCAGAACCAGCGTGCCTGGCTTGTCGGTGTGTACTGACTTTGTGCCATTGTGTGTGATCTGATCTGTAGTATTCCGCCCACTTTTCCAAGTCAGCTGATGTGCACTTGTCTGTCCGTAGGTGACTCGGGATACCCCAACATGCCGTGGTTGCTGACACCCCTCAGGAACCCTGTGACACCTGCCCAGAAGCGCTACAATGAGGCACATGGTCGGACCAGGAGAGTGATTGAGCGGACCTTTGGTCTCCTGAAGAGCCGCTTCCGCTGCCTGGACAAGACCGGAGGGTCCCTCCCATATGCCCCTGCGAAAGTGTGCAAGATTATCATCGTCTGCTGCATGCTCCACAACCTGGCAGTGCGGAAGGAGTTGCCTCTCATCCAGGATGACGATGACCAACATCCGCCACCTGTGGAGGATCCTGGCCTGGACCACGATGCCAGTGACGATGATGATGATGATGATGGTGATGTCCGCACACAGCTCATCACCAACTTCTTTAGCTGAATGTGAGTATCCTGAGGTGTCATGTGAATGATGTGAGTTGGCATGATGTGTGGGTGGTGCTCTGGTGCTGTTGGAGTGTGTCCATGGGCTACTTGACAGGATGTGTGTTGCGATGTGTGGTGACAGGTGGGCTGTACTCCCCAACAGTGTTGACATGCTAACTTGGTTCTGGGTGGGTATCTTGTAACATGTATTGTGCATGAGTTTTGCTGATCTGTCCTGTACTGCATTGCTTTTGACTGTGTGTCATTTCTGTCCTTCACAGGGTACTTTCAGATTCGTTTGGTCAACTGTGTCCACCGACACGACGTTATTGCACATCCAGGCTGGTAGCTGTTGTGTCCCTACAGGTGATGTGCGCCACACCCATGGACTTCCTTCCGTCTACAGTTGTTGACTGTGTGCCCGCTACCAGGTGGGGTTACCTTGCATCTGTAGTGGTTACGGCATGTTGCTACTGTGTAATAAACCTGTGCTTCACTTAGTGATGTGCGTTGTCTGTGGTCACACATTTGACTGCCATTTGCTTACTGCACCTGTGGGCTACTTGACTACAACTGGGAATGGGTGTGGTGTCTGTGCATTGCACCGTCTTCCCTGGCAACATCAGTGTAGGCAATGAGTCAGATGGCCTAGGTGTGTATGTGTTGTGTAGCCCTGGTGGTGTGTCTCCCTCATATGTGTCACGTTGCCTGTACTCACATGCCTGTGTTGTCCTTGCTGTTGCAGTTCGCATACACAGTGTAATTTTGCAGTTCATCATCCCCATAACAGCACCCACGTTGGAATCACGACAGAGGCAAGTATGGTGTATTAGTGTGTTTATTGTGATACATCTGTGTTAATAGTGCATAGGATGGATTGTGCTGTACATGAATCTTGCAATCCCAAGTTCCTAGGTGAATTGAAAGTCCAGGTAGACAGGATCCCCAGTATCGGGGCCACAGTTGTCTGACACATTGTTCCAACTTGTACTCCCCATGCAATGTGTGGGAGTAGTGTTGCCATCAACAGGGTGAACAGTCTGTGCACAAAGGCGAAAATCCAGAACAGGTTCAGGCTTCCTGGGAGTTGCGCTTGGCCATCAGCCTCTCACTTTCCCCTCCTCGGACGACCCCTCTTCTTGGGGGGGGGCCCTCAAGTGCAGGCTGCTGCGGTGCAGGGGACTCTCCGCCAGAGTCCTCCTCCCTCCCTGTGGCAGTTGCAGTTTGTTCGGTACCAGATGTTGTTGGCACACAGGGAGGTGTGGACTGGTTGCTGTTCATCTGGCGGAGGCATTGTAAAATGTCCCTGTGCACCGCCGTCATCTCATGTAGTACATCCCACTTGGACTCCACGCGGGACATGTGGGAGTCCACACGTGACATGTGTGACTCCATGTGGGACATGTGGGAGTCCAAGCGGGCATGATGGGCAGCCTGCTGCTGTTTGATGTCTCTGAGGAGCCCCACTACCTGGCTGAGCTCTCCGGTGCTGGACTGGTACGCATCAGCTATGCGTACCAGTTGTGGGTCTTCATGCACACCAGCAACGTCTGCAAGCAGCGACCTCTGTCTCCCACCCCTCCCACCACCCCTGCTGACATGTGCAGTGTGTGCAGTTGCACGCACAGATAACCCTGGTCCACCTTGGGGGGGTGGTGGTGGTGGTGTCCATGGCCCCAGGTTGGTCCAGGGTCACTGCGCTGGTGTTGTTCCTTATTCTGTCCATGTCGGCAGGGATGGTATTCGTGGTGACAGTCGTTGGAGGGGTGGGTGCAGGGGTGCAGCTGGTGGACCTGCTGGTGCTGCAGCTGGTGGTCCTGCTGGTGCAGCAAGTTGACTTGCACCGGATGTGCCAGGTTGTTCATCGTCCGAGGAGGACAGAGGCTGTACGACGCCAGTGAGCTCGGCATCCTCTTGAGCCTGGGACTGGGACTCCTCAGCGTCTGCTGCTGTGTCCCTATCATCACCTGTTTTTGGGAGACACAAACAATGTATTTCATGTTTCTGCAGGCATCAGTGGTTGACACACCTGACAGTTGTGACTGTGCCTCGGGGTGCGGGCCTGTACATTGTATTGTCCTAAGTCGTCACAGTCAGGGGTTGATATTGGTGTGGCACATTGTCCTGCATTATTTGGGCATTTCTATGTATTCTCTGGGGTGTGAACATGGTCTGCATTGATTGTGTTTGGTTGACAGCCAGACCTCCTTCCCACCCACCCACCCACCCAGTCAGTTATCCCACCATGGAACGTGCTTGCATTGCAGGGAGTGGAAGTTGTCTCTCAGGATGTCAGTCAGTGGTGTCCTGCTGTTTGTTGGTGCACAGTTGGCAGCAGGGCCTTGTGCTCCCCACAGCAGTAGCCAGTGTCAGCCATCTTGTGAGTCCTTCTCCACTCCCTGTGATGTGAGCATGGTTCAGGGTGGTGTTGATGGGACAGTTGTGGGGGTGAGCAATGTCTGTGACTACGACTCCCATCATGCTATTGCCTCCACCCCCCTTCCCAGCATGCCCATGCTTCCTTCCTTTTGACTCTGCTTCCCTGTGGGGTGGGCTGGCTGTGCTGACAGGATGGCTGGGAGTGTTGTCCTGGCAGTTGTTTGGCTAAGAGTCCCAAGAGTGTCCCTGTGCTTCACACAACATAACCCAGGGTGGTGGTGCTTTGTGGGATCTTGTGTTAGGATGGAGGGCATTGCATTCTACCAGGTGGGTACTGTGGAGTTTGTGTTGGGGGGGTGAGGGGAGGTGCTGGTGACTATAGTCAGTGCTGCAAGTCCCCCTTCCCACCCAGCCAGCCAGCCAGATATCCCACCATGGAACGTGCTTGCATTGCAGGGAGTGGAAGTTGTCTCTCAGGATGTCAGTCAGTGGTGTCCTGCTGTTTGTTGGTGCACAGTTGCCAGCAGGGCCTTGTGCTCCCCACAGCAGTAGCCAGTGTCAGCCATCTTGTGAGTCCTTCTCCACTCCCTGTGATGTGAGCATGGTTCAGGGTGGTGTTGATGGGACAGTTGTGGGGGTGAGCAATGTCTGTGACTACGACTCCCATCATGCTATTGCCTCCACCCCCTTCCCAGCATGCCCATGCTTCCTTCCTTTTGACTCTGCTTCCCTGTGGGGTGGGCTGGCTGTGCTGACAGGATGGCTGGGAGTGTTGTCCTGGCAGTTGTTTGGCTAAGAGTCCCAAGAGTGTCCCTGTGCTTCACACAACATAACCCAGGGTGGTGGTGCTTTGTGGGATCTTGTGTTAGGATGGAGGGCATTGCATTCTACCAGGTGGGTACTGTGGAGTTTGTGTTGGGGGGGGGTGAGGGGAGGTGCTGGTGACTATAGTCAGTGCTGCAAGTCCCCCTTCCCACCCAGCCAGCCAGCCAGATATCCCACCATGGAACGTGCTTGCATTGCAGGGAGTGGAAGTTGTCTCTCAGGATGTCAGTCAGTGGTGTCCTGCTGTTTGTTGGTGCACAGTTGCCAGCAGGGCCTTGTGCTCCCCACAGCAGTAGCCAGTGTCAGCCATCTTGTGAGTCCTTCTCCACTCCCTGTGATGTGAGCATGGTTCAGGGTGGTGTTGATGGGACAGTTGTGGGGGTGAGCAATGTCTGTGACTACGACTCCCATCATGCTATTGCCTCCACCCCCTTCCCAGCATGCCCATGCTTCCTTCCTTTTGACTCTGCTTCCCTGTGGGGTGGGCTGGCTGTGCTGACAGGATGGCTGGGAGTGTTGTCCTGGCAGTTGTTTGGCTAAGAGTCCCAAGAGTGTCCCTGTGCTTCACACAACATAACCCAGGGTGGTGGTGCTTTGTGGGATCTTGTGTTAGGATGGAGGGCATTGCATTCTACCAGGTGGGTACTGTGGAGTTTGTGTTGGGGGGGTGAGGGGAGGTGCTGGTGACTATAGTCAGTGCTGCAAGTCCCCCTTCCCACCTAGCCAGCCAGCCAGATATCCCACCATGGAACGTGCTTGCATTGCAGGGAGTGGAAGTTGTCTCTCAGGATGTCAGTCAGTGGTGTCCTGCTGTTTGTTGGTGCACAGTTGCCAGCAGGGCCTTGTGCTCCCCACAGCAGTAGCCAGTGTCAGCCATCTTGTGAGTCCTTCTCCACTCCCTGTGATGTGAGCATGGTTCAGGGTGGTGTTGATGGGACAGTTGTGGGGGTGAGCAATGTCTGTGACTACGACTCCCATCATGCTATTGCCTCCACCCCCCTTCCCAGCATGCCCATGCTTCCTTCCTTTTGACTCTGCTTCCCTGTGGGGTGGGCTGGCTGTGCTGACAGGATGGCTGGGAGTGTTGTCCTGGCAGTTGTTTGGCTAAGAGTCCCAAGAGTGTCCCTGTGCTTCACACAACATAACCCAGGGTGGTGGTGCTTTGTGGGATCTTGTGTTAGGATGGAGGGCATTGCATTCTACCAGGTGGGTACTGTGGAGTTTGTGTTGGGGGGGGGGTGGGGGTAGGGGAGGTGCTGGTGACTATAGTCAGTGCTGCAAGTCCCCCTTCCCACCCAGCCAGCCAGCCAGATATCCCACCATGGAACGTGCTTG
Source organism: Calotriton arnoldi (assembly GCA_963921515.1). Lineage (NCBI taxonomy): Eukaryota > Metazoa > Chordata > Amphibia > Caudata > Salamandridae > Calotriton > Calotriton arnoldi. The sequence goes on along the minus strand of CAWUFW010010217.1, from coordinate 701,712 downwards.
CATTGCAGGGAGTGGAAGTTGTCTCTCAGGATGTCAGTCAGTGGTGTCCTGCTGTTTGTTGGTGCACAGTTGCCAGCTGGGCCTTGTGCTCCCCACAGCAGTAGCCAGTGTCAGCCATCTTGTGAGTCCTTCTCCACTCCCTGTGATGTGAGCATGGTTCAGGGTGGTGTTGATGGGACAGTTGTGGGGGGGGCAATATGTGTGACTGCGACTCCCATGATGCTATTGGCTACACTGACTTGGCCAGCATACACAGAATTCCTTCCTTTGAGTGGTCTTCACTGTGTGTTGGTGTTGTTGTGGTGGCTACATGTGTGGATGTGTGTGTTAGTTCTATTTGTGCCACTGCCTAGCTGTAGTTGTGGTTGTGTTTGTACATGTGTTGGCACAGTTGGATGTGACTTTTTTGATGTCATGTGTTGTGTTTATCTGACTGACATACACATTTTGGGATGATTCTGTTCTAGTTGCTGTGTAATTGCTATGAGTGCATGGTTTGACTCTCCCCTTGACAGTGATGTGTGTGTTTTGTGGCAGTTTATTGTGTACATTTGTTGTGTACTCACCAGGCTCTGGGATGTCCTCTAGTCCATATACGCTCACTGGCGGAAGGATGGCCCGCACCTTCTCCTCCCAGGGCCTGAGGTATATTGGCTTGGCAGGAGGGCCACTGCCGGTGTGTTGGCTGTTGATGTAGTCTATCTTCAGCAGGTCCCGTACCCTCCTGCGCACGTCATACCACCTGTTCTGGATGTCCGTCTTTGTGCGCCGACATGGTGATTGGGCGTTCACCCTGTTGATGATCCTCTCCCACATCTTGGTTTTCTGCGACATGGGGGTCTGTTGGACCAGAGTGCCAAACAGCTGTGGCTCCACCCTGAGGATCTCGTCTACCATGACTTCCAATTCACTATCTAGGAACTTGGGATTCTTCTTGGGGGGCATGGTGATGGGTGGTGATGGTGGGTGATGTGTGTGTTGGTGTGCAGGTGAGGGTGTGTGGGTGTGTGTTGTGCTGGGTGTATGTGAGGTAGGTATTTGTTGGTGTGCTGATGGTGTGTGGCTTGTGTGAGGGATGAGCTGTGGGTGTGTGGTTGCTTTCTCTTGGGTGCTGGCAGTGGAATGGCATTTGCAAAGGCTCATGGTAGTGATTTGTGTCCTTTATATAGGTGGAGTTGTGGGTGTGTCTTTGTTCTCTGTCCCCACCCCCCCAGTATTTATTGGCTTGGTAATTGCTTGTTTGGCCTTTTTTTGGTTGATTTTTCCTTTGTGCTGTTTGTGTATGTTGGAAACGTTCTTGTGACCGAGTCGGACCCTGCATTGGTCTCGTACGGTGTTTTCCGTTTCGTTCACGCTGTGTTTGTGCAGTTTTGTATGCTGCGTACGCGTCGGTCGCGGTGTATTGTGTTGCTTCGGCTCGGTTTTGTATGCGTGTCGGTCGTACGGCTTGTCCTCCGTCCGACTCGGTCGTGTTTTTCGCGCCTTGCATCGTACTTTGCGGTTTGGAGTTGGCGGGTACGATTCGGTCGGATTTGTTCCGGGTGCGTGTCGGTCGGTTGGATTCGCGTGTTTTTCCGGCCGGATTGCTATTTTCCGAGCGGCTCGGTCGGTCGGCTTGGTTTCCTAACGTGTCGGTCGGATTTATCGCGGCTTGCATCGTACTTGGCGTGTCGGGCGCCACTGGTACGTGTCGGTCGGTAATTTTTCCGGCTCCGAGTCGGTCGGTGCTTTTTCCGGCCCGAATCGGAATCGACCCCTATAACTCGTTCCCTAAGGAAACTATAACTCACGTCCTCTCCATGCATTGCTAATTTCGCACATATTACATCACTCATGACATCTTCTATGACATCATTGATAATATTACTGCAACATTTGCTGTAAAATTAGTGATGAGGAAGCTGTGCATGGCGGCAGATTAAGTTATAGTTACCTTAGGGCACGAGTTATAGTTTCTTGACATAATTCTAACTACAACTGCTGAATTTCTGTGGTTTTGTGTGTGTAAATAATGAACCTAACTTTAACGTCTCTGTAACCTTTGTTTTTTGTGTGAAAATATATATATGTATATATATATATACATATATATATACATACACATACATACATAATAAATACACGTGCATATATATACATATGTATATGTGTATTTCAATATATATATACATATATATAAATATACATATTCCCTTATCGACCCCAAACACACCCACTCCTAACCCTAAAAATACCCTTACCACCCAATACCCTTACCCACCCCTAAACCCTAAAAACACCCATACCACTCAATACCGTTATCCACCCCAAACCCTAAAAACACCCATACCACCCAATACCCTCAACCACCCCCAAGCCCTAAAAGCACCCTTACCACCCAATATCCCCACCCACCTCAATTCCTAAAAACACCCTTACCACCCAATATCCTTACCCACCCCTAAAAACACCCTTACCACCCAATACCCTCACTCACCCCAAAACCCTAAAACACCCTTACCATGCAATACCCTCACTTACTCCTGAATCCTAAAAACACCCTTACCACCCACTACCCTCACCCACCCTTAAACCCTAAAAACACCCTTACCACCCCTAAACCCCAATAACACCCGTACAACCCAATACCCTTACCCAGATCTAAACCCTAAAAACACCCTTACCACCCAATACCCTTACCCACCCCAAAACCCTAAAAACACCCTTGCCAAAAGTTTATAATAATCTTGCATGCTAGTATGAACTAATACCCCTGCGCAATAGGGGGTTAAATATGCTTACGCTGGGCCCCAGGCATTGTGCTCTTTCAGCATAAAATGTATTTGGTAGCACTTTTTGTTATATCTATTTTACAATACTGTATTTTATATAATATTGTGTTTTTAAATGGTGTTATTGTACCAATGTTTATTAATAGCCACAATAAGGTTTTTTACAAATGTGATCAATAAATACTTTTTAAGATTGAAGTTGCTTGCATTCCGCAGGATTTATTTTCCATATCAATCCATATAATCGAACACACACCAAAATGCTTATTTGTGTATACAAGTTTACACACTCGTGAGAATCCTTAGAATATTTTTTTAGAGCTATTCCCTATGCTTTTTGAACGTGAGTCCTTCCTCAATGGTAAAATCTACGATCGATTAAAACCGCTGTACAAAAAAAGTTTTATTTGCAAATAAAGTTTGCAATTTGCCAGAGCAAAAGTACATTATGGGGCTCCTAACTGATTTCTCGGGTTGAGAGTTGTAAACTATATCTGGGGGAGGGGTTTTAATGGTTCATTGTTCTGAAGTGAGAAAGCATAAACTCTTCCGTGACAAGTTTGACAAGAATGAAAAATGCCTATATTCTTCGACAGAAGCCAATGAAGAGTCTGTATGGAAATGTCAGGTTTTTTAAAAAAAAATTTTGACACAAGTGTCTCATGTCAGCTCTTTTTGATGGCTTTCACATTGCAAAACGCAGCAAGAAAGCGCGAGAGCCTTAAAAGCGAGTCCATTCCATGGTGATGTATCACGCCATGCTGCATTTCCATCAAAGCAGCCTTCTGTGAACAGTTCCTTTTAATACTTGTGCCTTATGGGAGTGATAAACGAGCTTGTCTGCAAGTGACCCGATTTGGAGATGACAAATTTATATATTTTAGACAGTGTTGTTTCTTGAAAGACAACGTTAGTAAATCATTAAACATCAATCCGTGGAGAACAGTACATATATATATGACATAACGTCATGAACGCGTTTTCTTTTCCTGTCTTGAGTCTGGATCTGGAATTATTTCAACTGGATTTTATAAACAACTCTATGTATTATATCCGGGAAACTTGATAAAAATAAGCATATACATCTAACTATATACAAAGCAAACTGATCTCCACCAGGGCACATTTTTATTAAAGGCAATATAAAAAGTATTCTAGTTGGATGTCAATTTTTCAGCTGTTAGCTACATTAATAACCCGAATATCAATGGAAATTTGTCCATGTCAAGGGCAGGATGAATCCCTATCTAGAGTGGTAACGGGATGTAACCCTGCCAACCTTATTAAGGGTGTAGGAAAGAGTTTTATCAGCAGGAGAAAATATTTCCCTGTGCTGACAGAAACACCGTAGAAGTGAAATAGCACTTTTGTAGCACATTTAAGTAAGCATAAATGTACATTTTTACAGTCATAAATGGCTCTACATGGGAGTAACAGGGTGATTCACAAATAATTCCAGAACTAGTGTTACCGATTCCTAGGAGGTGTATTGAAATTATCACAAATTTGCATGCTATCAGGAATTTACTCTAAACCTAGCTGTAATCGAAGGCCAGATGTACAAAGCCTTTTGCCAATCGTTTGCGACTGGTAAAATGCATTTGCACTTGTTACAGAATCTCATTTTGCTGTTGCAATTCACTATTAGGAAGGGGCGTGATTAGGGTGTCCCTTCCTAATACCGAATAGACCGGAATGCAGTCTCAAAAAATTCATAATTTACCGACTCCGTAGAGGAGGCGATAACCCAATCGCAAACAGTAAGGGGTCCCCAAAGGACCCCTTCTACTTTGTGCATGTGGGTGAAAACATTTTGCACTTGCACTTGTTACCGAATCTCATTTTCCTTTTGCAATTCACTATTAGGAAGGGGCGTGTTTAGGGTGTGCCTTCCTAATACTGAATAGCACTGGTATGTATGAATGTTTTGCGACCGGAATGCAGTCGCAAAACATTCATAATTTACCGACTCCGTTAAGGAAAACGGGCTGCCTTACAAAAAAATATATAGCTTTATTTAAAAAGCAATCACAAACATGGTGGTCTGATTACCCCAGCAGGCCACCATCCCTGTGATTGTAGTCATTCTCAATGGGTCGCAAATTGCGATATGCCTCATGAATGTTGACAAGGCAGGTCCATTTGCGACCCACTGCGAATTGCTAACAGTGTCAATCACACTGTTTTACATCACAGTTTGTGATTTCCAAATAGCAAATCGCTAAACTGCGCTATTAGGAAATCGCAAACGCGATTTCGTACATCTGGCCCGAGCTCCTTGGAATTTTGCTGTTTTATAGAATGAGCATTCTGTTGCGCCTAATGGCCATCTCCATGCTCATAGCTGCATTGTTGGTCATGGGCACCAAAGAAGTAGTTATATTAACACAGCTCCAACACTGAAAATCAACAACCTGCAAAATAGAGTCACCTTTCATCACAAAATTGTTCTTCCTCTTAAACAATTTAGGGGAATATTCTCAAGAACGTGTGATAATTATCGCAAAATTAGCTTAACGCAACTTTGCACATCGCAGTCTATCGCGGGAAAATAACGCTGTGTTAACATTGTATTCTCAATACGGCGGAACCATGCGATAGTCTCACGCTGACGCGTCAAATGACCGCAATAAAATTACCATGACGGCAAAAAAACGCAAAACACGAGCGCGAAAAAAGTTGCGATGTGGCCAACCGCGATAAAAAAATCAGCGATAACCAGCGACTGGCCTGCAATTCCACGCGTCATGCGGGAAAATGCACTATAAAAGCACCGAAAAACACAAACAAAATAATTCAAACTGCGTAGCACCATGGAGGAAGCTGGAGCAAGTACAGAGGACGACCAGAACCCCACAAGCCCCCAGGAGGACCAGCCTGGGACCTCGGGGTCATGGAAGGGCAAGGAGAAAAAGACGAGGAAGACGAGGTTCAGTCCACAGGAAAACAGGATCATCATCATGGAGGTGATAGAACACCACCAACAACTGTTCGTCACCTCCAACGTGTCATTGGCAAATAAAAATGCAATATGGCAGTCCATCCTGGACAAGGTGAATGCAGTCAGAGTGAGGAGGAGGACAATTGGAGAGGTCAAGAGGCACTGGAATGATGCGAAGCACAAAACCAAGAAGAAACTCGCTGACAACCATCAGGCAGCAATGCAGACTGGAGGTGGCAGTCCAGCGGAACACCAGGAGCTGGAAGAGATGGAGGAAATGGTGGCCACAGTCATCAGTGGGGAGACGGTGGCAGGAGTTGGGGGTCCGGACACTGCTCGACATGACCTGACACAACAGCACCAGGGTGAGTACCGAACAGAGACTGGGGGACGGGGGAGATGGGCACAATGGCACACATGCACAATTAAGTAGAGCACACTGCACACCCACAATGACTCTGGATCATGTCCCTGATCCCCTTGGCACACTGCAGCACACATACAAACAGCAAGTAGGCCCCCGTCCACTATGGGCACAAAGAGGTCCCTCCCCACACAGCACCAATCTCACAAACAACCCATGCACACGTGTCAAAACCAGCAAAGCTGCGTGTCTGTGAGCCACACTGACAATGCAAGTGACACTGCATGACGAACAGCATGGCTGCAGTCCAATTATCATGACATGGTGCACGACACGACACTGAGGTGGCTGAGTGTGGAACACATCCGTAAAGGAGCAGGTCACACTCTAACACATCCACGTGCACAAACAACCCCTGATGTCAACAACACATCTGCGGATAAACCATGCCCAAGAGTCCAAAAGCCGAACTAGAGCCAAAATTAGCCAAGTCTGCAACATCTCAGCACTGTAGAAGCACAGAAGTCAAAGGCACACTGCCCCAAAGGGATAAGGGGCAGCAAAATCACAGCTGCAGGGACAACTCTCCCACAATGCAGCACACACACATAATAATAACAGCACATCATCATTGACGACAATGTGGTACAAAGTGCAACACTCTCACTACAGAACAGAGGACACAACTGGTTCCGCTTGTGCGTAGAAACTGGCCAATCACATCTGGCATAGCAGGAAACTGTGAGATGACAATGTACGTGTACAACCTCACATCCGTGATGTAGTTCAAATGTCCACTGTCCCGCATCAAATAGTCAGCTCCTCCCAAACAGTCACAATGTACATTGTCATGCAGTCTGTATGTAAACTTGAACAATGCGTCAACATACATGTCAACACAATGTTAAAATGCAGCTCCCCTTCACATTGCAGAGGGACAATCAACACCTCCTGCAGAGCAGACCAGACAACTCATCGGTGATGATGAAGAGGACCTCCACACCTTCGACACCGACGCCCTACAACAGCTCATGGACAGCTACGGCAACCCACCTCCAGGAGCAGGGCAGCCCAGCTGCATCGAGGAGACACCACCCCCTGCACAGACCACACAGCAGGAAGCACCCACCACCACGACTGGCTCCCAGCACCTCACCGAAGCACACATCGCATTCCAAGGCCATGTGTTAGACTGCCAGAAGGAGGTGGCTGAACAGGTGCGGGAGGGTTCGACCTCATGGCAGCCAAACTAGATGACATACGTGGGTGTCTAAGTCCCATCAGGGACCACTTACACTCCCTAACGGACACCCACAGTTCGCTCCATGATGTCCAACAATCCATGCCCGACATCGCTGGAGAGGTGTGGTGCAGCGGCCAGGGCAGCTGACTTCGGAGCACAGGGTTCACGGTTCGATCCCCGGCTCCGGCGGCAGCTCAGCTCAGCACCATGTGACTCTGGGCAATAGCTCACTTAATTTCCACGATGGCCCCCAGCGCCTTGAGACCCGTAAGGGTGAGTAGCTGCGCTATATAAAAACGGACTTACATTTTTTTTTTTTTATATGACTCTGAGAGGAGAACAACTGTCTAGTCAGAGTGGCCTCAGCGATGTCAGCCGAGAGTTGGCACAGATGCTGAGGATAATGGAGAACATGGAGCGGATGCATGCGGAAAGAATGGCTGCCACGGATGCACACCAGCGAAAAGTTGTTGGGATCTTCCATGCCCTGCAGATCCTCATCATTGCATTGCTGCCACTAAGGCATTCGCTGATTAATGCTGCTGGTACTTCTACACACACATCTCTGGCCCCTGATGTGTCAGTGGCACACAGTGCTGCAGACCAAACATCAGCACCCACATGTCAGACAGATGACATAGAGGACGAAGATGCGGGTGATTCCACCTTTGTAGTAAGAAGGAGCCAGTAGCATTCTTCTCCGCCATATGCCCTGTTTCAGCTTGGTTCTGCCCTCTGCATCATGCCCTGTAACAACACCTAGAAGACAAAAGAGGTACGGTGTTCCTGGGTGGCAAGTTGGCCACCTGGTTAGTACTCAGAGTGGTGGGGAGGTGGGGAATACCTCCTTTCGGAACTAGGACCCTCACACACCCAGCAAGCTAGGTGTCATGCTTCATCATATGGGTCTGCTCCTCGTCGAGCCGGCGCTGCAATGCTCGACGGGCACCCATAAAGGGGCTCTTTATCGGAGATCTTTTGTTCCTTGCCGTATAGGTGCCGTGGGTGTGAGGGGCCTGGTAAGATGTAGATGTGGTGTGTGGGTTAAAACAGGTAAGGGAATCCTCTATAATTATTTTTATTCTGGAGAGGTCACAACCTGAATAAAAAGTAAAAAGAAGGAGGGCGACTATTTTGTTTTAATCTGACAAATTACGCTCTACCCCTTAGTGGTCAACATGTTTCTCGCCTATAAAATGTCTCTAATAGATCAGTTGGCGATTCCTCAGGACCTAGTGACTAAATGAAAACTATCTACAGTGTGTGGTGTGGTTCTACATACCACTTCTTCTCTCGGTAGGACGTTGCCCCGGAGAAAAGCAGCCAACCTAGAGTACAAACAAAAAGGATCAAAAAACCAAAAGGAAATATTGGTACATGGTCCTATTGATTCAAGTGGGTGTGTTTCACCGTACACAACCTCTTTGAATCTATACAAGTGATAAAAACAACGTGATTTCATGCATATCACATTCTACGTGTGCCTTCATTTGTATTTAGAATATAAAACCTCTGTGTAACCAGTTAGAGTAATTGAACAACATGGTGAGTGAGTATCAGCTCACCTCTTAAGGATTCAAGTGCTGCTTCATCAGACCGCAGCGGAGTATATGGACACTCAACGTAGTGTCGCTGTTTATTAAAAGGAAAAAACAAACAACAAAATATGTTGGGTGTGGGCTGTAGAGCTCTGCACTAAGACATAGCTTGGGCGCTGTAGGCGCTCTTAACACACCGCACGATTGGCATAATGTCGGAGCGCATGGTGAAGGCGCCAGCAGCTACGCAGGCAGGTCTGGGGCACTTTTGAGTCTGTTGAATAACCTTGTCAATGATACCAATTTCACGACTATGGGCTTACTTTAACCTGAACCATGCCCACTTTCACTTTTAATGCTCTAGAGTCATGGCCTTAGCAACTAAACGTTGTGCCTACAAGCCCACACCCAACATATTTTGTTGTTTGTTTTTTCCTTTTAATAAACAGCGACACTACGTTGAGTGTCCATATACTCCGCTGCGGTCTGATGAAGCAGCACTTGAATCCTTAAGAGGTGAGCTGATACTCACTCACCATGTTGTTCAATTACTCTAACTGATGTTCTGCCATTGCGTTGGTGGCTCTCGTAGAACCGGCACCCTTCTGACCTGCGGCAGTTATGTGGATGATATGTCACAGCTCGGAGCAATGAGTCGTATGTGTGAGCAACGTTTGGACGTATGGGTTGTTGTGTACGTAAGTGTCAAGGGCATTCCATGCAAGAGTACCTTGAGCAAGAACTTCTGTGCGTGGGGTGTGGATACGTTGGTCTTTCATTAGCGCTGTGCGTAGTGTGGGAGTCGGCATCATCTGCTATGGTATCTCTCTCAGGGGGTGCCTGCCGCATGCAAGACCAAGGTTGGAGGTGCAGATGTCCTTCTGCCTTATGTATTGAGACAAAGGAGCTTTCATCCCTAATGTTAGTCTGACTACAGCTTGCATTCTGGGAATGTGATGTGGCTTTCGCGCTGCAATTGAGGCTAGGCCTTAGGCTTATGGTGCACCAATAGCGATACACACACAACAGTTGGCATGCATGAGCCAAGAGCCCGAGCGGCCTTGCGCTCCTTGTACAATCCCTTCGTGCGCGGCCGCCCCCCGGGTGCATGCAACATTGCAACATTGTCAATTGCGGGCTGTGTGGCGTAGACACTGCAACAGAGACACACGCATAAGTTGGTTTCCTGTCCAGCCCAGAAATGAACCATGCCCAGGGATAATTAATCACACCCCTACGCTGGCTTGGCGTACGCCGACCCAGCCCACTCGGCTTACGTATATAAATGGGGGGATGACGACGCTACGTGTCCCAGTTCTTCCCCACTGCCGGAGGTGACATGGCTGCGTCCGCCTGGCATATCACGAGACTCAATCATAAAGGGTCCATGACTTGCCTTGCACAGAGTTGGTGGCACCGGATACACTGCGGCCGGCACGGGCCTACCGCCACGGGACGGTGACTTTCGGTGCACTGAGGTAGGGGCACCTTAAGTGCTGAGCGAGTGTGCAGCCTGCGATGATGCGCCGTCCTGGCAGTCCGGACTGGTAAGGATTTGTGTGAGCCCTGCTGGACCGCAGTGTAGGCCTGAGCCAGCGGGCAGCGCGGGCCTACCGCCACGTGGCATTGCCTCGTGGTTCACAGAGTTAGTGGCACCTATAGAGCTGAGCGGGTGTGCAGCCGGTGATGATGCCGTGTGCACTGATATGATCTCTGCCATTGCGAAATCAAGACCCAGAATCACGTGTGTGACCTGGTGGCCCGCTGGGGGGGGGCTGCAAGATGTGGAGGCTGCCAAGGTCAGGGGCCCCGGGCTTGGAGCTTGCACCGGCACGTGGTGGGCCATCTTGGAGACACGCTGGTGGCGGAAGGTGAGCAGTGAGGCCTGGGTGCGCAGGGGCGGGCAAACACCGCTGGGCGGCGGGAGGGGCTGGGGTGCAGCAGCCTGTGTGCGCAGGGGCAGCCAAGCGATGATGGCGTGTGCAATGATATGAACTCTGCCATTCATAAATCTGGACTCTGTTTCAGATAAGGGACCTGGTGGACTGCAGTGTATACCGGCACGTGGTTGGAGACACACCGGTGGCAGCAGGTGAGCAGTGAGGCCTGGGTCCGCAGTGTCGGCACTCTCTCTCCCTCTCCCTCTCTTCCTTTCACTGTCTCTCTCTGTTACTCTCTTGCTCCTTCTCCCTCTCTTCCTTTCACCGTCTCTCTCTCTTCCTCTGTTTCTCTCTCTCTCTCTCCTTCTCCCTCTCTCCCCCTTTCTCTCTCTTTCTCTCTCTCCCTCTCTTTCACTCTCTCTCTCTCTCTCTCCCTTTCTTTCTCTCTCTCTTTCTCTCTCTCTCTGTCCTTTGATGAGCGCATGACACACCTTCTTATCTTGAATTTTGTCTTGCAGGCTGTGTTTTACAGATTGTCCAGAGAAGACCCGCCATGACTCTTCCGAATAGTTGTTTTGAGTTAAATTTGAATAAAATGATTTGTTTGGAAATTCAAAGATGAATGTATGATTCTCCTTTTTCTGACCACACATGAATGTTAATTGATGTACTTGTGCGACATCAGGCGAATTGTTTTGTTCATGATTTCGTAAAGTTGATGTAAAATATCTTTGTCCGGGGTAGGGCCCCGGGGGGGGGGGGGGATCCTGTGGGGGATGGCGGTGGGTGTTGTGGCCCTCTTGGGTATCTGGCTGCATGATCAGTAGATCCATGGCATCTGTTGTTCTTCTGGTGTGGCTGTGGGCTGGGCTCCTATTTCTGGTGCAGGTTATCGTTGACTTAATACCAGGAAAGAGCAGGTGTTAATTCCCTGCTGCTAACGCGCCTTATCGCATGTTTTGTGATCTTATCGCCGATCTGGCTGGTCGTTGAAAATGTTGCGAAGTGGTGTTGTCGCGGGTTTTTGCACGGGAACGCCTACTCTGCATCTCATTAGCGTTAGTTACTGGTGTCATCCGTGGCAATGTTTTTTGCAGCTGGTATCGCAGGAAAACTGGCGATATCGGCTGTTAGCACCAGCTTGGGAATAATTGATGGGTGTTAGAATAGCATACATTTTTCATACAAACAAAATTTCAAAAGAGAGCACCATCACCTCGTTCAAGGGTCCTTCTGGGCTGGTTGATGAGGATAGGGGGTCTATACATGAACTTTGCTTTTAAAGGCTTATGAAAAAAATGGAATAAAAAACAATACAATCTACAGAATAGAGCTCCACTAGTCAGTACTAAAGATCTTCTTTTAACACAAACGAAACTTCAATGGAGAGTGACATCCCCCTCTCTGTGGTCGTATCTGCCTACTTGTGAAGGATTACAGAAGGGTGTATTTGACCTTTGCTTTTAAAATATAATCAGGGCCGAAACATAAATCAAAATCAGCCCTGGCAAAAATGCTCAATATAGCCCCACACTGCAGAAGCTGTGCCTAGAATGATACCAGGGGGCCTTTCTTGGCTGGGCCCATTCTGCTCGGAAAGCCACCCATTGCCATGCAGACTGCTGAGAAAATGCCAGAGTGGCAAAATATCCAGACCTGTCCTGAGTCCTATGAAAAAATGAATTGCATAATAAACTCCTCGTCCCCAATGAACATCAATGGACTTAAGCACCCATCTTGATGTGGGTTGATTTTGCATTCTGCTAGAGCACCTCGACTTGACCCAGCCCCTTACCCAGTCCTGGGAAGCAATTCTGCACTACATTTCAGGATACTAGGCGCCCACGTGTGAAAAAGTTGCATTGTGACAGGTAAAAAGGTAATGATGGAAAAATGACTCGAAATGCAGCGCACTACAAGAGGAATTACGGGGCATATTATCAAGGAAACACGATAAATATCGCGTTTCCCGTTTTGCGCGATTCTGTTTAACGCCGCATATCGCAGGATTTAATCGCCGAGATATCGCGTTATTATCAACGCATATCTCCACGGCGATTAAATCCTGCGATAGCGGCGTGAAACAGAATCGCGCAAAGCGGGAAACGCGATATTTATCGTGTTTCCTTGATAATATGCCCCAGGGTCTCAGCCGTACGATCCACCTGCCATATCAAGTATGGCTAAGTCGGATTCAAACCAGGCGTTGCAAACCCGCGATAACCGCGGTTAGCGCGGTTAATTCAATCGCATCGCGTGGTTTGCTCGAGGCTTGGTAATAGTGCGCTGCCATGTCAGCGCGGATTTCCAGGGAGGAATGGAAGGGAACGCCCACTTTGCATGTCATTAGCGATATTCTTCGCTGACATGCAAAGTGGAGTTAATTGGGCTGCTTACTCAAGGAAACACGCGTTAGCGTGTCTTTGATAATTGTGCGGAGTGAAATTCGCCGCTTTTCGGCCGAAAACGGCCGATAAAGCGGCGAAAATGGGCTTGATAATATGCCCCTACGTTTTGAGGGTGAGAAGAGCGGCAATTTATAGAACATAGGGCCATATTATCAAGAACGGCGCAAACATTATCGCCGCTTTAGCGGCAGGAAACTGCCGCTAAAGCGGCGATAAGGGGCTTGATAATATGCTCTAGAGAATTCCAATAGAAGCCCAGGTTCTGGTGTCAAGGACATCAAACCTGGGCTTCTATTGGAATTCTACAGGGCATATTATCAAGCCCCTTATCGCCGCTTTAGCGGCAGTTTCCTGCCGCTAAAGCGGCGATAATGTTTGCGCAGTTCTTGATAATGTGGCCCATAATCTCTTGTCGATTAAACACAGATCTCTGAATGACCTGAATAAGAGTGCAACAAATGTAAAAGAATATTAACACTTTTAAAAATGCACACTTTTGAAAAAACGTTGGATCGTTTTTTCCAAATATAAATTTGTTTTTATAAAATGTTAGAGCAAATACTTTTATATATTTTTTACTGAGAGGCTGTACTTAGCATGACAAAGTAGATATTTCCTATAGCTAATGAGTTTTGTATTGATCAGTGCATTTCAACGTGTCCTTGTAAACCCTATCTTATCATGGTGTTACTTGTCCCTTTTTTGTGCTTAACTTTCGCTGCCCAACATGACTTGGACTGGCAGCACCGAGCACCTAGTGCCAATGATCTGGCTGTAAGAGGGGTGGACTCAGCTAGTGTCAGTAGGTTCAGTGCACAAACCTATACGTTCAGTTCCTTCTTCTCACACTGGCACCAGACTTTAGTGCTCCCCGCTGGACCTGTCTCTCTTAGTATGTTGGGTGACAGAAGTACAGAAGGCAAGAATAAAGCATTTCTGGAAAAGAATGATAAACAAGGATCTCTGTTTTGCAGATTTACTCAAGAATTAACGAATATGTTGGGCCATTAAGGTTAAATCAATAAGCATTAGATTCAATAGAAAACAGAGCAAAACTTAGTAGAGTTGTCCTCATTATTCAGCATAAATTAGCCTTTGAAAGAGTGAGGAAGGGTCCCTTCCCTACACAGAGAAATCTCACCGTTTTATAGGGCTTTTTGACAAAGGTTTCAAACCTTTTCTACATTAATATATGGTTCGCATGCTCACAACCAATAGAAATTAAGAAAAAAGCAACAGTTGGTAATGAAATACATTTGGAGATTTTCTCACTATTCTAATACATGGAGTTCTAGTGTTCACAGCATCTGTTCCCAGTACTTGAAATGTTAGGTAGTATGTTATTGAGTCTGGGACAGCTGCTCTGTCCTTGGGAAAGTACACTTTGCTCAGGTAGTCACGCGGAATCAATTCTCAGCTACTGAAGTCTCTGAGTCTTTATTATGACACAGAATAAACACCAGTTCGGATCAGTGTTAAACAGCAACATCACGGAGGGGCGTGGTCACGCGCCGAGGCAAGATGGCGGCTCTGACGTGAGCTCTGCGTACGCGGAGCTTTCTTTTCATTAATTCATGCCGTGTTTCTGAGAGTTGGTAGGAACGGCGAAAAGATTTGGGCAACGGAAGTGTCGGAGCGGGGGATGGAGCCGTTCCGACTCTGATTTGTCTTCCTATGTGTCCCCTCGGCTGCGGCGGTGATTTTCTTCTTCAAAATGCGAGCGGCCGCCATTTTGTGATGCCGCTCGCCTCGATGTAATACATTTGAGGCAGGAGTTGTGAGAAGATTTGGGCAGCGGCAGTGTCGGAGCGGCGGATGGAGCCGCTCGGTCTTTGTTCTGTCTCCTTGTGTGTCCCTGCAGCTGCTGCGGTGGTTTTCCTCGTGGAACACGAGCGGCCACCATTTTGTGATGCTGCTCACCTCAACGGACTACATCTGAGGTAAAACAGGCATTCTGCAGTTAACCCTCTTCTGTTTCCACCCAGGGAGAAGCAGGGTCCATTTGGCATGTATTGAGGCGTCCTGTGGCATTTTATAATGCTAATGCTTGGTGGAGGCGCTTTCTACTGATTGTACCTGATACCTACTACTCTACGTAATGCTTTTCCCTTTCACCTGATGGATCAAGTTGTGTGGACTTTGAACCTGTCTTATAAAACGGCGTGTAAATGTCTCTTCCATGCTTGCAAATGTATGCCTTTTTTAGGATAGACCGGCGTCTTTTCATTCAGAAGTGTGACTCAGTGATATCTTCCTACTGGTCCTAACAGGCGTCTCTCTCTGATTTCTCACTCCCTGGTGATTTGTGACTGTCAAATTTTGGGGACAAGTTGGTTCTCTATTCCGGGTTTTTCAACGTTCTTCGCACCCTTGCAGGATGGCTAGCGAAATTCCAGTTGCCATCAGAGCCTCCTCCTCAGGTGCCAAGCCCAAGAGATCTAAAAATGATCCCCCGTCTCCTATTCTATCTTCTCATAATCCTGTGTTGGATACCATTTTGGATGAGGTGAGAGGTTTGAAATCCTTTATGTCCACTACCAATGAGAAACTCCAGCAAATTGAAGACAGATGGATAAATATGGAGGCGAAGGTGCTCGACATGGAACAACGCATTAGTGATTTACATGATGTATCAACCAAGATCCCTGTTCTGGAGCAAGAAGTTCACCGTCTTAAACTTCATACTGAGGATCTCGAAAATCGTAACAGGCATAACAACCTACGCCTGTATGGCCTACCAGAAAATCTTGAGGGGTCGGACATTCTTCTTTTCCTTAAGAGACTTTTATCTGAACTTTTGGACATTCCCTCAGAACCCCCACTAAATATTCAACGTGCGCACCGCCTTGGACGTTTTCAATCGCATGCTCCGAGACCCAGAGGCATTATAATGTTGTTTCTTGAGTTCACAGATCTCATGCGTGTCCTCTCAGCAGCTAAGTTGAAACGTCGCCTTATATGGTCAGGTCACACAGTTTTTCTATCACAGGATCTATCAAACGCCACCAATGCAAGAAGGAAGGAATTTCTGGCTTTACGCCCACAGATGAGACAGCTGAATATCCGTTATGGCATTCTTCACCCCTGCCTGTGCAAAATCACTCATGATGGCTCGACACGTTCTTTTGATGACCCTACTAAATTGAGGTCTTTTCTTCAGGGTCTCTCATTGAATCCCGTTGATGGTTCATCTCCGCCTATCTAATGTTCCTGCCTTCTCTTTTCGCTACTTAATTTATTTTTTCTTATGGCTGTTCATATTGTTTTTTTCATTATGTTCTTCTCTCTGTCGTTCCGTCTGTCTTCGGTGCTGTTGCGCCCCATGCCTCGCTTATTATCTTTTTCTTGTAGATCTGGTTTTCTTTCCTTGATCTATCTTCTATTTTTTCTTTCTTCTTTCCTATTCATTTTCCTCCCCTGTCTTTCCTTTTCCACTAATCCCTTCTTACTTCTTAAGGTTTCTTCCTTTTTCATGATGAAGTTGTTCTTGTTTTATGTGTCTCTAATTGGTGCTTATGGTTGTATAGACTATTTTCTCTTTTATTCATTCTTCTTGAGGTGTTTTTCTCCTTATAGTTGTTTCCCTGCAGTGTTTCATCTCTATTTACATGTAACCCTCCCATCCCTTCAATATGTGTAAGGTTGTTACGTGGAATGTTCGGGGTCTTGGACACCCCGTCAAAAGGCAAAAGGTACTTTCTCATTTGTCCAAATTAAATGCTCAGATTTCTTTTATTCAGGAAACGCATTGTAATGAAGCAGAGTCGCTCAAATTGAAAAGACAGTGGGTGGGTCAGGTTGTATCTTCTCCTGCATGCAATAGGAGGGGGGGAGTGGCTATATTATTCCATAAATCATTGCATGCTCAAATTTTATCCACTCAATGTGATACCAATGGTCGCTGGGTGTTGGCGGAGGTCGTTATACAGAATATGCAATTAATTTTACTGAATATTTATGGCCCTGTCAAACCTGACCCGGAATTCTGGAATGATATCAAAATTCTGCTTTCCTCCATTGACAACCCGAATATTATTGTTTCTGGTGACCTTAACCAATGGATTGATCCTTTCTCTGATAGGCAATCTAAGTGTAAATTCAACCCGGATAAATCCCATAAGTCATTTCAAGCTGCTATTACTTCTCGCCCATTTTATGATGTTTGGAGGACCTGTAATCCTGACTCCTCGGAATTTACTTTTTATTCTAATGTACATCACACCCGGTCCAGAATTGATTATATTTTGATTAGTAAACCCTTACTCCCATCTATTCAATCCTCGGAGATTGGATCAATTTTTATTTCCGACCATGCCCCTGTCACTGCCTGTTTTGATTTTTCCCTGAACTCTCCTAAATTTGGTCGTTGGAAATTTAATAACTGGCTTTTAACAGATACTGCCTTTATAACGGAGGCTACTGCTTTTATCAAGGAATTTTTCTCCCTCAATAATCCTCTGGATACCTCCATCTCCAATAATTGGGATGCGTTTAAGGCCACTTTTCGTGCTTTTACTATTTCATATTCCTCTAAAAAAGGAGGTTTGCAGAGACCAAATATGCAGCTTTGTTACAACAAATTAAAGTATTAGAACATAATTATTTTACTTCTAAGTCTTCCGTGGTTCTTCATGAATTAATTAAAGCTAAATCTGCCCTTAACAAGGTTGCTACAGTGGATGCCTGCAATGTTCTCCTCAAGATTAAGTCCAAATATCACGGGGGCCAAAATAAAGCTGGTAAGATGTTGGCCAACTATTTAAAAATTAAATCGGAACGCAAAAGTATTGGCCCTATTTTAAATGATTCTACTAATAAATTAACGTCCTCAGATGAGGATATCACCACTGTATTTCATGATTATTACCAAACGTTATATTCTGAAGATACGATCCCCTCTAATCAGAATCTAGCTACCTTTTTTTCTGGTTTGCCTAAACCACCCTCCCTTCCAAATGAGTTTGAACTATTGGAAAAGGAGATTACAATTCAGGAGATATTAGACGCTATTAAGTCCTTAAAGAAGTCGAAGGCACCAGGCCCTGATGGCCTTTCCGCCGAATTCTTTACCACGTTCTCCTCCATTTTTGCTCCCAAACTTTTGACCCTCTTTAACTCATTTTTTGCTGAAACCAGGGCCTCCGGCTCCTTTTTGGAGGCCTTGATTGTTCTTATCCCCAAACCTGATAAAGATCACTCTTTATGTAAGAACTTTCGTCCCATATCCCTAATTAACTATGATTGCAAGATATTTGCTAAAATACTTGCCTCTCGTCTGGAGAACATTGTTCCACTTCTGGTTAATACGGACCAGGTGGGTTTTGTTAAGGGCAGATTGGCTACGGACAACGCTCGTATGTTTGCTAATGTTATCTCCTTCGGGAGGAAGCATGGGTCACCGCTTGCAGCGTTGTCCTTAGATGCTGAAAAGGCTTTTGACCGAATTAACTGGCAATTTATGTTTGATACATTACATTGGTTTGGTTTTGGTCCTACTTTCATTTCATATGTCAAATTATTATATTCCTCTCCCCGGGCTAGTATATTTGTAAATAATCATTTTTCAAATTTTTTTACTTTACATAGGGGTACACGTCAAGGTTGCCCTCTCTCACCTTTGTTATTTGTTTTATGTTTGGAGCCATTTCTAGAACGCATTAGGGTTAACTCACGTATTTCTGGATTTACACATAAGTCTATAGAAACTAAACTCTCAGCCTACGCTGACGATATTTTGGTCTACCTATCAAATCCCTGCACTTCCCTGCCTCCTTTTCTGGAGGAGATTCGGCTGTACTCCAGCATCTCTGGTTATAGGCTGAATTTCTCCAAGACAGAGGTTTTACCTTTGAATTCTTCTTGCTATCAATATATGTTTAATGACACTAATTTTACCTGGTGCCCTACAAAAATTAAGTATCTTGGGATCTGGTTCTCCTCTTCTCTTCCTAATACAATTAAACTCTCCTTCAATGTCCTAATTACCAAAATACGGGCTCTCCTCCTCTCCTGGTCTCCCCTGCACTTATCCTGGTGGGGTAGGTTAGATACAATTAAAATGATGATTGTCCCACACGTCCTGTACACATTATCCATGTTACCTATTCGGATCCCTATTTCATATTTTTCACAAATTAACTCTATCTGCACTAAATTTTTATGGAATAACAAGCATCCCCGCATTGCCCTTGCGAAGCTCAAACGTCCCAAATCGGAGGGTGGTGTTCGTTTTCCAGATTTCAAGTCATACCATTCTGCATTTCTAATTAGGCAATCTTTTGCCTTAGCTTACGACTTTGCTGATTTTCCCATTCCTAGTTGGATTGTCTTTGAGCGTTCCTTGTTGAAAGAATTTTCTTTTTGGAACATAATTTATATGTCCAACTGTACCTTTTTAGCAGACAATCCTATTTTAAAATATTCCAAACAATTGTTATATAATATTTTTTCCGAAGGCCTTGATCCATTTCAATGCTTCATGTCCGCTTCTGTTTGGTATAATAAGTTTCTTAAATATAAATGTAAATCATTTTACTACAAACACTGGAAGGAGAAGGGAATTTTGTTCATACACCAAATGGTTAATCACAATTCTGTTATTCCTTTCCCGGAGCTGCAAGTACAATATCAGTTGCCTGATTCATCCCTTCTAGAATATAATTTAATATCAGCTGCATTACAATCTTACATTACTTGTTGCAATTTTCCATCATTCTCCCCCTCACTTACTCCACCTACACCAATATATAATAATATTGCTCATAATCATAGGCCCAAGGCTGCTTTTATTTATAAGATGTTGTTGTCTCCTATTACTGTACGCCCTAAATCCCATATTGAACTACTTTGGGAAACAGATTTATCTATGGAGTTCTCTATTCCTTTTGGGACAAACTTTGGTCTAAATTGTTCAAGATTTCTAATGCTGCTCGCATCACTCAATCATTATATTTTATTTATAATAGAGCGGTCTTAACACCTGTTTGCATATCCAAGTTTTCCCCCTCTTCCTCACCCCTTTGTTGGTCATGCTCTGGGTCTAGTGGGACTCTAATTCATCAATTGTATGATTGTTCTAATGTTTTTAAGTTTTGGCAATCTGTTTGGCATAAATGTATGAAAATATTTCAATGTGATATACCATTATCATTGCAAAATGTTTTTTAGGTTCATCTTCACTTGACCTAGATAACTCTATTTCTATTTCCTTGTTGTTTGATTTATTCATTGCTTTAGCATTTAAAGTAATTTTAACATGTTGGAAGGATAACTCCAAGGTATCACCATTAACTTGGTGGAATTTTATTTGTGATGAACATAGGATTGCTAATGTTTCCTCTCTTACTCTACCCCAAAAATTAAATCTGATCTTCTTTGGCTACCTTTCACTGCTTATCTTTCCTTAGATGCACCTACGTTATAGATTCTATTTCCTTGTCCCTTATAATAATAAAAAAAATAAAAAAAATAAAAAATTTCTTCTCTCTTTCCTCTTTCTCTCTCTTTTCTTTTTCCTCTTTTTTCTTTTTCTCACTCTTTTCTTACTCCCTTCTTACATCTATGTTAATTAAGTAGGCATATATTTGTATTTTTTGAATTTTTATATATTGGTGTCATATTATATGCACATTGTATTTTTCCCTTTTTCTCAAAAATTCAATAAAAATTATTAAACAAAAAAAAAAAAACAGCAACATCACGAAAAGGATGGAGAATGAGACCTAAGTTGTCCTAATTTAAAGAAACATTAAATTCTTACACTTGAAAAATTGACATTTTGTATTTTAAGCAATCTCTCTGTTCGTCATGGTTATCACAGTACAGCCACCATCAGTTTTGGATTCTTGAATTTAGATCCTTCTAGATCCTTTATATAATCATCAAAGTCACTCTGTGGTGCTTTGAATTCAGCATCAGTTCTTTTCCTCTTTCTTGTAGCTTTTGTAATCTTTTCCCCACAACTTAACCCACCATTTGATGAAAATCTTCTGCATTGTTTAAAGAAGAAAAACACTCATTCAGCACCTATTAGTATCATCAATAGAGGGGTAGAGGGGTTAGCAGCAGATTTAGTATTCCACCACCTACACCGACTAGCTATTCACCTACCTTGGTAAGCCCCTTTCCAATAGAGCTAAATACTGAGTCTACTCCTTCCTATGCTCCAGTCTCTTCTAATTTCTTCAACTCATAAGTCATGTTAGTGATATTAGTAATATAGCTTTCAAGCTTGTTATCTGCTTTCGGAATGTATGCACAACATTATCTTGCATGGGTTACTCTGCAAACTCCACCTTCCTGTGTTGGAAGCATGTCAAGCGCAAGGTGGTTCTGCATGTTCATAGCTCTAATTGCAAGCAGCTCCTTATTAATTATAGTCAGCGCATCAGCTGTGTTAGTTGCCAATCTATCAAGAAGAGTTGATAGTTTCCCAATCTTAACATCATTTAGTGTTATTCCTACACAGTGTATTTAGGCACCAAAAATGTCACTCATCTGTCCAAAACTGCATTCGCTTCACCTCAAGTATGTATCTGGTCTCACAATTAAGTAATTAGTGTGGTAAATCTTTGGAAAAACTAAAGCAACATAGCAACTTCCTACCCAATTGTGTGTTATCTGAAAGTAAGGTGACTTACCACACACGTAATATACACCCTTTTTCCAATTCAGGGAAAATTCTACCTGTGGCTAAGTTATTATGGTCACAGTTGCTCCATTCTACGCCTTCAACTGTCTCTTTCCCTTCTTGTCTGTGGACCATATATGGCATCTATCTGTTCTCGAGGTCTAAAATTACCTGCAGATGCACAGCTTTCCTTTCCCCTCTTTCTCTCCCTCCATTTTTCCTTAACCTACTTTCCTTCATTACCTTTTCATTCTTCAATCAATCAATCAGGGGTTTGTAAGCGCGCTACTCACCCGTGAGGGTCTTAAGGCGCTAAGGGGGCGGGGGGGTGGGGGGGGGGAATATGCGGCTCCGGATCAGTCGAAGAGCCAGGTCTTGAGGTCCTTCCTGAACGTGTCATTTAGCTCATCTACAAAGGTTCTCTCATCTTGATTAATTTAGCAAGTTAATCCATACACGTTGGTGTTAGTAAGGTTGGCATTTGTTAGTGAGGTAAAGAATTTCATCATATACTCATGCTTGTCCATTCACTTGAATGTTTTGGAAAAATGGTAAGCATGCCTCCTTGCCCAAGATACAGATTAGAATCTCTAGTAAAAGGTACATCTTCTAACTGACATTACTAATTTGTATAAAGCAATTTAATAATCTATGGTTATAGAACAAATTCAGGACCACGCTACAGGAAAATGAATAGAAAAGTGGAAGCTGAAAATAGGCTACACCCTCCATTGCTAGAAGCTAGAAAATAGTAACAAACAAAGCATTCATGAATATTCATAAATATAGTATATTCAGACAACATGAAGCAAAATATATTAATATTGAAAATGCTCTTGGCATGGTGAACATGGGGAAATCTACTCTCATGGGGCTCTTTATTAGGAGCAATGATACTGGCATTGCTAGTGATGGAGCAAGGTTTCAAAATTGAAACTTGCTTGTATGCAATCATCCTCATAGTATTCATTTATTAAACCTGTACTGTCACTACTAACATTCGCATTCATGAACACAAAAGGGATAGACGCTTGCATATGTGTTTTACTAATGAATAACGCTTGTCCATAACTCAAAATGGCCGCTAAAGCGCGGGAAACTCAATGCGCATGTCGCAACCTGATCACATGTTGTGACGTCTTTCTTTGCTTGGTGGGAAACTTCTGCTTCTGCGCAGTGTGCATTAAAATGGTCGCTAAATGTTTTCACATGCTTAAGCTTGCTCTCATGTCATTATTAAATTGTCGTTTTCTTAACGCTACTAATGCAGGGTAGTATTATGATTAAATGGGAATAGAGTTAGGGAAAGTGGGTATACAGTGAAACATTTTATTTGTGATTTTAATATTTTCTTCTTGCACTTTTAGTAATTTGTAAACTTGGGCCTGGGTTGGTGTCTTGAAACTCGAGAGACAGAGGGTTCTGCGCATGTGTCCTGTCTGCCTGCCAAGTGAAGTCAACTTGGACGTCTCCCAAGGCCACGACCTATTGGCCGAAGATGATGTACCCAAAGTTTCCGGCTGACAGAAATTGTTACTTTTCTCCTGTAAAATGTATAACATTTGTCGTGAGACGGGTGGGAAATAAAGCGAATGTATTAATTTGAAGGGGCTGGAACGTAAATACAATAGGCTTCACAATTTAGGCCAAAATGGACATGGTACGAGAATCCACCCCCTGTCCCTGCCCAATCAGAAGTAGTGGTCCCATATTTTAGCAACATTAAGGGGAGGTACATGGGCGTAGAAGGGTATAATAGAATATAGCATTAGTAAATTAGTCAGAAGAGCATGCGTTCATGAAGAACAGGCGTCCATACTGCCAGAGCGCTCTCAACTCCAGACTGCCCAGCTGATCGGTTGCTGACTGAATTCCTGTCCGGAAGAGGGCCTGAGGAGGGGGAGGCGGAGTCCATTAGACGGGAGAATCGAGAGAAGTCGAGTATCAGAGAGGGGAACGGCGCAGGCGTCGTTGTAGAGAGGTCACCGGTCCTGTCCTGATCCTGGAAGAAGTCTTTGCTCTTCATCCTTCCTGGGTTCTATCTTTTCCAACTCCTTGGCTAAGGGGCTTGGTTCTCGCATTTTAGGTAACTATACTGCAACCTTTAGTTGCGCTGTTGTCTCTATCTTCTCCTCTTCCTTAAACACCGTCATTTATTAGCAAAATCATTTCTATGCTTTTTCTTGGGTATTTCAATCAAGTACCGTGTTTTCTGTATTTTACTCTGCTAAAAACTTTAGATAAACATTTTAAAACTTCCTGACTCAGTGATTATTTCAGGATAATGTACTATAATGAATGTCACTCATTTTAAACTTCCCAATTAGCAAAGGATCCATTGGTAAGTTATTACTCTTCAATCAGAAGGTAATTGGTAGCAGGGATTTTTGATAAAAGAGTACATGTGACACCCAGCGTAAGTATTAGTGTAGTGTGAATGTATGGGCCCAAGTGAGTATATGGTGTATGAATGTTGTTGGCTAATATTGCGCTGGATCAGTTTTCTGGTAAGCAGAGGACGGTTGTTGTTACTCTTTGTTAATTGGGTAATGAGAATTTTATTTGTATTTTTATGAACTAACATCCGCTTATTTTTGAGTTTTGTTTTATGTTGTCTAGAAATCCCCGGGGAAAGAATAGTGGGTGGCAAGTGGAAGCCATACTGCAGTGAGGTTATCTGTCAGGCAGAAACAGTACTGAGAAGTTAAGCAGGACTTCAAGTACTTGTTAGGGACTCTATGCGTGTGAGTATTAGCAAAAAGGGTACGCTGATAAAAATTTGATGTTATATCACCTAGTAAGGGTAACATTGAAGAAGTAACAGGTACTTCTGGAGCTTGTGTGAAGAGTAGACGGAAGTGTTTTACTCGTAGTGTATGTTTTAGTAAACGGAAGGGTTTTACTAAAGTGTAGAAGAAACCATCTTTTTTCGAAATTAGTGGAAACTGGCACGATAGCGAATGTTCTATGTTGTTACTGAAACTTAATTAAGATTTATAGAGAAAATAAGTTTGCGTAATTTTGTAAAGGGAGGGTCAGTTGCCGGAGAGGGAGCTAACGTCACAAAACGCCGGGCTTTGGTAGGTTGAAACAGCGGGTATGGAAAAACCCTTGTAAAGGAGGGGTCAGGAGTAGTATTGACGTCACAGGTGCCGCGCTGGGATTGGTTAAACCAGCGAGAACAGAAAAGAGCAGATTGTAAAGGAGGGGTTGACAGAGAACACGTCACCAAAAGGCCGCGCAAGGATTGGCTCGGAAATAAAAGGTAGCAGACATTTGATTGGTCGAAAATATAGAAGCAAAATTCTTAGTGGTTAAGGATTGCATGTTAAAACATGATCCGACTTTAATAGGAACTCGTCCGGATAGGAGATTCCTAGGTTTTGCAGAATATAATTTTGTACACAGAAGATTAGATAGAATGTACGGAGAAAGGAGAAAAATGTCATTTTTACAAAAGATTAAGAATTATTTTAAAAAGGACAAACCAATCAAAACTAGAGAAGGAATTATTATCCACCAGCTAAAACGCCAGCATCTTTTATGATGATGGAGAGAGGTTATCATACCTGTGTATGGATGGAGAATTGGATAGAATACACCAAAAATGATGGAGTATTAGCATTTCCCCTGAATGGCACGTTCAATGGACGAATTCTTCAAAACTTGAGATTGAGGATGAATGACTTAGAACCCAGACCTAGATTAACTCAGTATGAAGCTCTAGAAGAATGGGAAACCGAGGCATTTGAGCGGGATAGATCTAGAAGTAATAGGAGTTACCCAGGATTTTACCCTAGATATTTACGTGAGTCAAGAGAGGGTCAGATGAAACAATGGAGAAGGTCAATGATTACAGAGGGACTGTATCCATTATTCACAGAAGGAGAAAAATCAGGAGGCAAATGTACAGAAAAGACAAAACATTTAATAAGAAATGAGGATTCAGAAGACGAATTTATGGAAGAAATGTTAAGAAATCCCCCACCATATCAGGAAGGGACAAGTGGATGCCCTCCTAGTGCACCACCACAAACTCCAATGGTACCAAAGGTAATGCATGAATTCACCCCGACTAGAATACTTCATGACAAAGAAAAGGAAGCTTTAGAAAAGACTAGAGCAGAATTAATACAGAAAATAACCCAGATAAAAGTACATCCTGATTCATTGACTATTCCTGTAACAATTGGTCCAATAGTTCCATTATATGGTACTCAAGGAAACTGCCCTCCATTGATACCTGTACCCACTCCTATGACTACTCCTGTGAGTAACCCCAAACCGGAAGCTCCAGTTATAATTGAGGATCAATTTAGTGATTGTGAATCCACAATATCACTCATGGATTTACCTATTCGAGGTTCGGTAAATAATACTCCAAGAAGAGATGTACCTGGAGGTTCAAAAGATGTAAGTTTAGTAACTTCATCAGGAACAAAAAGTGCTACCATAGTAACACCTGAAGATCTAGAAAGATGGGTACAAGGGTCAGTTAAACAGTGCACACCTCCAAAAGTATTGGATATTCATAAATTAAAAGTTGAATTAGAAGAAATAATAGCAGGAAATGTAGGAGTAGAACGCTTGAATACCTATGATGAAGAAGAATTATTGTTCCTGTGCCGAAGTATCACTAGAAATGTGAGGGTATTTCATGAAAAATTGTCCAATCTAGCACTACAGATGGGAATTGAAATAGGGAGATCAAAAGTACTACAGAAACCCTATAGAGCAGAATTTTCAGACAAAGATTTAGAAAATATGAATGCATCTGGAAGAAGACTGCAAATAAGAGAATTAATGTTAGTTTTACAAAAATGGGGAGATCAAGATAAATGGAGATCTAGGTGGGCTAAGAAAAAGGAAGAAGCACGAACAAGCAGAACAGCATCTGAATATGTGATGAAGGAAGCAGGAAAAGCAGATCAAATGTATCCAATGCGAGAAGTTGCGGGAGGAGGATATGTACATGTCCCATGGAGTAGACAGGATATTTTATCATTTACGAATGATTTTCCAAAGCTGAGGGAAAAAACAATTGCATGGTACAAGCAGGTTGAAAGGTTTGTGAAAGTGTCAAAAGTACTGTTGAAGGATTTAGATGGTTTGTTTGACATAGTGGTACCTGCCGATTTATGGACAGATTGTAAAATCACAGTCGATTGGCCTAGTGATGAATATCCTAGAGATCCGAAAACAGGTGCCCCGTCAAGTGATGTGATGAAAAAGTATCAGCAGGTGGTAACATACCTGAAAGGAAAGATACCCCGAAAGAAACAGATTGGGTGAAAATAGATCGAACAACCCAAGAAGCAAGTGAAACAGTACATTCTTACTATGAGCGTTTATTACAGGTGTTTAAACAGTATAGTGGATTTGAGGACATTGGAGACAAAAACATGAGTCAGTTTGTGTATCGGTTTGTTTATGGTCTGAAGCCAGAGATTTGCCAGATGATTAAACAACACATGCTGTGTTGGCAGGGAAAGCCCATAGATGAAATTCTGAAGTATGCAAAATATTGTGGAGACGATATTGAGGATAGACACAAGAAATTACAAGAAAAGGTGATGTGGGCACAGGTGAAAATGGCTGAGAAACAGGGAATTAATTTGGAAAATCCGAATGAAAATCAAGGAAAAGATTCTGGAACGAGTGGTGATACGGGAAATGGTGGAAAATTTAGAGGACGAATGAGTAGAGAAGAAGCTAAAAAGAAATTTCCTTGTCATGGATGCGGAAAATTGGGGCATTGGAAGGATGAATGTAAAAAGATTCGAAATAATAATGGCCCAAATCAAAACTTAAATCAACAGACGCAGAATGACTCACAGCAGGGTGTAAATCCTCAGAGTCAATTACCACCTCCACCTGTTCAGGGTAATGTAAGCAGAGCAAAACATGGTACAGTCATTGGTTACCCAGGAGGGAGTGGTAAGAATGATTATATGACATCACAATTTCTTTTGCAGGACAATTATTGTAAATTCGACTCATGACGGTGCCTAGGAGAGGGGAAGAAGGAGTGCATACTTGGCGCATCCTTACAGGTAGATCAGTCTGGTCCACATGTTGAAGGAAATGTGAAAGGTAATGGTATTACTTTCCTTTTGGACACTGGTGCTACCAGGTCTACTGTGAGATCAGCAGACATCCCAGACCTTCCTCTCTCTGGTGAAGATATCCAAGTAGTGGGGGTAGCTAATCAAAGAATTAGAACACCTCTTACTGAACCAATGGAAGTTAAAATTGGAAACTTCAGAGAAATGCACCAATTTGTAGTGTGCGATTCTAGCCCAGTGAATTTATTAGGTAGAGACTTATTGTGCAAAATGAATTGTACAATCTTCTGCACTCCGGATGGTGTGGCAGTTCAGACCCCAGATGAGGACCATGTATATAAAATTATGGTTGCAAAACAAGGTACAGAAATAGATGAAATGTTTTCATTGATAACAAAAGATGAGTTGCCAGAAGAATTAAAAGGTACAGTAAACCAAATAGTATGGGATTTCACTGGAAAAGAAGCAGGACGTATGGCAAAAATAGATCCAGTTCAAATTACTGTAAAAGAAGGTGCGATTTTCCCAAATACTAAACAGTACAAAATGAGTGCAGAAGTAAAAGCAGGAGTCATTGAAGAAATCAATCGAATGGTAAAACAAAACATTCTAAAAGAAGTAATGAGTAGCCCATGCAATTCACCAATAAAGGGACTAAAGAAACCCAGTGGAAAATATAGGATTGTTCAGGACCTGAGGAAAATAAATAAGATTGTAGAACCATGTTGTCCTATAGTACCAAATCCTGCAGTAATCCTATTTCAGATTCCTTGGAATGCAGGATGGTTCACCGTAATTGATTTATGTCAAGCATTCTTTTCAATACCATTGCATCCAGACAGCCAGTATCTTTCTCATTTAAATTTGAGAACAAAGTCTATGTGTGGAACCGTGTTCCTCAGGGGTACACAGAAAGTCCTTCCATTTTCAATCAGATACTGAAAAAGTGCCTTGAAAAACTAGTGATGCCAGGAAGCTCAGTTTTAGTTCAATATATCGACGACTTATTAGTAGCGTCGACCACCAGAGAAGACTTAGTTGTTGATTCCATAGCATTATTAAATCTTTTAGCTGAGGAAGGGCATAAAGTCTCACCTGAAAAGTTACAGTTTTGCAGGACAGCTGTCAAATATCTGGGACACCAAATTGAGAGGGGAAAAAGAAGAGTAACCTCTGAAAGAGTAGAATTAATAAATCAATCAATCAATCAATCATGTCACTTATAAAGCGCACTACATACCCGCGAGGGTCTCAAGGCACTGGGGGAAGAGGGGGTGGTGCTGCTACTGATCGAAGAGCCAGGTCTTGAGGAGTCTTCTGAAGGCCAGTAGGTCTTGGGTCTGTCGGAGGTTGGTGGGGAGGGTGTTCCAGGTCTTGGCGGCGAGGTGGGAGAAGGATCTGCCGCCGGCGGTCGTTTTCCGGATGCGGGGGACTGTGGCGAGGGCGAGGCTGGTCGAGCGGAGCTGGCGGGTGGGGGTGTAGAAGCTGAGTCGTCTGTTGAGGTAGGCTGGTCCGGAGTTGTGGAGTGCTTTGTGTGCGTGGGTGAGGAGCTTGAAGGTTATCCTCTTGTTGACAGGGAGCCAGTGCAGGTCTCTCAGGTGGGGTGTGATGTGGCTGCGTCGGGGGATGTCGAGGATAAGACGTGCAGAGGCGTTCTGGATGCGTTGCAGCCGTCTCAGGAGCTTAGCCGTCGTTCCTGCGTAGAGGGCGTTTCCGTAGTCCAGCCTGCTGGTGACGAGGGCCTGGGTGACTGTTTTTCTTGTTTCGGTGGGGATCCACTTGAAGATCCTGCGGAGCATTCGGAGGATGTTGAAGCAGGATGAGGAAACGGCGTTGACCTGCTTAGTCATGGAGAGGGTGGGGTCGAGGATGACCCCTAGGTTGCGTACGTGGTCGGTGGGTGGCGGGGCTGTTCCCAGTGATGTTGGCCACCAGGAGTCGTCCCAGGCTGAAGGGTTGGAACCAAGGATGAGGACCTCCATCTTGTCCGAGTTCAGCTTCAGGCGGCTGGTCCTCATCCATTCGGCGACGGCCTTCATTCCTTCGTGGAGGTGGGCTTTGGCGGTGTGAGGGTCTTTGGTGAGGGAGAGGATCAGCTGGGTGTCGTCGGCATAGGAGATGATGTTGAGGTTGTGCTGTCGGGCGACGTGGGCGAGGGTGCCATGTAGATGTTGAACAGCGTTGGGCTGAGGGAGGAGCCTTGGGGTACGCCGCAGATGATCTTGGTGGCCTTGGATCGGAAGGGGTCGAGGCGGACGCTTTGTGTTCTGCCGGAAAGGAAGGATGTGGTCCAGTCCAGGGCCTTCTCTTGGATCCCGGCGTCGTGAAGGCGTGTTCGTAGTGTGTGGTGGCAGACCGTGTCGAAGGCGGCTGATAGGTCCAGGAGGATGAGGGCTGCTGTTTCTCCGTTGTCTGTAACCCAAAGACAAGTGAGAATGTTCCTAGGAATAGTAGGATACTGTCGACAATGGATACCAAATTTTTCCATGTTGGCTAAACCCTTAATTAACATGACGAAAAAGAAAGCAAAGGACCCTGTTGAATGGGAGGATGAAAGTGTAGAAGCTTTTGTAAAATTGAGAAATGCACTTTGTTCAGCACCTGCCTTAGGCATGCCTGATTATAAAAGAGAATTCGCATTATTCTGTCAAGAGAGAGAAAATTGTGCACTTTCTGTCTTAACTCAGAGACATGGACTAGACAGACGTCCTATAGCATATTTTTCTGCTACATTGGACCCAGTAGCAGCCGCATTGCCAGGATGCCTAAAAGCAGTGGCAGCGACTTGCTTGAGCATTGAACAAAGCGAGTCAATTGTGATGGGACATCTTGTAAAAGTGTATGTTCCACATGCAGTTGTCATTCTATTGACAAGAACCCGAACTCAGCATCTTACTCCTAGTCGGCTGACTAAATATGAGAGGATAATAATGGGTGCTGAAAATGTGACCATGGTAAGGTGTACAATAATAAATCCAGCAAATCTATTGCCAGACCCATATCATGAAACAAATAAAGATGACGAAGAAGATGAACATGATTGTGTACAGATTACAGAATTATGTACAAAACCACGCCCAGACATTGAGGAACAGCCTCTTAAAAAGCCAGACAGGGAGTTATTTGTCGATGGTTCATGTCAAAGACATGAAGATGGTAAACTAACTGCTGCCTATGCGGTATGTGAATTAACTGGAATAGTCGAAGCATCCTATTTGCCAGGAGTCAAATCTGCACAAGTAGCTGAATTGATAGCTTTGATAAAAGCTTGCAAAATTGGGAGGAATCAGAGAGTGACCATATTTACAGATAGTCAATATGGTTACGGGGTTGTGCACGATTTTGGCCAACTGTGGAAGCAGAGGGATTTCATGACTTCTTCAGGATCCCCCATTAAAAATGGACAATTTGTAAGGGAATTGCTTGAAGCAATACAATCACCAAAAGAATTGGCTGTGGTGAAATGTGCCGCACACCAGTCAGGAGATGACTGGGTGGTAGTCGGCAACAGATATGCGGATCTGGTGGCTCAACATTGTGCTAAAACCAGAACGTCAGTAAATAAGAGGGTGGAAAGAATGGGAATCAGCTGCCAACTTATGCTGTATATGCCACCTGAAACTTGGAATGAGGTAAAGAAATTGCAAGATGAGGTTGAAGAAAGTGAGAAAAATTTGTGGATCAAAGTGGGTTGTTCCCAAAGAGGAGAAGATGAAGTGTGGATCAGTGCAGATGGCAGACCAGTCATGCCAGACTGTTTACTCTCACAAATGGCTAGAATGCATCATGGAGACACACACATAGGGAGAGATGCAATGATTAGACTGTTCAGACAAAATTGGTACAATCCCAAATTCAGGGCTGTTGCAGAGAGTCTTTGTCAGAGATGTCTAACTTGCCAAATGCATAATCCAGGCAGGAAAACGATAATTGGGTTTGGAAAGATTGGAAAGGCAGAGGGCCCATTTATAAGACTGCAGTTTGACTTCATACAGTTACCACCATGTAGAGGGCTGAAATACGTACTAGTCATAGTGTGTCTGTTTTCAAAGTGGGTGGAGGCTTACCCTACTAGAAGAAATGACAGCATTACAGTAGCAAAACTGTTGCTACGAGAGCTCATACCTAGATTTGGTTTTCCAGTATCTTTGGAATCAGATAGAGGAAAACACTTTAATAGTGAAGTAATCAAACTAATTTGTGAAGCATTTCAAATAAAACAGAAATTGCACTGTGCATATCGCCCAGAGGCTTCTGGAGTGGTTGAACAATTGAATGGCACTATAAAGTCAAGATTGGGAAAAATGTGTGCATCAACATCATTAGAGTGGCCAGACGCATTGCCACTTGTCTTGATGGGAATCAGAAGCATACCTGACAGAACGACAGTATTGAGCCCCCATGAAATAATGATGGGAAGAGCAATGAGACAAACACATGTTCCCACAAACAAACTGGTGAATATATCTGATGATATGGTTTTGGATTATTGCAAAGGATTGGCTGACCTAGTGCGTTCTGTCTCTCATCAGGTTGGAGAAGACGCAGTTTCCAGGCAGCCTGAACTAGAACATGATCTGAATCCTGGTGACTGGGTGGTAGTGAAGAATCACACCAGAGAAACGTGTCTATCACCCAGGTGGAGCAGACCTTGTCAAGTCATATTGACCACCAATACAGCAGTGAAGTGTGCAAGATTTCCTAATTGGATTCACGTAAGCCACACAAAGAGAGTACCAGAACCTGAAGAAGAGAATCTACAGACAACGCCAATCACTGAAGAAGCTGAAGGTTGCTCAGCTGAGGAATCTCAGGCTAGAGGTTCGAGAGAAGCTGACGGAGAACAACCGAGCACAAGTCAGGATTGGATACCAGTGGTAGACGTGCCTGAAGTATACCACAGAACGAGAAATCAAACTAAGTTGGAAGAGATTAAAGAAGATCAGATAGGTGAAGAAGAAACAGTTCGGGATCAAGAAGACAAGACAGTAATAGATCCTGAACTAAATCAGATAGGGAAAGAAAATTGGACTAAAAACAGTGAAGATTTAATAAATTTTGAAGAGGGACAGACAGGTTTAGAAGAATCAGGTCAGGCTGCAGAAGTTCACAGTGCAATAAGCCCTGATCAGAAGCAGTTAGATCAAGAAGAATTCACTAAAGAAAAAGGGGTTAATACAAATGAATACAAAGAAATAAAAAAGGAACAAAGCCTACATCCTGAAAGTCATTGTGGAGCTACTGAAAAGAAACCAATCAGACCTGAAAAAGAACAAACAAAAGAGACAGTAATCAAAGAAAACAAAACAGTATTAAGCAGTGAAAATAACGAGATCTCTGAAGACGATAACAAAGAAACAGTGCCAACCAAGAAGACAAGAAAAGGAGATCATTGGCCAAGTGTCATTAAAAGAGTAAAATACCACATAACAACCAGAAGTGAAGATCCAGAACAAGTACCTGAAGTGACAAGTCAAACTGAACAAGACAAAAAGTCAGGAAAAAGAAAAAGTAAAAGACTGAGACTTGTGAATAACAAATTCAAGGGTCCTGACTGGACTTATATTATTCTTGAAGATTTTGAAAGCTCAGAGTCAAGTGACAGTGGTGGCGAAGGAACAAGTGCAGAACTAACATACGAAGAAGAAACAAGACCACCCTGACTAAACAAAAGAATCCTCTAAAGAAAAGAAGAAGAGATAAGAAGAGCAATCTTCCTTGTCGAAAAATGCCTCATGATAGAGTTACTGGGAGACCAAAACGAAATTGTTGTAGGAGATGCTGTGCAATTTGCATATGTAGTCTAGTATTGGTGCTTATAGTATGGTTAGTCCTGATTGTAGCAATTCCTTACCTTATGATAATAGATAAGAAGATTAATAATGAAACTAAAGGGAGGACAGCAAACATGAAGGGCAGTAGAGTAGAACTAATGGCAGAAGATGATGCAGAAATTCATCATGAAATAGCTGATAACGACACTAGTTTAAATGTTTTCACAAAGTTATTGTTTCAATATGTAGACACAATGGAAGTTAGTAATTGTTATGTCTGTATGAAGTTACCTTGAATCAGTAGCGGAAGGATTAACATATCATCATTTACCACTGACATATGGCATCTCATGTAGTGTATTAACAAGTTTATTTTATAGAACAGGTAGGCTACAGTATTATTATTCAAACTTAGATGTGATATTTTCTGAGGTTCCGATTCGCAAGAGTATGAACCCAGTGCTTAGTAGTCAAGTCGCACAGTTTATGGGAGAGTTTTTCTTAACAATGAAATCGATAGACATAACACATGCACATAGACACAATGTAACATGTTCTTTACTAGAAGAAGAAAAGATATTTTTGAATTTAGTAGAAGATAGAAGACATGATTTTCAAAAGAAAGCTTCAGAGCATAAGGCTCAGTTGCCACCTTGGGCGGAGAAAGAAGGGAGTTATACACCTGGTAAAGCTCAAGCTGCAATGGCTCTGGATTTCGTAAAGAAAGGGAAAATTTGTCTTCATAGGTTAAAGACTGATTATAACAATGTTTTCATTGGTACCAGTGAATGTGAACACAATTTTTTTATTCTGGGAGGTTGGGGACTCAAAGGAGGAACAGATTCAGTTTTTCCTGGAATCTATTATGTATGTAGGAATAAGGCTTACTTTAGGCTTCCTGCAAAGTGGTATGGAAGTTGTTATTTTGGAATAGTTTTTCCAAAGATATACCACGTAAAAAGAAACACTGGAAGCAATGAAAACAATAATGAGTTAATACGTAGAAAAAGAGCTAGGGGCATATTAGCAAGACCGGCGATAAAATTATCGCCGTTTTAGCGGCAGGAAACTGCCGCTAAAAGGGCGATAATGGGCTTGCTAATATGCGTTATAGAATTCCAATAGAAGCCCAGGTTAGATGTCCTGCACATCTAACCTGGGCTTCTATTGGAATTCTATAACGCATATTAGCAAGCCCATTATCGCTCTTTAGCGGCAGTTTCCTGTCGCTAAAGCGGCGATAATTTTATCGCCGGTCTTGCTAATATGCCCCTAGTTTTTCAGAAATTGTAGGTGATATATTTGGTGCATTGATACCTTCAGTGGGAATAATTCTGAACTCAAGGAAAATATGTAAATTGTCTACAGCGGTTGATCGTTTATGAACGGATACTGCTGGAGGTTTTCTAATGATTAATACGGAAATGGTTGCACTTAGATCTATGGTGATGCAAAATCGACTTGCTCTTGACATTCTATTGGCAAAAGAGGGAGGAGTCTGTAAATTATTGAAAACGGAACATTGTTGCACTTATATTCCTGATAAGAGTGCAGAAATTGGAACGTATATTCAGAACATAACTAAACTTGAGAAAGAACTTAAACCACTGGAAGTTGATAGTGTATGGGAAAGATTGACAAATAGTATATCGTCAATTGGAACCTGGTTTGCTAATATAGGGAAAGGACTTATAGGTCAAATATTAGTACCCTTAGCAGGGATAGCAATAATAATTTTAGCAATAACAATATGGTGCAAATGCTGTAGAAAGAATGGAACATATAAAGTGACAGGAAAAGGAAAGAAGAGAAAACTAGAAGAGATCGAACTAGAGGAATGGAGAAGTGATTTATACAAGTAATTAAAAGGAGACTGTAAGAATAGAAAAAGTAAAATTGAGAATGAAACGAATTGCTAGAAGTTGGCATCTGATTGAGGGTAGAGTTTTTTTTGATGGCTCAGAAACGCCATCAGAGAGGGGATTGATGGAGCAAGGTTTCAAAATTGAAACTTGCTTGTATGCAATCCTCCTCATAGTATTCATTTATTAAACCTGTACTGTCAATACTAACATTCGCATTCACGAACACAAAAGGGATAGACGCTTGCATATGTGTTTTACTAATGAATAACGCTTGTCCATAACTCAAAATGGCCGCTAAAGCGCGGGAAACTCAATGCGCATGTCGCAACCTGATCACATGTTGTGACGTCTTTCTTTGCTTGGTGGGAAACTTCTGCTTCTGCGCAGTGTGCATTAAAATGGCCGCTAAATGTTTTCACATGCTTAAGCTTGCTCTCATGTCATTATTAAATTGTCGTTTTCTTAACGCTACTAATGCAGGGTAGTATTATGATTAAATGGGAATAGAGTTAGGGAAAGTGGGTATACAGTGAAACATTTTATTTGTGATTTTAATATTTTCTTCTTGCACTTTTAGTAATTCGTAATCTTGGGCCTGGGTTGGTGTCTTGAAACTCAAGAGACAGAGAGTTCTGCGCATGTGTCCTGTCTGCCTGCCAAGTGAAGTCAACTTGGACGACTCCCAAGGCCACGACCTATTGGCCGAAGATGATGTACCCAAAGTTTCCGGCTGACAGAAATTGTTACTTTTCTCCTGTAAAATGTATAACATTTGTCGTGAGACGGTTGGGAAATAAAGCGAATGTATTAATTTGAAGGGGCGGGAACGTAAATACAATAGGCTTCACAATTTAGGCCAAAATGGACATGGTACGAGAATCCACCCCCTGTCCCTGCCCAATCAGAAGTAGTGGTCCCATATTTTAGCAACATTAAGGGGAGGTACATGGGCGTAGAAGGGTGTAATAGAATATAGCATTAGTAAATTAGTCAGAAGAGCATGCGTTCATGAAGAACAGGCGTCCATACTGCCAGAGCGCTCTCAACTCCAGACTGCCCAGCTGATCGGTTGCTGACTGAATTCCTGTCCGGAAGAGGTCCTGAGGAGGGGGCGGCGGAGCCCATTAGACGGGAGAATCGAGAGAAGTCGAGTATCAGAGAGGGGAACGGCGCAGGCGTCGTTGTAGAGAGGTCACCGGTCCTGTCCTGATCCTGGAAGAAGTCTTTGCTCTTCATCCTTCCTGGGTCCTATCTTTTCCAACTCCTTGGCTAAGGGGCTTGGTTCTCGCATTTTAGGTAACTATACTGCAACCTTTAGTAGCGCTGTTGTCTCTATCTTCTCCTCTTCCTTAAACACCGTCATTTATTAGCAAAATCATTTCTATGCTTTTTCTTGGGTATTTCAATCAAGTACCGTGTTTTCTGTATTTTACTCTGCTAAAAACTTTAGATAAACATTTTAAAACTTCCTGACTCAGTGATTATTTCAGGATAATGTACTATAATGAATGTCACTCATTTTAAACTTCCCAATTAGCAAAGGATCCATTGGTAAGTTATTACTCTTCAATCAGAAGGTAATTGGTAGCAGGGATTTTTGATAAAAGAGTATATCTGACACCCAGCGTAAGTATTAGTGTAGTGTGAATGTATGGGCCCAAGTGAGTATATGGTGTATGAATGTTGTTGGCTAATATTGCGCTGGATCACTAGTGCACTTTGGAAAGGCATCTCTCTCCATTAGATAAAGGTCTAACATCCATCCAGCCACTGATGCTGCTATCACAACTACCAAAATGACCAAGACAATTTGCACCATTCTTATCTCACACCAGATCAGCTGAGGATTACGACTTATACCAAGGTTTGTCACCTTTTCTACTTCTGCCCATAGTCTCTACCCTATCTCAGAAACTACAATGATCCTTGCTACGTCAATTAGTGCCTAAAGGACTTCTAGTCCTCTATCTGTTGCTCTGTCTTACCAATATACTCTTTGGCTCATCAAAATATTTCTTCAAGTGTGACCTCCTGCTTTCGAAACTTAGGCCATGGAGGTTCATCAGGGTCAGTTAAACAGTCATCTGTTTGTTGTCAGTTTGCACAAGATAAGTCCAGTCGGAAATCCTGCCCTTCGAAATCCATCCAAGGACTACAAGGGGCGTCCTATGCCCCCTGATTCATAACGGCTGCAGTGGTGGAGGTGCGAGAGGCAACCCCAGGTATGGGAGAGCCTCCGGAGAAAAATTGGGCGAAAACAGAGTGCGACTGCTAAAGATGGCAGCAGCTTAGAGAGATGAGTGCCGATGACCAGAGAGAGGACCGAAGAGGCGAGCGGAGGAGAACCGCAGGCGTTGGATCCCCAGCCCCTAAAGCCTGACGCCATACAGGGTGAAGTGGAGCAGACCGCTACATCACCTGCCGTGGCCTGAACTGCCGTAACTTACCCAATTGTAATCGCTGCTGGGGACGCGGCTGAGCAGAAGACGAGAGGCCTATCAGACAAGCGACCCTGTGAGTACTGATGGTGAGGCGCATCGGCGGCAACCGGGAGAGACGGTGAGGCGTTGTGGGGCCTCCGGCTGCAGCGGGGAGCTCCGTCCATGGCGGATGCATCGGCGGGCCCTGACCTCCGCCTGAGCGAAGAGACACCGGGTCACAGCCCCAAGGAAAGCGACACAGAACCCAGGACAGCGCGCAGGTGAGAGGGACTGCGGGGCCGGGAAAGCCAGGCGGAGAGGACGTGGTGACTGGAGAAGGGGCTGAGGGGTTGCATGGTGCCCGCTTGCCCCCTCCTGCAAGCAAAGACTCTCCGGGAGCAAGGGAAGGGGACTGCGAGTCACAGAGAGTGCAGGCAGTGGAAAGTGCTGTGACCGGGAAGAGGTTGGGAGGCCCTGGGGGGGGGCCCTCTCCCTCCCCACCTCGGAAGTGAAGGCCTGGAAAGATCGGGTAACACAAATCCCTGGGAAGCTGATACACAGAGCTTGCGATAAGGAGGATAACTGCTACCGCCCCTGAGGTAACCCTACTAAGAAGCCATAGAGCAGTCCATGTGGACAGAGAGGCAGACCTCTGCCCTACTCCAACCACAAGAAAGAGAGTACAAAGGTGACAACAGTGGACCAAGATACCCCACATGGGGCGGGAGGGCGGGGCCCTCCTCTGTGGCGGTCTGAGGTGAACACACAGTGAAAGGCAGGCCGGGGCCTCTTCCTCACCGCGTGGCTCCACTTGCCTAAAACTTGGGGACCAGAGAAACAGTGGGGGAGGTGAACGTGTCGGGGGAGGAGCGTCAGTCACCACGAGCCACCTCAACAGAGGACAATATGAACTGACACTTTGCATTAGCCACACAGAGGTGGTCTTCTGGAGGGGTCCGAAAGGCAGGTCCATCACAACTGTCCGTCGACCCCAGTCTCATTCTACGAGATGGCAAGGGACAAAGACCCCAAACAGACGAAGCAGGGAAAGATGGATAGGTATGCAAAAGTGGTACCCCCGATATCTGGAGAGGGGGGAGAGGCCACTGCCCTGCCCGATAACGCTGCCATATTGCAGGCTATACATGCCTCCAGAGAAGCTCTGGAGGGGAAAATGGCGGAGGTGTGCTCAGAGGTGACCTTGCTGCGCCAAGACCTACGCAAGGTCTCAGAGAGAGTGACCCAAGTCGAAAACCATATTTCTGAAGTGGAAGACATATCCCACACCATGGGTAAAGAAGTCACAGGGCTAGCTGCCTCAATGAAAGAGGTGGTCTGGAAGGTGGACGATGCTGAAAATAGGGCCCGTAGGAACAACCTACGCTTCATTGGATTCCCGGAGGGAACGGAAGGAGCAGACCCGGGACATTTCCTGATGTCCTGATGGCATGGCTCAGAGATTCCCTCCCGACGGCACAGTTTTCAACCTGCTTCATAATTGAACAAGCCCACAGGATGCCACGTTTTCGGCAGCCACCTGGTGCCCCCCAACACCCCTGATTGCCCACTTCCTTAACTTTCAGGATCGTGACCTAATACTCCGGGAACTGAGGCAAAGGGAGGAAATCAAACATGCTAATGCCAGAATAATGATGTTCCCTGATTAATCTCGCGAAGTGCAAAAACAACGGAGAAACTTTGATTCTGTCAAGGCAAAACTGAGAACTCTTAAGATCCAATATATGCTATTATTTCTGGCAAAACTTAAGGTTATCTTTCAGGCCACCTCGCAATACTTCCAGACGCCGGAGGAGGC
Organism: Calotriton arnoldi; assembly: GCA_963921515.1. Lineage (NCBI taxonomy): Eukaryota > Metazoa > Chordata > Amphibia > Caudata > Salamandridae > Calotriton > Calotriton arnoldi. Next base: position 661,998 of record CAWUFW010010217.1, on the reverse strand, counting down.
ATGGGCCTGGTTTGTTAAGACCAAGAGGCTGCAGGACTAATAGTGAACTCATAATACTTTGTTTATAAAAGATTGATTTTGAGGGGGCGGAGACAGACCTCTCAAGCTTCACCTGCACTCCAGTTGTCATGTTGACCAGTTGGGGGGGTGGCGTGGGACTGCTATTCAAAGCTAAAAGACCAGAACCTATCACTGAAGTTAGTGAGATAGAAGAACAAGATAACCAGGAACAATCAGATTTCAGTGACAGCGATGTAGCACTGACAGAACCTAAGAGATCGAAGAGAGAAATGAGGGTCGATAAAAAAATATGAAGGCCCCGACTGGACTTATCTATTTTTTTTAAACTGCTTTTATTAACACAGGAACAGCTAATACGTTGGATACACGAGTTGCATGAAAAGATGTAAGATATTGTGAAAGTACATAGACAGCGGAACAGAGCAGCAATGGCACAGATGGAGATTACATCCGGTCTGGCCATCATGGGGCCACATTCAATGTTGGTCACATTTACATGGTGAGGGAGAGAGGTAAAAGAAAACAAAAAAAGGGGGGGGAACCTCATCTAGCATCTCTCGTTCCGCAGGTCTCGCCGAGTTGGGTTCGGTGTGTCTTTCTCCTCTCCCCCCTCCAGCCCATAGTATTTCAACCAGGGGATCCAGCTCTTACTGAATTTTTGGGAGCACCCTCTAACCTTATACTTCACCCTTTCTGCTACCATGTATAGATCCATGCTCTCCCTCCATTTGGTAAGTGTAGGAGGGTCTAGGGCTTCCCAATACCGGGCTATGTCCCTTTTGGCCACCAACAACCCTAAGTTACATAATAAAAGTTTACTGCATGGTAAGTCTATTTCAGTGGGGATAACTAACAAAATATATTTGGCCTCTAGTTCGAGTTGCGCCCCAAGTATTCCATTCAGTTCCCCCAATATCTGGGTCCAGTATGATTTAATATGGCTACATTCCCAGAGTGTATGGATGTATGTTCCATGTGATGTCTTACAGCGTAAGCAATTAGGTGCTTCTGCTCTTCCCATGGTGTGTAGTCGTATTCTATAAAAAATACACTCTGTGGAGAATCTTAAATTGTATTAGGCACTCTCGGGTGCATCAGGGCCACTTCCCAGTCGATATCTTCCAGCGGTCCGGTGGTGTTTTCCCTTTTGGCCCTAAGGGGTCCCAACTTATCAGGAATGTTGTTCATTTTAATGTTGTGTATGTCCATGAAATAGCTTTATTGGAAATTTCTTCCTGCAATAGTCTGCCTTCTAGGGGCGCAAATTCAGGGATATCTGTGGTGTCTATACCCTCCGCCCACCATGCATGTTTCAGCCTGAGATAGGAGTAGGTTTGGGTGTTGTTTAGTTGATATGTGTTCTATAGTGTGGCAAAGGAGGGCAGGGTGTCTCCTTCTAAAATATCTCCCAGTTTGGAAATCCCAATTATGTCCCACTATCTGAAGCCCTGGAGTTTACCGATCTCTGGCTGTCTCAATCGCTCCCAGAGAGGAGTCTCCTTCATGAGTCTTTTGTCCCATTTCATTTGTCTCTCTGCTCCTCTCCAGGCTTCTATCGTCCTCTGGGTGGCTGGCAACAATCCGTAGGTTCCCTTGCCCCGTCTAGGTAGTGAAGGTGTGTGCGGTGTCTAAATTGGAGCCGTTCCAGGGCATATGTAGGGTGATCTCCTGCAGTGTGTCCCCATTCGTTAACTGCCACTAGGTGGGCCACCCTATAGTAGGATCTTATGTCAGATAGTGCAGTTCCCCCATTATACTGATTGAGCTGGAGTGTCTGTAGTGCTACTCTCAGATGGGCCCCATTTCAAAGGAGTGTACGTAGTTCTTTGTTTATTGTTGTGAAGATATCCTCAGGTATCTTGCTATATGTATTTTGTAATGCGTAAAGCAATTTCAGGAGTGTAATCATTTTGTACATGGCAGCTCTGCCCATTATCGTTAATGGGAGTCGCCTCCATCTTCCTATATCCTCGTGGAATTCCGTCAGGACCCGTCTAATATTCTGGTTTAGATTTACCACGTCATTGGTGCTGATATAAAGACCTAGGTAGCAGAACCCTTCTTGGGCCACCTGGAAACACCCGGGGAGTTCTCGAATGTCCATGGGTCCCCCCACCGAGTAGAGGCTAGATTTGTCCCAATTAATGTTGTATCCTGCATGCCGACCATATTCTTCGAAGATTTGTATGACCGTCGGAAGTGTCTTATCAGGGTTAGTGACGTATAACAGGATGTGATTGGCGTAGAGCGAGATTCGCTCGTCATCAAGGACCTCCCCGTTGTCCTTAAAGCCACTCATTTCTGGGTGTGCTCTAATTACACAGTCCAGTAGCTCCAATACTAGAGCAAACAGAAAGGGGACAGGGGACAACCCTGTCTGGTACCCCTTCACACCGGAAAGTTACTTGAGATTGCCCCCTTGACTCTAACTCTGGCCTCAAAATTGGTGCATAATAACTCTACCCAGGCTATAAAGACTGGACCAAATCCGAACCTCAACAGGGTTTGTCGCAGAAATGGCCAGTGGGCTGTATTGAATGCCTTCTCGGCATCTAGGGAAAGGAGTACATGTGGGCTGGACCTGTTTTTCACCGTATCCAGCCAGTTGGCTAGTCGGCAAAGGTTAAGATGTGTAGCTCGTTTTGGCATATAGCCAGATTGCTCCCAGTGTATGAGGGATGTGATCACCAGCAGAAGGCGTTTAGCCAGAATAGTGGACAAGATCTTTGTCTCTACGTTAAGTAACAATATGGGTCGATACGACCCACAGTCCATTGAGGGTTTCCCTGGTTTATGGATTGCTACCACTGTAGCATTACGAAGATCAGGTGGGAGTGTCTTCTCTTTTTGTGCCGCTAAAAACATGCTCAAGAAGTGCAGGCCGAGTAAGCTAGCGTTACTCTTAAAGAATTCTGCGGGCAGTCCATTCGGGCCCAGGGTCTTCCCAGATTTCTGTCTACCATTAGCGTCCATTACTTCCTCCAGGGTCAGCTCTTTCTCTAGTATAGCTCGATCGTCTCGGGAGAGAGTAGGAGTATCTATTGTTCCCAAGTAGCTGTCAATTTGAGTGGTATCCGCTAGCGGCCTAGCTCTGTATAGTTCTGTGTAGTAGTGAGCGAAGGCGCCCGCTATGTTTTGGGAGGTAGTGTGGATCTTGTACTTTTTGTGTATAGAGGTTACCCATCTCGCCTCTCTCTCTCTTTTCTACTCAGCCAGGCCAACAGCTTCCCCGCTCTATCACAATAGGCGGTGTTGTGTGGCCTGGAGTTGGGACTTCCCTTCCTGTTTCACCAGTGTCCTATACTCCCCACGTGTTATCTCTATCTGGTGGAATGTATATTGGTCGGCCCTGGGGCCCATGTGTCTCTCCAGTTCTAACAGCCTGTGTTCCAGGGTCTCAATCTTATGAGTCTCCTCTCTCTTTTTGTGGGCTATTATGTTTTGTGCCCTATCTCGCAAAACAGTCTTTTACGTTTCCCATAGGGTAACCGCCGAGGACACTGAGCCCTCGTTCTCGCGGAAGTACAGCTCTGAGTCAGTGCGGATATCGTTGGCAATCATCCTATCCTTTAGAGCCCATGCATTTAGCCTCCATTCCTGTCTGTGCCTGCGTGTTCCCCCTCCCACTGTCAGCCAGAGAGGTGAGTGGTCGGATATGCCCCTCGCCAAATATTCCACCTTTGCCACCGTCTCCACCTCTCCTGCCGGGGTAAAGAGGTAGTCCAGCCTAGAAAAGACCCTATGGGCGTCTGAAAAGTATGAGTAGGTGCTATCAGTTGGGTGGTGCTGGCACCAGAGGTCGGTCAGAACAAGTGTTTTCTGAAATTTAGCCAAGGATGTAGGGCCACGCGTCCCGAGACTCGCATGCATGCGATCTATATGTGGGTTTGTGACGTCGTTGAAGCCACCACCTATAATGTGTGTGGAGGGTCCCGACTCTATAAGTATCCCGGCTACCTTATCTACTGTCTGATGTTGTAATCGTGGGGGTGCATAAACACTAATCAACGTGAGCTCTCTCTGTCCCCATGTCCTCTGTACCACAACGAATGTGCCATTTGGATCTGCCCATGTTTTGGTAGTGTGAAAAGGGGGTGATTTTTTAATTAGTATGACGACTCCCCTTGATACGGAGGAAAATACCGCTCGGGCAAGTGTCGTGTATGCTCCCCTCCCCAGAAAGGCACTGTGTGTGCCCATCAGGTGTGTCTCCTGTAAGAGGACGATGTCAGGCTTGAGCCTTTTAAAGTATCTGGTTACCAGCCCCCTTTTGATTTTGTTTCCAAGCCCGTTGACCCACTTCCTGCTCGTCGCGTCCTTCTTCAATAAAAAAAACCTACGTTGTATGTCTTGCGCGTGCGCATGCGCAAGATGTACAACATAGGAGTTTTTTCATTGAAGAAGGACGCGAGGAGCAGGAAGGAGAGCGGGCATGCAGGGGAGGCGGCAGACACGCAGGTAAGTGCCTTCTTTTTTCATTTTTAAATAATTTGGGAGGGGGGAGGGAGCGGAGCAGAGCGAAGCGAAGCGGAGCTCCACAGAGTTTTTTTCAAACTCTGCAGAGCTCGCGTAGAGGCACTACGCCAGCTCCGCCCACCCTTACCAGCTCCCCTTAAGTCATTGAAAGTTTGCACTGTATTCAACAACAGGTTTGAGATAGTCTCTCCCTAACTGCACTCTTCGCCAAGATGAAGTGTGCTGGTCTCAAGAGTGCAATAGCGGGCAATTTTATCCACATATCAGTCTGCTCTGGTGACAAAATCCTCACCCCTCTTGTAGGCAGTATACTTCATCACCATGATCTGTTGTGGCAGTTGCAACACATTTAACAGATTCAAGATGCAAAGACTGTTTCTAATAGGTGATCCAGATGAGGTTACAAAGCCTCCCTGGGACTACAATTGGCCAAAGTAATGCACAATCCCAAAGCCATATTGGCTGTCAGTGTAAATGGTGACTCTCAATCCATCAGATGTACAACAGGCTCTTGTAAGGGCAATAAATTCAGCGATTTGGCTGAGGTTACATGGAACAAGTGGGGAGCTGCCGCAACACACCTCAAGGTACGGAAGGAATAAGCTGCTCTTAATATTCCATGTCTGTCTCTTAAACGTGAGTCATTGATAAACAAGACCTGATCTGATTCACTTAGGGGCACGTGTAGTATATCTGGTCTCCATTTTGTGCACAATTCAGTAACATTAACACATTTATGGTCATTCTCGCATTCATCTCCCTCATCTGTGGTAGGCAACAGGGTTGCATGACTGAGGACATTACAATGCCATTAGGACACATTTTCTGCAGCCAGAATGATTCTCTTATAGCAGGTTAGGTGGCTAATTGTGAGGTGCTGTGTGCGCATACGTGTCAAGAGGATCTCAATGGAAAGAGGAACCGTGGCAATTAGCAGGTGACCCATCACAGTGCCTTCAGCCCGCTGTATACTCAAACTAACTGCTGCAACCACTTTGAGACAACCAGATGAAGCTGGAGATATGGGATCTAGGGTAGCTAACAGGTAGGTCACTGACATTTAGGAATCACCATGGGTCTGTGTCAACACAGAAAATGCTCACCGATCACGTTCATGATAGAACAGCAAAACATCTTTGGTGTAGTCTGGCATTCCCAGAGTGGGTGCACTGCGGAGTACATTTAGAGCTCCTAGAAGGTTTCCATGTTCTCATCATTCTTTGGTATTGGGTCATTGATATGCATCAACAGCTGTAGGGGCTTTGTCACAGGGGAATAATTGGGGATACTCTGGCAGCAGTAGCCACCCGTTCCCAAAAACATGCACACCTCTCTCTGTGTGGGCAGAAATGTAATCTTAAGAATAACCTCACTGCGCTCATGGGACGCACTCCTGACTCCCTTCTCGATCTGGTGTTCCAGATATTTGACCTCTTTCAAACAATACTGCAGTTTCTCAAAGGAACCTTCTGCTGATTCTCAGAAAGATGGTTGAACAGGTCTATGGTGTCTTGTCTACAAGCTTCTTGTGTCATCGATGCCAAGAGCAAGCCATCAATATACTTCAATAGGGTGAAACTGTATGGTAGTTGCAGTGTTTCTAGATTCTTTTTCAGAACCTGGTTGAAGTACAAAGGACTTCCTATGCACCCTTGAGCAATGCAAGCTTTCTTTTGGGACCTGAACATGAAAAGGTATTGTCTCTCTCCGTGGAAGGGAATGGAAAGGAATGCCTGATGCAAGTCAATGACCGTGAACCACTCAGCTTCTGGGGGAATTTGGAACAAGATCACTGCTGGGCGCGGTAACACAGGATAGCATGGAACGACTATTTAGGTTATTTTTTACAAATCCTGGATGATCCTCCATTTTGTGTTAGCTATTTTGCAAGGTCATGGGCTCCCAATGACTTCCTTCAGAATTTCCTGTTCTAGCATGCTCTTGGTGATTGGAGTCACTCCAGCTATGACTTCTGGTGTCAATTTGTAAGGGTGCATTTTGGGGAAAAATGCATCGCACCTAAGAATAATCTTCAAGGTGGCAGCCCCTTTAATTAGGTCAATTTCCTTCCCTGTAAAGGTCCATACCTCTTCCCTGACTGTTCTCTTTAGCTCAATGGACAAATCTTCAGTGGTAAGAAGAGGGAATATTCGAACCTCAGACTCTTGTGACTTCAATTTAAACATGGCATCTGCCACGTTAGTATTTAGCTTGACTCCATCAGGTGTACATTATATATCACACAGTTAAGCTTACACAAGAGGTCTCCAATGCCTTGGGCTCCTGTTGGATTCTGAATATCTTGGGCAATCCATATGCCTTTGAGGAACCTTCATTTTAAGTTGAGTGATAACTGTGTTGTATTTGATCTTCACTATCGGGGATTGGGCGTTTGTGTTAGCCACACTTGGGGCTTCCTGAGTCGGCCAGTCTACAAACCTTTGACATTCTGCCCACAAATCTTTCAGGTTTGCCACCTCGAACAACATGTCCAAATCTTCCCACACCCTGGAAACAGTCACAATCCTATCTATCAGAGTGTATTGCTTGTTAGGGTTCTCCCTTAATGTGGAGAGAGAGTTTGTAAAATTAAATAGGTCAGCTAGGGACTATGGAACGTGTACATAAGCTCCTCCCTGAACCTCCCTTAAAGGGTACTCCTTCACTGTCCCTTCTGTATCTCCTCCCTTCTCTTTCCCTGCAGTTTCCCTTCTCCCCCTCAACTTAGACCTATCCTTCTTTATCCATTGCTCCCTGAACTTTTCCAAATTCTCCTTTCCCTGATGCATTCAGAGAGTTCCTTTAAATGCGTTCTCAAGCTCTTTGGTTTTAATGCCCTTAGGTCTCTGTCAAAGGCCATAATTTTGGCATTCCTTTGGAACTTCTTTCTCTAGGTCAGATGGGACCACACTCATCCCTTTAACGTCTCCTTCTTTGTATACGCATCACCTGCTACCCTTGCGGTTTCCTTACCAAAATAGATTAGTTATTTTTTCGGCTAGTGTCCTAGAAAGTCTAACCTCACATTACTTTTGACAATCTCTTCAAGTACAGTCTTCAATTGGGCGATGTTAATTCTCTGTGGGACTGATCCACTGGGTGCTGGATTGTTCCAGAAACTGTGGCCTGTATGAGGGTACCTGTGATTCCTACTGAGGGCCCTGCAGCTGCTTGACTAATTGGGGCAGACTGAGCTTGAGGGGTACTCATGGTTAAAGGGACTGAGAGGAGGCTCATTCTGGTTAGAGTCTGGGTCGTGGTTGAAGGGGTACTTGGGACCAATGGGGTCTGTGTGCTTCCTGTTTCAGTGTAGCTTGGGGGCCCACTCACGTCAGCAGGAGTCGGTGCAGTAGATTAATTTCATGAAATTATCCTCTTTATTTATCTCTGGGTCTGACTCATCTTTGACCTTGCTTGAAGGGGTGGGATTCTCCTTCTACAGAGTTTCACTGTCTATTACTGGTTAAAAGCCTATTGTCTTAATAACATCCTCCTGCCAGTTTCTCCGCCTCTTATCATCCTGAATGTTTTGTCACAAACAAAATTTCTTGTGGGTCTTTAGCACAAACCTCTTTCTGTGTTTCTCATTTGCCATCTGTTCCCACAGATTCAGAGCCTCGAATTGTGTGGGCCTAGGGCTCAGGCTTCAAGTCATACATCCTTCTTCTCAAATTCTCAAGTTTGGGTATATGATGTGTGCCACATAGCAGGAACTGTAGTTCACTATCTTTTTCAGTATATTGGTGCAATTGTTTGAGCCATACACATGTGTGTAACCCTTTGTTTACCACCATTCCCCTTACTGGTATGCCTTCAGACAGAACTTTCTCTTCCTTTTCTATCTGTTTTTACTTTTTTTGAGGACTGCATTCCCATGATTCTAATTTAAATGTCAACGACTACTTCTCCTTTCCTCTCACTCACATCACTCTCACTCACAGAGGTCTCCAATCACAGTGTGACAAAGTCAAAGGTCAGACAATAACAGCGCAGCTTTCGGCATCTGCCAGCCTCCTGAACTCCGCTCACTCTCGCTCTCTCGTGACTTTCCTTTGTCTACTTTTTCTAAATAAACTGAAGTACCTATAAGGGCTACTCAGTTAAAAGAAAATTCACATGACAGCAGACGCTCGACCTACAGGAGTTTGCTGTGACCAATTGTTATATGGTTCTTAGGCACATTATCGACATTGCTAAGTTAGCATGAGCTTCGTTGCCATGATGCTGCTTTTGCGCACGCTACTACATGACTTTGTTTTTGCAAGACTTTGTTTGTGCCCTTCACATGAGAACGGGTTGCCTTTCGCGTTCTCTTCCTTTCCTGGAGTTTAGTCTGAACACGATGTGCAAGGTCAATAAACAATGCCCCTTGTTATTCTGTTCTGGTCAGTCCCTAGCACCCAGACATAACATGCTACACAGCTGCAGTACTGAAGACTCGTGCTTTGATATTACGTTGTTACATGTTGTTTTAACACACTTGGAGAAAGCCGTTCCATGGAGAAGAGCTCTGCTGTTCCTATGATGTAAACCTTACATTCAGGCTTTAAGGTATGGGGTCTGCTGTCAAAGCCCAGAAATCGTTCTTTTTATAAAATAAACTTCTTCTAGTCAAGGGGAGGGTGGTTAGGACTATATGCCCTTATTTCCACAGTCTTTATACCATGACTTCTCCCTTTGTATTCTATGGAATTGTAACAATGCTAACTGTGCTGAGTTTATGCATTTTGCTGCTAGTAGTGGCATGTATACTGTATTGTAGAGCAGGAAAGTTAAAATAAACATTTTGAACTATTTCAGTGACTCTGCTTATTCTCATTGTGGACAAGTATGAGTGAGTGAGCGAAAGAGTACGTCTTGCTCCCGCGATTCCAGAGAGAGTCGGGAGTGTTGTGTTCTGGGTTGTCTAATCATTTGTAGCTCCGTGATATTTGGAGGAGAACGAATGAGACACTATAGCTAGTCGGTTTGGGATTTTGGGTACTGATGTGGTAGGTTGGTACACCCCTATTCACTGAGGTCCTGTTTTCCTGCGCATAGTTCTGTGTATGTACAGAATCCCTGCAACATGGCGCCGCCAACGTTTGGTCTGGTTCTTATATGCAAGACGCTTGAATAGTGCTTGTGCTTGTCCACAATCCCCTCACTTCTGTTTCCGGAGACAGCTGTGACGGTTTAACCTCCTATATTGATGTTTTTATAGGTTCTTTCAGGCTTGAAGTTTTAAAAGGTTTCTCTTTATTCTTAACCCATTGTTGCGCTGCCGCGCTCTAGGTTGTTGTTTTTTATTATCAGTTATGGCGGTCGCGATTCCGGCCGCTAATAGGGCAGCACTCACGGCTTATTTGACTCAGAATGGAGTCCCTAATGCTGGTGTTGCGCTGATTTTTGTAGTAGGGGCAGATGCGGCTTACCGCTTCGAAGTGTTTTATTCTTGGGTCACCTTTCCGGCAGTGGATGGAATAGATAACTTGTTTCACGAATATACTCCTACGGCCCTTCCTAATGCTTATCAGCCCGATCAGGCTCTTAAGATTCCGCTTACAGCTTGGCAACACCAAATTTGGTTTAATGGTGCCCTTCCTCACCCAATAACGCCGGTCCGTTTAGGTCCTTTATCGATAGATGGGGCCACATGGCCTGTTTTGGCTGGGTATACCCCTCACCCGTGTCGTCTGACGACAGCGACGCTTGCAGAACTGCACGTGTTACATACGTCTTTGATACGCGTGCAAAGAGCTGTTATACAGTTCATGTCACGCAACTTTCGGGTGGGGCCACCTGGCGTTGCTGTGCAACCTGCGGGACCTGGTGGTGTGACCATCAGTCCCCTTATGGTTAATTCAGTAATGTGCAAGCGTCCACAGAATAAGGATGAATGACCTTATTGGCTTGCTGAAAAATTTGGACAACTAGAAGCTGTTTTCCAAATACCTCTCCTGTGGAAAAACACAGGATATTGACCATTAGTTTGCCTAAAGACTTGCTTCCCGAGTTGGCTGATTGTAACACCTGGGGCAAGGTGTTTGTAGCAGTATATTCGAAGTGTTTCGGCACTCCCTCCATGACCGTGCTTCCCTCAGTGATCAAACGTGTTCAAGATGAACATGGAGCCGAAGCGGCTGTGGAGCTGGGGATGAGATTGGTGGGGGTGTTCGACGTGGTTGCTGATATAATCCTTGCAAATGTCGAGGGCGATGCTTTAAGCTTTCAAGTGGCAAATCGCTTGGAGGCTGTCCCTGATGTAGACAAACCACAAGAATTACCAAAAATTATTGCAAAGGCTTATAAGACCATAGGCCGCAATAGTTTGGGTGTTAAGCCTTTTACTCAAACGCAAACTCAATCTCAAACTCAACAAAAGGTCCAGACAGATAAAGATGGATGTCCGTTCTTTCCTAAAAAGAACTGGAAAACTAAAAAACAAGGGCAGCAACAACAGAAGCAAGGCTCGCGTCTTCTGAGCGTACTTATGACTTGCGCGACTGTGCTAAAATAAAGTCTCCTGATAGATTTCAGGTCCCTGATCAACGTTCTCCTCGTTCTTCACAGGACACCTCTGGCTCTCAAGTCGGAGGAGGGGAACGCCAAGATCTTGGCAAGAGTCAACCTGCGCCACAGTGACGTGATCAGCCTCAACAGTTTGAAGGCAAAGGAAAACAAGAGGATCTACCTTGTTTTCGACCCCCGTTTCAGAAGAAAAAAGTTGCCGCTCTAACAGCGATGTGTGCCTCAGACTGTGAGAACGCGACTCCTGGATTGGACATGGGCAGTGACTCTAATCGACAGCGCAGCGGAAGTTACCATAGTGCGGTAGGCTCTGCGTCTCTGTCTGGAGGCGACAGCAACTGATACCTTCGTTTCAGTAGAGGCTGCAGACACCCGGGTTGCCCCCCCCCCGTATAGGCTCTATGAAATAATTTTCCAAATTGAAGGTAATATACCTCGTCCAATCAAAGCGGAGTTCTGGGAGAATTTAACATCCTCATATGATATTCTGTTGGCGGAGGAGGATTGGCCTCCACCCTTTGTGTTGGCAGCTCCTAGGGGAGAAGACGTGACACTTCCAAGTTTTTCGCGTTACGTCCCTCAAGAGCATGCCCAGACTTTGGCTGCAGGGTGGGCTTCTACCCTGGCCCCGGCAGTGTATCGTAATCAGGTGGGTTGGGATGTTGATTCACCGGCTCATGAAATACCGTTACGCTCTATGCCTCAGCCACAACCGCAATATCCAATCAGACGTGAAGCAAAAGCTTCCATTTGTGATATTCTAACACAGTTGGAGTATCAAGGAGTGATTGAATCATGTACGTCACCGATGAATAATCCTCTCTTTACGGTATCAAAACCTGATGGTTCTTATCGGATTGTATTGGATTACCGATAATTGAACAGTCATTGTCGCACTTTTGCGGTGCAGAACACTCACAGCTCTGCACTGGTGAACAATCTTGTTCTTAAGAAATACAAAACTACACTTGATATTTCTAATGGTTTCTATAGTCACAATCTCGCTCCTGAGAGCCGTGATTTGACAGCATTCACTGCCTTTGGGAATCAGAAAAAATGTACACGATTGCCTATGGGGTATAAGAATAGCCCCGGGGCATTTGCAGCACGTGTCGTGTCACTATTGCACGACATACATCCAGATGCGTACTCGTACGTTGATGACATTTATCTGACAGACTATGAACTTATGCCGCATCTAGTCAGAGTCAACAATATTATTTTGTCCTTTGCTGACTATGGATACAAATTTTATTTTGCAAAGTCACATATCGCCCATTTGGCGGTGCTCTTTTTGGGCTATGAGCTCAATAATGAAGGAAAGGGCTTGGCCCCTCACTTCTTGGAGAAATGTGCACAATTGCAACCACCTTCTACACTGAAGAAACTTCAGTCTTTGCTGGGATTTTTGAATTTCGGGAGGACATACATTCCCGATTATGCCCAGCGTATCAAACCACTTTATGCGTTGATACAACCAACCTTTTCTTCTGCCAGCTGGCTTCCGGAACACACTTCTATTCTAAATTCTTTGCAAACAGATTTGCTTGCAGCTAACAACTTGTTGACGCGTGATAACACCACAAACCTGGTAATACGTATAGTTTCTGGGACAGTGGGTTTCACTTACTTGACGTTCAATGAGGGAGTCACAGTTCCGATTGCATACAAATCACATTTATACACTGCTGCTGAAATGCGCCTTTCAACTGTTGAAAAAATCTTGACGGCAGTACAGATGGCGATTCTAAAAGAACGCTCACTGGCACAAGGCAAACGCATTCTTATGGTCACGCCCTTCCCTGCTTTGGAAGCCGTGACTAAGGCAAGTGTACCTAACTCGAAAGCATTACATTCCCGTTGGATACAATGGGCTACTTCTTTGACATCGGCTGATGTCACATTTATCTTTGATCCTTCCTTACAGACACAGGAGTTTTTACAGTATGAACACGTTCATCCTCCACCCTTGTCTCTGCTTCCTTTACATGAGTACAAATGCATCATTTACACCAATGGCTCGGCTCAACTCGGCTTCCAAACATGCTTATTCAGCCACTTGTGCAATTGTTGCTGACTCATTTGTTAATGGGGAGTTTAAGTCTTCCATTGTGCACACTCAAGCACTTGGAGACTGTACTGCACAATTGGCGGAGCTGCGTGCTCTTGTACTTGCTCTCGAGTTTGCTGATCCAAATGTGAATACTCTTATTGTGTGCGATTCTTTTTACTGTGTCCAGTCTTTTAATGACAACTTGTTCTTTTGGTCTCGGAATGACTATTGCGATTCCAAAGGCAGCGCAATTAAGCATAAAACGCTTTGGGTTCGAGTGGCAGAACTTAAACGACGTCTGCCCCTCATTCACGTTATACATACTCTTGGCCATCAGCGTGTGGGAGCACATGCTCTTGGTAATTCCTTGGCTGATGAAGCGGCCAAGTCTGCAGTAGCCACGTGTTCCATCGCAGCAGTTACAAGATCCAAAACTAAAATAGATAATGAGATTTTGGCAGCTATAGCTGCAACTAGGGAGGGAACTGTTTACCTTCAGGGTTTCCCTTCGAAATACTCTTATCATATAACTCCCGAACAGGTTCCTTATGCCTTGATTCCTTCTGTTGGGGAGCGGATGATTCCCAACATGGACCGCAGACCTACATTGATCAAAGCCACACACGAAGGCATAGCATCTGCGCATGCCGGTGTGTCGGCGACAGTCTCTATTTTACAGCAACGTTACTGGTGGCGTGGTTTATATAAACAGACTCGTAATTATGTCCTTTCTTGTGACATTTGTCAGCAAATCAAGCCGTCTACGGTCACCCGCCCACCACAAACACAGCTGTGTATTTCTAATCAACCTTTTGGCTGTATCTATCTTGATCACTGCGGTCCTCTTTCTTCTGATACTGCGTATAAATATATATTTGTTGCAGTTGATTCGTGCACTAGATTCCTTTGGGTTAGGCCACAACGCAGTGCTGACGCTCGAAATGTCATCAGGGATTTGCGTGTCTTTGTAGGGATGTTTGCCTGTGGCACCTTCCATTCTGACCAAGGTCCGGCGTTCGCCTCTAAGGCGTACAAGGAAGCGATTAAGTCAATGGGGGTGCTGGTGCAGTTTTCGTCTCCATACAGGCCTGAGGGCAATTCAATTGTGGAGCGAATGAACCGTGACTTAAAGCAATCCTTGACAGCTAGAGTCTTAGGTACTGGCAGGAACTGGCTGGCCCACTTGTATGGGGTTCAACGTGCACTTAATAATCTCCCAAGAAGATCTCTGGGTGGGCGGACCCCATACGAAATGCTCTTTGGCATTAAAATGTTTGTGCCAGACCTTGATGGTCTAGACGTTGTGGCGGCTGCCGCAACCTTTGACGTAGATAATCATTCTACTGTGTTACAGGATCTACAAAAGACCCGTGACAGCTATGCAACTGAACATTTACCCTCTTCCACTGATGTAGCACTACTGATTCCAGTTGCCGGTTGGCTTCCAAAAATTGGAGATCTGGTATGAGAAAAGCTGGAGAACAAAAAAGAATTTGGTCCCTCTTATCGTGCACCGGTTCCAGTGCTTGGACTGAAGGGTACTCGTACAGTCATTTTACCTCCTTTACCTCGTCGCAAATACAACAGATATATTTCAGTTGACAATGTCAAGCTACACCATGTGGCTGATTCTGAATAGTGTCACACCTGCAGTTTCGTGCAACGCAATTTCATTGGATCCACTGACTTCATCATCTTCCACCGCTCCTCGTAGGGCTAAGATTGTGATGGACATTATCATTGATCTTTCATCTGTCTGACCTCTATCTTCTACCATGGATGTCGAGTATATATATCATCCAGATGAGTCCGTCAGTGAAGTGCCGAACAGTCCTGGAGAACATCAAGCGGACCCGACACTTCCACCTCTGATAAATGAACCTACGAATGGCTGATATGGAGATCATGCCAGTCTCTCTTCCGGCTCTTCTTCCTCGACATCCCGTTTGGCTGACACACCGACTAAATTAAGTATTTTTTCTCTTGGTTCAAAAAGACTTACCTGGTCCCTCCTTGGACCTACATTTGGTTGCTGCTTATCCTGATTTTCCTTTTCATGTCAATTGGTTTTGTGACAGTGTTCTTTTTGCTCATCAATGGTCATTATTTGCCAGAACGCTCTGCAGTGAACTTGGTCGATGGAGTTCTGGCCCCTCACACATCGTCCCATATCATGAAACGTGATCAGTCTCATGTTAATATTTCAGCATTTCCGATTCCAGATGGCATCGTTTGGGACAAAGTTGCCTACGAAGTCCACGGTCCAACCAAAGTGCTTCGCGTACCATACGTGTTTTGCGTCTCTCTAGGAGATGTGGTAACACGGGACATACATTCGGATGATTGGGATGTGCAAGCAGTACATGCACTGTTTTCTGATTTAAAATATTATGCTGCTTTTGATGCTGAAGGTTTGTATTTAAATTCTGCCAATTATGGTGATTTATTTTGTTATCAGCATTATGGACATCATTTTTTACACAAAACAAATACGTTAAGACCTATTTTTAATTATACACAATGGGAACATTGCCCTACTCCTGTGTAGGGGAGTTCTAAAACTTTTAGGTATAAGTTCACTTACTTTACAGATTATGAAATATCTAATCCGGCATCTTATTATTTTAAACTTCGATCATCTACACAATCCAAATTTATGTTGACTCACACAAAATTGATTTACGCCAACTTGTTTAGAAATAAATTGGCTATGCAGGGTTATGATCATTGGAAAGATACTGTTGATTTAAAATCAATCTGGGGCACGAAGCCTTGGCAGGTTCAGGGAACTGAAGCTTTACATCGTGCCTGCCTGATCCCAGCTCAAATTCTGTTTTTAAATAATACAGTGTACCAAACAACTTGTTTTGGCCTGGCAACTGTCAAAAATTTAAATACGCCATCCATTCCGTCTTTAGCGGAATATGCTAATTGGCGCACACACACAAATTATACCATTGAGGCATTGCAAGCTTTGCTTCGCAATGATACCTTCAATGTCTCTGAAGTTGATTCTTCTGGCTGGTTGGTGTGGCAAACTAATACAAATGCATGTCAAATGCATTTTTATAATGTAACACCTGGTTTCACACAGACTAGACCGGACCCACGTTATTTAAGTTCCCATTCGGTTACCACATACTCGGTGGGCAAATTATGCCAACAATGGTTGGAACATTCTACGCTGACATCAGTGAAGCAACATCTTTCTCTGCTGTCGCATGACATTAATTTGGCTGATTTTCTCTTGGGACCCAGGGCTCCAAGAGCTAAAAGATTCATGTATGCTGCTTACAATGAAATTTTGAAACTTTCGCAGACGGAAGCTGCTTTTCGTCTGCGCCAAATTGATCAGGCCAATTTAGAAAAAGTCCTTGCCGTAGTAGACAATAGCATCAACACACTTTCCTCACGCATTTATACGTTGGATAATATTGTTTCATCTGTTATTGATATTGTTGAAAGTGATGTATCTGTGTTATATCATGGTCAAAATCAGTTACGATCTGTTATGCAATTTGCTTGGACATTGCAAACTCTTAAAATGGGAAAAGTGCCTTGGGATTATTTGAATGCCACTGCTTTATTCTTGCCATTTAATCTGACTGATAAGCAAAGATTTATGTTCATGAAAGATGCTACATACACACTATTGCATATTGAACAATTAGAGCCCTTGCCATTTTCGGTAGCTGAAACAGATTCTGCTGTTTGGTTAATTCATGGGGTTATCTCTCTCCCTTTTTCGCTATTTCAATTTAAATCATGCATGCAACATTTTCCGAATCACTGACAGAATATCGAAGGTCAGAATATCTACCTACAAAAATATCGCAGCAAGAATATCGAAGTCAAGAATATCGACATCCTATCTACATTATGGTAAGTACAAAAATATCGAAAAAAAATATCTTTGTCAAAAATATCGTTGTTAAAAATATCGGGTTTTTTTTGTTAAAAAAAGTAATGTAAAATAAAGTAAATAATACATATAATTAAAATAAACATAGTTAAAATATTTTAAAATGTTTAAAAATTATAAATTAAATATATATAATTTATAAATACATTTAATATATACATATATTATATAATATATACACTTATTAATATGTTTTAATAATTATTTTAATAACTTATAAATTAAGAAAATCTTATAAATTATAAATACATCTATACACATAAAACAATAACATAAATAAAAATTAAATAAATATATGTAACAAATTAAAAAAATTAAAATTCTTTTTAAAATTAATTATATACTACATTAGTTAAAATAATACAAAAAATATTAAATAGTGGAGGGAATAAAATTACTATTCCAACTCCAAACAGTGCAACAGTAGGGTAAAGGTTGGATAGCGTAGGTGTAAAAATTACTATTCCCACTCCAGTGAGTGCAACAGTAGGGAAAGTGTGGGATAGCGCAGAGGTAAAATTTACTATTCCCACTCCAGTGAGTGCAACAGTAGGGAAAGTGTGGGATAGGGTAGGGGTAAAAATTACTATTCCCACTCCAAAGAGTGCAACAGTAGGGAAAGTGTTGGATAGCGGAGGGGTAAAAATTACTATTCCCACTCCAGTGAGTGCAACAGTAGGGAAAGTGTTGGATAGCGTAGGGGTAAAAATTACTATTCCCACTCCAGTGAGTGCAACAGTAGGGAAAGTATTGGATAGCGGAGGGGTAAAAATTACTATTCCCACTCCAGTGAGTGCAACAGTAGGGAAAGTGTTGGATAGAGTAGGGGTTAAATTTACTATTCCCACTCCAGTGAGTGCAACAGTAGGGATTGTGTTGGATAGCGTAGGGGTTAAAATTAACATACTTATAATTAAATTAATTTTTATAAATAAATAATGATTTAATTATTAAATAACAATAAATTAATTACCAATACCAATAAATAATTAATAAAAAATAATTACCAGTTAATAATTAATTAACAATAAATTAATGATAAATACCAATAAATAATAATTATTAAAAATAAATTACCAAATTAAAATTAATTAACAATAAATTATTTTCCAATACCAAAAAATATTAATGATTAAAAAGTAATTACCAATTAATCATTAATTAACAAAGAATTAATGATAAATACCAATACATAATAATTATTAAAATGTAATGACCAATTAATAATTATTAAACAATAAATTAATTTACAATACCAAAAATAATATTTATTTAAAATTAATTACCGAATAATAATTTATTAACAATAATTTAATTATCAATACCCAAAAATAAAATTAATAATGAATTCATTAGAATTAAATTACTTCCCACCCTATTTCCCTATAAACTCACAACCCGCTCCAATAATAAATTAATACACTTAGGGGCCCATTAGGATGTCGGGCGGTAGCACCACCGCCGTGCTGTCGGATGTAAAAACCACCAGTTACCGTCCGCCCGCCGCGGCCCACACACCCGCCCAATTAGGATGTGAAAAGTCAGCCAAACACCGCCCGTAAGCCCGCGACGCCGTCCGCCATCAAAGTGCGCCCGTTCACGTAGCGGCGCGGCCCAATGGACACACACCGTCCGACGAAATCACGTACCTCCCGGCGTACAAATTACGATGCCGCAAACAAACAGCTCCCACGGCTAAGAGACACCGCACGAGAAACCAAGGCGGAAACTCGATCGCTGAGTACGGACACCAAAGAGGCGGACCCCCGAGCATGAATCCAGCACTGCAGGCCCTCCCCATGCTCTACCTGATGCAGAACCTAGGAGTCAACGCACCGCGGAGACGCAGGTAGGCAGACACACAACAAGGGCACGCAAACACCGCACACAGTGCAAGGGCGGAAGAACTGTACATGGCCCCCCCCAGACACCCCTGCGTGTACACAACACATCCACCACTGCACCCACAAATGTCACACTGGGCAAATTGAAACAACTCGTAACAACCGGGCACACACTACCTGGGACCAGGAACTAACGTCCCCGTCACGGCCCCGCAGCGCAGCGGCGAAGACGCAGCCACACATGCGCACAACGCAGAGCCCAATGACAGCGCCATGTATGCGCCGCACACAAACAACACAGGGCACAACAAACACCACACACCAGCCCCACCCTGAACGCACATGTCACGTGACAGTCCTGCCACAGTCATGTCCCCAACCGGCAATTCACTGTTGCCAACCTGACGTCACACAACTGACCCGAACATGTCAGTGATGTCACGCCAAATTAGGACACACCCCTGTGTGCAAAACATGGCGAAGCACACAGCGACGGCAATATCACCCAGCAGAATATGGACCCCGTCGGCAAAAGGTACGCCAGTACCACACAGAAACACCGATACCACCCTGCACCCAATACCAAGAAATGCACTACGTAACATCAAAGATCCCGGGGACCGACAACAGGTGGCTCCAATTATAACACCCACACACAAGGCCCAACGTATAGCGGAAACGCAGCGTGCCGCCCACACACGGGAGAGGAGATAGCACTGAATGGCCTTCCATACCCACACCGAAACCACAGCTCAACTATTCAAGCAGGACAATACAGTCATTATCCCCAAAAAAGCCCAACACAGGCATGCAGAGGGAACCGTCCACTGGGCAGATAGCGCATAACACGAAAGAACATTTCGAACGGAAAAAGAAATAATACCACTCCCCCATGTGGTTCACATGCAAGTTATCTGGAAGGAGTCAGACACCACTGACCTTGACCATTCATAGAAGCATGTGGGATGAGGGCCCGTGTCCTCCGCACAAGCTACTATAACCCAAGTCCTGCCTCCCTACGACCATTACAGAATTCCCAGCAACGTCGGAGGTTGCACTCTGCAGACTGCACAGACAGCCGGAGCACGCCATCACATCGCCCTGCAGCAAAATGGCACTTGCACCATTGCAGTGGAGAAGTGTGGCTCAAGGGTCAGACCCTGATGCAGAGATCTGGCCCGGGACCAGGGTTCAATTCCCGCCTCGGCGGGTCTTGGGCTCAATTTCCTCGGACCTGATAATTCTCGCCTCGGTGCCTATTCTAATCATGGGTCCCACTCTGCAACTCTGGGCAATAGCTTGCTTAATCTCCACAACGGCCCCAACAGCGCTAGGATGCCTGGCTTCACCCTGGGGGTGCCCAGGAGTGGACATTTCACAGGGAAAAGCCAGGAAGGGTTCCACAGCGGTATGCGTACAGCGCCAGGACACCTCTTTGGGGGTATAAGTGCGCTTTACAAGTACAAATTTCATTTCATTTCATTTCATTCATTCACCACACCTACCCAACTACACCGGACAGATGAAGGTGTACAAACATAACCTGATACAGATATTTGGATGTGAAAATCTGGCTCTGCTGAACGTAAGTTACCGACTAACTTACCGCATCGCATTGTTCAGCTGCGTCATCCCCGTCTTCTACTGTCGGAGGTGTCCCTTCCACTGTCCTGTGGATTTATGTCTCTCCAACCCGGCATGTCCAATGGCGGACCTGGTACAACTGTTCAACCCCCTGGACGTCCACGACAGGATCTGTTCAGCCTATGGGGGCATGGCGTATGTGGCTGCAATCGGACCCACACTGCAATGGGACCACTGTGCCTCCACACGACGTATTCTGGATCACAGTTTCATCGAATGTCATCCAACATGTCCCATCAGGCTCCTACAAGGGACAACTTACGACCAACACCTTGACAGCCACCATCCGCTGCATTGGATGGCATCCATGTATACCACCAATGCCATGTAAGCCCTGCTGGAAGGTATCGCATACCTGACAACCTGTCAATTCGTCGGACCCCGACGCAATACCCCCAATTGAACAATGATGTCCTACACCGTACCCATGCTTGGCTCCGCACGGACTGAGCAGTTACCAGTACAACAACTATACCATACAACCTGCAACTAACACCACACCATTAACTACACTGCCATGATATCGGATATTTTCGGGACATGCACTCTGTTCCACATCACATCCAGTAACTCTGCATGAACAGGGGGAGGCAGAGGCATGGGATTTGTGTATGGCAACCACATGGACATCACTGCACGTACAACTATGCCATAATATGTATCCTGAGCCCATGAACATATGCACTGGTCAGTGGACAGTAATCGGTCGGCTGTAGTATGTGAGAGCTGTCACCTCACCTCCCTCTGAACTTCCGTGCCAGGACTATTTCATGGACAACAAGTGCATCCCCCAACAACATGACCCCAGTGACTGTGTCATGTCCAGTAGCCACCACATTGCAACAACAAGTGGGACGCCGTTGCATGCACGTAGGCCCATGCCCTGATGACACCCCTCACGCACGTGTGTATGAGTAACTATAGCAGCAAACCTGTAACATGGAACTGAGATGTACTGTGCCCATGATGTCAAGCGGTCTGGTAGGCAAAATGTATACTGTCTGTGTCAAAGTCAGCAGCTCCACAGTAATTAGCAAATGTACATTAGCACAGCAACGGCTAAGCAGTTGTAACTCTGAAGCCCACATCCCACAGTCAACAACTAATCACATGTACCCCTACACCCTATGCTATGTGTAATCATGCTGAGTATATCCTCCACATGCATTTCGCTGCCAGTAGTGTCCACTATACTGCATCACAGAGGACATAAGTCCTAATACATGGCTTGAAGTAAATATGTGCCTCTGCTTATTCATTCCACGAGTACGAATGAGAGAGGATGAGAGTGTGTGAAGTACACGGCAGTCGTGAGATGACCATGTAGCCCACTGTCATTGGATGTCAACGCAAATGAGTAGCACAACTGTGGAAGACACACATGTGTCATGTGAAGCGGGAGTTACGCTTGGCTCAGGTGGGTGGGTGTGACGGGTAGGTGCGCCCATGCAATGTTGAAACACGCTGTGTTGGGAGGATTCCGGAGCAGTACATTACCGCTCTCCTGGGAATTTGTAAAGACCACCTGTCTGGGGATGAATGTGAACTCGTGTGTGCACAACAGGCGGGCACACGATCAATGCTGCATCAGGTGTAGACGTCAACCCACCCTCTGTGGACATGCTGGATACTGCTGTGCGTCCGCCAGGCCCTTGCCAAGGCACTTACATCCCCTGTCGACCAGGTGTATCCCCAACATTGTCCACCTGCACAGGCAATCCAGGGCACGGGATGGCAGTGGAGCATGGTGGGTGAGAGGTAATGGCGCGCTCCTCCTGGTCACATCACGCAGGCAACACATCCTCAATATGTAGTATGGCACGAGTCAAATGGAAGTAGTGGGGTGACGCACACATCACGAGCAGGAGTGACGTCACGGAAGGTGGCTCGCACCATCTCACTCATTGCCTATTTTCCCACACACGTTACATGCCATTGCAACAGAGAAGCCAGCGCGTGCACAAGCAGCTCCAAGCTCGCCCCAGAGAGGCCAAAGAGTGAATGTGTGGGTCCATGAGCTCCAGTTGGACGCGGCCTGGGCCGCTAGGGCAGCTACAGCCTCTGTGTGTTGCAGGTGGTGTATCCGGACTGCGGAGCCTGTCATGCATTGTCAATGTTGCCCGGGTCTCGAGTCGGGGCACCACGCAGGTGTACGGCGTCCCGCCACTTATTATACTGCGAGACAGACCACTTGTTCAACTGGACCCACACATACACTCCTTGGCCTCTCTGGGGCGAGCTTGGAGCTGCTTGTGCATGCGCTGGCTTCTCAGGTGCAAACGCATATTTGGGTGAGCAAGGGGAGGCCATGAGGACAGGGTAAAATATGACTGTCTGACTTCCAGTTAGTTTAAGGAATGACCCTGATGTGGTCATAAAAAGACGTGTCTCGTGTGTATTGCAACTAGTAGATAAGCCGATGAACTTCCCATGTCTTGCATGTAGCCCCGCACCTAGACCCGCCCACTCGACACATAAAAATGAGTACCAGCACCACATCCTTCCCATTCGAAGCACTGACTGGGTGTGACAACCATCGGACAGTCTTGTGTAGTCCACCCACGCGTACATGTGGGCCCTCCATGATCCATGTCACCTGCGGCAAAGTGATGTCATGGGCAATGACGGAAGTGAGGAGAGCTGTCTGCCCCACGCACAGATGGCGCATCAGCTCAACAGACCCAGCACCGAGGGCAGCAGGGGTCACATGTGCAGGGGCAGCTGTGCCTGGTGTGAAGGCACATGCATATAGACAGCACATTGAGCAATGTGTAGTCTGCCCACATCTACTGTCCATTGTCAGGCGGACCTAGCAAAAGATCACAAGACAACACATCTGTGTGGGTGTACCCACTGTGACCAACACTGCGCAACAATCAACGTACTCGCCCTGTGCATGGCCCACCCCGCAACGGAGGTCACATTCAGTGCCACTAACTCACACACATCCCTATCACGAGGCATGGTGTGTCCAATCGACAGGGCTGAGTTTGCGCTTATCTGGAGGGTCCTGAACAGGAGACACATGTAACCCACTAGGCAGTCTGTGTTGTCACCTACTGGCATTGTGCAGTCAATGTGCAGGCCAGGCCTGCTGGGACTGAGAAGGGCAGCATGGCCCAGCCTGACATTCACACGAGCAAAAAGTGCACTGAGACCTGCATTGCCAATTGTCTGTGTCACTGGATGTCTGACATGAAGTTGCCATGTACCACCACTCGGGAGGGACAGACATGTCAAAGCGCCCGAGAGCTCACATACCCCCTGCCACCTGCAGTCAGCATGGTGAGCAGTGCATGTTTGAACCCCACAGGCTCTGACTCATAGTGCTGCGGATCAACGACATGTGTGTCCCCCACATGCACTCCCACACACACTGCAGTTGTCTCTCACACACAACTTTCGCAAGGAATAGCCATGTGCAGTGTGCGTGGAGCTCGGAATCCAGGATCTCCAGCTCCTCGCTGGTTAGTGGACCTGGACATATCCTCAGCATCATCGACGTGAAGGTGGACAGGTGGCAGCAGCAGGTGTTGTTGAGGGATGCCAGGCTGCAGTCCCAGGTAGCTGTGGTAATGCCGGTCTCACTCCCACACTCATATAGCCCCCTGGGGCAGGTTCAGTGGGTCCAAGCTGCTGCAATTTGTGTACCATGTCTGCCAGCTTCAATTGCAGACGATGGCCTGCTCCCAGCTGGCCCGGGACGCTTACCTCCATAGTGGAACATGCAGGGTGCAACCGCGAGGGTCATTGGAGTTGGCCGCAAGGGCCTGGCCCATGGCGGGTACAGTCCGCTGATGCCATGTGCACCACACAGTATAATGTGCGCAATGCATCTGCAGGTGTGGCCATGATTTGTGTGTGGGAGCAGGTCCACAATGGACAGGGCCCCAACATGCTGTGTGCATAGGCAGTGACGGCCAGTGCCCAGCCTCCACATGTCTGTTAGCATATCATCATGTACACATTGGCATGGGAGCATGGGATATGCATATGCACACACATGCCATCTTTCACTATGTACATCTGCCACCTGGCACGTGCAACGTTACGTGTCACTTGTGATGTGTATTGGCAATCACACAGCCGTGTTGGCATGGAGCTGTCAATGTGTACACCTGTCAATGTTTCTGGAGGTGTGATCCGTACAGTGCTGTACATAGGGTGCAGTAGGGACATCAATGACTGTCTCATATCCCCTCGTGCTACAGGTCCCACTTGTTTTGGCCGCTCAGCCTGTGTCCATAGCGTTGTTGGTGTGTGCCATACTCACCCAGCCTCGGAAGCAGTGTCATGCACAGCAGCTAGTTATGTTGCTGTGGTATTGCCGCTTGCCAAATATGCAGTCTGATACCATCAGCATGCCTTACAAGTTATTAAGGCCTAAATCCCCATGTGCATGCTCATAGCAATGGTGTGTGTCACTGCCCATTGCAATTGGTAGGAGACCTGTGTAAGTGTATTGTGGCTGTGCTGTCCCTACTTATCAGCTGTTCTGTGATTCAATTGCTTGGTCAGTCATTTTTGTTTTGTGTATGTGGAAATGCCCTGTGGCGTGTTGCTTTGACATGTGTCCACTTCCATCTTTCCTAGGAGGAGACCAAACATACATCGCCCCTACCAATTGCTGTCAGACATGGAGGATGTGGAGGTAAACCGGAAATTTCGTCTGGACCGACCCACCCTGCATCGCCTATGTGCCTTGTTGGAACCCCACCTCCGTCCTCGCAGGGTGTATCCAACTGCATTTACCCCCACGGCTAAGGTGATGGCTGCACTGCATTTCTTCGCCACTGGGTCATTCCAACACACAGTGGGCAGTGGAAGTGGGATGTCCCAGCCCATGTTCAGCATGGTGCTACGTGATGTACTGTCAGCTATGATGCTGTACAGGAACAGGTACATCAGATTCCCCAGGGCTCGTGAATTGGCGGCAGTGAAGGGTGATTTCTATGCCCTTGGACGGATCCCCCACGTTGTTGGTGCAATAGATTGCACCCATATTGGCCTCGTAGCACCAAAGGCCCTGGAGCACATTTATCGGAATAGGAAGCACACCCACTCCCTGAATGTGCAAGTGGTGTGCCTTGCGGACATGGTCATTACACACGTGTGTGCGAAGTTTCCAGGATCGGCCCATGACTCGCACATCATGCGCAACAGCATCCTACCACGTCTGATGACCAATCTGCAACCGGACCGTGCTTGGATTGTTGGTGAGTATGTGTACTCGTGTAGCGTGCCTGGTGTGCGATGCTGTCTTGGGGACAGTTGGAATTGCAACTAATCTCGGTATTCCTCACACCCAGGGAACTCTGCTTATCCGAATGGGCCTTGGCTGCTCAGCCCATTACGTAATCCTCGGACCCCAGCTGATGACCGCTACAATGAGGCACATGGGAGGACCAGACGTGTGGTGGAGCGGACCTTTGGCCTCCTCAAGTCCAGGTTCAGATGCCTGGACCGCACCGGGGCGCACTGGCGTACTCCCCACAGAAGGTGTGCCAGATAGTAGTGGCTTGCTGCATGCTGCACAATCTGGCTATTCGCAAGCAGATCCCCCTAATAGTGGATGACGGTGATCATCCAGGGCCCCAGCCTGCAGACCAGGATGGGTCCAGTGACGAGGACAGTGGAGAGGAGGAAGCTGTGAATGTGCGTCAGCAGCTCATCGCCCGCTACTTCACTTGACGGTGAGTGTCCATTTACGACGGCTGAAGTAGCTGTAGTTGTGCAGGTGTATGTGTGCTCTGTCACGGAGGCCTTTTGTTCACTGAGTGCTGTGTGTCAATGGTCCATGTCCAGGTTAGTATGCCACTGACAGTGGCTGTAGCATTGTGCCCTGTTGCTCTGTGAGATGTGTGTACATTGCCTGTAGTTGGTGACAAGTACTGTGTGATGAGTGTGTGACACACTCATTGAATGTACTCTTGTTCTGTTTTTCACCCCTAGGTCCCTGCAGCCTCTCCTGTCCCATCGACATACCACACAGCTGATGCATTTCTGCTCATGGTGGCGGTTGCACATCGTTGAATAAACACAGGGCACAGACAGCAGATTGTGATCAAGGTGTATTTATTTTCAGCGGTGACATGTTATTGTGTGCAAGGTGTTGACAAAAGTGGTGCGTGCAGTGACTATGAGTTGACGGTCATGGCTGCGTGATGCTCAAGGTGTACCCATTTAGTCCTATGTCCACAGTCCAACAGACACATGCCATTCACATGGCAGTGTGGGGTAGGATCGTATTACAAGTCAATGCAGTAGGTGGTCAAGGTGGCTGGCTGACTCACTGGCGTTTGGGGCATGCGAAGTCCTCTCTGGACACCTGTTTCCTCTTCGGACGGCCCCTTCCACGTTTGGAAGGGGGTGTGTTGGTGGGCTGCTGGTGGTGGCTGAGGAGTGCTCACTCGCTGTGGACGCAGGGGAACGCGATGCTGCACGACCCTGCGCCACAGCAGGTGGTGGCAGAGGTGGTGTTGCTGGCCTGGCTTGTGCCCTCACCACCACCACCAGCTGGCCCATGAGGGCCACGAATTGGCCCATATGGGCGTCCATGGACCTCAACACCCCAAGGACCTCCCGCGTGTCGCTAGCCGACCTGGCCCATTCTCCTTGGGCCTCTTCATAGGCCCCAAGGACTCTGTCGATTTGCGGCTGGGCTTGGCTCCCAGGCACAGATAGCGTTGGCCTGACCCTGCTCCTCCTACCAGTACTGCTGCCACCGACCTGCCCACTAGCCACATTGCTCACCACGGTCCTCGGTCTGGCTCCCAGGGTGGACCCCGATGGCCGGGCCACCCCTTGCGCTGGGGCTGTGGCCAGGGATGACGTGGTGGTGGTGGTTGCGGCGGTGGTGGTGGTCGCGGCGGTGGTGGTGGTTGCAGCAGTGGTGGTGGTTGCGGCGGTGTTGGTGGTTGCGGCGGTGGTGGTGGCCGCAACGACCGTGGCAGCAGGGGTCTGTGACTGGTCAGCAGCCCTGGGTGATGGGTTGGTGGGTAGGAGGGGCCCTGGGGAGCGGTTGTGCCCTGCCATACCAGATGGGCCTGCTGGGTGGTCCATGTCCGAGGAGGTGTCCAGCTCTTCTACATCCGTGGGTCGGGGGCTTGCGGACTGGCTGTGCTGGCTGCTGTCTCCCTCTCCAGCATCCAGCAGTTCGGCACCTGTGGGGAGGATGAGATAGGTTAATGTGTTGCACCTAGCAAAGTATGTATTGGTTGTCTGACATTCACAGTTCGTGCACTGTCGTGCACAGGTTTCCCAGAGGCGTGTGTGTGGATGTACGATGTGTGTATGCGTGGGCAAGGCAATGGAACTGTGTGATGTGAAAATGTGGCATGGGACGGATTAGCAATGCCGATGGGTGTGTCTTGCTATACTCCTACATTTTGTGGCTCGGGTGTATGCGGGCTCCAGACCCATCGACGATATTGAGGTGAAATATTGTTTTGGGGTTCAAATGGTACGCTTCGACATGCTGATTGTAAGTGGGGTACAGCCCCCTCAACGCTTTTGAGGTGAAATATGGTTTAGGGGTTCAAATGGAACGCTTAGAAACGCAGATGGGAAAAGGGGGTACAGCCCCCTCAACGCTTTTGAGGTGGAATATGGTTTAGGGGTTCAAATGGAACGCTTAGAAACGCAGATGGGAAAAGGGGGTACAGCCCCCTCAACGCTTTTGAAGTGAAATATGGTTTTGGGGTACATACTGTGACATATGGGTGCAGAACGGGACATGTGTTTTGGCAACATGACAGTGCAGAGACAAAGGTGTGTGTATGTCTAACATACCCGGCATATCTGCTGACTGGTATCATTTATGGACATTACATTGGAAGCATTGTTGTGAGTGAGTGATGGTTGTGTGCCACACGACGTATTGCAAATGGGCCAATTCCTTGGTGTGCGTGCTACCCTCGGCCATGTGCATCAATGCAGTGCTCTTGGGGTGTTGACTATATTATGTATGTTGTTAATCACAGTGTGACGTGCGCTTCAGTCACTGCAGGCACATTATTTAGCATGGGCAGGTATCTTTGCATGACTACTGTATGAGGGCCAGCTGTTCGGATGACATACCTTTCATGACACAGGGGCTGACAGATGAGATGGATGATATGTTGAATGTGCATTGTGTGCCTGTGTGTTTCCTGGGTCCAGTGGTGTGTATGTGCATTATTGTGGTCCCACGCTTTTACTTCTAGGCAGGTTGGACTTACATGGGCGTTGTTGTACGATGTGTGGGTAACAGGCAGTAAGGACTACATGGACAAGACTTCGATGGTGTTGCTGATGTGTGTGATGAGTGGCACAGTGCCCGCCATGTGGGTCTGTGCTCCAGTGGGACTTGTGCATGCAGACGTGGCTCCTTAGGTGTTGCTGTGTTTGTGATGGGTCATGTGGGGTATGACTCTGTAATACATGTCCGTGTGCACATTGGTCACATGATTGTGACAGGGAGCAGTGCTGCGTGTTCCTCTGCTACGTGACATGTCCCATGTGTTAGTCTTAATACAGTCCTCATGCCTACAGACACCCCGCCCTGTACAGTTTTCCACCAACAGGTTGTTTTTGAGTGCGCAATGCAATGGATGCCACATGGTTATGGGAGGGTGGGGTGCTCCATGTTGCTGGTCTGTGGGAGTGGGGGCGGTGTTGTGAGTTGTGGTGCTGGCTTACCGCCCACAGAAACCCCTCCATGTAGGGTGAGATATCTACCTGTCGGCTGAAGCTGTGCACTGCAGTGGCTGACACATGGGTGTGGGGTGTGCTCCACCTTGCTGCACTGTAGGACTAGGGGCCTGGTGTGTGTTGTACTTCAGCTGTCCCCCCTCCCACCCACTGACTTTGTGTTCCGGCTACTTACCTGTTACTTGTCGGTTACTGCAGCTATGGCTGACACATGGGTGTGGGTGTGGTGAGTGCTCCTTCTGGCACTTTTGGAGTACAAGGGGACCTGGTGGGAGTTGCGGTGCTGGCTGACTGTACACATGCCTCCATGGTTTTGTTAGTTGGTCGGTTTGGGCTGAGTGTGTGGTAGTGTCTGTTGCATGTGTGAGTGATGTCTTGTGTATTGTGTACTGGACATGGGGGTGTTTGTCCCTCGGAGCTATGGCATAGTGGTAGTGCATGTGAGTACATAGCGGTGTGCTGGTATACATTTGTTTGTACTTACCAGCCTCCACTCCCCCTGGTATTCCGGTGAGACTCTCCGGATGTATGATGCCTCGCACCTTCTCCTCCCACGCCTTGAAGGTCTTGAAAAGCGCGGGATTACCTCCGCCAGTCCTGTCAGCCAGCTGCCGATTCTTGGCCTCCTTCTTCTTGACCTCCCTTTTCATATCGTGCCACCTCTTGGTGATTTCGCCTCAGTTGCGTGGCACGTTCCCTACTGCATTGACCTGGTCTACGATCCTGCTCCACATCCGATTTCTGGTGGCTACTGTTGTCTGTTGGACCTGGTTGCCAAAGATTTGTGGGTGCACCTTGATGATCTCGTCGACCATGACCGTCAGCTCAGTTGAAGTGAACTTTGGCATTCTGTGTGCTGCCATGGTGTGTGGTTTGGTGTTTGTGGTGCTGGTGCGGTGTGTGTGTGTGGTGTGTGATGTGCAGGTCGTTTGTGGTGCTGGTGTTTGGTGGTGCTGGTGCTGGTGGTGGTGGGTGTGATGGGTGCGTATCTGTGGTGTGCTGCTGTCCTTGCTGTGTCGCTGTGTTCTCTCCTCTCTTCTTGGCTTTGTAGTGTTGCAAGGGATTGTGGTCTGTGAAGGGGCTGCTTTTGTGCTTACCTATGTGGGTGTGTCATGATGGTCTGTTGTTTTCAGGTGTGTTGTGGCTTGTGTTCTGGGATTAGTCGTTTATTTGTTTGTCCAGGGGGGGGTGTTTTCGGGATGTGTACTGTGTTTGTTTATTTGTGCGTGGCTTGCTGTGTGGACTTGTTGGCCATGTTGTGTGTGTTTGTTTGGGTCCGCGGATGGTTTCTGTGCAGGGACGTGGCCGCCAGGGCTTCCGCCGTGTCCATTTCCATCTCTGTTGTTTACTATGCCGGGCGGTGTATTTGTGTATTTACCGCGCTCATGTCGGAGCGATCCTAATTTCACGGGCGGTGGCTCGAACGTCAGGGCGGGCGGGTTTTGGTTGTCGTGCGTATTTGCGTCCGTGGCGGACGGGTGGACTTAGAATCGGACATGATCGGGCGGTATTTTGGGGTTTTTTTCCGCCGCGGGCGGTGTTCGCTTCGCGGCATCGTAATTGCTCGGTCGGTATTCAGACGGTGTAGGCGGGCGGATTTTTACCGCTATGGTGGATGGCCGATTTTTTACCGCCCGGTATCGTAATGGACACCTTAATATAATTATCAATTAATAAATTAATAAAAATTGATTACCAATTAATAAAAATTATTTACCAATTAATAAAATTAATTACCAATTAATTATTAATTAACAATACCAATAAATAAAAATAATTAATTACGTAATTACAATTAAAATACTTCCCACCCTATTCCCCTATAAACCCACAACCCGCTACAGAACTAAAACGCAAAATGTAATTAAAATTAATTAATAATTCCTAAAAATTATTAATGAATTTACTATAATTAAATTACTTCCCACCCTATTCCCCTATAAACCCACAACCCGCTACAGAACTAAAACTCAAAATTTAAATTGAAATTAATTAATAATTCCTAAAAATTATTAATGAGTTTACTATAATTAAATTACTTCCCACCCTATTCCCCTATAAACCCACAACTCGCTACAGTACTAAAACGCATAATTTACTTAAAAAAAGATTACTAACTTATAAAAATGTTATACATATATTTAAAAACCAGTACAATACTTGACAAAAAATATACAACACATACATATAAAATACATAATAAAATACATAACACTAATATAAATATCGATATTAGTAACATCGATTTTTTTGCTATCGATATTACTAACTTCGATATTAACAAAAACGATATTACTTACCTTCAGGTCGATATTCTGGTCATCGATATTCTTGATTTCGATATTCTGTCCCTACGATATTTGGAACTCGATATTACTGTAGGTCGATATTCTAAACTCGATATTTAGACTGTGCACCCATTTTCCAATTGGCCGTTACGAACCACTGGGTAGTGCTTTTCTACATGAATTGTGATCCCTGCCTTTCACTTACAGATGTCAGAGGGAGGATAAGGAAGTTTTCCTAACAGGGGAGGACTGCGATTCCACAGTAGGACATTCCCTTGTTTGTAAACACGTTAAGTTGCATGGCGCTTGTAACGTTTCCGCGCCTAATCTGGCCTGTTTTTTGAAAGGGACTCCAGTGCCATCAATAATTCCCACTTTTTCATTGCTTACAAATGGCAGTTATTTATTTTGAACAACCAAGACTGCTGTGGTTTACGGGCGGGAGTCCCGTATTTAGTAACGGTTTCCCAGCGCATAACTTGTTTTAGCAATGTGCTTTTTCCGCCCCCGCATGGGAGTATAGATAGCTCAATTTGGCCTTCCATTCCAACTTTGAAAACAGATTTCAACAAGTTGAGCAGGCTCAAAGCGCTGTTATTCCAACAAGAGGTGGCCCTCACTTCCGCCCGCGAGACCTTCCAGTTACAGGTGGCTAGGACTTCTGGAGAGATACAGTCCCTTCTGAACACCAACCTCCCACTGCATTTTGGAGAACTAATACACCAAATATTTAATGCGTCTGACACCGCAGGCCTTGCACATTTTTTTTAAATGTGTGGGATCTGGACTTGTGTCTTCTTTTCAGACTATGGGGGTCATTACGATGGCGGACGGATCTCCCCCGCCGGGCCGGCGGTAGTCACCACCGGCCCGGCGGGGGCGATCCGCCCACCATCCACACAGCAAAGACCCCCCGCCATATTATGATGGCTGGGGGGTCCGCGGCGGACGGAAAGACCATCTGCCGCTTTTCCGCCGGTCGACTCGTCGACCGGCGGAAAACAAGGTTAATATGGTGGCGGTGTCTGCAAGACACCGCCATCCATATTACAATGCCTGCGGAGATCAGCTTTTCCATGGCGGCGTTGCCGCCATGGAAAGGCATACAGTCTTCTCTGTTGGGGGCCCGTAGCGGGCCCCCAGGATGTTGGGGCGGTGGGGGGTGCACATGAGGGGTACCTGTGGTACCCCCCTGCATTTGTATGCACATGGTGGCAGGCACCGCGCGGTGCCTGTCACGTTGTGCATGCAAATGCACGACGTGCATTCACAGCATTGTGGCGGGCGGTGCGGTGAGCACCGCCCGCCACAATGCTGGGAATAGGGTGTCCCACCGCCACGGTGGCAGTGGCATCCTAATGTCAGGTGCGGGACCGTCGCACCCCTTGCGGACGGTCCTGCATTCCGTTACGGTGGCGGGCGGACTTTGTCCGCCGGTCAACGTAATGACCTCCTATGTTTGGAGCAATACCGGATTTTATTCATTCTATTTTTCCAGCGCCTTCGGAGGGTTCCCCTTGATTTTGACGTTAGGCGCTGGAATCCTGCTTCTCCTGATCCTGTTGCACAACGGCTGCTCAACTTGTGGTACTGCACAGACCAGCATCATTAACTGGGACAACGTCTTGCCCCAAAAACCGATCGCACAGCTAGATTGCGCCGCTTTGGCTGGCATTTCTTCATTATTCCAAATTTTACTCCATATTTAATCACGTACTCCATCCTTTTTACGCCTCAATTTTCCATCACAATATACTGTAATCCACACACGGGTTAATGTGCCATTTTTCAAATTTTCTAATGTTAAAGCTGTGTCCATCCGGACCTCTTGCTGAAACACGGCAGATGCATGAGTTCGTTCAAAACAGCGTTTATTAAAAAGGACCCAATGCATTTCGGGCTACAAACGCCCTTCGTCAGGGGACGCTGAAAAATGAACAATAATACACATAATCATTACCCTGTTAGCAGTTTCTCAACAACTTACATCTTCAACATACTTTAGTGATCAATATTCAAAATGATTTGTCTTGTTCCAACCTATCCTCATTTCATATGATACGCAATGCCAGTTTGCCAGTGAACGCAACCCCATCCAACCTTAATCCCTCTATTCATCGAAGAAGCCAACTGCCCCTACCCTACACCTCTATTCAATTGACTACAATCCTTATGGACCCCTCTCGTCTGCGATCTTCACGTCCATTATTGCGCACTTAATTCACCATCCAACCCGGTAAACTCCTTGTCTCACAACCCTTTTCACTCCCCAAGCTGTTTTAATTGTGCATGTGCTCTTTTTTTACCACTTCGTACGTGCACTCTGCCATTAGACTCACTTGCTTACTACTCTCCTCCCAATCCCAAACCTATTTTGGCAGTAGTTTGTAAGTGGGTTTGATGGTAGAGTGCACGTATGTAGGAAGGGGGAATGAACTACTATAGGTACAGCTCAAAAATAGGTTTGGGATTGGGAGGAGAGTAGTAAGCAAGCGAGTCTAATGGCAGAGTGCACGTACGAAGTGGTAAAAAAAGAGCACATGCACAATTAAAACAGCTTGGGGAGTGCACGCACTCTTGGAAAATTCATTGGACAAGCATGGATTATGTTAAAACAAAGGTGTGCATCCCACCCTTACAATTGTACTGCACAGACCAGGCCAGTTGCAGCTGTACCGTGATCGCATGCAACAGGTTTTCGGATGCTTGCCATTAGCCACGCTTGGAGTCAGTTATGGATTGACTTTTCGCTTTGCTTACTTCACTTGAATGCAACCAGTCCTTTATTGTCAGCGATGCCCCTTCTATTGGGCACTGGATATATGCCTCTCCAATACGTCACGTCCCGTCCCGGATTTTGACCAGTTGATGGGTCCCTTAGAGGCCCATGACCAGGCTTGTTCTGGGGATGGCCGTATGGCGCGTGCGGCAGCACTTGGAGTTTTGGAGGAATGGGATGTCTGTGCGGCTGTGCAGACTGTCCTGCAATGAAGTTTCATCGAATATCACGCAAGTTGCCCACTCATTCTTTTAGAGGCATCTGATTACGAGGAGCACGTTTGTTCCTTCGACTTACTTAATTGGATGGCATCCCTCTTTTTTCCAACGATATGGATAATCTTTCGGGGGGGAATGGCATTTCTCGGTTCATACACCTTGATGGACTTACCACCTCCTTCATAATAACTTTGCTATACCGGAGGCAGCTCCCCTTCAATGAGCCCTATTAATGACTTTGAAAACAATTTTTTGGGGGAAAAAGTTCGATTTTTTTCCAATCTGGATTTTTCACCCGTTTTGAACTCTGCTTGACTTTTGAACTCTGTTTTGGTACTTTTTCTATGTCCTACGGCCTTACCAGGGGGAGGGTGTTATATGGTTCTTGGGCACATTATCGACATTGCTAAGTTAGCATGAGCTTCGTTGCCATGATGCTGCTTTTGAGCACGCTACTACATGACTTTGTTTTTGCAAGACTTTGTTTGTGCCCTCCACATGAGAACGGGTTGCCTTTCGCGTTCTCTGCCTTTCCTGGAGTTTAGTCTGAACATGATATGCAAGGCCGATAAACAATGCCCCTTGTTATACTGTTCTGGTCAGTCCCTAGCACCTAGACATAACATGCTACACAGCTGCAGTACTGAACACTCGTGCTTTGATATTATGGGGCCGATTCTGATGCGGGTTGGAAAAGCTTCCCGACCGAATCGGTTGGGAAATGGTGTCCGACCCACTCGGATCGGGAAAGTCCGACCGGCGGAGTAGGATGCATTCGGATGCTTCCAGATACGATTTGGTTGAACTCCCATTGACTTCAATGGGAACATTTGTTCCTAACCGCATCAGAATCAGGCCCTCGGTCGGGAAGCTTTTCCAACCCGCATCAGAATCGGGCCCTATGTTGTTACATGTTGTTTTAACACACTTGGAGAAAGCCGTTCCATGGAGAAGAGCTCTGCTGTTCCTATGATGTAAACCTTACATTCAGGCTTTAAGGTATGGGGTCTGCTGTCAAAGCCCAGAGATCGTTCTTTTTATAAAATAAACTTCTTCTAGTCAAGGGGAGGGTGGTTAGGACTATAGGCCCTTATTTCCACAGTCTTTATAACATGACTTCTCCCTTTGATTCTATGGAATTGTAACAATGCTAACTGTGCTGAGTTTATGCATTTTGCTGCTAGTAGTGTCACGTATACTGTATTGTAGAGCACGATAGTTAAAATAAACATTTTGAACTATTTCAGTGACTCTGCTTATTCTCATTGTGGACAAGTATGAGTGAGTGAGCGAAAGAGTACGTCTTGCTCCCGCGATTCCTGAGAGAGTCGGGAGTGTTGTGTTCTGGGTTGTCTAATCATTTGTAGCTCCGTGATATTTGGAGGAGGACGAATGAGACACTATAGCTAGTCGGTTTCAGATTTTGGGTACTGATGTGGTAGGTTGGTACACCCCTATTCACTGAAGTCCTGTTTTCCTGCGTATAGTTCTGTGTATGTACAGAATCCCTGCAACACAATGTGCCTGTACCCATGCACATAGGAATGAACAACAATCAGCATTAATTAGTACATTACAATAGCAAATTACATCCCTATCATATTGTGACTGATAGCACTTCACTGGATACCTCAACTTAGTAGACAATATGACAATCTGTTAAATCTCTGAATTACACCTAAGATACATTTCATAGATGTAAAGCAACAACAAGCAATTTATACAGCGTAGTCTTCAAAAATCCACAAAAAAACTTAAAGAAACAATGACAACTGTCCCTATCAATCCAAGCATCAAAGCTGTGCCGTAATTGAGTTCAAAATCTGTCCATTGCTACTCAACACTCCATTTTTCATAGATGTCCCAGAGTGCACCGCTTTTCACTCCGCACTCATTCACACACAGTTTCTCTATTAATACTCATGTCATCATTCTCAGGTTACCGCTTCGACCACCTCATCTCCTCACGGTATTCACTGGTCAGCATCGAGGAGTAAACTGGGTTAATTTGATTCTATGGGCACAATCACCTATACCATGAAGGTACATTTTTTGGATGTAAAGCCAATTTAGCTTCACAGGTCTCATCAGCATTTCACAGATCCAGCCTCAACCATCAGCTCTGCTACCAGATCTGTCAGTGAGCAAACCTATACATTTATTTCCATTTTTTCTCGCTGGCACCTGACCAGGAGCAGTGTTGTTCCTACCGGACTTTGGTGCTCCCCGCTGGACCCGTCTCTTTTAGTAAGTTGGGTGATAAAAGTACAGAAAGCAAAAATAAAGCATTTCTGGTAAAGAATGACAGACAAGGATGTCTGTTTTGCAGATTTACTTATGAAATAAAGTACAGAAATGCATAAAGGTTGAATCAAAAAGCATTAGATTCAATAGAAAATAGAGCAAATCTCAGTAGAGTTCTAGTCAATATCCAGGTAGATGTGCCTTCAAAATGTGGGGACGGGTCTCCTCCCTCCACAGTTTAATATCACCCTTTTATAGGGCTTTTTGTCAAAGGCTTCACATATTCACTGCATTAGTACATGGTTCACATGCGCACAACCAACCTAGAAATTAAGCAAAAAGCAACAGTGGCTAATGAAATACATTTGAAGAGTTTCTGACTTTTCTAATACATGGAGTTCTAGTGTTCCCGGCATCTGTTCTCAGTACATGAAATGTTACGTAGTATGCTATTCAGTCTGGGACCGCTGCTCTGTCCTTGAGAAAGTACACTCTGCTCAGGGGGTCACAGGAAATCAATTCTCAACTCGGGAAGTCTATGGGGCTTTATTATGACACAGAATAAACACCAGTTCAGATTGCATGTTAAATTGCAATGTCATGAAAAAGATAGAAGATGAGGTCTCAGTTGTCCTAAGTTAAAGAACCATTGAATTTTTACACTCTAAACATTGAAAGTTTCAATTTTTAGCAATCCCCGTTCACAGTAGCTGTTGTTTGAAGCTCTAAATGTCATTGCAGTGAGTTCAACCTGTACTAGAGCAGAGATGGGATTTTTTTATCAGCGAGGTTAGCGGCAGCAGACAGAGCAAACCACTGGACACCACGTCAGTGTGTGTGGGGGGGGGGGTTTGACCAACATATTATCAGCAAGTGACGGCACATCATCAGGACAAGATGGGTCCTGCAATTCCTGCATGGTCTGGCTTAATGGGGCTTGCAACTCCCCAGCAGTGCATCATGGGTGTAACATCTGGTTCTCAGTGAGCCAAGGGGTCTGAGCTGACTGCCTATCAACAGTTGGTGATGGCAGTAATTATTGAGCAGAGGTGGCTGACAAGCTAATAGTCCCTCTCTTGTTAGAAAAGAGGCCAACACTTCAATGGCAGTGAATAGTGCTGCCTTCACTGCAGCCGCGGTCCGTGCAGGTAACAGCGGTGAGGCGGTGGGGCCGCGTGGGGGGGAGGATTTTGATGGACGATGCAGTGGGAAAATTAAATAATTCATTAATTTTCCCTCGGCATCGTCCCTCGAAATCCCCCCAACGCGGCCCCACCGCAGTTACCTGCACGGACCGTGGCTGCTTCATTGACACAATTTAAACTGCATATTTACACAAATATGGAGAGTGATAGAATTTAGCCAACACACATTCTACCTATCCTTAAAACATAAACACAGAAAGATATGTAGGCTTGTGAATGGGGATTACTTACTCTGCAATCTCCTACCACTTCACTGATGTATATCCTTATTAGGATGAGACACCTCACCCACATTTAAAAAAACTGGATCCCTGCTTCTATCCACATCACTTTTTATTATTACTAGCTCCCAACTAGAGGCTCAGCTCGTTTGAGTGGTACTAACTTACTTCAGTGAGGAGAAGTCACATATGATGAAGCATGCCACTCTTTATTTTGGGTGAGGTGTCTTCTCCTAATTTGGATATACATCAGTGAAGTGGTAGGGAATTCCAGGGTAAAGTAGTCCCCATTCACGAGCACAAGCACCTTGGTATGTTTACAATTTAAAACGCAATCCAGCCTCCTGATGAAATACACTGAGGTACAGGGGTAAACATAGGACACAGGAGTAAATTTGTAAGTCTATTGTAATTAAATCATATTGAATTAAAAGAAACGAGGGAAAATGAACTAAGAAACACATTACATTTATTTTTGGGAACTCTCAAGATACAAACTTTTGATGAATGAACAAAGACGCAAGCATGCATAATTCAGTGTGGATCAGGATACAGGTGCTTTATATGTACCATGTACTTGCTCATTGTGTGTCTTTGCAGTACTGCCCAGTACTGCATTTCTCCTTACAAGGTGATCTCTGAGTCTAGGGGGCAGGGAGCATCCCTATGTTTATTGTGTGTTTTCTAAATTGGCCCCACAGAACACTGAAATGCTCATGCAAGTTGGATGTGGCTGCAGGGCTCTCACTTGTTTAATGAAGCATTTTTTTTCATTATTTATCCCAGGTTA
This sequence comes from Calotriton arnoldi, assembly GCA_963921515.1. Classification (NCBI taxonomy): domain Eukaryota; kingdom Metazoa; phylum Chordata; class Amphibia; order Caudata; family Salamandridae; genus Calotriton; species Calotriton arnoldi. Next base: position 623,092 of record CAWUFW010010217.1, on the reverse strand, counting down.
TTTTATATAAAGTGACAATACTGACTATGTCAGATTGACCGTACTGCCATTGCTTACCTGTTTCTGTCACAGGTTTCTACGGTTGGTGGAGCTGATTGTTGGTAGGTGAGGAAGTGATGGAGCAGACACTCCATTAGACACGAGGTGGAGAGTGGGGTAATGTCCCTTATTAAGGTGATGCTTAGGCCTGACCACCGTATCTCTCACAAAAAGGTATTTTTTACAAAACATGATTTTATTGTGATCGGCATAAAAACAGGGCACAATATGCGAGTATATATGATTGCAGTAAAGCAGAGAAAATGACCGTTCTCAACTTAGAAGCCACTCAATAACTCTGAAGCATGTCTAGTTGTTTGAAATAAACAGTACATAGAGAACAGCTTAAACAACAAAAGAAAACATAACAGTGAGAAGCGGCAGCAGGTAACTGTAGCAGCATTCCACTAATTTTAGAGAATCCCCTCAATCACACACACACACACACATTGCAAGGTGAGGTCGGGGGATGACGGAGTGTGTAGGGGCGGTGAAAGGGACTAAGGGCAGGGAGAACAGGGGCGGTCATAGATTCTCAAGTGCGCCATCGGCACCAAGCAAAGACCCACCCAGGATGACACATTCAACTAGATCCCACCATCAATCTAGCTTCCCAAGCTCCCTGAAGGGGGGACCTCTGACCCCGGGTCTTGGGAGCAAGGGGTGGAGCCCCAGCTGGCAAATCCGTCTCCGCCAGACTGTCCAGTATGTCCTCCCAGATTTCCAGAACACCTTCAGCATGATCATCCATGTGTACTGCACATTGTCACCTCTCCTTTGCCACTACCCATTCAAGCATGTCCTCCATCCATTTCTGAAACTTTGGCGCAGTTGGTTGCATCCAATGGATAGCCACCCGCTGCTTAGAGAGCACTAACCCCAGGAGAGCAAATTGGTGGTTTATCTTGGCAATGTGTTTGGGCGTCGGTAGTACCCCGGGGAGGCAGAGACTAACAGAGGTTTGCACAGGCACCTGTGTGACCTATCGCAGAACCTGCAGACCTCTTCCCAGAATCCTTGTAGTTTGCTACAGTCCCATGTCATGTGGAGAAAAGACGCTGGAGCGGAACCACACCTGGGACATGCATCTGACCGAGCTTCTATGATTCTATGTAACTATTGTGAGGTCATATCGGTTTGGTGCAGGTAGTAGAACTGGATGAGCTTGAACCTCGCATTGCTAGCCACCTCCATGACTTGAGCAAACGCCCTCTTCTAGGCACTCTTGGATTGACAGGTCAGTAACCCATCTGTGGACTCCTGTTGTGTCAACGCAGCGATCTCCTTTGATTGCCTTGTAAATGCAGGAGATCAATCCCCGGGTTTATCCTGGATCCAATAGTATCTGCAACGTCTAAGATTCGACAGGCTCAGTGGGGAAATCTGTCCAAACATGTTAGCATACTGCAGAAACTGGCCTTGATGTAGGCCAAGCAGGTCCCTTGCTTCTCTCTCCTCTCACAAAAAGGTTAGTTGAGGTTCATAAATAAGTTATGGTACATTTAGTGCTAGGTTGAAAGGCAGCCTCTGCTGAGCAAAACACAACTATTAAGTGTTAAAAATAATTTCCTAAAGAAAGGAAATGTGCTCAAGGTCAAGGTACAGTCGTGGATATTTTTCACGGAATACCGGGTTCCCAAGTAATTCTGCTTTTGTAACTAGCCTTAAGGTACTTATACATTATTGATTGCATAGGTTAATATTACGCAGCTGACTCATCCCAAAAAATTGACATTGTGTGCAAGGTTCAGGCTTATCTGCACAAACTTGCTCAACCCGGGACATCAGTTAAAACATATGCCCGAAAGTACAAAAGTACCACACATAGATAACAGAAGAACAAGATATAAAGTTTTCCATAAACTCGAGGACAGTCAGGGTGTGAGTGACTGTTCACACATTACAAATTTTTGATAGCTCATAAGATGGAAGCCTTTATACAAAATGGATCCCAATGTCTGTATATCCCAATATATGTATTCACAAGTGCAAATGCAGTACTCTTTTTCGATCCCTCCTTTTGAACTAATGTTCAACCATTTTTTTAATTTGACTCGAATTATATTGCCATCATATCTTCTACTTCGCTTTCCTTTTTAATTTGTGACATTAAAGCATTTTCCTCAGACATTTTCCTTACCACACACATGCTCGCAACATACCAACAGGGTTCTACTATAATAAAATGATTAAAAGGAGCATATAGTCAAATATAATACATTTATAAATTATAAACAGTATTAAATTCATGCAATTGACACAAAATTAAAGTGCAGGGAGTCTTGAAATCTCTTTTCTTCATATAATCTTTATTTTCATTTCCAATCAGATGCATAAAGCCCAGCCAACGCGTTTCGTCCAATAAATGGACTTCATCAGGGCTGTAAACCAGTTAAAAAAACATTATTGAACTTATAAGAAGGTTTTATCTTGAAACATAATGATTGATTGGTTCCGTATCTCTTGCTACATTCTTGCAGGAGTAGGAGGTTCGATTCTAAACTGGTGAGTGACGTACTTTTGCAAGAAATAGCAATGGCGATTTGACGCCGTAATATATGTACAATTGTGGGCTAGATGTAATTTGATTGGACAATTTATTGAGCGGACCGGAGAGGAAATGACGGAAGAGCACGAGTCCACTCTACAACATATTCATAGTTGTAGGCTAGATGCAACTGATTGAGTAATATTGCACGAATCAGAGGGAGTTACGTACGAACTAGTTGGTGTCTTTACGTTTGATTCTACAAAAAATAGCGACATGAATTGGGAATGAAGTGTTTCCGCATTATTACTTTAAGACAATATGAACCTGCATAAATATTATCGGACTACGGAACCGTAATTAGAAACCCGTCAAGATTTCTTTTCTTTCACGTCTCGGGTTGACGGTAACCTTGTCTATTTTCATGCATGATTTTAGTCACTGGTGAATTTCCTTTAGCAGTGATTTGATTGGGCGATACGTAGAGCGGACCAGAGAGGGAACTGCACATGAGCAAATTGGCTGTCTCTTTTCTTTCCTAAGGAATAGCTTTAGAATATCGGTGATTGGCTCATTGTCTTTTTCACATAGAACACACCTCTCAATTTCGATTGGTCCACCTAACTCGGACCAGAGAGGGAACTTGGGTGAATTTTGATTTTTAGTGTTTATTTGGCACGAAGGATCTTATTGGTTGTCCTTTTGTCATGACAAGAGTGATTGGAGCATAAGTTGGAGAATTGGGGTGACTTCAATGATACAGCTTTCTTGCCTATGATTGGCCAATAACGTGCTTAAATACTCCTTAAATGTACACAGTACACACCACGGTCAGACCGATGATACTTTGGACATGACCTGAAAGGATGGCGGGTGAGCTATATAGATGGAGGTGATATTGTGCTGGCTATTTTGCTCAGAAGCATCTTGACAGGATGTTTGCTTGTTATATTTTGAGACTTTTGGGCTATATGCTTTATTTGAGATGATTCAGGTAGAATTTGGGTATGTATAATGAATGTGTCCCCCCCTTTTTCTTTTTTTCTTCAAACAAATGAGTTGGAGTGATGTTTCTAAAGATAGGCTTTGCTCTCCCCTTTTTCTTGTAGCATGGATAAAAGGCAATAATCCTTAGAAAATCCAGAGGACAATGGTGCTATTGGAATATCGATGCATACTAATACACATCACTAAATTTCTTTGGTGATTTGCATGAGCTGTTCCCAAGTGAGTTCTGTTCTTTTTACGATTTTCCCACAAGACTTATCGGGTGCTTGGAAGTGTAAATTGGATGGTACATAATTTAAGTGGGTAACAGAAATATTTATAATAATTAGTTCGCCGCCCTCTCTTAGAATAATGGATGGATAAATTGTTTATATCCATGATAGGTTTTGCTCTCTTCTTTTTAGCTCAGATATATATTATTAACCGACGTCAAGAGATTCTCGACCTTTATGACTACACACTCCTAGATTGCTTTGATGATCTTCATGACCTGAATTACAAGTGAGTGTTGCACTTTATATGAACATTTTATTCATTGGACCCATAGTGGGTTCATGGGCAATCTTTTCCCACCTTCATAACCACCTTCAGTACTGTTGTATATGAAATCATAAAAGTATCCCATTAACCATTTTTATAGGTACTGTAAATAGGACTTATAATACCTATGAATTTTTGGGATTTAGATGTCCACATTGATTTTTCTTAGTCACTCCTTGATACAGATCATGACTAAATTGAGAGTATTTGTAATAACATGAGGATTTTGTAGTTTGTGGTGATACTTGTTCGATTTATTGGACTATATGCAGGCTGCCTTTCAATATGAAAAATAAAATAATATAACCTACTGGCAACAACTGTTAAGAATGGATATAGGCAGGGAGCATTTTACTACAAGGTAACAATCTCATCATTGAGAGAAATTGTCATCATTAGAGGTAGAATTGCCTCTTGTCCTATTTATCATGTTTATGTCTATCTGGCCTTTCTTATTCTATATTGTACAATATAGGTTTTTCTCCTAAAACCTTGTGTATATATAAAAAAATTGATAAGTTCAATAATGTTTTTTTAACTATTTTACAGCCCTGATGAAGTCCATTTATTGGACGAAACGCGTTGGCTGGGCTTTATGCATCTGATTGGAAATGAAAATAAAGATTAAATGAAGAAAAGAGATTTGAAGACTTCCTGCACTTTAATTTTGTGTCAATTGCATGAATTTAATACTGTTTATAATTTATAAATGTATTATATTTGATTATATGCTCCATTTCATCATTTTATTATTCTAGGAGAAGTTCTTTCTCACATAGGGTGACTTCTATAGCAGTGGGGTTACGAAAAGTGGAGCATTACGATTTAAATATTCATGGGAACTAATATACTGGTGCAGCCATTCAAGCCTACACTGCTGTTTCTCTAAACATAAGGGTTCTACTATAATCAAGGCTATTTTCAGCAGCCACCAACCCCAGTTTCCAAATAGGGACCCTATATCATCCAATAGTGTCCTTTTGGCTACCTTGTGCACTTGATGTTTAATATCATGCAGGCTTCTGATCACTTTATACATGTTTGTGGCATTATCTGGGATGTAGATGCAACACTCCGTTTTAATTATCCTACAGACCCGCCCCTTTCCGTTAGTATCATGTCTAAAACCATCCTGTTCTGTAAAACTACAGACCTCATCGCAACCATTACTACCGTTAAGTTCTCAAATGCCACCAAGTTCCATTATAGTTGCCTCCGTAATCTATCCAATTGTCTTATTTGTCTTGAACTAAGGGCTACTCCCAGCATCGGTATTATTCCCTTTCAGATGTCACTGGCTTCTTGGGCTGATGTATCTGTCTGGTTTACTTTTCTTTTTCCCCTTACTATGGAATTGAAATTAGTTAATGTATGTTTTCATAAATGGCCTTTTGGTCAGTGTAACATGGTAGGAAATACCCTTTCTATATAGCGTAAACCTCCCTAATCCTTTGGCAACCAGGTGTATGCCCTCTCCCCACATATATAAAATATACTTGATTCCCCAGATACATTGGGTAGACTAATGAGGAGGTGTTGCTCATATTAAAATCATGTTCACAGTCACTATCTCCTACTGGTACCCTTTCTTTGTCCACTAGACAGAGGCTCCCCTTCAATCTCCTTCTCAGTTTCAAACGTACCTGCGTAGGAGGGGTTGTAGATCCAGATCAAATCTACAAATTCGCTATGATATGTTGTATTTATTATTAAGTGTTCCTCATCCTTATTGACATCACTCATTCCATACATCCAGAAAACAGTTTTTTTCTTCCATGAATTTCCTACCCGTGGTCCAGACTCTTTCGTCGTCTTCTGTGTCACTAGGCCCACAGAGGTTACTAGTACTTGCGGGGCTCCAAGATCAGTATTTAGTGCTGTTGGTCAAATTTCGAAGACACTCTAGGTCTTAAGATACATCTCTGTTTCTCGGTATGCACTACTTGAGGCAAATCTACCTATTCACTGGTCTGTTTTCGACTAGCCGCAGGCGGCACTCTTTTTATGTGTGTAGCATATATCCAGTTCTTTTAGCCCGCGCATTTTACTCCAGTGTTGGTCAGCAACAGGACTTAGACTCAGCCCTTCCATCTGGGCTGTAGGCAGTAGTTTTGCTGTAATTTCTTTATCATTATCCACTCGCCCAGGGCAGTTTTGCAACTGACTTCAGTCAGAGGTGTGGGCAACACGGTCTTCACCTATTGGTGCAAAGTTTGCATGGTTTTAGTCACTTGTATGCAATAGTCTCTCATTAGGCCATCAGGTAAATGCAATGTGGCTGTATAGTACGACGCCCCCCAAACTGGTACCAAGGGCAAGTAAAACTTTCATGAGAACTCGGCAAGTGAATGGAGTTCGGGGTGCTGCATATGCTCATAAGGGCCAGGGACAAAGTGTTTACCCAAGTCAATGTACTCTCAGCACAAATTTTTGGCATCTTGGCTTTCAAAATGTAATTTCTCTTTTCCGCTGCCCCTGCCGCTTTTGGGTTGTAGACACAACGAAATCTGCACTGAATGGCCAATGACTTTGTTACAAGTTCCATCACCTTTTTCAGGAAGTGTGGCCCATTGTCCGTGGAAAGCAAACGAGGCAAACCAAATCAGGGAAACAGTTCCTTTAATAAACAATTGGCTACAGTTGGAGCATCATTTTTCTTTGTCCCAAAAGCATCTATCTAATCTGAGAACATGCAGACTACCACAAGTGCATACTGATAATTATTCATTGGAGGCATGTCAATGAAATTCATTTGAAGGTGTTCAAAAGGTTCAGCGAGTGGTGCAAATTGTCCGGCGGAGTCTCAGTTCCCTTTTCAGCATGATGTTACTCTCAAATTATACCGTTTTTACATATCTGCTCTGCAGTTTTTTCTAAACTTGTTGTTACTCCACCATTTACTGAAATATGCACATATTTCATCTCTCCCTAAATGCGCTGGGCCGTGTATGGAAAATGCCATTTGATGTACCATAGAGTTTGGCGATTTTATATGACCCTCCTTATCTTTCCACATTCCATTCTACTTGTTCCCCAGTTTCTGCCCATTTACGCAATTCCTCCTGGGTGGCCAGTATATGTAGGTCCCCAACACTGAATCTGTCTAAAGTCAGTTCATCTGTAACAACTGGCTGTAATACATAAGAAACATAGGTGAGGGAACAGTCCCTTTGGGCTGTCTCCTTTGCTACTGCATCAATAAAAGCATTCCCTTTTCCCATAGCAGCCACAATTTTCTTATGCACACTGCATTTTATAATGGCTATTCATTTGAGTAAAGCTAAGCATTCATCAATTTCGTAATTGAGACACCACGTTGTATTTTCGGTCCTTAATAGGTGATCAATCCCCTCTCCTTCCACAGTTATCCAAAATTGTGAGCCACATCAAAGGCATACTGGCTATCAGTATAATCATTCACCATTAGTCAGTTACTTAATTCACATGCTCTAGTCAATGCAACAATCTTGACAGCTCCAGAACATTGTGATATCTTACGTCTTCACCACAGTGTCATGGGTAGTAATGGCATATGCTGCTGTTGTTCTGCCATCTGCTAGTTTGAAGCAAGAGCCATCTACCCAGAGGTCTCCATCTCTTTGTTGTAATAGGGTATTAGCTAGAAGAATGGTTGGACCTGGCTCCTTTTTGCAGGGTTATTCCCAAACTTTTGCCTTCTTCCTCCACCTATTTTTTGACCCTACTTTTGTTGGCTTTAGGACTCCGGGCACTTTACCACTGCTATTCAGTGCTAAAGTGCATGTGTTCTCTCCTTTAAACATGGAAACATGGTATGATTGGTTTACACCGGTTTGGCATATTTAATTTACATGTAAGTCCCTTGTGCAGTGGTACCCCATATACCCAGTGCCTGTAAATCAAATGCTACTAGTGGGCCTGCAGAGCTGCTTGTGCCACCCACAGAAGTAGCCTTTCAAACCTGTCTCTGGCCTGCCACTGCAGGGCCTGCTTGCACAGTTTACTGCCACATTGACTCAGCATTTAAAACTATTTGTCAAGCCTTAAACTCCCTTTTTATTACATATAGGTAACTCCTAAAGTAGGCCCTAGGTAGTCCTATGGGCAGGGTGCTGTGTAGGTAAAATGCAGGACATGTGTCTTTATTGTGAGGCATGGCCAGGTAGTAGCAAACAACCTATTTTGTTTCTCACTACTTTGAGGCCTGCTCCTTCCATAGGCTAACATTGGGAATCCCCTTACATGTGTTTAAGTGGTAACTCCTGATCTGAAAGGAGTAGCGCTGCCATATTTGGTATGTTTAGAATGGTAGTGAAAAATCATGCTTACTAGTGTAGGTGGATTTTTTGTTATTATTTTAGAATTTACACTTTTAGAAAGTGAGCATTTCTCTGTGCTCATAACTCTAGTATTTTGCAGTCTGGCACAAATCCACGTCTAGGGCAGAGTGACAGCTACACTTTGTGCATACTTCCTCGCGGGAAATGCGCATGCGAGGGCGCGAGCGCATGCGCAGTTTTTCCACAGAACGCGATGAAGAGTAGGAAGGGCAGCCCGGGGACGCCACAGCTAAGATAAGGTGTTTTTATTTACTTTAAAGTAGTTTTATTTAACTTGTAAGCAATTGTTAATTGGCGGGTGGGAGGCGGGGGCTGGCCACCTCCGCTCCACCGCGGAGTGTGCAGAGATTTTCCTACTCCGCGTTCTCCACGGAACGCAGAGTAGGCAAATCTCCGCACACTCCGTGGGCGGAGCGGAGGTCTCTGCCCGGGGTTACTCTGACCCCATGATTTTAGACACGGCATGGGACTCTGACCCCATGATTTTAGACACTGCATGGGATTTGTAATCTACATACTGCATAAGAGGATTGCTGTGCTGCCAGGAAAACCACCACTTGGACTTTGCTTTGTTGTGCTGACCTGCTTGCTTACTTGGCTGCTAGTGACAGCCACTATGCCGAGGAACCCAGTGTACTGGCCTGCTGTCTGCCTCTCTGCTTTGATGCCCCCCAGTTGTTTGCCTGGGACCGGTGACTGCCCAGAAATGGCCGTGGGACTCTGAGTCCAGCCTCCCAAGTCACCTGCGATTAGCGCATTGAAGTGCTCCATTTGGGAATTTGATTCAGCCCTAAAGAGAAGCATGAGATGAGAGCTTCATTCCTTAGTTTCCTTGTCCCTTATAGCGCATGTGGAGTGCTTTATTTTTATTCCAAAACTGAGTGCTGAACTCAGCGCGCTGTGTGGACCATGGAATTCCGTGTGACTGGTTGTTTATTGCTTCGCTTCGTTTCATTGTGTGATGTGCTGTGCCCTGGGACAAAAGCAGGGGCCTTCTGGAGTGCTTCTATCCTGGAGTGCACTCAGTAGTTCCACCGGGGCACAAATAGGTGCGCCCTCTCATAAAGCAGGGCAGACCAGACGACTGTGCACCCCTGCCCCAGCCCAAGGGGCCTGCCTTCATCCACCTGCAAGAAAGGACAACAGTACTCGATGCCACGGACCCCATTCCCAGGCCCACCTACACCACTGCGGTGGAGCTCCTCTAGCAGCACAGGCACAAGGGGCTAGCTGCCACCCTCAACGGACCCCCGCAGGGTACAATAGTGCAATAGGGTCCGGGGGAGAACCAGCCCAGCCGACCCGCGTTCTCTTACAGGCAGCCAATAATTGCAGTAGAGGTCGCCCTATAATCGTAGGCAGCTGCACCGTGCGTTTGGTGGGCAGCTGTATTTCTCTCTCCTGCATGAGGGTGATTTGGTAAGGAGGCCCCTTTAATACATACAGTGTTTGGCCCTCTTACCTGGTAGAACATACCTCTGACCTTGTCTTGGGGCATTTTATTCATTGGTGTTGGATCTTTGGCAATTCCGGGGAGAGTCCTTGACGGAGGCCCCCCGTTTCATTGAGTAAGGAGCTTGGAAGATTACCAAATAGCCTGTGTAGTAGGAGCTCCTGTGCCCCAGCACCCTACTCATTTTTATGAGAGAATTAGTTTAGTTAGCACAGAGTTATTACCATAGTCCATGTTCTCTTACTGTTATGGATGTGCTTAGACTGATACTTTATGATTCATGTAGTTATGGTAATACCTGTTGATTTATGTGTTTCACTTCTAACTAGTTTGCTACATTTTATGCCCTGATGTTTCTAATGTATGTTGTTTTTAGCTTGCAATGTCAGGATAACGAGCACTAATTCAGGACTGCATTGTATGCACAACATTTATGATTTATTTAATTTTGGTCTATGATTTATGTACAGTATATTTTATATTTTTATATAACATTGGTGGAGTCTGTTTTGTGGTATATTTATGATGTCACTGGTGTGAGTGTGTTGCGCAAACGCTTTACACATTGCCTCTGGGATAAGCCTGACTGCTCTGGCCAAGCTACCAAGGGGGTGAGAAGGGGTTATCTTAGGTGTATAGCTCCATTACCCTGACTAGAGTGGTGGGTTCTGCTTGGCTTAGGTGCATACCCTAGCCAACCAGAAACCCCATTTCTGACATCAACCCTCCCTCTTGTTTGTTCCTCTGTTATCAATTGACAATCATGGGGTACTTCACGGTCAGATGTTTTCAGGGGTAGCAGTGTGGCGGGTTAAGAGTATTACATCTGTGTAGAATTATACTGGGTGCATGTAGGAGAAATTCATAATGTGTCAATATTGCATTTGTTAGGTGTTGTGTCCTAGTTTTGTTCCAAATTTGATCTACAGATTGTGGTACATATACATGGCATGTGTTTCCTAACAACAAAGTCCCAGCTTACTGTAGGGAAGTGGCAGCCAGTTCTGTAGCACACAGGCACCTGAGTAGAACTTTTGCCATCGAGTCAAGCATTGCAGGAAAGTAAGTCCATTTGTGGTCCCCATGTGTCTGTCAGCACAGCTAGTGCACAACCCTCCCTTTAATGCACATATAAGTGAAAATCCTTTGTATAATCAGGCTAGGGCTGGTGCATAGACTAGAAATGTTGTTGAAATGTTTCAATCCACGGGATGGGGTCTGTTATGTCTTTTTTGGTCAGCACTTGTAAGGGTTTGGAGAGAAGGGAAAAATGTGATATCCATTACCTATAGTGCCCTGCAGTGCCTAAGAATGCTCTAACTTCCTGCTGTTTTTGTGGTGTGGAAATCTGCAGTATGGTACGTATTCTCTCAGAGGCTATTTTCCTTTCCACTTTCGATAGGAGGTGGCCTAAATAGGATACCTCCTGTTGAACAAATTCCAGTTTAGTAGGTGAAATCTATTGTCCTTTGCTGCAGAGAAAATTAAAAATGTTAACTGTGTCAGTAATGCAGCTGTCTTCATCTATATTGCATAATAGAAGATCATCTGTTGAAAGTGGTGTTGAGGCCCTTATCAAATGTTTCTAGTTAAGCTTTCAATGTTTGTGAATATATGGAAGGGGACTCCATAAATCCTTAGTGTATGTGCAAAAATGTGTAGGTTCTACCCTGAAAACAGAAGGCAAATAGGCATTGGGAATCCTCATGTAATGAGATGGAAAAGAATGCGTCCTTTAGATCAATAACTGTGAAGTAGGCTGCTGCCGGTAGTATGGTGCCCAGTATCATGGTAGGATTATGAACCACTGGAAATCAAGGTTGCAGTATGCTGTTGATGGCCTGGAGGTCAACCACTAGATGATACTGATCAGGTTTTGAGGGGTTGTCATGTTGTTTTGTGTGCAGCTGTGTTTTGGTGCTGGATTATTACAAAGTAATGTGTTGTATGGTGGTTGTTATTTGCATTCTGTTTTGACAGTTTTTTGCATTGTGCCCTGTTATGTTTAAATTGTGTTGTTAAGTTGTTTTGGTTATGTTAATGTTCTAATTTCTGTTTTCTTTAGATACATCAACAGATGCTGCTACATTTCCAGTTCAAAATAGAACATACTATACAATGCCCTGTGTCATGCAACCATTCACCACTGTCTGAGGTGGTAAAATAGCTCTGCTCCAGCTCTTCAGCAATTTAAGACACCTAAAACTGTATCAGAGACCATGCTTTACATTTGCAATTCTCACTTATTGTGACACAGTTCCCATTTCTTTTTCTATCTTTACCTTCAGTGGAGACATGATTTTTAAACAGTAATGCACTCAGTGAAGCTCACTTTTAGGTGTGGCCTAGAGAGAGAATCAGATGGTTACCAAGAAATTCATAAAGTAAAACTATATAAAGATATATATACACATAAAAGGGCTTCTGTCCACAACAGCATGGAGCAATGGATCCACCCACTTAAGTCTATTAAAGAAAATCTGAACAAGCAGACTTATTAACAAAAGAAAAAATAATGACCTGTGAATCACAGGTTCAGCCAGCCAGGAGTTCCCGTAGGAAGCTGGGAGTGAAGCATGCTCAATGCATAAAAGCAAGGCACACATGTATAATACTCTCTCTATGGTTCTTTAAGATTGAGATCATCAGAAAGAAAGAAGTGAACCTTCAGTTGCAAAATAAATTTTAACATTTTTGACTGAGCAAGCTAATTACCACTTTCTTGAAAGGCAAAAGAGAGGCTCAGAACATCAGAGACAGTCACTTCCTTCAGGAATTTGTTAGCATTAGCAGACAAATATGACTGAAGCAAGTTATAGTTATGCTAAAAGAAATCATGATTTCACAAGGCATTGGTTCTGATAAAAAGAAGTGCAGTTCAGTGCCCTTTTCATTTCTGTTTTTCTTTATTTGCGCTGTATGTGTGCCTTTATTGTTCTCTAGTGTGCTTCTGTGGTGTGCTGCAAAGGCAGGGTGGATGTTACATCATTTTCGCCATTGATAACATTACTACCAAAGAGCACTTAAGCTGGTCCGTGCAGTAGGTACTTCTGAGGTGCACTCCGGCGTCGAGCACCATATGGATTGCAAGTGCATCACTATTATTATGGCCTCCTCTCCCTCATTTTCAGTGTCAGTACATGAACACTCCGTTGCTTATTTCTGGGTATCTCCATCAGCATCAGGTGTCATTACTTGATCTCTGTTAATCCCGGACCCCCGATGCTCATTGCTGAGGTTCTTTGCCCTCCTGCCAGTTTCAACACAGGTGGTCAGTCAGTGCCAAGGCTGTAACAACATTGAAATCTACATTACAAGGTGGCCACCACATTCACTGTGCTTTTCTCGAAGAGCACTCTACCTTACAGGCCACCATTACCAGACGATCTCCTCTCGATGCTGGTACTTCATGCTGGTGCCCACATTCTCTCCCCCTCCCTGGGCATCACGCTCCTCCGATCTCCTGCATTACTCCAGAATTATGGTGCATCCTCGCCCTTGAACTTGCCTCTCCCTTACTAGAAGGACCCCTCATCCTGGTCAGCATGAAAATACTGTAACCTGGTCCTGAAGATGACCTAAACTAACAACAGGTCGAAACGTCGTCGACTGCCCAGCGCAATCTGTGGCAAATCTCCATGGTTCACATAAATTGTCTAACCTTCTTCAATTTCTATAATTTACCATTTGTGAACCAAAATCTCTTGTAAATATTGTCACTATTGTTTGATCTGCGCCGCCTTTCACTGTCACTTGTCACTTGCGCCGTTCACCTTTTCACGAGCCCAGATGTGCACAAGTGCCTTCGGGTTACGCTCATATTTACATGTAAATAGTGCTGATACTGTTCTTTTAGCCTACATTGGCTCTAAATACAGACCAATCCTGCATTATTCAAACAACCCCTCCACTCTCCCTTTCCTTTTGCAACAAATGTGCATGCTTTATTAACCATCTTTCTAATCTTACCTGTTGAGACATTGTTACTTGTTACATACACTTATCACCCAGGTCTCAACTGGGTATACGGGATGACTCCTGTTGTTTGGTTCTAGTATCATGTAGATACAGCACATTCCTACCCTTTTATTTTGATGCATGGCAGTGCGGCATGATGTCTTGCTGCGCTGCTGTGCATCAAATATAGTAAATAAGGCCCATTGTATTTCAGAGATAGTGAGGCAAAGAAGAGCTGGCAAGGACAAATGATTTTAATGAAGAACAAAGGGAGTGTTATCAGTTGGTACTATCAGATGCAGGGAGGAATCCAACGATGCCTTGGAAGCGGTACTGGAATATGGGAGTAGTGTTCAAGGCACCAAGTTCTTTCTGGGAACTGGAAAACATATTATGGTGTGTATGAGGTCATTTTTTCTCGAATGTTCTTTGTGCATTTTAATTAGTGAACGCACCTTGGGTTTATGCAGATTCCCTTTAGATTTGTAGAGGTACAGACCTCTCTTGTTATCTCTGATTGAGTGGCTTTATGCTATACATAACTCCTTATCTGTTGAGGACAAATATTGTAAGACGCTTTGGTCTCCCTTTGGTTATTTTATACTTTTATATTATGTTTTTGAGATTGCTATATATCAGTCAGGCTTTGAGTTTGTAATAAACCTTTTTTGACTTCAAGTAGCTGGTTGAGACTTGTGTCGTGTGGTCCTAATGATCACACTGTACCTTGAGCTTTAAATTGTTGTTAACCCCTCTTCCTTTCAGGCTACTACAAAGGTATATTGATCAGAGTTGAATTGGAAGAAATGGCCCAGAGTGTTTTCAGGTGTAATGTAAAATGATGGGGCGCATTGTAGAATGTGGAGAGGTGCCCCTGAGTCTGCCATATCTCAAAGATATTCATTAGCTTTGAGTCAAATGGGGTCTCTTTGAAGTGTTTCAGGGTCCTTGAAGGGTTTCCCCCCTGCACTGCAAGGGCTGCAGGGGCCTGTGTTTTGCCCCTGCATCAGCCCTTTTTGTTATTCGTGCTACTGTAGATTGGTTGCTCCTTCTGCTACCCACTGGAGACTTCATAAGCACTTCCCCTAGATGCTCTGATGCATAGCAAACAGCCAAGTGGCAGCTATCTCCTCCGAGCCATGCCTTCCAGTAACTTGTCAAGCTCTGTCGCCTTGCTTCTGATTAATCGTTTCCACGACTGTCCCTGTTTCAGTAAGACCTCTACGCTTTCATACTTTTATATCACACGCACTGCACACTGAATCTAGAATCTGCTGATGGTGTTGTAGGGTGTGACAGGTTTTGCCACATTACTTCCTCCTATCCAGTGTGTATCCACTTCACCTGCAGAACTGCGTGCTGCACTACCATAACAAAGCAATGTTCCAATCTCCATTTAGTTTTTTGTGTTATGCTTTGTTGGTGGTCTTCTGACTACAGCTTTAATTTTTATCTGCTGTGAACAAAAATGGTAGGTGCCAATTATTTAATTATACCAGAGAAATGTTTAGATGGCATTGTCTGCAGTCCAGCACAGAGTAGCAGCTCAATTTTTGAAAATGAAGCATAGTTTGATCAAATTCAGGCAGCAGCCTAATCTGCTCTGGTATTCAGAGCTTAACTTGTAATAGAAAAAGTGCTGACGCCCAATGCCCTGCTCTGAAACCAGCAGTTAAATGTCAGCGCACTGAATGCCAAGGCTGCATGGTCTTGAATCCACCTCAGGCCTCTTTAATCCATTGCCAGACACGCCCTTTCCCTTTAGCTCACTCTTACAGACTCCTGCTTTCTCCCTTTATGACGGGGTTTCCGTTTTTCTCTTCCTCTGTCTTACTGCTTTGTTGGTTTTTCCGTCTCTTGCTCTCTGATTCAAAAAAATAAGTGTTGGTTCCCTAATTGTCGGTGCCCCCCACATGCAACCATCGGCTCATTTAAGCACTGCTACTACTTTAAGGCCAAGGTCATGATTACAGTCTGGACAGTGACTTAAATGAGGGATATGATGGCAATCTGGTTACAGACACATAAAGAAGAAACCAGTGCTTTCCCTTTTCTCTTTCATGCACATCCTAAAATAATGTTTTATTGTTCAAACTATGACATTCTAAGTATGATCAACGTGGTTATTGGGGTTAGAAAAGTCATGCTTGTGAGCTTGCACTGCAGCACTGCTTAAAGCACTGTTGAAGCAGGTAAAACCCTGAGTCCAAGATATATACTAATTTACCATGGTTGTATGATGGAACTACGCATGCCATTACAACGCATGCCTTAACAACGTGGTCATTAAAATGATCCTGTCTTTACCATGCATGCCTTTACAACGAAGGTCCTTACCATGTATATGCCTTTACCACACATGCATTTACAACGAAAAAGTAAGGATTTAGCAAGTGAGTATAAAGCCTTTTTATGTAAGTAGAGAGGAGAGGATGTAGCCTTACGGCTAGAGCGGTCGAGGTCGACGCTGGGAAACCGGGTTCGAGTCTCGGCAACGACGCTCAACATCCTGTGATTCTGGGCAAATCACTTAATCTCCCCGTGCCTAACAAAAAAAATGAATGTGTTCTCATGTAACGAAACTGGTGCTATGTAAAGCGCTCTGATACCCGATATCTTCGGGTCTAGTTCGCGCTATACAAAACTCAACAAAAAAAAATATATATATATATATTCCCAAAAGAGAACACGTGCCACTTCCAGTGCCGGGTTATGCTGTACAACTTGCTTTTAAATAAAGAACCTTTTTATTGAAGCACGACTGGTTGGGCCTGTTAGCACGTGTTCTCTTTTGGGAATATTAGGTGTTTGATGCACCCGAAACAGGCCCCGACCCGAGAGGCTGGGTGTCCTTAGCGTCATGCTCTTTTGGATATATATATATTTATATATATATATATCCACCATCTCGAGTTTTCCCATTAAGGAGAGCCACAAGCAGGTAGGTAATCTTCCGTTTAATTATGAAAGTTGCAGCGCAAAGGAGGGAAAACAACCAAATGTCCAATACAGCCTGACGCGTTTCATGCATACTCGCATTTCATCAGAGGCTTCAGTTCAACAAAGCATGAAGCAAATGGCATCACTTTTTAAGTCTCACCACCTGCCACAGTGGGCGTTGGCTCTCCCAGAGCCTGATGGTCATCGTAGTGCCTTTAGTGTTGCTTCCGTGAGCTGCTTTCATGCGATGCCATTTGCTTCATTCGGATGAACAACGCGTCTGTATGTATTCTTGAAGTGAGGTCCGGATGGGCACATCTAGAATATGAGAAACTGTTGAAAATTGCATTACCCTGTGTGTGGAGTACATCGGATTCTAAGTGAAAGAGTTGATAAAACAAAGAAGTAACAGGAGTAAAACGGAATAAAAAGATGGATTGAAATTGAAGAAATTATATTGGGCTGTGCCATTGGAATTGGGGTAGGAAGTTGCCCCAAAAATTATGATATGCAGTATCTCAGTGCCAACAGGGCAAGGCACTTTACCAGTGAGCACGCAATTTTGAACGATTATTTACGAACAAGGAGGAATTGTTATGGTGTGCATCCCCTATCCTTATGATGTATATTATTATGTTGCCCTACCTTGGGTTTGCACCCATACTAAAGAATCGGACCAAATTTGGAACTTTGAGAACTATGACCATTTCCACACACACGGCGGAACATCTAGTTCACCCAGCATTTTTTAATTGAGTGGCACCGAAAAGAACATTAAGACATGGGCCTTATCAGCGTGATATTTACAGTGGTAATACAAGTTTGAAGCTGCATTTAAAGCGTATTAACATGGCATTTTGGCATCGGACACTGTGACGTTAGGTTGAGTTAAAATATTGCATTATGGGTATTGTAGTATTCAAGAGGGCAGGGTTTGAGTGAGAGAGGGCTGTATGGTGGTTAATTAGAGACTGGTAATTGTGGGAGGGTCCTGAACACATGAGTTAGGTTTAAATGTGGGCGACTGAAAACATCGGGGAATTCATTCGTGAAAGAAAGGTGTGGATGAATGATTCTTAGCAGGTACGTGAAGCAAGGATTGAGCAGCGTAGAAAATTTCAGATGAGACTGGGTGTAGGTAAAGGAGGGTGAACATAGGACATGAGTAAAGTGGAGGTTGACAGCGGGCGGTAGATAGCGGTTGAAAGTAAAAGCAGATGTTAGTTTAAGGATGGAAAGAGTGCAGCGTGGTGCACTTAGTTTAGATGATGAGAACGAAGGTGTGCGTTGAATGAAAATGAAAGGAGGGATATAATAAGAGGATGATTTGGGAATAGCGCTGGTACGGGGGTATAAATTAGAAAAACATCTGAGAGTATGTCCGTGTTCAATATGAAGGTTTCATGATACGCAAGATGCAAGTAGGAAGTTGTAGTCTGGGAGGAGCAGTGGGTGTGTGTTCAGGGCGATGTGGTAATTAAGTGGGAGTTACCGGGTGAATAACGTGAAGGCATAATGGATGTAAAGAAAGGAGATTAAACTCTGTTTGAGGTTCTTGGGATTGTTAAATGGGTTATTACACCATAAACTGTTAATTATTAGGCATGATGTTATGTGATAGTCACAGGGGACTGAAATGTAGCCAATTTTACATGAATGTTTTGAATGTTTGAACGCTGTTTTTTATGGAATTATAATGCATGTTTTACTGTTATTTGTAGTTACCCCTGACGAAGGGCCCCAGTAGCCCGAAATGCATTGGGTTTTTAATAAAAACTGCTTCGGATGAACAACGCGTCTGTACGTATTCTTGAAATGAGGTCCGGATGGGCACATCTAGAATATGAGAAACTGTTGAAAATTGCATTACCCTGTGTGTGGAGTACATCGGATTCTAAGTGAAAGAGTTGATAAAACAAAGGAGTAACAGGAGTAAAACGGAATAAAAAGATGGATTGAAATTGAAGAAATTATATTGGGCTGTGCCATTGGAATTGGGGCAGGAAGTTGCCCCAAAAATTATGATATACTTAAAAAGTGATGCCATTTGCTACATGCTTTGTTGAACTGAAGCCTCTGATGAAATGCGAGTATGCATGAAACGTGTCAGGCTGTATTGGACATTTGGTTGTTTTCCCTCCTTTGCACTGCAACTTTCATAATTAAACGGAAGATTACCTACCTGCTTGTGGCTCTCCTTAATGGGAAAATTCGAGATGGTGGATTTGTTTACGGCTGTTTCCGGTTGTGGGGGAGCCCTGCCACAAGGAAGTGGACCGAGCTGTTGTCAATCGGCAAGCGGCGGAAAGGGCAGAGAGGTCGTTTTATGGAAGATTTAATTTGCAGTCCAATGTGAGCGGGACTCTTTCCAGACCCACTGGGGTTTTTATTTTCTCTACTGTGCATCGCATGAAAGCAGCTCAGGGAAGCAACACTAAAGGCACTACGATGACCATCAGGCTCTGGGAGAGCCAACGCCCACTGTGGCAGGTGGTGAGACTTAAAAAGTGATGCCATTTGCTTCATGCTTTGTTGAACTGAAGCCTCTGATGAAATGCGAGTATGCATGAAACGCGTCAGGCTGTATTGGACATTTGGTTGTTTTCCCTCCTTTGCGCTGCAACTTTCATAATTAAACGGAAGATTACCTACCTGCTTGTGGCTCTCCTTAATGGGAAAACTCAAGATGGTGGATATATAATATACCAGCAGACTAGGGGAGTTGCTATGGGGGCCTGCTTTTCCCCCAGTTATGCCTGTTTGCATATGGGACTGTGGGAGGAGCGGGCCCTCAAAGATAAGTTTCAAAGTATTTTTGAACAGCATGTGCCCGTATGGCTGCGGTATATTGATGACCTGTTTTTTATTTGGAAAGGCTCAGAGTCAAAAGCCCTCGAATTCATAGAACAGTTGAATGACAACCTCAATCTCCACTTTTTAGCTAACATCAGCAAGGAGTCGGTCCAGTTTTTAGATGTAGAAGTCTATATTAAAGACGGAAACATAGCCACTAAATTATTCCGCAAACCCACTGCTGGCAATAGTTTGCTGCATGCCTCGAGTCAACACCTACGACATTTAATTGAAAGTATCCCCTATGGGGAGATGCTTCGGGTAAAACGCATTTGTAGTAGTAAGGAGGAGTGTCATGCAGCACAATTGGCAAGTAAGGCACGCTTTTTGGAAAGGGGCTTATCTACAGCAACTGTAGACAGGGCTATCAATAAAACCAAGCTGATCACTAGAACAGAGGCCCTTAAAATCAATACTGAGCAACAAGTTCCAATTATAAATCAAATGGATCAATCCTGTAGAATTATTTTAACCTACAGTAGACAACATCAATCTCTTAGGAGGATATTTAACAAAAATTGGAACTTGATTAGAAGTGACCCCATAGTGGGTGCACACCAACCGAAGAAACCACAGGTCACATTTAGAAGGGCCAGATCTATGGGCCAAAGCCTTGTGAGGAACAATTTGGTAACTAGACCTCCCATCAATTGGCTAACTGCTCACAAGGGCTTCACCAAATGTACCATTTGTAAAGCCTGCAAATTTGCACAAAATATGACGAGTTTCCTTAGCCCTTTTAAAACAGAACCAATTGCAATTGACAAAAGATTAACCTGCAAAACCGAGTATGCGGTCTATGTGCTGGAGTGTCCTTGCAATTTAAGATACATAGGCAGCACTAAATTGCCAGTGCACAAAAGGATACTCCAGCACATTAGAGCAATCACCAACAAGGATCAAACTTACCCGGTGGCCAGACATTTTGAGGAAAGCCATCACAGTAAACTGGCAGATCTGCGTTATTATGTCATTGACTCTATTCCCCGTTAAGAAGGGGAGGCAACCGTGAAGCCCAGTTGCGACTTCTAGAAACAAGATACATATTAGAATTAGATACCAAGATACCAACTGGGCTGAACGCTAGTGAAGATATGTTCACCTGCTTGTAGGATTTTTATCTAGATCTCTGTCTCATGTCTCTCCTTTTTCCTGTTGCCTGTTTTACATCAGCAGTAGTGTTTGTCGTTATCTTGATGCAACAGCACAGATGGCAACAGTGTTTTTTGCAATTTTCCTTCATTATTGAACCATACTGTATTTTCTTGTTTTTACTTTAAAAAGAATTATTTAATATTAATTGTTCAATTTTAAGGCACACAGCACTTTATTGGAACCTTAGGGTTCAAGTGGTGGCACTTTACACATCACTCATAGCACTTTTTTCAATTTGACTAGCTTTACTTGAAATATGTATTCTGCCCACTTGGGCTTTAATGCTTGCACATTGCGTTTTTTGCACAAAGAGGATGTCTAGAATCAATATTTTAAGAATGATTTTAGTTTCCTGGTTTTTATGTGCTTTAATTTTAACATCAAAGGCTTATTATCTTTCTATTTTCTATTTTTAGAATATATGAGTAGGTTTTCATAGGTATGTGTAGAGGTATAGGTCTTACACAGAACAATATTACAATGTTAAACCTAATATGGATTTGCTAGAAATACAACATGGTACATGTCTTTTTATGAATGTATTTGAATAGAAGTCACACTAATTGTGAGTTTCTTTATATGTGTATATATATATATTTTATGTATATATTTATTCGAAGCCATACTTTCTTTAAATTCATGTAGTTTTTAAATTCATGTATTTCCAAATTCATGTATTTTTTGTAAATTTAATTAAGCCTTTTTGCACATTCAATATATTAGGTCTGACGCTGTGCTTTGGGGTATTTATACCTCTTTGAATACCTCTTCCATGTTTATAGAGTGGTCATATGGTTTCTACGTCACTAATGCACTGGCACTTTAAATAGGGGTGGTAACAATCGCAACGCATCATGTGATCAAGGCCCAGGTGGGGCTGAAACGCGTTATGTTGGTGGAGATGCAGGGCAAATAAAACTTTTTGCACAAAGAACTTTGGGTCCGTGTTCGTCTGTCCTTGGAATGGGAAGTTTTAGACGAAGTCAGCGATATATATATATATAGATATATAGTTATTTAGATATATATATATATATATATATATATATATATATATATATATATATATATATATATATATATATATATATATATATATATATATATATATATATAGGCGTTATAGTTATCTGCAAAATACTTACATTGTTTGCGTAAAGACATGCGTTGTAAAGGCATATGCACTTTTTAACTATATATATTTTTTTTATACACACATACATGTAAGTATGTATGTGTGTGTATATGTTTATATATGTATATATCTATATACATGTGTTAAACACATACATATTGTTATATATGCATGCATGTATATGTAATAAAATACATAAATACATAGGTATACATCTTTTTTCCCTAAACAACCCTCAATCCTTAATCCCATACCCACTCTAAACCCTAAAAATTCCCTTACCACCTGAAAACCCTTACCCACCCTAAACCCTAAAATTTCCCTTACTACCCAAAAACCCATACCCATCTTAAAACCTAAAAATTCCTTACCACCCAAAAATCCATACCCTCCCTAACCCTAGAAATGCTCTTGCCTCCAAAACCCATGCCCACCCTAAACCCTAAAAAATCCCTTGCCATCCAAAAATCCATAACCAACCCTAAACCTTAAAAATTCGCTAACCACCCAAAAACCTAAAAATTCCCGTCCCAGCAAAAAAACAGCACCCAGCTTAAACCCTAAAAACTCCATTCCCCTAACCTCTGGGTATTTGTTGTGCTTTAGAAATTTTAATAATACAATTACCTTTATACTTACATTTTTCGTGGAAATGGCATGCGTTGTAAAGGCAGGTCATGGTAAAAATCAGCGAGGTAAAGGCATTCGTGGTAAAGAAGCATGCGTTGTTAAGCTTTAGTTGTAATGGCATGCGTGATTCAGACCGCGTTGTAATTGCTGTTTCCCATTTACCATTTTTTTCATGTTTTCTCCAAGTCTACAATTTGCATCAGATATTTCTCATCTTAAAAAAGAGTGCTAAAGTGAATTGCAGTAGTAATTAGAAATGGCAGTTATTGCAGGTCTGTGCAAGTCAATTTTAAGCCCTGTAGCTCTACAAAACCACATTGGCAAAGCCAATAGGCATGGCTGACCCCAGAGAATTTCCCCTATTATCTTCTCCACATACCTTACAAACTGCAGCTCCTCCATATCTCGTTTGCCAGCAATTTTTGGGCACCACCCTGCCTTCATTTCACGCTTCTCAAACATTACTACTTGTGCATTCATGCTGGCTGTTACAACTAGTGATCTCTACTCACTCTTGACAGTCTAGAAATAGCATTCCACGCAGTCAACCACTTAGCATCGATGCACTGGATCACTGATTCTTCATCCACCCACTAACCCAATCAGAATACCACACTCATACAAACTCACACAGAATCAATACACAGAGGGGTTCAGTTATTGGCCAGACTTACGGGCTTTGCCAATGCCTGGTATATACTACATTGACAATGAACCATTTTTTTCATTTTGTGAAGAAATTGTAGCCCGGCAGTGATAAATTGATAAATCACCATAAACGTAACCGTCTCTTTATATGACATTTCACGTGTTTTCCCTTTAATTTCATAAAATACTTTTCTACATGTATGCTGTATTATTCTAGTGAAAGATGAGCACTTTTTGTTTTGGCAACCACCTATAATTAATAAGGTGATCAGCTAAGGCCACTTTTGTGATGTCCGTGATATTTTCAGATTTTGTACTTGTTGCAATAGGATTTCTACATAATTGTCTTGAGAACGTGGTGTAGCCATGCATTTGTTTAGTACAGTCCAGCTGGACAAAGCCTGTGATGAACGCTGGAGGAGAGAGATGAGACAGAGAGAGAAAGAGAGTCTGTAATACACGCACTAAGTGGCCCCTTGTCACGCCTGTCATCATCAGCCCTTGCTTTTTACCAAAGCCACTTTGGATTCTCAAACACGTAATTTATGTTTTAATTTTGTAATTATTGGCTCATAAATCCAAACACAGGACCAGATTTACAAAACATTTTTAGTGTTGCAAACACCCAGATTCGGATTTGTGACCCCGAACATGGGGGCATATTAGCAAGACCCACGTTAAAATTATCGCCGTTTTAGCGGCAGGAAACTGCCGCTAAAACGGCGATAATGGGCTTGCTAATATGCGTTATAGAATTCCAATAGAAGCCCAGGTTAGATGTGCAGGACATCTAACCTGGGCTTCTATTGGAATTCCATAACGCATATTAGCAAGCCCATTATCGCCGTTTTAGCGGCAGTTTCCTGCCGCTAAAACGCCGATAATTTTAACGTGGGTCTTGCTAATATGCCCCATACTTTTTCTAATGCACTAATCCCATTTTAGAACTCCTAAAATGGGATTGTGACCCAAGATCGATTTAGTATTCGGAAATAACGTGTTGTAGTCATCCATTCTAAATACCGAATTGGTATGACATGTATCAATGTTTAGAACCAAAATCCAGTTGCAAAATATTGAAAAAATGACTGACTCCCAAGTTGAGGTGATAAGCTGTTTGCAAAAGAGAAGGGGTGCTTCTGTTATCCAGTCTTCAAGAAATGTGACCACATTTCATAACTCTCCATTCCTTTTGGTACGTCCAAAATTGTTATGTTGCTGCGTGGTGCCCATCCTCCCCGTCCTCATCTATCCCTTCCAGGAATCAATGTGACTCCATCAGGTCCTACACTAGGTGCTGCAGCTTCATCATCGTCAATTGTATGGTCTGGAAATCTTGTTCATTTTGGGTCAACCTTTCCGTTAACCTTTTTTGGTCTTCTCTGAGAAATCCCAGCTCTAGGATCACTGAGTATATTTTTGTCTCTACGGATTCTCTAGTATTCCCTACTGCCTCAACAATGGCTTCCAGTTTGTCTGAGCTAGTTGGTATCCCCTCGTGCAGTTGTTGCTCTGGTGCACTCTTGGTGAAATTTAGCATAGGGTTCTATGATACAACCACACATGCCTTAACCATGCATGTCTAAACAAAGTGGTCTGAACCATGACCACGTCTTTACCATGCATGCCTTTACCATGCATGCCTTTACCATGCATGCCTTTACACTGAATTTCATTGTAAAGGCATGATTGGTAAAAGAATATGCGTGGTAGAGTGCACACCCCAGCCTCTCGCCCTAAAATCCGATACCCTAGCCCTGCAATTCACCCCACCCCAGCACGAAAACTACCCTAACTCCCTACCCTGAACCCTAAAACCTGGCCCCCTGCCCAAAAACCTACCCTGACCCCTGCCCTCCGCTGATAGCCCTAAATCTAACCCCATCCCCGAAAACTGCCCCTTCCCCCACCCTGAGCCCTAAAACCCAGCCCCTAGCCCTGAAAACTACTGTGACCCCCTCCACAATGAGCCCTAAAACCCGGCCCCTGCCCAGAAAACTACCCCGACCCCCGCCCCCACACCCTGAGCCCTAAAATTGACCCCCAGCCCTGAAAACTGCCCCTTCCCCCCACCCTGAGCCCTAAAACCCAGTCCACAGCCCTAAAAATTACCCCGGCCCCCTGCCCTGTGCCCTAAACCCGGACCAGCCCTAGAAACTAGGGGTGGGCAGAATTTGCGTAGTCGCACTACGCAAAGCTCCGCGAAACGGTAAAAATCTCCGCGAGCACGCAAAAGTTCCGCGAACACGCGGAATTGCTTGTTCTGCCCGTTCGCGATGCTTTTTCCTGTTCGCGACCGCTGTTTGCGTGCTCGGGGAGAAATATCTCGCGAACACGCATTTTGAAAGCGCGAACAAGTAAAAAATTCCGCGAAGCTGCGAATCGCGGAATTTTGGGCAATTTCGCGTTCTCCGCGGAACGCGAAATTACCCAAATTCCGCAAATTCCGCAAGCAGAACGGAATTTACCGCCCAGGCCTACTAGAAACTACCCCCCTAAAACCCGGCCCCAGCCCAGCTTACCAGGCTGCATCCTGGTCCTTCCTCTGCTGATCCTTCCTGTTCCTCTCCCTGCCCATCAGCACATCCTGACTGCTGACTACCTTAGCCGCGCGCATGCGTGGTTAAGGCATATAAGTGGTTAAGGCATATGCGTGGTTTAAGCAAGCGCTGTTCCGCTTGCGTTGAAACGGCACGCATGACTCATCCCGCATTGTAAATGCTGTTTACCTTAGCATAGAGATTGTGAAAAATCCAAGTTTTACACAAAGAACAAGTATAGCAAATGAGCCATGTCCATTCTGCAAGAGAGTGTTAAGGGTGTAGTATGTAGCTGGTGGTATATTTTAGAGAACACTATTTCAAATATTTTACTAAAACATGGGGGTAGATTTTCAAACATTTTGCACTGGTTTAGTGCCCAAATGTCTTTTTACCAATTTGCTTTCCAGCGCAAAACTTGTTTTGCATTGGAAAGTAACCTACAAGTAATGCAAAGCAGCGTGAAGCACTGTGTTACTTAGTGGCAAAGGGGGTTTTACATGGGTGGTACATGGGCATTCCCATGCAACCACCCATGCCTTTTGATGCAAAGCTCTATCTATAAACAACTGTAGAAAGGGTTTAGTCCCAAAAGTTAACGCCACCTGAAAGGAGATGTTAAGAGGAGAAATGTTTTCATTTCTCCTTTCTTTTCCTACTTTGCATGTGTGCTGCACTGTGCAGCACACATACAAAATGGGAAAAGTGTTTGAACTTGTCTAGGCATAGTATTTTGTACAAGAAGTATAGCCTTTCTGTACAAAACAAATGCTAGACTCAGTCATGCACCATGGCGCTAAGGTGTGTGCCTGGCGCACGGCAGCTGAAATCAGCACTGGCGCTAGGGAGAGGGGAAGAGAGAGAGCCATATCTCTGTAGATATGGTGCTCTCCTCCACCCTCCCTGTCATGCAATGCAGCGCAGCATTGTGGCTGCTGTGCTGCGTTGCGTGACTTCTTTGAAAATCTGCCCCACGGTGTGGTAGTGCACTGTTTTGATTTGATTTGGGATTTGTCTAGCGCTCGAATGCCCAAGGGCATCTTGGCACTGTTGCCAGCAAGAACTGGAAAGCTGCCGATGAGACATAGTGAGTACTTTAATTAGCAAAAAGCCATGTTTTTAGAGGTTTTCTGAAGGATAATCAATTTGGACTGTTCTTTATATCTGCCGGGAGCGAGTTCCATGTTTTAACAGTTCCTAGAATTAAGCTCCTTACTCCCCAGTGTGCTCTGTTAAATATGGGAGTCTGCAAAAGTTTACTGTGAGGAAACCTTAAGTTTCTAGAAGGTGAGTACCAAATCAGCTGGTTCTTCAAATAATGTGGGTCGGCACCGTGCAGTGCCTTATATGCTAAGCATAGGGATTTGAATTTGATCCTTTTTCTGACGGGAAGCCAGTGCAGTGTTCTTAGACCATGGGTAACTGGCTGATATTTTGGGATGTCCAACAACAAGCTTGCTGCTGCATTTTTGAGTCCCTGTATCTTTTGTTGGTACTATGTTTGGATATTCACATAAAGAGCGATTCCATAGTCCAGTCTGCATAGGGCTAATGCTGTCACAAGTGTCTTTTGCAGGTCTGAAGGTACAAAAGGGCGAATTTTTCTAATCATCTTTAGGATGAAAAAGATTGTGGAGGTAAGGGTGCTGATCTGATCTTTAAAAGTCAGTTTATCATCAAAGATGAAGCCTAAATTTTTCACCTTCTTCACTGGTGATGGAAGGTTGCCCAAAGTTGATGGCCACCATTTAGGTGACCAGAAGGAGGAATCTGCCCCCCGGAGGAGAACCTCTAATTTTCTGCCGTTTTAAACAGTTGGAACTCATCCACTGATTTACCTCAGTCTTACACTTGTTAAATCGATCTGCGGTTTCTTCAAGATTACTAAAGACTGTTATTCATTGACTGCACATTCTCCCTTTAAATGACAATTAAAGTTGCTAATTAAAAAAGATTTAACCCAGCTCTATTGACTGGGGGTGAATGTTTGATTTGCTCTACATTCCATCCATCATCTGTGTGTCTTTTGATTAAAGTTGCAAAGACATGCAGTTTTAATGATAAAACTATATAGGCACAAATGATAACGTGTGAAAGTTGAGTGACTCAATATTTATCATTTGCTCATCACCAAGTTAAGTGACTTGCTATATTTTGATCCTATTAAAATCTTCATTTCCACAACACTTCAAAGTTACAAAAAAACAGTTAATTTGTGCTTTCATAGCTACTGAAATATTTTGAAATATTTGTACAGCTCATTTATAGGTATTTACATTTTGTCGCGTGATGTTAAAAATGGCATCTTTCAGTCTTTCCTTTCAGACAAGGAAGATTGTCACATAAAACATTTTGGTAAACACCAATTTCCAACAGAGTTTTTTGTCAGAAGACATTGCCTGGCATTTGACCTCTGTTGTTGAAAGCACAGAAAATCTGCAAAGATCAAAACAAAATTTAAAGTCATCTCTATTGCTCATTTACCTTCAAAACTTCATCATAGTTATGGTAATGTTGGGGTTGCTGCAGGAACCCTGGGGCATATTAGCAAGGGCAGTATCGCCGCTTTAGTGGCACTTTTTGCCGCTAAAGCGGCGATATTTCTATCGCCCTATTAGCAAGCTGTCGCTAACAGCTGTTAGCGACAGCTTTATGGCAAAAGCGACCGTTATGGTGCCGCTTTTAACCCTGCGCATAATACTTTGCTACGCTCACGGAGCATGCAAAGTTTGTGCTACTACGCACTATGCAAATTGCACGTAGAAGAGTGAAAAACTGTGCTAATTGACGTAGCGTAGCAGCAGTATAATAAACACCAACAAATGCTTTGATAAAGCAATTTTCTATGCTAAAAAGCATATAACCAATTCGCAAAAGTGAACTTTGACAATAAAATATCAAGCAATGAGAGAGGTGAGGATTTTGGTGTCCCCCCTAACCTAGGGGGAGGACCAAGCAGATGCCTTGAACACAAAAAGCATATCATGTGAACGATTCAGTGGTGGTCCTTTCCTCCTAGGACCACCCCAAGCACAGTTATGGGCAAAAATACAATCCCAACCAAAGGCCCTGCAAAGCATTATGGGACGAGATTAGCAGTGGGCAGTGAATATTATAGTGTCCAATATCAAAATAATTCTACAAAGAGCTGCAGTTCAACTAGTCGTTACTAGATGTCCCTCACGAGTCAAATGCAAAAGCATTGAAATTATTAATACATCAAGCTGCAGTTCCACTAGTCGTTACAAGATGTCCCTCACGAGTCAAATGCAAAAGCATTGAAACCCTTTCATGAAGCTTTTGCATTTGACTCGTGAGGGACATCTAGTAACGACTAGTGGAACTGCAGCTCTTTGTAGAATTATTTTGATATTGGATACTATAATATTCACTGCCCTTGCTAATCTCGTCCCATAATGCTTTGCAGGGCCTTTGGTTGGGATTGTATTTTTGCCAATAACTGTGTTTGGGGTGGTTCTAAGAGGATGGGACCGCCACTGAATCGTTCAAAAGATGTGCTTTTTGTTTTCAAGGCATCTGCTTGGTTCTCTCCCTAAGTTAGGGAGGATCCCAAAATCATCATCTTTCTCACTGCTTGTTAATTTATCATTTTCACTTTTGTGAAATGACTATATGCATTTTTAGCATATAAAGACAGAGATATTTATTTTTATCTTAACTTGCACTGTGCCAGATGCCTTTCGCAATTATTGTACAGTGCAGTCAAGCACACAGCTACGCACTACGCAATTTGCATAGCTACGTGTAGTTCAAAATGTACTTCGCGTAGCTACATCTACACTACGCCCAGGGTTAGCCGCTTTGCATGTCAGCGATATATATCGCTAATGACATGCAAAGTAGGCGTTCCTGACTAATACGTCATGGAAACACTCGCAGACACAACTTCGCCCCAGAACCGCGAAGCGATAAAAAAAGTCGCGCTAACTGCAATTAGCGCTGGAATTTAACACCTGCTAAAAACTTGACTTAACCATTCTTGTCAATGGGAGGTGGATTGTAAGGTTAAGTCCTCACCTGCCTATTAGCAAGCTTTTTATTAGCGCAGTGAATTTTACGCTGGATTTCTCGCGCTATTGCTGGGTTTCGCCGCTATCGCTGGATCTTTTATCACCTTGGAGATAAGCGTTAATAATAACGCGTTATCTCCGCGATGAAATCCAGCGATTAAAAAAAACAGCGCTAAGCGCGCTTTGCGATTAATTATCGCAAATCCTTGGTATTATTCCCCCCCCCCCGTCCTCCATTTTAGCGCCTATAACAGAAAGTGCTTTATTTTCTCCTACTTCCGACTTTGAATTTTTTGGGAAGGCATTGCTTGCGTCAGTTCTATTTCAAGAATGCAAGTGACATAGCAGAACTTTGACAGGATAATAATTTACGTGTAAAATATAATCTTGGCCTATGTGATTTCGATTTTTAATAAAACGTTATAGAGTTACTCTCTCTCCTAAGTGGATTTCTAATGGCAGCTCTGGTAATAATACTTGAAAGAGGATTTCTGTGACAACTCTATGGGGTAATTATGACGAACAGAGCACCGCTTTATTGCGATTTGTGCTCCCAAGCCTATTCACGTCTGTCAGAATGTATTGTTTGTACAGATTAGTAATGAATACTTTGTGAGCACACAATTCACGGTAAAGAGTCCCCATATCTGTGCTTGTGTGTGCCCTAAGAAATCCCTAGTGTGCAATTAATGATATGAAAGCATAAAAATATTTCACTGCGGGCGTTTTCGTTGTTTATGAGATGTGAATTCGCTTATTACTGAATGTCCAGGCCAGTTATTACTCCAAAGCTCTCCGCGGATTGTTTCCAAAGTAACTAGGGGTTTATTTTAGATGTTGGCAGTTTTCCTGAGAGCAGTGAACAAAAGAATGTGCTGAAATACAATTTGTTTCATTTTCTACAAAAATCAACATGAGAGTAAATGCGGTGCAGGTGGTTTAGTGCATTTTGTGAGGAAGCTGCACTGTGCTGATTGGGAATGTATCATACATTTCGTGTCGCGTCCAAGCTAGCTGTTTGACTTGGCACGTTCTTGGGAACAGCATTGGTTTTGTTTTGGTGATTTGCATCAGTAGTGGGTAGTATTTTCGGGAGAGCTGAGTAGCTAGTTTTACCTGATTGAGAAGCATTTTTGATAGTCTATTTTTTAACAATGAAAGGAGTTTTAACAGTTACTGAAATTCAGTACTTACTTACCGGGCAATACGTAGAACACTTGTACTCATTTTGAAATTAAACTAGATGGGGCAAATATTTTTGTGAAGTTAGGAAGGGAGTTGGGAAAAGGGAAGTGATTACGCTAAATTGCACACCTAAGTTCCCTACTAAATATAGCGTAAGCGATCGATCTTTTATTTACCTAAAGTGGTTGAGGGGAGGAAACAACTCAGACAGATATTAACAAAGTCATCATGCCTGAAAAGATCACCGACTCCAAAGTGCAGTTTGAATATTTATTATTAGGCCAAAAACAATTGGATGTAAATACATCTCAATAGCAAAGTATAGAGGTACACAAAAATTAATACAGAGCCGATTTTACGAATGTAAGTAATGCGGCCCAAAAGACAGATGATTATAAATTCCAAAATCACAATGCAACACAGAATAGATGCAATATTCGGTTCTCGACTCATTGAAAGAAATCGAAATCTTTCCCTACACTGCTCTACATGAGGGCCCTTCCTGTCTCTTTGCTATCATTCCCCAATGGTGTCAGCACGTGTTGACTTCCTAAGAAGTACTCACGTCAAATGGGTCGTTTAGCTTATGGCTTTGGAGCTTGCTCTAAGATGCTCCTTCTCCTCCGAAAGCTAGCAGAAGTCTGGTCTCGCTGTCCCTGCGCATCATACAAAAGATGGGATTCAACCCACACTACGTCATTCTTCTTAAAACTTTCCATTACACCTCTATGCAGTAGCTTTTTCTTTCATGAAACAAATTTAATTAATGATATCTTCTTTCCAGTGGCCTTGGCTTTCAGACAGACCAGATACGCAAGGCATCCTCCCTTCTCGCTTCCCAGCCATCTTCAAAGACATTCCGGGTTTCTCCTTAACTCTGAAAATAACGATGTGTATTCTTGCACCTGCAGCAGGATGAGAACATTCTAACTTCGAACACAACAATCATTTAATTATTTATTTCTCGAGAGCAAGGAGAATCGAAACACTAACTTTGGGCCTAGTTTCAGGCAACTTAAACTAATCACAATTACGATATATAGGAATAATATCGTCCTGCACATTATGCATGAAGGAATCATAATACATACAAAGTTCTACTTAATTGCGTTCACTAGTTTCAACATCAAATGATTCAAATAAATGTTTCTTAATAGTCATAAAACACTGCAAACAATACGAATACATGAGAGTGCGTTTAAACCATGAGTATAGTGCACTCATACAAAATTGAGTGCTATCAGCGCTCTATCAGATCCCCCTCTTATGACTAGTGTCATAACACCAACTTTCTATTCTCCTGTATTTTCTCCTTGTAGAAGAGACCGACCTAAACAGAAGCTGTAGCTTGCCGTCCCTGTCTGAATCGTTCTAACCCCTTAAGGTGCTGATAATGACTGTCCTGCAGTCGTTCAAGTTGAAGCTCTCGCTTTTTCGAAACAGTCTCCTGATGTCGTGCCCTTTGCCATTTGTAAGCCTTGATGGCTCCTAGTAGGACAATTATACAAATGACAGCTATTATAATAGGCTTCAAGATATATCCCATTATTCCTTGTCCCAAACTTCCAAACCAACTGCCTATCTTGCCAAATCCTTTCCCCACTTGTTCCCAGAGTCCTTCAGCAGCCATCTCACGTAACTCTTGGTGTATATCTGAAATATTGTTGATGTATTTCCTTATATCCCGACTGTTGTCAGGAATATAAGTGCAGCACTGTTGAACTTTCAATAATTTGCAGACTCCTCCGGCTTTTGCTAGCAGCATATCTAGGGCAAGACGGTTTTGCAAAACCAAGGCCCTTATCGAAACCATCTCCCCATCTACAAGTAGTAGTATCTGAGCTGTATTTATTGAGAGCTTATCCACTAGTGTTGCCAGCTTTCTGATTTTCAAATCGTTCAGAATCACACCCATACTCGGTATCATAGCCCCAAATATATCTCCAATCACTTCTCCCGCACTCACACCATGTTTTCCTCTTTGAGGTCTTTTTCTTTCTAGAGGCCATAAATCATCCACATGAAAAATCTTAGGAAATACCACAGCCAGATAACAAGTGCCATACCAATTTTTGGGCAACATCACATAAGCATTCTTTCCACACACAAAATACACATTGGGCACTACTGTTATTTTGTCCAATAAGGCTTTTCTAATTGATTCTTCGATCAAAAAGACATGTTCACAATCACTCTCACCCACAAATATCTTATCGTAATATGTGGTCGGGTGTCTAATGCACAACTTCCCCTTCTGCTGGAAATCTAATGCTATGGGTCCAAAACTCCCTTTTGCTTTATGATCTAATTCTTCTTTAGTCCAGGGGGTAACCTTGTTCTTTGGATCTGGTCTAAATAGAGTCTGTCTATGCCGATCTTCTATCTGATCTATAAAGTTCTTTTCAATGTCAGTTAACATGCAGGTCAAATTATGTCTATGGGCATAGGACGTATCCAAAGTAATAGTAGGCACGAAATACTTTGACATTCGCTCTACTTCCTTATAATAATCATATTTATTCATGTATTTAAGAACTGGGACTTCTGAGAGTACCACATCATAATTAGAGAAATAATACTCGAAGTGTGCCTTGCTGTAAAACATGCTCAGCAACACACTACATGTAATGCCATAGGTCACAGGCAAATGATGATATCGAATGCCTTCTTCTACTGAGGCTGGCAATTGCATACACACATAGCAATCCTTCGCTTCCATGGTATCCACATACTCATACAATAATCGAGCATACGCATTCAAAGTGAAATCACCCTTTGACAAATCAACATGTAATCTACGACTGGTTTCTTTAATCATTTCTAGATCCCTTGCGGATGCATCCTCATCTATCTCGGAGATTGGTGTAGTGAGTGTTGCCTGTACCCTATTCTGTCTGACATCCTGATATCCAACTAGAGATACAA
Source organism: Calotriton arnoldi (assembly GCA_963921515.1). Taxonomy (NCBI): domain Eukaryota; kingdom Metazoa; phylum Chordata; class Amphibia; order Caudata; family Salamandridae; genus Calotriton; species Calotriton arnoldi. Next base: position 589,246 of record CAWUFW010010217.1, on the reverse strand, counting down.
CAACCACCACAGTTATAACAATAAGCACCACTACAATGAGGGTGCCAATGATGCACTTCTATTTGCGTGTTGATTTTTCGAACATCATGGTTTCTCCTGATCCGTTCCAAAGCACAAAAGGGAAAACACAGTCTCTTTCTGTTTTCCTTGCTTTAACAATGTCTTTCTCACGTCTCTCCTCCCATGCAATTAATGTCAAAGTTCATTCGATTGATACTAAACCTATTGAAGAGATGTAGTCAGCCCTATTCCTCACTCCATCATCTACTAGAAAGTCCCTAATTTTAAATCTTCTTAAACTGGGGTCTAAGTTATCTTCTTTCTAAGGCCTAATGCTTTCTTTGATCATAATTCAAGCTTCATCGTTGATGACATTCGATCCAAGTATTTCGAGGTCAAATTGCAAAATCTCCGCACGAAGTTCTCCTAATTCTTGCGCGGTGAGCTGTCGGCCAAATGAAGGGAAGATAACCTGATTGAGGATCAGGAAACGCAATCCACTCAGCTTTGGAGGATTTGGAACTTGCAGAGTTAGGTTTCCAAATGCTTCTACGCCTGGGACCAGCAACTGTATTTCAATCGAGAGGGTGTCCCCTCCGTAGCTCACCGTACCAGCTCCCAACCTCCCGGACTTCGCTGGGCTCTGCATCTGCAGCCAGGTACGTCCACTCAGGAGATGCGTATCTTCGAGACGCTATTCTTTCTCTTCTGGAACGTCTCAGACCATCCGGTCTTTCTTCAACGTCACTTTGATCTGATTCAGATGTTTCAGGAATCGGAGCGAGATCTTTCTCGGATGCGAGCTTTATATTCAGCCTTTCTTTTCTTGCTGGCCACTTTTCCGCTCTGGCATCTGCTCTCCTATCTTCCTCTTGATATAATCCTTCTGCAATAGACCGCTCACCTTGATCTGGTGCACAATTCACTTCTGCAATATCCTCTATTTCAGGATCTGGGCTCAGTTCAGGAGCACTCAGCTCTCGTCTTTCATGCTCACTTGGCTGTTCCGTTTCATCCGAAACTCTTACAGCTGGGTCTGTGCCTTCGTCGTTGTCTGTGTCAGGTCCACACACGCTTCTCGGAACCAGGGGACTCTCTTCCTGCTCAGGCGCTTGAACTCGGCGAGTGTGGGAAGCGTGGATCCAATTCGGCAATCCTCCACACTTCACAGCGGTACTTGTGACCAATATCACCTGATATGGTCCTCGCCAGCGAGCATCAAGACAACTCTTCCTCACGTGTTTGTGAACTAGTACCCAATCACCTGGATTAAGATCATGCAGCAGGTCTCTCGAGGTGGATGCAGTCGCAGCCTCGACCTGGTGGGATACAGAAGTAACCACATCAGTCAGTCCTTTACAATAATCCAACAATAAATCATCAGTGATGTTTATCAATGCTGTAGCTGGCACCATAGGCAAACGCATAGCTATTCCGGTCAAAATTTCGTGGGGAGAAAGCCTTGTTCTCCTATCAGGGGTGCTATGCAGACTCATAAGCACCAGGGGCAACGCATCTGGCCATTTCAATGAAGTTGACGAACACACTTTTGCCACTCTTGACTTGATGGTGCCATTAACCTGCTCTACAAGACCTGAAGCCTCCGGCCTGTAGCTACAATGTAGTCTTTGGTCAATGTTTAAAGCAGAACACAACAACTTCATGATTTCACAATGAGTTCCTCTATCTGTCTCCACTGATGTCGGAAATCCGTATCTCGGGATCAATTCTCTTAACAACAACTTGGCTACTGTGAGACTGTCACGTCGTCTAGTTGGATATGCTTCCACCCAACGCGAAAAGATACATACCACCACCAAAACATATCTCAACCTATTGCACCTTGGCATCTCAATGAAATCTAATTGTATCCTATTGAAGGGACCCCCAGATCTTCCAATGTGACTGATTCCAACCACAGTTCTCTTTCCAACATTCATTTGTTGACAAATAACACATCTGTGACATACCGTTTCAGCCCACACACGAAAGCGTGGATTAAACCACGTCTGCCTAAACACTCGCACCATAGCATCTCTTCCTTGATGAACTGCTCCGTGAATTTGCCTTGCCATTGGGCTCAGTAGACAATTGGGTAATACTGCTCTCTCATCTGTGGATACCCAAATGCCATCATCTCTTTTTGTGCAACCTGCTCTGACCCATGAAGCAGCTTCTTCTGAGACTTCATCCTGCAACTGCTTCACCTCATCCCAAGTATTGGCTATAGCTAACATCATGCTGAGCTCGGTCTCTTCTGTGCTCTCGCCTATATATTCTCCATTGAAAATACAAGCATGTTCAGCGCAAAATCGTGCTACTTCATCTGCATAATTGTTGCCCTTAGTGACAAAATCTTCTCCCTTTCCATGAGCTGCACATTTAACGACTGCTATCTCTTTAGGTTTCTGCAAAGCTTCCAATAGTTGGCGCACATACTCGCCATTACGTATAGGTGACCCTGAGGACGTTAGAAACCCCCTCTGTGACCATAACTGCCCAAAGTCATGAACTACACCAAATCCGTATTGACTGTCTGTTTACACAGTCACTCGAATATCAGCTGCAATGATACAGGCACGTGTCAAAGCGACAATTTCAGCCACCTGAGCAGAGAATACTCTGTTTAAACAGGCAGCTTCCACTACTCCCATGATGGTGCACACAGCAAACGCTGCTCTCAAATACCCTTCATTGTCTCTTAAGCACGAACCATCAACAAAAAGGATCAAATCAGATTGGGGCAAAGGTTCATCGACAATGTCAGGTCTGGGTTTGGTAGATAGGTCAGTAACATCTAGGCAGTCATGCTCTTCATAATTCTCATCTCCTTCCTCTGCCGGAACAGGTAACAATGTAGCAGGGTTCAGAGTGGTACAACGTCTCAGGGTAACATTATCAGCGGCCAAGATAACCTACTCATACTTGGTAAGTCTGTTGTTAGTCAGATACTGTGTTTTCGTCCGAGTCATCAATAATTCTACTGAGTGGGGTACATAAACAATGAGCGGGTAACCCATCACTATGCTTTCACATCTTTCAATGCTGACACCGGTTGCAGCAATGGATTACAGACATCCGGGCAACGCAGAAGCTACAGGATCTAATGTAGCTGAGAAATAAACTACTGGTCTACGGGCACCCCCATGTGTCTGCACTAGGACTGCTAACGCACATCCCTCCTTTTCACAGCAAAAGAGCGAAAACGCTTTGTTATAATCCGGCATTCCGAGAGCTGGAGCTCGACAGATACTTTCCTTCAGCTCACGGAAGGCTTTCAAGCACTCGTCATTCCATGGTACCGGATCGCTAACATCCTTTCGAGTCAGTTTCAACAGAGGCTTTGCTTGCAAGGAAAAGTTTGGGATCCACTGTCGACAATAGCCGACCATTCCCAAAAACATGAGGACTTCTTTTTGTGTTTTCGGAGTTCCCATTTGCAAAATCGCCTCTATGCGATCTGGTGACACGCTTCGCTTTCCTTTCTCAATCCGGTGACCTAGGTACTGAACTTCAGACAAACAATACTGCAATTTGTTTTGGAGACACTTTGTGTCCATTCTCTGCTAAATGATTCAGCAACGCCACTGTGCCAATCCTGCAAGCATCCTCTGTCTCTCAGGCGACCAAAAGGTCGTCTATATATTGCATTAAGACTGAGTTGTGGGCCATCACTAGTCCTCCAAGATTCTTTTTCAGGCATTGACTAAAAATGGAGGGGCTTTCTTTATACCCCTGAGGAATTCTTTTCCATGTTAATACACAATCGTCCATCCTAAACGCAAATAAAAACTGACTTTCTTCATGCAATGGTATGGAGAAAAATGCATGACACAAATCTATCACTGTAAACCATTCTGCTTTGCATGGTATCTGAAATAAAATAACAGTTGGATTCAGTACCACAGGACAACATGGGATCACAATTTCATTAACTCGACGCAGATCTTGCACTATTCTGTACTTGCCACTTGGCTTTTGCAGTTCCATGAAAGGTGAGTTGCAGGGACTTCCTCTTATCTCCTTAAGAATACCTCGGGCAATCATAGTCTCAATCACAGGTCTTATTCCAGCCACGGTTTCTGGAGTCAATTTATATTGTGGCGTTCGTGGGAATTCAGCATTGGGTTTGACCTGTATCTTAACTGGCTCAACCCCTCTCATCAGACCTACTTCCTCGCCCGTAAAATCCCACACTTTCGGATCAACTGAGTCTCTCAAGTCATGTGGCAATTCTGCTATGGTGAGCACCACAAACATTTCTGCACACAAACTCATGTTAGCCATTTTAAAATCAGCATTGTCATCACAGGTTTGCAATTCCACACCTCTCGGAGTGCATGATATAGTACAATTGAGCTTGCACAGAAGGTCTCGTCCCAAAAGACAGACCGGACTTGAATTGCACACTACAAATTGGTGTTTATCTCGAAATGGTCCTATTCTCACGGGTAATTCGGTTGTCAACGGATTAGTCATTTTCTGATTGCTAACCCCCACTACTTGAATCGATAGTCCCGAAAGAGTTAAATTTGGGACTACTTCAGTTCTCACCATGGAGCGAGCAGCTCCAGTATCTAATAAGAAGGTAACAGGATATCCATTCACATCTGCATCCACAAACGGCCCACTCTGATCTACTTCTAGGATCGCGTCTAAGGTGCATTCCTCGGGCACCCCCCTCTGACACTCTTGATTTTGATCAAATCTATCTTTTATTTCATAATAAGGCATCTGATGGTATAACTGATTATGCATGGGTATCCTAGGAGCTTGAGGTACTTGCACTTGCAGCTCATATCCTCCTCCATACATAGACCTGGGTCTTGTCACAGTATTTACAGTCTCGGACAGCTGTCCCTCACCCTCCATCTGTATCTGATTTGCTGGATACGATCTACACTCGCGCTTCCATTGCCCGATTTTGTGACAATAATGGCATGCAGTGACCCTTTTCTGTTGGGCCACCCAGTCACTTGCACCTGGATCCATTCCTCTTCCTCTACCCTGACCAGGTTGGGTCACCATCTGTTGTCCCATTCCTCTTCCACCTCCTCTACCTTGACCTCCTCCAAACCCTTGCGTCGTATCAGCGTTTCTCAACTGCACCAACATCAACTTGTCCTTCAATTTCTTCTGTCGATTCCACTTGATCACTTCAATATTTAGCATAACACAGAATCTCATCCACCGACTTATTCTGCCAACATATCAAGTGCTGCTGTATCATCAAACTAATATCAGATTTCAGTCCCAACACAAACTTCGAGACAAACTGTCCCATATCTTTCTGTTCAATTGTATCCAATCCACTATGCTGCTTAAAAGCTAACAATAATCTTTCGTAATAATCATGTACTGATTCCTTAGAGTCTTCAGTGGTGCGATCAATCTTCAACCAATCAACCGTCTGAGGAGCTACCTTCGATTGCAACCATGTAATGACTTGCTCGCATTTTCTCATTACATCAGATGAAGGACCATGAGTCATTGAATCCCTAGGCGGCTCTGCAGTAGGCCACTCAATGGCAATCTTACATGCCGCCCACAAATCCGCTGGTACTACTATATCAAACAAGGTGTTCAAATCAATCCACAATACTTTCGAAATCTTTACAAACCGATCTATTTGCTTGTACCACTCATCAGGTTTTCCCCTCAGCCGAGGAAAATCATTCGTAAATGCTGCTAAATCACCCCTGCTCCATGGCACATGTACATACCCTCCATTCTGTACCTCCCTGAGGGGGAAATTGCCTGCAGCTCTCGTCCCTCCACCCGGAGGCGGAGTATTTCCTATTCCAGTCTGGAAGCTTTTCTTTTTGGCCCATCTTTCTTTCCATTTGTCTAGTTCTTTCCATATCCATATCCCTATCACTAGTTCTCTAATTTGTGCTTTCAATCCAATTGTTCGCTTCTCTTCCAAATCCTTATCTGTGTAATTTAATCTGCAAGAACCCTGTGTCAGCTTGGTCTTTGACAAATCAACCTCATATCTTTGTGCCAAAAGCAACAAGGCATCATAAGCTCGTTTGGCCTTTCTTGTCATGTCCTTTGCTACGAACAATAGTTCGCTCGAGTCATATGTATCAATTTTGATCAGGGGCAGATTACCTTCAATCACCTCATCTAGTTCTGCCTTTAAACGTACCACATCCAGCATTGGCGCTTTTATTGCACTTTTTAACACTTTCTGAATTTTCTCATTCTTTGTATCTTCCCTGTCACAGCTTTGAGTTCTCCTAGGAACTGCACCCTCTTCTCTCTCCGATGCTGAGCGTCTATCTCTTTCCCAGCTTCGACTTCTCCAATGGTCACCTGCACAAAAAACCTGTGGCCCAAACAGTACTCTAGGCGCTTCTTGTCTCTTGTTTGTCTCTTCCCTCAGCATCATTGACTCTCTCACTGGTTGAACCCACATTCGAAGGTCAGACCTAGAATTCGCTAGAGCTCCTGTCCGTACTCGTTCTGCCCCACTATCCATTCTTGATGGATCAGCTGTAGCTGGCAGTGGAGTACTAGACTACACTGGTATCCGACTGAAACCTGTCCCACTCATTGCAAGACTCCCTCCAGACATGGTCTCTTCCCCATCACTTCTTTGCCGTTGACTGTCATCGGTTCTTTCTCTAGGAGTATATATCGGAACCACCGGCACGATTGTGACTGGTACTGACAAAGTATCTGGTAACTGCATGTTTCCTGCAGGTTGTACTGGCCCAGAGTTGGAATACCTCCTTCCTCCAGACCCTCCCGGAATACGTACCATTGTAATTTTGCCTCTTACTCCTTCTGATTGTTCCTCTGAACCCGGTTGTCCCCCACCTACAAGCTCTTCTGATGGGAGCAACCTCTCTGTCTCTGATCTAGAGTCACACGGTGGGGGACGGTCCGCTAGCAATCTATCGAGGAAGCTGTCATCTGTATCACTGTCCTCCTCTGTCGTCTTTTTCCCTTCAGCCCCCTCTCTTAACGTACGAAATGGGTACAAGCGTTCTCCCTCTGTGGTGTCTACTCCATTTTTTCAACTGGGCATCCCGTCTAGCATCATGATATGCCTTCATTGCTTTCCTCATTCTTCCTTGTGAAGCCTCTCTCCTTTTTACTAGGGCAGCTCTCATCCATGCATCTAATGCCTCAAATTGTGTGGGTCTAGGGGGAGGTTTCAGTGCATTCATCACCCCCCTCAGCTGGGTCAGCACTTCCATACGAAAAGACCCATAACGAGGGAAAGCCAATTCACCCTCTTTCTCTGTCAGTTTATGCCAATTCTGAAGCCACACTATAGTATGAAGTCCTACATTCGTTGCCATGTAATGTGCCGGTGTGTCTTCTTCTCCTACCCGAGTCACTACCCCTGTGTCACCTCTACACAAATCTCGCAACACCCTAAAACATCTCATTGTAGAATCGATCAATTGTAAGCCCCGAATTACGCTGTTTCACTGCAAACGCACTTCCACCAATCCCAGCGCGGCGTTACACCAAAGAACCTATCACAGCGCGGCACACCCTGATGTCACTTCTCACTCCTTGCAGTGGCTCACCCGCCTTTACAATTTCACCGCAAACTCTCATACACACATTCGTACTACAAGTAACTGTATAACCAAAGTTATTAAACCAAGTAACTGTTCCTACACAATTACAATAACTTACAGTCACATAAAACAAATAATTGTCTGACACTAAAGATCGATAGAACACACTCACAAGAACATTCAGCCGTTGTGACCCCCGACCTGCGTTGGTCACTCAATCGCCATAGTCCACCCCCGGTACCTGAGGCTTTCTACCGTGACCTATTCCTCATCCACACAAAGGTCCCTAACACAAGTGGATCGTTGATAGCGCTTCACAACACCCACATTTAATCAGACAATTACAATACAAAACTATCCCGGGATCTTGGACTTCTCTTGAGTCCGCTCACCAAAACTTCCTGCTCCGCACGTGTCCGGACCAGTAAACCAAAAACCACATTCATCAACACACACCCCAACTCCGCAAGACATCACCCACTTACTCATCACCGCAATCTAACACCACAATTCCTTTCATACTCACGCCACCACTGTTTCCGCTGCATCATCAACGTCCGCCAGTCTCTGGTCTCCGCCGTCTTCCACTCCACTTCAGGGCTCTTCAACCTTCAACCCTACTCCTGATTACTCCCCTCACCTTAGAGATAAACCACTTTAAAGGTAAACCATCCTCTGCTATCATTTGATTACGCTAAATTGCACACATAAGTTCCCTACTAAATATAGCGTAAGCAATCGATCTTTTATTTACCTAAAGTGGTTGAGGGGAGGAAACAACTCAGACAGATATTAACAAAGTCGTCATGCCTGAAAAGATCACCGAATCCAAAGTGCAGTTTGAATATTTATTATAAGGCCAAAAACAATTGGATGTAAATACATCTCAATAGCAAAGTATAGAGGTACAGAAAAATTAATACAGAGCCGATTTTACTAATATAAGTAATGCGGCCCAAAAGACAGATGATTATAAATTCCAAAATCACAATGCAACACAGAATAGATGCAATATTTGGTTCTCGACTCATTGAAAGAAATCGAAATTTTTCCTACACTGCTCTACATGAGGGCGCTTCCTGTCTCTTTGCTATCATTCCCCAATGGTGTCAGCACGTGTTGACTTCCTAAGAAGTACTCACGTCAAATGGGTCGTTTAGCTTATGGCTTTGGAGCTCTCTCTAAGATGCTCCTTCTCCTCCGAAAGCTAGCAGAAGTCTGGTCTCGCTGTCCCTGCGCATCATACAAAAGATGGGATTCAACCCACACTGCGTCATTCTTCTTAAAACTTTCCATTACACCTCTATGCAGTAGCTTTTTTCTTTCATGAAATAAATTTAATTAATGATATCTTCTTTCCAGTGGCCTTGGCTTTCAGACAGACCAGATACGCAAGGCATTCTCCCTTCTCGCTTCCCAGCCATCTTCAAAGACATTCCGGGTTTCTCCTTAACTCTGAAAATAACGATGTGTATTCTTGCACCTGCAGCAGGATGAGAACATTCTAACTTCGAACACAACAATCATTTAATTATTTATTTCTCGAGAGCAAGGAGAATCGAAACACTAACTTTGGGCCTATATTTAAGGCAACTTAAACTAATCACAATTACGATATATAGGAATAATATCATCCTGCACATTATGCATGAAGGAATCATAATACATACAAAGTTCTACTTAATTGCGTTCACTAGTTTCAACATCAAATGATTCAAATAAATGTTTCTTAATAGTCATAAAACACTGCAAACAATACGAATACATGAGAGTGCGTTTAAACCATGAGTATAGTGCACTCATACAAAATTGAGTGCTATCAGCGCTCTATCAGAAGAAAAGAACGAAAAAATCCAAACTATAATGCTTCGGAAAATGTGAATGCAGGTAGGTGGTGTGGCTGTCTTTCCAGCATTGTGTCGTTGATGCCGAGACGGACACTCACAGCAACGACACAGATTCAGAAAGACACATACTATCACAGGCAGGTACCGATGCACAGACTCCGTCAAGGTCATAGCACAAGCAAGCTGATCGGTTACCCTAAAGATTCAGGAGCAGATTTATCATTATTTCACGCAGCACAACGCAGCAAGCCACCTTACTGCGCTGTGTGAAAGGGAAAGGGCAGGAATGCGTCACATTTAACATTTTACAGCTCATTCCTGTCCTTTCCTTGCGCTGGCACACAATGTGCTGCCTTGCGCCAATGCAAGCACTCTTGCACCGTGGTGCAAGGCTGCCTGCATTGCATACAGGATTGTTTTTGTGGAGAAAGGGGCACCTTCCTCACCAAAAACAATACCCTGAGGCATTTTCCCGTTCTATGTGTGCTCAGTCGCAGCCGGCATGACTTACGGGTGGGGCGGGGGGTTGCGTGGGGAGGGGGTTGCGTGGGAAGGGGGGTAATTTTTTTTTTTTTAAAGGTACCTTCGCCTCTGGCCCCACGTCGAGTCTCCTCTCTCTGCTCCTCACAGGAAACATGCAGCCTCCCTCTCCTCCCCTGAGCCAATCACAATGCTGCAATGGCAGCGTTGTGATTGGCTGGGACGCCGACCACACAGGCATCTATGGGGAGGCTGTTTTCTCCATGTAGGCTGCATGCAGCCTACATGGAGAAAACGGGAGATTGCATATGACTGGTTTGTTCAGCCCTGGGGCCAACCAAACAGTCAGCACCCACAACAGTGGGCAAGCCACTCCTCCCCTGCCTGGAGCAGGACTGAAACAGCCAAACCCTTCTGCTTTCTCGCAGTGCAAGAAGCAGAAACATAAAATAGTATTCATAATACCATCTCGAACTGCGAGAAATCAGTGGGGCGACCCTCCTCCGCCCACGTGGAGGAGCTGCCCCTGTGTGTGCTGCACAATGCAGCACACATAGAGGAAAAACGAGGAGAAATAAATCTATTTCTCCATGTTACACCCCACTTGGGGAGGCGTAGCATTTTAACGCATTCCCAGGTCTACCAGTAGTGGTAAATCCGGGAATTTGCCAAAATCCATGGGTGGATGCGTGGGAACACCCTGGGGCAGAGAAATGCAACACAGTGTTTTGCGCTGCTTTGTGTTACTCTAGATTTATCAAGCCACTTAGGGCCACACATGGTGGCCTTGCATGGCTTGATAAATCTGACTTTAGTGTTGCATTGCCCTTGTGCCCCACTGAGTGACAAAAGGCCGAAGCAGCACTATAATTAATTTGGCCCTCAGTACTTTACTCAGCAAGAAAACGTTCTGCTGGAGGGTCGTTGTCCTAGGGTGTTGCCACCAGATCCACCCTGGCCACTCCTCAGAGATGCAAGACCAAGAATTACTCTGCCCTATTTCTGGTAACAGTGCCCAAAACAAATCATACATGACCGGGAAAAGGGAAAATAGTATGGAAGAAGCGGGAAGCTGCTTTGGACCTATAATGCTTCTGTGGTAACTATGTACAAGACAGGCAGTTGCCACTTCACTGAAGCCCCTTGTACCGTCCCAAAACTGAAAATGTACCTCAAGGTATATAAGGAACCAGTAATCATGCTGCAGCATAGGCACCCATTAAATGTAGTGTAAAAGCATAAACTGAGGGACAATAGCAAATGAAAACGAAGCTGATCAGCACAGCAATGGTTCTACATTTTGAGGTAAAGTATCTGTCGAGTCATTCTCTTTTTATTGGACCACACCCACAGTAACTGGAACATTACTGTCTGGACTGAAAGAGCAAACATCGCCCTCTACAAAACCTTCAGCGTCTTCCAGTCTCTCACACAACGTCTCTGGGGAACTCACTTCATAAAATGGGCATAGCTATCAATAGTGCAGCAGGTGCTGTGGCACCTGGGTTCAGAGGCGATAGGGGCCCATTTAACCGACATTTGCATGTCTTTTACAAATTTCCTTGTTGCACCAGGGCCCGTGATACCCTTTCTAGGTCACTGCTTCAAAAATAAGCGAAACGAAAGGTCTTTCACACTGTGAATGTTCCATTGTAATCTTTCTCCAGTCCAAAAATCAGTTGCAAATGCACGTGAAAGCTATTCAGCACGGCTCATTCTTGAGCCCACTTGTATATGCAAATCAGCAACTATTGGCCCAATTCACAAAGGTAAAGTGAGACGAAAGTCTAACTTTACTACTTTTGGTATTCACAAAGGGCATTTACTACTCGTAAATTCTTTGTGAATAGCAAAAGTTGAACTTTACGACTTTCTGTATTCACAAAGGGTATCTACAAGTGGTAAATGCTCTTTGTGAATACCGAAAGTCGTAAAGTTAGACTTTTATCTCACTTTACCTTTGTGAATCGGGCCCTATACCTTTTCAGCCTGGCTTCCCGCCTCCATCACATCCAGTGCTGCTAGCCAAATGTATTATCACAGAACAAAGCTTCTGTCCTCAGAATAAATGTACTTAGTTCCCCAGGCATAGTGCCTAAAATGATATATAGCCCATTTAAGCAGTTAACAGTTCGATTTCGAGCACTGCTTACCTGCTTTTGGTTTCATTGTCCTTGAAGCAATGTCACATTTCATTCCGCAGATCCACAAACCTGCAACTAGGCCTTCCCTAACAGGAGACACTCGCGTGCATGATAAATACACACATTTTCCCTGTGCAACGGTTTCTGCAGTTTCAACGGGGAGCAGAAATTACACCATTTCCACATGCTCAGATACCATTTGTGTCTCACCGCCACATAAAATACCACAATACCACAACTTTGCACGGTGCCGTCTGCATTGGTTCTGCAAAATTCTCTTTACATTTTCTATAGTATTCACAAAGGCCTGAAAAAGATGACAGTTTGTGCTTTAAATCCACAGCAAGTGCTAAACGAACAGCTTCCATCGATGTTTTGGTACAATAACCAAGTCAGACTGTTTAAAGAACTTTTGGTTCGAGAGTATCATATACTTCTCTGCTCCCAAAGTTACACCATTTTGCTACGGTGTGATGCAAATGTCCCTCACATCATATTTGTGTGATTTCACATTCTTTTTAAATATTTTAATGTTAACTTGGAGACATTGCAAACTCCTGTCCATATATTTAATAAATACCTTGCACTTTCAAATACTGATACCACCCGGGCAAGCCAGCCCAAATATATATATATATGTATATATTATCTACTGGCGGTCGCCAGTAGATAGTTATAGTTAGGACCTATTATCCATAGGAAATCCGCGACATTCTATTTGAAATAACGTTGGCGCCGGTTGACGAATCTTCGCGAAAGTTTCCAACTTGTTGGGGCGCTCCGCTCCTACCCTGAAAGTCTCGGGTTGATTCGTCAAGCGGGGGCCGAGGAAAAAAGGGGGTCCCAAAACGCGTTTTCCCCATTCATTTTTCCATAGGAACCTTTAGTCGCAGCTACAGCCCGAACTGCTGAACGGAATTACACCAAATTTGGCAAAGAGGTAGCCCTTGGTTCAGACTGGTGCCTTTTGCTTAAATGGTGTAAATCCGTTCAGTAGTTCCTGAGAAATTCACACGTAAAGTCACATATATATCTATGGCCGAGTAGGGTCCACGTACCCTCCCGATCACGAGCTGCATGCTAATTGGCTGTCAGCTGGCTGTCAACATTCCGATTCAGGAAGTGTTGGCAGCCATTTTGTCCCTCGGTAGAACCGAGGGATAGAAACAAGTGCGCAAAGCGCACAAAGGGGGCAGGGTAGAAACACCCTAACCCCGTAGGCCTGCTCAGGGGGTCCCACAAGGACCCCCTGGGCAAAAAAAGCATTTTTTTTTTTTAAATCGGCAGGGTGCGCGGATCCTGCCGAAAAAAAAAAAATTGTTAATTTGCCCCCGGGTGGGCCAAGTCCCGGGGGCATGGTGGGGGGGGTTAAATGTATGTATGGGGGCCTCTAAGGGCCCCCCAAGCCCGGGGACCGCCACCCCCCGGGGCTTTAACAAAAAATGGTGCGGGAGGGCTCTTTGCCCTCCCACTGCCCCGGGGACCGCCACCTCCCCGGGGCTTCTGTTTTATTTTTTTTTAACCTGTCTGGGGGGGCTTCAGCCCCCCCACACGCCCCGGGGACCGCCACCTCCCCGGGGCACTAAAAAATAAAAAATGGGGGTCCATTTTGGACCCCCGAAGCCCCGGGGACCACCACCTCCCCGGGGCTTTGAAAATGTGGGGAGGGGGGCCGCGCGGCCCCCCTCCTGGAGCCAGTGATGGCCCTGGGGACCGCCACCCCCCAGGGCCGGCTCCTGCAGTGTCCCGGGGTGCCTACCCCCGGGACACTGCTGTTTGCAATGACAGGACGGGAGCCTCGCGGCTCCCGTCCTGTCATTGCAAACTTGCTTTGGATATTGGAAGAGAGAGCAGGAAACCTGCTCTCGCTTCCAATATCCAAAGCTGATTGCTTTTCCACATGGGGAGCAGCATGTTAGCTGCTCCCCATGTGGAAAAGCAATGCCGGCTCGCGCAGGAGGCGGGGAGCCGGCTGGGACTGTGGGGGGATTGGGGACCCCCCACAGTCCCCAACCAGAGGCCAGGCCCCGGGGGATGGGGTCCCCGGGGCCATAAGTGGCCAGGGAGGGGGGCCACGCAGCCCCCCTCCCCAAATTTAAAAAAAATTAAAAAAAAAAAAAAAAAGTGCAAGGCCGGCCCCGGGGGATGGGGTCCCCGGGGCCTTAAATGGCCTGAGGAGGGGGGCCACGCAGCCCCCCTCCAAATAAAAAAATAAAAAAATCGAGGCCATGCCCCGGGGATGGGGTCCCCGGGACCAATACAGGCCCAGGGAAGGGGGGCCACGCGGCCCCCTTCCCGTTTTTTTTTTTATTTAAAAAAAAAATAAAATGCTCAGGCCCCGGGGGATGGGGTCCCCGGGGCCAAAAGTGGGCAAGGGAAGGGGGGCCACGCAGCCCCCCTCCCATTAAAAAAAAAATTGGAAAAAAAAAACCGACCGGCATTGTGCCGGAGGCCCCGCCCCCCTCCCTGCAGTACTCTGCAAAGGCACCCCCTGGCGCGTTTGCTGAGGGGGAACGAATTCCCCTTGAATACTGGGGGTCCCTGGGGGCCAACTAGCCCACCAGGAACCTCCAGTATGCGCCAGGGGGCTGCGTTGCAGAGACATGTACAGAGGCCACGCCCCTTTTTACACCTCTCTGCAACGCAGCTCTGTGGCGCTTTTTGGAGGTATATGGTGGGCTAGTTGGACTCCAGGGACCCTCAGGATTCAAGGGGACTTAATCCGCCAACTTAAAACGCGCCACGGGGCGCGTTTGCACAGTGGTGAAGGGAGGGGGCGGGGCTTCAGGTGACATGTGTGCAAACAGGCCCCGTGGCGCGTTTTAAGATGGGGAATAAATTCCTTTTCAATCCTGAGGGTCCCTAGGGGCCAACTAGCCCACCAGGTACCTCCAGTAAGCGCCATGGAGCTGCGTTGCAGAGTGTTGTAAAAAGGGGCGTGGCCTCTGAATACCTCTCTGCAACGCAGCCCCCTGGCGCATACTGGAGGTACCTGGTGGGCTAGTTGGCCCCTAGGGACCCTCGGGATTGAGGAGGAATTAATTGTCCAACTTAAAACGCGCCACAGGGCGTGTTTGCAGACATGTCACCTTAGGCCCCACCCCCTTCCTTCACCATTGTGCAAATATTCCTCTAAAATCAGCCGAACTACGAATTCCGATTTACTCACCTGTTATCAGGAGAGAACCCATTGCTGCATCTTTTAGCCCAGCACTGACCCTGAAAAGTAATTCTAACCGTACTTACCAGTAACTTGAATTTCCTTCCATAGGATATCATTGCCTGCTTTTTGCTGAAAAAGTTTCTGTGTCGATTTTTGAAACATACAAATATTCCTCTAAAATCAGACGAAATACGAATTCCGATTTACTCACCTGTTATCAGGAGAGAACCCAGTGCTGCATCTTTTAGCCCAGCACTGACCCTGAAAAGTAATTCTAACCGTACTTAACAGTAACTTGAATTTCCTTCCATAGGCTAACATTGACTGGTTTCACTTGGAAATTCTTCTAAGTGTGGAGTTTTGGAACTTTATAATATTTCTCTAAAATCAGCCGAAATATGAATTCCGATTTACTCACCTGTTATCAGGAGAGAACCCAGTGCTGCATCTTTTAGCCCAGCACTGACCCTGAAAAGTAATTCTAACCGTACTTATCAGTAACTTGAATTTCCTTCCATAGGAATCCATTGCTGGTTTTCAGCAGAAAAGTTTCAAAGTGTCGATTTTCACAAACTACAAATATTCCTTAAAAATCGCATGTGTGACTTAAACGCATTCTTTCAACTGTTTACAGGAGATGCACCAGTGCTGGTTCCAGGATCCACCACTGAGTAAGAAAAAGTAACGATAACACTACTTACCTGCTAAGTGAATTTCCTCCCATAGGATAACATTGGTGATTCTATATGAAAAAGTTTCTAAGTGTCAACTTTTAAAATACAATAATATTCCTTAAAAATCACTACTGTAACCAAAACGCTTTTACTCAACTGTTTACAGGAGATGTCCCAGGACTGAATCTAGGATCCAGTCCTGTGGTTAGAAAAGTAATCCATAAAGTAACTAATTGCATTTAACTAGAAATTCACATTGAGCTCAATGTTGCTTTGTTTATGAAATTGTGTTGCCCATTGCAACAACTGTAACTAATGTACTTAAAAGTCTATTGCCTATTTGCAAAGTATTTAAACTAAAGTAATTCATTCGGAGAAAGTATATTTTGTAATGTAATGTATAATGTAATTACAATGTAATTTAAAAAATAAAATATCGAAAAATAAATAGTTTAAAAAAATGTTGTAAATCAGTATCAAAAAAATAAATATAACAATTAATACATTTAAAAATTGTCATTTACAAAACCTTTGAAATTCACTGAAAAAACCATAGGTTTCAGACACGTTATAGTTAGGAATTAGCATTTAAAAAACCTTTGAAATTCACTGAAAAAACCATAGGTTTCAGACACGTTATAGTTAGGAATTAGCATTTAAAAAACCTTTGAAATTCACTGAAAAAACCATAGGTTTCAGGCACGTTATAGTTAGAAATTAGCATTTAAAAACCTTAGAAATTCACTGAAAAAACCATAAGGTTTTAGGGACAGTTATAGTTAGTTGGACATTGCACTCGTACAAAACCCGTGAAATTCCCCCGTTATAGTTAGTTCAGGTAACTATAACTCGCGCCCCATAATGCACTGCTGATGACGTCACATATTACATCACTCATGACATGGTCAGTGACATCACTGATGACATCACTGATGACATCTCAAATGACATCACTGATGACATCATCCATGTGAGAATTTAATGCACCTCCTCACACCCTAATATAACCTTTGATACACCCACTCTAAATTACAGACTGCCATTCTCAAAACCATAGACACTCCAACACCAATAACTACATACCCACTCACTGATTCTTAGGTCTACACACACACATCCACTCACTCACCCGTACAGTCACTCATACTTATGGTCACTCAGTACAGGACTATCATATGCACTCATACTCCTATATAGACACTCAAACACCGCCACTCATCCATAGAGGTACTCACACACCTAGTCAGTCATGCAAATAATTAAACACACTGCCATTTACTCACCTATACAGTTATACACACACCAGCTCACTTACTCATACAAATACTAGCACATTCTTATGCTCTTATACAATCACTGATACAAGCACACACTCATCCATACAGTCACTCTCACAATCACACACTCTCGCTTATAGCTATTTATATACTCCAACACACATATATACTGCCTTTCACATATGTAGTTACTCACACATGTACCACTGGGACATACATTCACTCACTAACACACTCTTACACACACTTACCCACCCATACAGTCTATCACAGATGCACTCTTGAAACCATCCACCCAGTGAATCACCCACTCACACATCTATGCACAGAGTCGCACACACCCCACCCACACAAACACTCAGGCACCCATACAGATACTCAGACAACCAATCAATAACTCATATAGACACTCATGTAGCTATTCACAAACCCATGCACCACTTACACAGCAACAGACAGACGGATACAGACATTCACCCAGTTTAGTCACTAACCCATGCATTCAGTAAGATACGTTTAATCACTCACTTATCGAGTTAGTCACGCACCTACTAAATCATCCATACAGACACTTATACACCCACTCATTCTTCAATACGCCTTTCCCTATATATATTAAAAATATTTAAACTTTACAGAAACACACAGTCACTGGATGATGTCATCAGTGATGTCATTTGAGATGTCATCAGTGATGTCATCAGTGATGTCACTGACCATGTCATGAGTGATGTAATATGTGACGTCATCAGCAGTGCATTGCGGGGCGCGAGTTATAGTTACCTGAACTAACTATAACGGGGGAATTTCACGGGTTTTGTACGAGTGCAATGTCCAACTAACTATAACTGTCCCTAAAACCTTATGGTTTTTTCAGTGAATTTCTAAGGTTTTTAAATGCTAATTTCTAACTATAATGTGCCTGAAACCTATGGTTTTTTCAGTGAATATATATATATATATATATATATATATTCACTGTAAAAATATAGGTTTCAGGGATGTTATAGTTAGAAATTAGCATTTAAAAAACCTTAGAAATTCACTGAAAAAACCACAGGTTTCAGGGACGTTATAGTTAGTTGGACATTTCACTCGTACAAAACCAGAGAAATTCGGCCGTTATAGTTAGTTGAGCTAACTATAACTCGTGCCCCGCAATGCACTGCTGATGACATCACATATTACATCATTCATGACATGGTCATTGACATCACTGATGACATCTCAAATGGCATCACTGATGACATCATCCAGTGACTGTGTGTTTCTGTAAAGTTTAAATATGTTTTATATATATATATATGCCAAAGTGTATTAAAGAATGAGTGGGTGTATGGGTGTCTGAATGGATGATTTAGTAGGTGCGTGACTGACTGTATAAGTGAGTGATTAAATGTGTCTTACTGAATGCATGGGTTAGTGACTAATCTGTGTGAATGTCTGTATCAGTCTGTCAGTTGGTGTGTAAGCGGCTGCATGGGTAGGTGAGTAGCTACTTGAGTGTCTATATGGTTTATTGATTGGTTGTCTGAGTATCTGTACGGGTGCCTGAGTGTCTGTGTGGGTGGGTGCGGGGTGTGTGACTCTGTGCATAGATGTGTGTGTTGGTGATTCACTGGGTGTATGGGTTCAAGAGTGCATCTGTGAAGGGCTGTATGGGTGGGTGAGTGTGTGTATGGGTGTGTTGGTGAGCGAATGGATTTCTCAGTGGCACATGTGTGAGTAACTACATATGTAAAAGGCAGTATATGTGAGTGTTGGAGTATATAAATGACCATATGTGAGAGTGAGTGATTGTGAGAGTGGCTGTGTGGATGAGTATGTGCTTGTATCAGTGATTGTATAAGAGAGTACGTATGTGTTAGTATCTGTATGAACAAGTGAGGTGGTGCGTGTATAACTGTATAGGTGAGTAAATGGGAGTGTGATGATTCTTTGCATGACTGACTAGGTGTGTGAGTAACTCTATGGATGACTGGCGGTGTGTGAGTGTCTGTATAGGTGTATGAGTGCATATGATAGTGCTGTATTGATGAGTGACTGCATGTATGAGTGACTGTATGGGTGAACGAGTGGATGTGTGTGTGTAGACCTAGGAATCAGTGAGTGGGTATGTAGTAACTGGTATTGGTGTGTCTATGGTTTCGAAAATGGTAGTCTGTATTTTAGAGTGGGTGTATCAAAGGTTATATTAGGGTATGAGGAGGTGCATCAGATTATCACTTGGAGGATGTCATCAGTGATGTCATTTGAGATATCATCAGTGATGGCATCAGTGATGTCAATGACCATGTCATGAATGATGTAATATGTGACGTCAGCAGCAGTGCATTGCGGGGGTACGAGTTATAGTTAGCTCAACTAACTATAACGGCCGAATTTCTCTGGTTTTGTACGAGTGAAATGTCCAACTAACTATAACGTCCTCGAAACCTGTGTTTTTTTTCAGTGAATTTCTAAGGTTTTTTTAAAGGCTAATTTCTAACTATAACGTCCCTGAAACCTATGGTTTTTTCACTGTAGTTACCCTTTCTACTTGGGAACTACGCAGAGTTCTCTGCTTCTTTATTATATATATATATATATATATATATATATTATCTACTGGCGGTCGCCAGTAGATAGTTATAGTTACAACCTATTATCCATAGGAAATCCGCGACATTCTATTTGAAATAACTCTCTTGCCGGTTGACGTATCTTCGCGAAATTTTCAAACTTTGTGGCCCGCTCCGGTCCGCTCCTACCCTGAAAGTCTCGGGTGGATTCGTCAAGCGGGGGCCGAGAAAAAAGGGGGGTCCCAAAACGCGTTTTCCCCAAGCATTTGTCCATAGGAAACTTTAGACACGGCTACAGCCCGAACTGCTGAACGGAATTACACCAAATTTGGCAAAGAGGTAGTTCTTGGTTCAGAAAGAAGCCTTTTGTTAAATGGTGTAAATCCGTTCAGTAGTTCCTGAGAAAATCAAAAGTAAAAAGATAGTGATATCTATGGCCGAGTAGGGTCCGCGTACCCTCCCGATCACGCGCTGCATGTTAATTGGCTGTCAGCTGGCTGTCAACATTCCGATTCAGGAAATGTTGGCAGCCATTTTGTCCCTCGGTAGAACCGAGGGACAGAAACAAGTGCGCAAAGCGCACAAAAGGGGCAGGGTAGAAACACCCTGACCCCTAGGTTTGCTCAGGGGTCCCACAAGGCCCCCTGGGCAAAAAAAAAAAAATTTTTTAAAAATCGGCAGGATGCGCTCAGGGTGCGCGAATCCTGCCGAGAAAATCGAGCGCGGTCTCCCGCGCTCGATGGTATTTTGCCCCCGGGTGGCCCAAGTCCCGGGGGCATGGTGGGGGTTTAATTTTATGTGTGGGGGCCTCAAAGGGCTCCCCAAGCCCGGGGACTGCCACACCCCGGGGCTTTTTTAAAATGGTGCGGGAGGGCTCTGAGCCCTCCCGCAGCCCCGGGGACCACCACCTCCCCGGGGCTTTTTTTAATGAATTGAACAACCTGTGTGGGGGGGCTCCAGCCCCCCCACACGCCCCGGGGACCGCCACCTCCCCGGGGCACTAACAAATTAAAATGGGGGTCCGTTTTGGACCCCCGAAGCCCCGGGGACCACCACCTCCCCGGGGCTGTGCTGATGTAGGGAGGGGGCCGCGAGGCCCCCTCCTGGAGCCCTTGATGGCCCTGGGGACCGCCACCCCCAGGGCCGGCTCCTGCAGTGTCCCGGGGTGCCTACCCCGGGACACTGTAGTTTGCTATGGCAGGACGGGAGCCTCGCGGCTCTCGTCCTGCCACAGCAAACTGCTTTGGATATTGGAAGAGAGAGCAGGGAAACCTGCTCTCTCTTCCAATATCCAAAGCACATTGCTTTTCCACATGGGGAGCAGCATGTCAGCTGCTCCCCATGTGGAACAGCAATGCCGGCTCCCAAGGGACGTGGGGAGCCGGCGGGACTGTGGGGGATTGGGGACCCCCCACAGTCCCCAACGGAGAGGGCCAGCCCTGGGGGATGGGGTCCCCGGGGCAAGTAGTGGCCCAGGAGGGGGGCCACGCGGCCCCCCTCCCCCAAAAAAAAAAAAAAAAAAATGGAAAGGCCGGCCCCGGGGGATGGGGTCCCCGGGACCTTAAATGGCCTGAGGAGGGGGGCCACGCAGCCCCCTCCCAAGAAAATTAAAAAAAGCCATGCCCCGGGGGTGGGGTCCCCGGGGCCAATACAGGCCCAGGGAAGGGGGCCACGCGGCCCCCTTCCCGTTTTTTTTTTTTTAAATTAAATTTAAAAAAAGGGGTAAGGTTCTGGGGGATGGGGTCCCTAGGGCCCAAAAACAGGAAAAAGGAAGGGGGCCACACAGCCCCCTTCAGGGGACAAAAAAAAAAAAAAAACGATCGGGCCCGCAGGCCCCGCCCCTTCCTTCACCACTCTGCAAACGCGCCCCTGGCGCGTTTGCAGAGGGGAACGAATTCCCCTTGAATACTGGGGGTCCCTGGGGGCCAACTAGCCCACCAGGAACCTCCAATATGCGCCAGGGGGCTGCGTTGCAGAGACGTGTAGAGAGGCCACACCCCTTTACACCTCTCTGCAACGCAGCTCTGTGGCGCTTTTTGGAGGTATATGGTGGGCTAGTTGGACTCCGGGGACCCTCAGGATTCAAGGGGACTTAATCCCCCAGCTTAAAACGCACCATGGGGCGCGTTTGCACAGATGTCACCTCAGGCCCCGCCCCCTCCCTTCACCATTGTGCAAATATTCTTCTAAAATCATCCGAAATACGAATTCCGATTTGCTCACCTGTTATCAGGAGAGACCTCAGTGCTGTATCTTTCAGCCCAGTACTGGTCCTGAAAAGTAATTTTAACCGTACTTACCAGTAACTTGAATTTCCTTCCATAGGCTAACATTGACTGGTTTCACTTGGAAATTCTTCTAAGTGTGGAGTTTTGGAACTTTAAAATATTCCTCTAAAATCAGCCGAAATACGAATTCCGATTTACTCACCTGTTATCAGGAGAGACCTCAGTGCTGCATCTTTCAGCCCAGTACTGGTCCTGAAAAGTAATTTTAACCGTACTTACCGGTAACTTGAATTTCCTTCATAGGCTAACATTGACTGGTTTCACTTGGAAATTCTTCTAAGTGTGGAGTTTTGGAACTTTAAAATATTCCTCTAAAATCAGCCGAAATACGAATTCCGATTTACTCACCTGTTATCAGGAGAGACCTCAGTGCTGCATCTTTCAGCCCAGTACTGATCCTCAAAAGTAATTTTAACCGTACTTACCAGTAACTTGAATTTCCTTCCATAGGATATCATTGCCTGCTTTTTGCTGAAAAAGTTTCTAAGTGTTGATTTTTGAAACATACAAATATTCCTCTAAAATCAGCCGAAATACGAATTCCGATTTACTCACCTGTTATAAGGAGAGACCTCAGTGCTGTATCTTTCAGCCCAGTACTGGTCCTGAAAAGTAATTTTAACCGTACTTACCAGTAACTTGAATTTCCTTCCATAGGCTAACATTGACTGGTTTCACTTGGAAATTCTTCTAAGTGTGGAGTTTTGGAACTTTAAAATATTCCTCTAAAATCAGCCGAAATACGAATTCCGATTTACTCACCTGTTATCAGGAGAGACCTCAGTGCTGCATCTTTCAGCCCAGTACTAATCCTGAAAAGTAATTTTAACCGTACTTACCAGTAACTTATATTTTCTTCCATAGGAATCCATTGTCTGGTTTTCAGCAAAAAAGTTTCAAAGTGTTGATTTTTACAAACTACAAATATTCCTTAAAAATCACCTGTATGACTTAAACGCATTCTTTCAACTGTTTACAGGAGATGCACCAGTGCTGGATCCAGGATCCAACTCTGAGTAAGAAAAATAACGATAACAGTTTTTACCTGCTAAGTGAATTTCCTTCCATAGGATAACATTGGTGATTCTATGAGAAAAAGTTTCTAAGTGTCAACTTTTAAAATACAATAATATTCCTTAAAAATCACGACTGTAACCAAAACGCTTTTACTCAACTGTTTACAGGAGATGTACCAGGACTGAATCTAGGATCCAGTCCTGTGGTTAGAAAAGTAATCCATAAAGTAACTAATTGCATTTAACTAGAAATTCACATTGAGCTGAATGTTGCATTGTGTTTGAAAATGTGTTGCCCATTGCAACAACTGTAACTACTGTACTTAAAAGTCTATTGCCTATGTGCAAAGTATTTAAACTAAAGTAATTCATTCTGAGAAAGTATTTTTTGTAATGTAATGTATAATGTAATTACAATGTAATTTAAAAAATAAAATCTGTAAAAAAAAATTGTTTCTAAAAATGTAGTAAATCAGTATGAAAAAAATTAATATAACAATTAATACATTTAAAAATTGTCATTTACAAAACCTTTGAAATTCACTGAAAAAACCGTAGGTTTCAGGCACGTTATAGTTAGAAATTAGCATTTTAAAAACCTTTGAAATTCACTGAAAAAACCATAGGCTTCAGACACGTTATAGTTACAAATTAGCATTTAAAAACCTTTGAAATTCACTGAAAAAACCATAGGTTTCAGACACGTTATAGTTACAAATTAGCATTTAAAAAACCTTTGAAATTCACTGAAAAAACCATAGGTTTTAGGGACAGTTATAGTTACTTGGACATTGCACTCGTACAAAACCCGTGAAATTCCCCGTTATAGTTAGTTCAGCTAACTATAACTCGCGCCCCGCAATGCACTGCTGATGACGTCACATATTACATCACTCATGACATGGTCAGTGACATCACTGATGACATCACTGATGACATCTCAAATGACATCACTGATGACATCATCCACGTGATAATCTGATGCACCTCCTCACACCCTAATATGATCTTTGATACACCCACTCTAAATTACAGACTGCCATTCGCAAAACCATAGACACTCCAACACCAATAACTACATACCCACTCACTGATTCTTAGGTCTACACACACACATCCACTCACTCACCCGTACAGTCACTCATACTTACGGTCACTCAGTACAGGACTATCATATGCACTCTTACTCCTATATAGACACTCAAACAACGCCACTCATCCATAGAGATACTCAGACACCTAGTCAGTCATGCAAATAATTAAACACACTGCCATTTACTCACCTATACAGTTATACACACACCAGCTCACTTACTCATACAAATAGTAGCACATTGTTACGCTCTTATACAATCACTGATACAAGCACACACTCATCCATACAGCCACTATCACAATCACTCACTCTTGCTTATAGCTATTTATATACTCCAACACACATATATACTGCCTTTCACATATGTAGTTACTCACACATGTACCACTGGGACATACATTCACTCACTAACACACTCTTACACACACTTACCCACCCATACAGTCTATCACAGATGCACTCTTGAAACCATCCACCCAGTGAATCACCCACTCACACATCTATGCACAGAGTGGCACACACCCCTCCCACACAAACACTCAGGCACCCATACAGATACTCAGACAAGCATTCAATAACTCATATAGACACTCATTTAGCTATTCACAAACACATGCAGCCACTTACACAGCAACAGACAGACGGATACAGACATTCACCCAGTTTAGTCACTAACCCATGCATTCAGTAAGATACGTTAAATCACTCACTTATAGAGTCAGTCACGCACCTACTAAATCATCCATACAGACACTTACACACCCACTCATTCTTCAATACGTCTTTTCCTATATATATTAAAAATATTTAAACTGTACAGAAACACACAGTCACTGGATGATGTCATCAGTGATGTCATTTGAGATGTCATCAGTGATGTCATCAGTGATGTCACTGACCATGTCATGAGTGATGTAATATGTGACGTCATCAGCAGTGCATTGCGGGGCGCGAGTTATAGTTAGCTGAACTAACTATAACGGGGAATTTCACGGGTTTTGTACGAGTGCAATGTCCAAGTAACTATAACTGTCCCTAAAACCTATGGTTTTTTCAGTGAATATATATATATATATATATATATATATATATATATATATATATATATATATATATATATATATATTACCTACTGGCGGTCGCCAGTAGGTAGTTATAGTTAGGGCCACGTTTCCATAGGAAAAGCATTTTTTGATGTGCTTATAACTTTGGCGTCGTTTGATGAATCTTTATGAAATTTTCCAAAAAGTTCCTCTTTTCAGGTCAGCTGCTATCCTAAAAGTTTGGGGGGGATTCGTCAAGGGGGGGGCTAAGAGAAAAGGGGGTCCCAAAACGTGTTTTCTCCATGCAATTTCCATAGGAAACTTTAGACAAGGCTACAGGTCAAACTGCTGAACGGAATTACGCCAAATTTGGCACAGAGAAAGGTCTTGGTCCAGAAAGCACGCTTTTGTTTAAATCGGGTAAATCCGTTCAGTAGTTTTAGAGAAATATCAAATTTTACAGATATCGATATTTAAGAATTCTGACATCTGATTGTCTGAAGCGTTACGAGCACGAGCTTGCGGCTGATTGGCTGCGAACTGTTGAAACTAGGAAGTGTTGGCTGCCATTTTGTGATTCAGTCCGTCAGCTCACAACTCTCCCTCTACAAGGCATCAGGTCCATAGTTCTACCTCTGTGAGGCATCACTAAAAATATACCGCAGCTCTGTCTGTGCGAGATACCCCTTTCACGGTCCCTCTCCCCACATCACCAGCTCACGGCTATGCCTTTAGAAGCGAGTCCGTCGGCTCGCAGCTCTGCGACTGCGAGCTGTGAGCCATTTTGTGACTCAGTCCATCAGCTCGCATCTCTCCCTCTAAAAGGCATCGCATCCGTAATTCTACCTCTGCGAGGCAATACTGAAAATATCTTGCAGGTCTGTCTGTGTGAGATAGTCCTTTTACGCTCCCTCTCCCCACATCATCAGCTCGCGGCTATGCCTTTAGAAGCCAGTACATCGGCTCGCAGCTCTGTGTCTGCGAGCTGTGGGGCCCACAGCTCTACCTCTGTGAGCCACCTCGTTAGCTCGTAGCTGTGTCTGTGCTAGCAGGCCCGTCGGCCCGTTACTCTCCCTCTGCGAGTTAGCCCGTCGGGTTGCAGCGCAGAGGGCTCGCAGCTGTATCTCTGCGAGCCAGCCCGTTAACTGATAGCTGTGTGTCTGCTAGCAGGCCTGTTGGCCCGTTGGTCTCCCTCTGCGAGTCAGGCCACAGCTGTCCCTCTGCGAGCCGGTACGATGCTGTGCTTTTGCGAGCCAACGGCTCGTAGGTCTCCCTCTGCGAGCTGAGCCCACGGGCCGCAGCTCTTCCTCTGCGAGCCTGCCCGACGGTCTGCAGGTGTCCCTCTGCTAGCCGAATCGCAGCTGACACTCTGAGAGCCGAAATTGGGAATATAAGGCAGCTCTAAAAAAAGCCCTTCTGTTTATTAGTTGGAGCTACATGTAAGTGCGAATGTACAGCTTCAGGTTAATCAGGAAAATTCGGTTTCCCTCATCTGTGAAGTGTACTCCATCACTTCTGTAGATATCAGCGATATTAAAACGTATGTTGTTGTTGTAAATCGACCCCATTCTATGGTCTCTGAGGTATGCAGACACAGCTTTGTTGACATTCTTCCTAGATTTTTCAATCTTCTGACAACATTGGTTTGACCATTTCCACTTCTGTCTTTGGCATATATTGGAATATACAAAGACAGTTTGAGGCAAAAGTAACATCAATTGTCCAAAGGTGTCCTTCATAAGCATTTCCAAATCTACCCAGACAATGTGCCTAGGTCGTTACCACCACAGTGCACAATCATGAGATCATGGTGTTGGATATGCAAACAGGTTTTAACCAAAGGGAGCAATTGGTGCCACTTCAATCCTCTCTGTGCAAACCATTTAATGTGCACATTTTGTAAACCTAGGTCTAAGTCAATACGTCTCTGTTCTGCATACCTCTTGCACCAGAAAACATAGCTATGTCCTACAATCCACACTAGCATTTTGAAGGTATGGCTTGAAGATATGGATAAATGTCTGTAGCTCATGCAGTCCGTTCGTAGAATAAGAGATATGTTTAAACATGGGGAACTACTTTTATTTTTACATACAAAACGTTAACGGATTGGGAGATGAAATGTATTGTGTCCTAAAAAGTAGGGTGTATATTAGTTTTGATGAAAAGCATCTTAGTGATTGGTTAATAAAAAGCAGTTTATACGTGGAGTACATATTATAGGATGAAATTTGCTCAGCTCAACCACACCTGCTAATTGTATTTGGAAGGTGCAGTTCAAACTTGAAAGAATGGTGAACTTTTGACCTCCACGTGCCGTTAAATGTTGGAGAAAATGTTGCAAAAAAATATATCGGTAGGTTTAAAAAAATGATGAACTTTTAACCTGCACGTGTCGCAGAATGTTCTAGAAAGTGTTGATACAATACCTTGAACTTTTCACCTGTATGTGTCCTTAACAAAACAGTTTATAAGGAAAGTTCAAAAATAAGCAATAAAGAGAGGTTTTGCAATCTAAAAAAATAAGGAACTATTCTGATTTGTTCTTTACATGGATTTATGTGTGGGGCAACAGGGAAATTGTGCCATTACTGGTTCCATTCTTGATGAAAGCGGTGCATTACATGTACTGTGTGACAAGAAAAGAATTGCATGCGTTTGTGACATTTGAAATCTGCATACCAACTAGGAAGGTAAATTAGAAATTAAGAAGGTGTGTTATGTGTTTTGTAGTAGTGGTTAAGTATTTGAGACAAAAGTTTTAACTTTGAAAGTATTTTTTATTTCCAAATAACATAGTGTTAGTAAAGTCTGGTGTTTTATTGGTTCTAAAATATGCATAATGTGTAACTAGTTGTTAAACAAGTACTTTATATATGTTTAGGAGTTTTTCACAAAGAAAAAGTGTAAGTTGTCATCTGTAAAGACTGTGGGCCATATTCTCAAGACCAGCGATAACATTATCGCCGCTTTAGCGGCAGTTTCCTGCCGCTAAAGCGGCGATAATGTTATCGCCATTCTTGTGAATATGGCCCTGTATGGTTTTGAAAATTCGATGTAGCGTTAATTTCCATTTGTATATCTATTCCGGCGAGATAAACAAAATGTGGCACGTTTGGAAATTATGCTCAGTCTGGAAATAGTGGAGAAGGGGTGACAGTAAAAAATTCATGTGTTATTAACTTAACAGAGATGGAATGTGGATCAGTTACAGGCTCAGCTTCCGCATTGCCCACGTCACCTGCGTCCAGTCCTGGTTCCACTGCCGATCATGCACATTGGAGTGTCCCATGGATGTCTGCCTATCCAACACAACTGTTGATGAATTGGACTATGACTTGTGTTTGCGCCCCCTGTTGGATAATGAACAGGAATGTAACCGAGACAGCCGTGCATGGGATGCGTTGACATACTGCGTATGTATTGGTAGTTGTGCATAGGAGATGGCACAATTTCTCGTGTGCAGTGACCACATTGAGGCGCTCCCCTATTGGGCTGTGTTGCGGATCGGTGAGACGGCGTGGGCTGAGCACACCTGCCCGGACCACCTAATGGATTGGCTCACCCTGGTGTTCCTTGAACACGACAACGACGTACTATTGGAACACATTGCACATGAAGCTGCACGGGCATTCATGGACGAGTAACTACGTACCTGCAGCCACATCCTATTGCCACCCACAGCACATGGTCCAACAACTTGTTGCACAGTGAGTATTGCTCACATATCCCACCAAAACAGAGGACACATCTCCCTTCGGTCGAGCTCTGGATGCATGTGCGTGGAATAACGCGTGTGCACACACACCTGTCCAAGGCGACGCAGGTCCATGGTCCGAGCAACACAGCGTCATTTGGGAACTTTGCCAATTCGGACATACTGCTTGGTGAGAGCGCACACATGGCCATGTAGCACGACATGTGAACGTGTCGGACCCTCACACCTGATCACTGTTAGCAGAGCAGACAATTGCTGCACCCCAGAGGCAGAGCACCATGCAGACCCCACGTACAGTGAGTCGTGCCCCCTCACACGGGGCACTGTGCAGACGCCAAATAAACCATCCGACTTATCCACAGCCCACACATAGAAGCCCCTGCCTGTGGTACCCCCGCATGGGATGGCGTCGACACCCACGAAAACAGCAACCCATGTCCCACAACGTTGTACACACATTCAAATCATTGCTCAGAGCTGTGGCATATCCTCCACACTAAAAAGAAGAAATGTTATGTGCACACTTTGTGGTCTCATTTTTTTACACTGAGAGGTAGATTTCAATGTCAGTCAAGGCTGGTGTGGTACTGCGAGGCTTTGCATTTGGGTGTTCTTAGGAAATCTAAGTTGTTGGGGAGCAAGGCAAGGTGGGCTGTGAGCGTTGCCATATGTGATAAATCTTGTCCATTTCAGGCCCAACATCATCTGCCCCTCGACATGTACCCATGCTGCGTGTAAGTGTCTTAAGCATGTCCGTGCCTGTTGTGGCCGTTGCCTCGTCCGTACTCACACACACATGCCAATAAAGCCTATGCCACTCCACTGGTGTCTAACTGGGAGGTGTGTTGTAAATATTGTCCACTCGTGTGCCACAATGAGCCTCATCCCAACACAGGGTAGAACTGACTGTTGCATGTGCAACAGGGGTGTATCCCTTTGGCAAGCTCTGCCTCTGTGAGCCAGACATTGTTTTTGCATAGGTGCTGGACGACATCTGATGCAGCCCCATCACCTACGCAGTCTGATGTGTCAGGGGCAGACAGCCATGCAGCCATCACCCTGCCACACACACCGGACACAGAACCCGTATGAGGGGAGTTTTGTACCACATTGCTTTCATTGCTGATGTTCTGTGATTGATATGTGTGTGGGCTGCATTGTGGGGGAATTGCCTGTGCACGGATGGCGATGCACACACACATGTTGGCATGTGGAGCCAGGTGCCCGTGCGGCCTCGCGCTGCTTGTGCTATCTCACTCCGTCTCTCTCCCTTGCTCTCTCCTGCCCTGTCATAGCAAACTTGTGAAAGCAATGGGTGCGCGGCTCTCAGCGCGGCACTCGAGTACTTCTTAAGTCTTTCAAACACCGAGGGGTATATTCTCAAGGACATATCGCCGAGTTAACTGCACTTTATCGCAACCAAAATGGTGATAAATTTAACACACCATTCACAAGCTGGAGCAAACAGCCCATATCACCAGTTTACCAGCGATAGCAGCCTCAAAAAGCATCGTCACGGATGAGTCCGGCAAATATTGCTAATGAGATGTAGAGTAGGCGTTCTCGTGCAAAAAGCAGCAAACACATCACTTCGCAAGTGTCTCAACCACTAGCAAGATCGTTGAAGAGAGTACAAAACAGGCGATAAGGTGCGTTAGTAGCAGAAAGTTTACACCTGCTCTGAGCTGGTGTAAAGTCGGACTACAACCTGCAATATGAAAGGGAGCCCACGCAGAGCCATACGTGAATGACAACAGATGCAATGGAGCCAACGATCATGCAGCTCGGACACCCAACACTGCTCCAACACCCCTCCCACCAGCCCCGTGTCCGCCATCCCCCCCTCAACCCCCCCCCCCCCACACAAACAAATGTGACGGCAACGTTAGGAAATCTGGAACGTAACAAATTGGCTGATGTCGCACAATTATAGTAAAGAAGATGCATGTGAGGTTGGACAAATAAGAATCTCAGTCATCTATGGATTTACATATAAAACATTTTATTTAAACAAAACAACAAAATAAAAGTAGGTACAGGTATGGCGTGTCATCCCTCGACAATTTGTGAATCACAGCCTGCAAGACAAAAAGAAAGATAAGATTATGCGTCATGCGTCCATGAAAGGAGAGAGAGAGAGAAAGAGTGAGAGAGAGGAAGAGACAGAGAAAGAAAGAGTGAGACTGAGAGGAAGACAGAGAAAGAGAGAAAGAGTGAAAGAGAGAGGAAGCGATAGAGAAAGAGAGAAAAACTGAGATACAAGGAAGTGAGAGAGAAAAAGAGAAAGTGTGAGAGAGAGGTAGAGAGAGAGAGAAAGAGTGAGACAGAGGAAGAGAGAGAAAGAAAGAATGAGAGAGAGGGGAAGAGACATAGAAAGAGAGAGAGTGTGAGAGAGAGAAAGGAAGAGATACAGAGTGAGAGAGAGAGAAAGAGTGTGAGTGACAGAAAGGAAGAGATGGAGAGGGAGAGTGAGTGTTGACACTGTGGAGAAAATCCTTACAACTCACCTTTCTGCCACCGGTGTGTCTCCAACCACGTGCCGGGACATAGTGGAGTCTTCAAGTTTAGTCATCTGAAACATAGTATAGAATCAGTAATGGCAGAGTACATACAACTGCACACGCCTAATTCTCTGTTTCGCCCCAGCGCACCCAGGCTGCTGCACCACATCGGTTCCCGCCGCCCAAAGGTGTCTGCCCGCCTCTGCGCACCTAGGCTGCTGTATCCCATCCACTCCCACTGCCCAGAGGTGTCTGCCCGCTGCTGTGCACCCAGGCTGGTGCACCCCATCCAGTCCCACTGCACGGAGGTGACTGCCCATTCCTGCGCACCCAGAGTGCTGCATCCCATCCACTCCCACTGCCTAGAGGTGTCTGCCCGCTCCTGTGCACCCAGGCTGCTGCACCCCATCCACTTCCACTGCTCGGAGGTGTCTGCCCGCTCTTGTGCACCCAGGGTGCTGCACACTATCCACTCCCACCGCCCAGAGGTGACTGCTCGCTGCTGCGGAAACAAGGCTCTCTGCTCACCTTCCGCCACCGGCGTGTGTCTAAGAGGGTCCACCACGTGCTGAAGCAACCTCCTCAGGCATTGCGTACACGCGGTCAAGCCGAGCTCACAATTCAGAGCGGGTGTTGATTGCAGGATGGCCACGCATCATCACAGGCTGCACACGCGCTCAGCTCTGGTGGCACTAAATCAGTGGAACTGAAGTCATCGCCTCGTGGCGGGAGGTCCGTGTCGGGGGGAGGGGTGTCGTCAATCTGTGAATCACAGCCTGCTAGACAAAAAGCAAGATAAGATTGTGCGTCATGCATCCATCAATGGAGAGAGAGAGAGGAAGAGAGAGAGAAAGAAAGAGTGAGAGGTAGACAAAGAGAAAGAGAGAAAGAGTGAGAGAGAGAGGAAGAGAGAGAGAAACAGTGAGAGAGAGGAAGAGAGAGAGAAAGAGAGAAACAGTGTGAGAAAGAGGAAGAGAGAAACAGAGGAAGAGTGAGAGAGAGAGAAAGAGAGAGAGAGGGTAGAGAGAGAGAAAGAAAAAAACAGTGTGAGAGAGAGGAAGAGATAGAGTGAGAGAGAGAGGAAGGGAGAGAGAAAGAGTGTGAGGGAGAAAAAGGAAGAGATGGAGAGGGACAGTGAGTGCCGACACTGTGGACAAAACCCTCACAGCTCACCTTTCCGTCACTGGTGTGTCTCCAACCATGTGCCGGGACATAGTGGAGCCCTCAAGCTTACTCATCTGAAACGTAGTTTGGAGTCAGTAATGGCAGAGTACATACAACTGCACACGCCTAATTCTCTGTCCCGCCTTTGTGCATCCAGGCTGCTGCACCCCATCCACTTCCACTGCCCAGAGGTGTCTTCTCGCCGCTGTGCACCCAGGCTGCTGCACCCCATCCACTTCCACTGCCCAGAGGTGTCTGCCCGCTGCTGCGCACTCAGGCTGCTGCACCCCATCCACTCCCACTGCCCGGAGGTGACTGTCTGCCGCTGCACACCCAGGCTGCTGCACCCCATCCACTCCCACTGCCCGGAGGTGACTGCCCGCCGCTGCGCTAACAAGCCTCTCTGCTCACCTTTCGCAACCTGCGTGTAGAAAAGAGGGCCTACCACGTGCTGCTGCAAGCCCCAAGCCCTGGGCCCGCGGACACCGCACCCTGCATATCATGCAGCCCTGCTCCGCAGGCCACCAGGTCTCACATTTGGTGCTGGGTCTTGATTTCGCCATGGCAGAGGACATACCAGTGCACCGGGCTTTTCATCGCAGGCTGCACACCCGCTCAGCCCTTGCGGTGCCACTAACTCTGTGACCAGCGAGGCGACGCCACGTGGCGGTAGGCCTGCGCTGTCTGATGGCTCAGGCCTACACTGCGGTCCAGCAGGGCACACAAAACCTGAGCTGTCCAGACCGCCGGGACGGGCCATCACCGCAGGCTACACACCCGCTCAGCAGTTACGGTACCCGTACCTCAGTGGACCGAAGTCACCGTCCCGTGCCGGTGTGCCTGTGCCGGCCGCAGTGTATCCGGTGCGAGCAACTCTGAAATGGCGTTGAGCACGTGCGCCCGGTCTTTTTTATTGGCAGGGTCACGTGTCCTGTGACGCGTGTGCTGGATGGGTGTGGTGTGGGTGTATACTAGCCGTGAGGGAGTGGCTGTGGCGTACTGACAACTAGGGTGTGACCAGCAGATCACTGCAATGAAAATCTGGGCCATGTAGCGTTGTTGTCCTTCCCTGTAAGCGTAAGCGGAGTGGGCTGTCCTGGCGTATGCCAGTCCTGCGTGAGGCTGTGAAGAATGACTCCGGAGCTATGGGCATGGCTCTGTCCTGGGCTGTATGAGGAATCAACTGATGCGGGTTTCCCTGTTGTAGTGCTGACATCACCCGGGTCGCAAGCGCCAATGTGTCACTCTGTGAGCCAAGTCCCACAACATGGCCAACATGGAAGGTACGGGGAATCACTGACCCTACATTCATCCATAGTTCCACACATGAAAGATGGTGGACATGACACATCTGTGTGGATATGAATGTTTATTGCACATTCAGTGGAGTGTTGCAGCTGTAGCAATACAGGGCCATGGAAAGTTTAAGTTTCAGTTTTTGGCACATGGAGGGCATCCAATTCGAGCCAAGCTTGTGTTCGGGGTTAGGCTGCGCCAACATATGTACTTATAGAATTACTCCGCCAATCCCCAAGCACTTGTAAATTCACTATACACTCTCCTTGCAGTACTCTAATGATCCAGTCTCTACGTACGTACTTGTACAATGACCGAGAGAAAGTTACATAACCGAAGTTTTCCCCACTGCCAGAGGTAACATGGTTGCATACGCTGTCCACAGCACAATGTAATGTGGTAGGGCCCAGGGGCGGCATCTTGCATACATAATGAACACACGGACACAGATAGATAGTGGAACTGGGTACGGGCACGTGCGCTCGACTCATTTTTATTACCAGGGTCACATGTCCAGTGACGTCTGTGCTGGATGCGTGTGGGGTGAGTGTAAGCCAGCCCTCCGGGAATGGTTGGTGCTGGCAACAAGTACAACAGTAATCATTGGATCAGACACATAGATTCAATCATAAAGGGTCAATGATTTGTGCTGCACTAAGGTAGGGGCAACAGATGTGAAATAATACACACAAGATTGTATCGTAAAGGGTCCATGAGTTGTGCTGCACTGAGATAGGGGCATCAGAAACATTCAGCGTGTGCGCAGCCAGCGATGATGCGTGGTGCGGGCGAGCCGCACTGGGAGCAATGTCTGTTGCCTACTGGACTGAGTCATCTGCAATCGCGACTCGATGTGAATTGTGAGCCCTGCTATCCGCAGTGTAGATCGAAGGCAGTAGTCAGCACAGACATCGAAGAATGCTTTTAGTCACTTCCTGTTTACAAAATTCGAGGACATAGAGTACAATTCTGTCTGCAATAAATAAATCATGTCTCAATTTAAATTGTGAGCTCTGCTAACCGCAGTGTAGGTGTATGGAACAAAAGATGAAACATTTATGGAATACACTGTCGAAATATGTAGGTTTCAGGGACGTTATAGTTAGTTGCCGACTGGACTCTGAAATTAATCAATGAAGACTGAATTTGAATTGTGAGCCCTGCTGAGCACAGTGTAGGCCGGAGGCAGCGGTCAGGAAGGGCCTACAGCCACGTGGCGTTGACTTGAGCTGCATACAGTTAGTGGTAGGTGTGGCGCTCAGCATGTGCGCAGCCAGCGATGATGCAATGTCTCTTGCCTACTGGACTGCGTCATCTGCAATCGCGACTCGATCTGAATTGTGAGCCCTGCTGACCGCAGTGTAGATTGAAGGCAGTAGTCAGCACAGACATCAAGGAATGCTTTTTGTCACTTCCTCTTGACAAAATTTGAGGACATAGAGTACAATTCTGTCTGCAATTAATAAATCAAAACTGAATTCTAATTGTGAGCTCTGCTGTCCGCAGTGTAGACTGCCATTCAGTGTTCTTTTGGACTTGCAAGATGAATTTGGTCATTGTACTAAAGCTATAACTGATATAAAACAAGTTCTTGAAGCAAGGATACTAAAAGGATATTATGTAGGTTTTAGGGACGTAATACTTAGTTGCCTACTGGACTCTGCAATTAATGAATCAAGAGTCAATTTTAAATGTGAACCCTGATGACCGCAGTGTAGGCCGGAGGCAGCGGTCAGCAAGGGCCCACAGCCACGTGGCGTTGAGTTGAGCTGTACAGTTAGTGTCACCTGAAGCAACCAGCATGTGTGGAGCCTGCGATGATTCGTGGTCCGGGCGGGCCGCACTGGTAGCAATGTCTTTTGCCTAATGAATTCTGTCTTAATAAGACCACATGGCGTTGACTTGTGGTGCACTGAGTTAGTGGCACCTGAAGCACTCAGCGTGTGCGCAGCCTGCGATGATGCGTGGTCCGGGCGGGCCGCACTGGGAGCAATGTCTCTTGCCTACTGGACTGCTTCATCTGCAATCGGGACTCGATCTGAATTGTGAGCCCTGCTGTCTGCAGTGTAGATCGAAGGCAGTAGTCTGTACAGACATAAGTCTGTGGTGCTCTGCTGCTGGGTTCGCAGGGGGCCTGTGTCGAGGAGGCCGGCGGTCACGGCGGAGGCCTCGTGGCAGGGTGAGGGCTGCCACCCTGGCAGACGCTTTGGCCTTCCCACAAGTGAACCACGCCCAGAGCCCCAGCCTATTTATTCATATTCCTACGCTGGAGTGGGGTACGTTGGACCAGCCCACTCCGCTTCCGCTTCCAGGGGGGGACAACGCAGCTACATGACCGAGATCTTCCCCACTGCCTGAGGTAACATGGTTGCGTCTATTGTCCACAACACTACAAGCACCAGCAGTATATGTCCACATGGAGAGGTTTGTGCTCTGCATAGTGAGGTCTGTCCACCACATCACCGCTACACTTGGTATTGTGTGCATTTTTATTGATGGGTGACTTGCGTCATTCACACATACTTGGTTGCCACATCTCCCAACATTCAGCTATTGTGTGGCTGAGGGACCATGCCGTTTTTGGAGGGTCCGCTGTTATGTGCTGGATTGAGGCCCTAACATAGGTGCGCCGTTTCAGAGGCACAAATCCTTCGTGCCACAAAGACAGGCAGGCCCTTTCACCTACATTAGCCCTCCCTTCACAAATAACGAGCAACAGAGGCTGTCCCTTATCTGATGTGTGCTCTGGGTGCAGAAGACGGTCCATCCTAAATACATCATCTCTATGTCCAACAGTGACTAACCTACGTCACAACGAGTTCTTAGAAACAGACCCTTAAGCTCCTGGGATTTTCCCTAGCACAGGATTATTGATTTCTCCAAGAACTCATTAAATATGCATGAACCACTATTCCCTAAGGGTTCATTCCTGACGTCTTCCTCTGACCGACTTTACATCAATACTAACATTGCAAGGCACCTATCAGGTATAAATATACCTCCCTTTGCCCAAGCAAACCAGAGGGGACCGAGACTTCCATGCCGACACTCTGACCTGAGACGCTGCAACCTGCATCATGCCACAGCTCCAGCTGGCAGAGGTCCATCCACCCATCCTGGGGTGTCCAGCTCGCGATCAGGATGAAGTCCCACTAAGGTAATGGGGTTAGAACTAAATCCTAGAGGGATTCTTGGCTCTCTAAGACCTACACAAATGCTAGGTACACTTAGGTACATCTAGTTAGGCATCATAGGGGTATAGGCTTTATCTTAATGCATTCTGTATTTCATGTATGTGTTCATTACTATTACACAATGGTAAAACTGTACCATGCATTTTTATTTAACTGCACTGCTGGCCATATTTCTCTGCTACTGTCCAACAGTTGTTGCAGCACATATTACCAGTACTAGAATAACAACTGTGCAATAAATTTTATTGTAAACACACCCAACTGTTTCTTCTATGTACTTCTCTGAGATGAGTGACTGAATGAAAAGTAGTATATTGTTTCCACGATCCTGAGGGATCAGGGTTTTATGTTATGTGGTTGCCAGAAGCTATTCCCTTCTTGTTGTCAAGAAGTTTCTAGTGGCCTCTGAGCTAGCTGGTACACAGTAATTAAGTTTAATATACGCAATAGGGGCATACCGACCTCAGTCCTATGCCAAGCCTATAGTGTATGTTATTCCAATGCGCAGAACCTATCAGGGAAATAGGAACTACACTACATGGCGCTCAAACGTGAATTTGGCACTTATTTAACAGTAGAATCTGAGTAGTTCAGTCATGCTTATTCTCAGAGACCCGTACTCACAAAACGCCAGAGACGTCTGGAGTGGGTAGGCACAAAATTCCGCCACAGCTGAGTAGGCAAACTTCCTATGTATTGGCTGTTGGTTAATCAAGCTTGAAGGAAAAAGTTCAGAACAGTTGTGCCTTTTAAAACCTTATCTTAAAACCCTTTTTTAGGACATTTTGTTTTCACAACAAAATGTCTGTCGAGGCAGCTGCTCCTGTCACTGGGACACAGGTCTCAAACGACGAAGAAGAAGCAAATGCAATACATTTTGCACCCAAAATCAGGCATACACTCACACAAAAACCCCTCAGACATGGTTTAACAGACCAAGGAG
This sequence comes from Calotriton arnoldi, assembly GCA_963921515.1. NCBI lineage: Eukaryota > Metazoa > Chordata > Amphibia > Caudata > Salamandridae > Calotriton > Calotriton arnoldi. The sequence goes on along the minus strand of CAWUFW010010217.1, from coordinate 551,300 downwards.
GTACAGTGATATTAATAGAGGCACACGAAGATTATCAAACAGATGTGTTCTATTCTTGGGTTACATTTCCAGCAGTAAATGCAACAACTCAGACTTTTCATTCTTACATACATGAAAAAGTCCCAGCGGTCTACACTCCGTTCGAGGAGATTAAGATTCCGCTCACTGACCAGGACCACAATTTCTGGTTTAATGGCACCCTACAACAAATAAATAAAACCAGGCTCGGTCCACTAGGTAGACCAGGAGCTACATGGCCGACATTAGCCGGCTACACACCACATCCTGACATTGATATAATGCCACAAGATGCACTGCTCTTACAACACAAAGAGTTGGTAAAACTCTTACAGAGCCATGACGCAACTCGTCATGAGGACACTTGGTGTCCAGCCCACAGTAGCTACAAATAACACAGCTCCAACACAGAGCACCGCTGCTAAAATCACTCCTCAAACATTACACACAGTAATGGGTAAACTGCCCACAAAATGTGAACAGATTCCTTTCTGGGTAGCTCAGAAAATTACCCAGTTAGAAGCAGTATTTCCAAATACCACACCATTTGAAAGCATATAATGCTAACACTCTGCTTGCCCATGGGGATCACACCACAGTTAGAGGACTGCACCACTTGGGGTACAGTCTTTGCTGCCATATATACCAGGACTCATGGTATTCCTTCCTTAGCGGTAATTCTAGATGTTTTACGACAGATACAGAACAAGTATGGAGCTGAACCAGCTCTGACCTTAGGTATGAAATTACTAGGTAACTATGACCAGGTATCAACAATAATACTAGCTAACATTAAAGGGGAAGCAGCTTCAGTGGCGATCCGCCAACACCTAAGAGAGGTCAGTCTTATGGACCAACCACAAGAACTTCCCAAAATATTTGAAACTGCATAAGCAGAACTGGGAAGGGACAGTTTGGGTGGGAAAGCTTTTAAAACCACAGCTAATGGGCAGTCCTGAGAAGGACAATTCTAAGCAGACACCTACTTCTTCTAAAAAGAAGTGGGATAATAATAAAAAACAAAAATTTTCAGAAAAGATTCTCAGTCCCGAGGTAGGTCTCCTCAACAGGAGCCCTCTGCAAAGAGGTATAACCTTAGGAATAGGGATAATATTAGGAAGCCTGACAGGTATCAGGATACTGATACACATTCCTCTCGACAAACAACACAGGGAGAGAAGGAAAGTCAGCACACAAAGAAGAGCGCAAGCAGTCCAGGGACAAGCACGCTCAGGACTCTTCTAAAACAGAAGACAAGCCACAATCCAAACCTCAATTTAAAAAGAAGAAAGTTGCAGGTCTCAAAGTTAGACATGCACAGAATCCTAAGGACTCAACTTCTGAATGGGGAATGGGCTCAGACAATGCTAGACAGCGCGGCAGAAGTAACAAGAGCTCGCCAGAACCTGAAGGAATTTCTGGACAGCAAAATTGAATGATTACATCACGGTGGAAACACCATACAAAAGGGTGAAAGTCCCACACAAGTTATATGAAATAACACTCCGCACGGAGGAGGACAAACACAGGAAAGTAAAAGGTATCTTTGCAAAGAACCTATTGTCTGGTTTTGACATACTGTTAGCAGAACAAGATTAGCCGCCAGGATTCGTCAGGGAGCGCCCAAAGGGAGAAAGTATATTTTTCCTGCATTTTCCAACCATGTTCCCGTTCACCTTAAACATACATATGCACGGGAGTGGGCAGTAGCCCAAGCTCCAGCATTGTATAAAAATCACGCTGGATGGGATGATGCCTCAACCCACCACGTGATCCCGTTAATAGTTTCACCACATGCTCAAAGACAATATCGTATTAAGCAAGAAGCTAAAAACACAGGTCAGGGAGATCTTAGATCAACTTGAATACCAGGAGATCATTGAAAAATGCACTTCACAAAAGAACAATCCCTTGTTTCACTTATCAAAACATGATAATACATTTCGTCTAGTTTTCATTTACAGACACTTGAACACTTGCACAAAGACATTGTGCTGTCCAACATGCAGATAGTGCCACATTAATGAATAACATTATGCGGTAAAAATTACAAAACGACACTTGTTGTCTCAAATGGATTTTTCTGTCAAACTATAGCACCTGAAAACAGGTACCTAACAGCATTTAGTATATTAGAGTCCCAGCGACAATTTTTTGTCATCTCCCCCGTGGGTATAAGAACAGCTCAGGGGTATTTTCTGAAAGAGTTACTGAATGGCTAAAGCACTTTGATGAAGAAGCGTTGTCCTATATGTATGATATTTATCTAACGGACAACCTATTGGGGAAACACTTGACCAGGGTGAGCACCATTATTATGGGATTCACCTCTGAGGGCTACAAATTTAATTTTGAGAAATCAAAAATTGCCTACCTCTGTGTCCTATTTTTGAGATACTAGTTTTCAAGTGAAGGGAAAAGCCTGGCAGCTAACTTTTTAGAAAAGTGTGCGCTGCTCCAGCCTCCAAAGACATTAAAACAACTTCCAATCAGTACTGGGATTCCTAGATTTTGGCAGAACATACATTTTAGATTTCGCAGAGAGAGTAAAACCTTTCTACGACCTTTTTCAAACCTGACTTTTCAGTCAAACACTGTACACAAGAACACGCCAATATTCTTTGTTCACTCCAGGAAGATATTATTGCTCCAAACACATACACACACGTGTAAACTTGCACCACTTGGTACTCAGTATCATTTTGGGTCAATGCGGGTACACTTATTAAACCTTTAATGAAGGTGAAACTGTACCAATCGCATACAAATCTCATCTGTACACAAATACAGAAATGAGTTTTAATTCAACAGGAAAAAATTCTGACAACCATTCAGACTGCTGTAGCAAAAGAAAGAGCACTGGCTCATGGGATGATGCATTATTGTCGTCACCCCGGTACCGGGGCTAGCATTCCTAATGCCAAAGCCTTACATCCAGAATGGATACAAAGGGCTAATTCTTTTGCTGCATCAGACTTTGAATCCAGATTTGATCCAAGTTTAAAAACACAGGCATTCCTGCAATATGAAAAAGAACATCATCTACCAAATGAAATCTTGCCTCTAGATCAGTATGAATTTTTAAAATGTACACTGATTGGTCTGCCCCACCGGCTGCCTTTGTTAAAGATCAGATGCTGGATGGCAAGTTCCATCCTCATTGCACCAAAAAACTACCTCTAGGTAATAGCACGGCTCGGTTGGCAGCTTTAAAAGCCCTGATACTTGCACTTGTAAACACGGATCGAGAATTCCCCACACTCATTGTGTGCGATTCCTTTTACTGTGTGCAATCATATAATAAATATTTACACCATTGGGAACAAAATGGGTTTAAAGATGAAAAAGGTGGCATAATTAAACACAAAAATTATGGGAACAGGTAGTGGAGTTGAAAAACGACCTACCAAACAAAAACTCACGTGATTAACACACTGAGTCATCAACGTGATGGCGTGCACGTTGCAGGGAATTCATTCGCTGTAGAAGCCACACAGGGGGCTGTTCACACAGCTTCCGTAGCTGCGCACACTCGTTCAACAACGAGAATAGACGGTTAGAATATGGTGGCTGTAATTGCTTCACGCAAAGGCAGCACAGCAGTGCCTAAGAAATTTCCACTCATATACTTCTACAAGTTAGGTGCAAACAACATTCCATATGCTCAGATTCCTGGAGTGGGGGATAGAGTATTTCCAAATATGGATAGTAGGCAGGAATTAATCATTTAAAGCACACAAGGGCTTGGGCTCTGCGCATTCAGGGGTAATTGCAATGAAGAAATAGTAGCTAACAGTGCTATTGGTGGCCAGGGTTCAGAAGTCAGACTATTGGCTTTGTCTTGCACTGCAAAATCTGCAAACAAATGCCAGGCTACACCATCACAAGACCCGCGCAGGTCCCATTGCTAGACAGCATCAGACTGTCCACTTGATCGTGCCATGTAACAGGACCACTGTGGCCCCTCAAATTTTGAGGTGGCTTAAACATATATCTTGGTGGCAGTGGATCCTTGCTCGAGTTTCCTATAGGTATGGCCTCAGCACTCGGCTGATGCTCAAAACTGTTATAGAAAGATTTGCGAGTCCATAACAGGAGATACGCAATCAACATTACACCCTGACTGTGGCTCCATGCTTAGCTCTCGGGATGACAAAGAGGCCATGGAAGGGATGAATGTAGTATTGCGGTACTCCTCTCCAACCCCATCCTGAGGGAATTTAGGTAGAGGAGAGGAAGGACAGGGGCATAGAGCATTCCTTAACAGCTAGAGTATTAGGCGGGGCGTTAGTGAGGTCAAGCACTTATATGGATTCAGGGGGCAATACACACCCAGCCAAGAAGCTCTCTAGGAGGTCTGACTCCATTTACGAATGTGGGAACCTGATCATAAATGTGAAGGCACAGTGGCGGATGAAAACCATTCTGTATCTATGATCGTTTGGCTGTTTTACAGGAACTTAAGGAAACAAAGAAACAAACAAAGATTCTGTCAAAGTGAAACAGGCCGCCACTGGGAAGTCGAGGTAATCACGGCAAGACCTGTCTGAATCCCAAAAGTCGGGGATCTGGGCAGAGAGAGATAAAGATCGCGGACACAAAGGAATTTGGCCCCTCATACAGGAAAACCTGTGCCATTCCTTGAAGTGAAAGGAACAAGAACTGTACTTTTGCCGCATCTTGCTGTGAAAAAGGAAAAAAGATTCATTTCAAATGAAAGAATCAACCAAAAACTATGTGGCCAATACTGAGCAGTAGGCCTCGTGAACTCCACAGTAGTAGACGTCCCTCTCACTACAATTCAAGAAATTCAAATTGAAAAGCTCATCACGTTTGAGAAATCAAATCCATGGAGTGGGGGACTATGCAACAATGCAATGGAACTAGTTCTCCTTGAACCAACCTTTCAAATTCAAAATAAAAGTCAAGACAACACTCAAGTTGCAATTTGGCCAAAAACAAATGTGTACACCAACGTTTTTCGACAAAAACATCAAATAATAAATGCTTCAACGTTTTTCAACAAAAGCATCAAATAATAAAAGCTTCAACGTTTTTTAACAAAAACATCAAATAATGAATGCTTCAACGTTTTTCAACAAAAGCATCAAATAATAAAAGCTTCAACGTTTTTCAACCAAAACAACAACTAATAAATGCATCAATGTTTTTCAACAAAAACATAAAATATTAACTTCACCATCTGAACGTTTTTCAGCAAAGACATCAACTATTAACTTCAACATTTCAAAAAAATTTCAACAAAAACAGCAGAAATAACTTCAACTAAACACGATGCAATTTCAACAATTGATCATACAGCTACTGGCTATTTCATTAACTGTGATACATTTTCCATGGCTCCACGTGAACAGGAAGCGAAGCCAGCCCAAAAACAAACAACGAACATGCAAGTACAAACTTTTGAACCTTTTCTTTTTCCAAAAGATACATATCTGGTTTCACCATGGGTAGAACTATGGAGTATTTCTGGGTTCATCTTTTTCTGTTCTGGCTTTGCTTAGAGCTAGCTTTTAGTATGACTCTTAGTGGACACTTTCTACAACACAGGATCAACATAAAACTGAAGCCACGTCCATTTTCAATTCAAATGCAAAAGAGACTTATAAATGTATTCGGCCTGAACAAGCCTTTGTATTCTAAATGATGTATTTAATCATCCGGTTTTTAATTCTGATGAATGTATTTTGAACTTTCATTCATTTTCATTCATTTCATCATTCATTCAGTGATGTCATTACCTGCAGTACATTTTTCTGAAAATTGGGTTACTGATACAGTGAATAATATGCTGTCTGTTTTAGGAATAATTGCTACATTTTTAGATCATGAAATGTTAGAGATTTATTCTTATTGTGACGCTTTATACCTGTTACCTTCATTAAGGTTATCAACTCCTACACAATTGTAATGCATCTAGAAATTGGGTTGTTTAAACACCAGTAGGAACGTTGCCAAACACCACCAAACACCATCGCACGGGGGTGGAATAGTTGACATACATCAGCAGGGGCAACATTAGATGCCATTTACAAAACAACAGGACAGACCCAGTTAGAAAAGTATGGGTGGTTTGGCCTTTTGACACAAATACCTGTCACAAAAATGATTCTTGAACATCACCAAGGGACTCAGTATACATAGGTCAGACCTACGTTATGTACAGATAACATCCATAGATAGTGAAATCCTACAGTGTAGGGAAGTTGTGCCTTTTTTTGGCTAGAAGCCCCAACACTGACAGTAGTGAAACGAAAGTTTCCTCTGTAAAATTCAATGCTTTAGGCAATCTGAAAACCATGCTTGTGCAGCACTTTTATTTTTTATTTCACATCAGTTAAAGAAATATTTTTTCTTTTTTGCAAAATAGCACTCTTAAATACAGACTGCCCCTCTTTCCTTTTTGATACATTTTATCTTTCACATACAAGCAGTGTGATACACCTTGGGAATACCTCGCGAACAGGAACTATGCTTTTCATGGTTTCTAATATTTAAAAGACCAGTCTGAAAAGACTGCAACTGCAACATACCTGTTCTCTGATGCCTGTTTTTTGCAGTGAAGAATGCGGGGTCATCATCTGTCTGACACTTCCAAAGGAAACGCCAGCGGCATTTACCACCAGGCTGGAACTGCTGAAGTCCCATGCTTGGCTGTGTCCCAAGCGTATTCCCATCAAACCAAAGCATTCCTTGCAAATCCAGTGGGTGCCTTTTTGCTTCCTTTAGCAGCACCGGCTGCCTCAGAACCAGCAACTGGCAGCACTGCTCATTCTGTGCTCCCACAACGATTCTGCGAGGTATTACAAAGGTCCGTCCCCTGCAGTAACTAGCAACAGAAATGTTGTGTCTCTCAGCCACTTTTTATCTCTATTTTGCTAAAACATGTCCTAAGACACATTTTTTCTCTTATTGTTTACGAGTGCTTGGAGCTTTCCCTCTAAATTGACCTTTTTCTTTTTTTCTTCTAAAGAAAGCATGGTCTTCTGAACAGCTTGTAAGAGTTTTTCAATTTTATAAACAGGAACTTTTATAAGTAACTACTGACTACGAGAGTATTTTTTAATGACACTCTAGATTTTTCCTGTCTCCACAGAGTCTATAGTAATTTCACATATTTTAACAGCTGCTATTTTTTCAGCTCATAAACCACTCTCATGCAACTACCTTCCAATTATATGCAAATGCCTATTTTAGTCACGTAGTTTGCTTTTAATGGGTTATTCACGATTGTCCAGAGATTGGAGTGGGCGTTATGTGCTGGATTGAGGCCCTAACATAGGTGCGCCGTTTCAGAGGCACAAATCCTTCGTGCCACAAAGACAGGCAGGCCCTTTCACCTACATTAGCCCTCCCTTCACAAATAGCGAGCAACAGAGGCTGTCCCTTATCTGACGTGTGCTCTGGGTGCAGAAGATGGTCCATCCTAAATACGTCATCTCTATGTCCAACAGTGACTAACCTACGTCACAACGAGTTCTTAGAAACAGACCCTTAAGCTCTTGGGATTTTCCCTAGCACAGGATTATTGATTTCTACAAGAACTCATTAAATATGCATGAACCACTATTCCCTAAGGGTTCATTCCTGACGTCTTCCTCTGACCGACTTTACGTCAATACTAACATTCCAAGGCACCTATCAGGTATAAATATACCTCCCTGCCCAAGCAAACCAGAGGGGACCGAGACTTCCATGCCGACACTCTGACCTGAGACGCTGCAACCTGCATCATGCCACAGCTCCAGCTGGCAGAGGTCCATCCACCCATCCTGGGGTGTCCAGCTCGAGATCAGGATGAAGTCCCACTAAGGTAATGGGTTAGAACTAAATCCTAGGGGATTCTTGGCTCTCTAAGACCTACACACATGCTAGGTACACTTAGGTACATCTAGTTAGGCATCATAGGGGTATAGGCTTTATCTTAATGCATTCTGTATTTCATGTATGTGTTCATTACTATTACACAATGGTAAAACTGTACCATGCATTTTTATTTAACTGCACTGCTGGCCATATTTCTCTGCTACTGTCCAACAGTTGTTGCAGCACATATTACCAGTACTAGAATAACAACTGTGCAATAAATTTTACTGTAAACACACCCAACTGTTTCTTCTATGTACTTCTCTGAGATGAGTGACTGAATGAAAAGTAGTATATTGTTTCCACGATCCTGAGGGATCAGGGTTTTATGTTATGTGGTTGCCAGAAGCTATCCCCTTCTTGTTGTCAAGAAGTTTCTAGTGGCCTCTGAGCTAGCTGGTACACAGTAATTAAGTTTAATATATGCGATAGGGGCATACCGACCTCAGTCCTATGCCAAGCCTATAGTGTATGTTATTCCAATGTGCAGAACCTATCAGGGAAATAGAAACTACACTACACCGCTGTCCTGTTCTGCGCTGCCTCGGTGGTAGTAGGGAGGGGGGTGGTCCGGGGGGGAGGTCCTGAGTGTGATGGCAGTGGGTGTTGTGGCCTTCTTGGGTGTCGGAGCTGCATGGTCAGTAGCTCTATGACATGTGTTGGTCTTTAGATGTGGTTATGGGCTGGGCTCCCTTTCACACTGTAGATAGTCGTCCTGCTTTACACCAGTAAAAGGCAGATGTTAAATTCTTACTGCTAACGCAGCTTATCGCCTGTTTTTGGATCGCACCCCAGATTTGGCTGCTCGTTGAAAATATCGGGAAGTGGTGTTTTCATGTTATTCTTGCACGGGAACGCCAATTCTGCAGATTATTAGTGTTAGTTGTCGCTCTCATTTGTGGCGAATTTTTTTGCGGAAGCTATTGTTGGAAAACTGGCGATATCGGCTGTTTTCACTAGGTTGAGAATGGAATGATAATTTAAAATCACTGAAAAAACCATAGGTTTAATGAACATTATAATTAGAAATTAGCATTTAAAAAACGTTTGAAATCCACTGAAAAAACCATAGGTTTCAGGCACGTTATAGTTAGAAATTAGCATTTAAAAAACCTTAGAAATTCACTGAAAAAACCTTAGGTTTCAGGGACGTTATAGTTAGAAATGAGCATTTAAAAACCTTAGAAATTCACTGAAAAAACCATAGGTTTCAGGGACGTTATAGTTAGGTGGACATTTCACTCGTACAAAACCATAGAAATTCCACCGTTATAGTTAGTTCAGTTAACTATAACTCGCGCCCCCGCAATGCACTGTAATATGTGACGTCATGAGCAGTGCATTGCGGGGGCGCGAGTTATAGTTAGCTGAACTAACTATAACGGTGGAATTTCTATGGTTTTGTACGAGTGAAATGTCCACCTAACTATAACGTCCCTGAAACCTATGGTTTTTTCAGTGAATATATATATATATATATTATCTACTGGCGGTCGCCAGTAGATAGTTATAGTTAGGACCACGTTTCCATAGGAAAAGCATTTTTTGATGTGCTTATAACTTTGGCGTCGTTTGACGAATCTTTACGGAATTTTCTAAAAGTTCCTCTTTTCAGGTGAGCTCCTATCCTGAAAGTTTGGGGGTGACTCGTGAAGGGGGGGCTGAGAAAAAAGGGGGGTCCCAAAATGTGTTTTCTCCATGCAATTTCCATAGGAAACTTTAGACAAGGCTACAGGTCAAACTGCTGAACGGAATTACGCCAAATTTGGCAGGGAGAAAGGTCTTGGTGCAGAAAGCACACTTTTGTTTAAATGGGGTAAGTCCGTTCAGTAGTTTTAGAGAAATATCAAAATTTACAAATATCGATAGTTGAGAATTCTGACATCTGATTGGCTGAGGCATTACGAGCACGAGCGTGCGGCTCATTGGTTGCAAACTGTTCAAACTAGGAAGTGTTGGCAGCCATTTTGTGACTGAGTTGAAAGGCGTAGGGTGAAACAAAAGAGAAAAATTGTATAGGAGGGTATAGTAGGAACACTGTGGTCTTAGTTTAAGCAGCCTGTACGGTGCAGAGGCAGGGAGTTTGCATGTTGCGTAGGCTGTGGAAATCACGTCCGCAGACGTGGATATCACGTCCGCAGAACAACGGTGCGTGGGATTGCGGCAAGGTTGCGTAGGCTCTGGAAATCCCGTCGGGAAAATAACAATGCGCCGTATTGCAGCCTTCCTTTAATATAATGCGCAGTCATGTTTACTTATAATGCGGTGTTCACTTTTATCACTTACAGTGTGACTTTCTTACATGAAAATTAATATTATGTGGGAGGGCGTGTTCTGTTGGTGTGTCTGGAACAAAATTAACGTTTAATTGGCAGAGGTGTTCCAACAACGAGCTCAATGTTCATTGGCTGCGAACCATTGAAAGTACAAGTGTTGCCAGCCATTTCCTCCCCGTCCACGGAGTCGCAGGCACAGGTTATTGGTTGACATGTTCCAAGCACGACGTTCCCAAGCTTAATGTTCATTGGCTGTAAACCATTGAAAGTAGAAGTGTTGCCAGCCATTCCCTCCCCCTCCATGGAGCATCAGGGACATCTGATTGGGTAACGTGTTCCAAGCAGGACCTTCCCAAGCTTAATGTTCATTGGCTGTAAACCATTGAAAGTAGAAGTGTTGGCAGCTATTCCCTCCCCCTCTGCGGAACACCATGGACATTTTATTGGCTAAACTGTTCCTAGTACAAGTTTGTTCATTATTGGCTGGGAACGGTTCACTGTTGTGAACCATTTTATGACGCACTTCAATGGATTACGGGAAAAGAAAGTAGTAGCGGGGAGGGTAGGAACACTATTAACTCTGTACAGTGGTCACAAGGTGGTGGAGAGGGATTGTGAAGGTAAAAATAGTTTTTTATATATTTTAAGGGCCATTTATATAATTGGCATGGGGTGTACAAATCACGGCGGGAAAATAACAAAGTGTGTTGCGGTCTTCTTTTTATTAAGTTTGCCGGTGGGATACTTCCCAGGAACACTGTTTAGTTATAATGTGGTGTTTACTTTTCTAACGGGGAGCTGTGGTTGCGCAGCAAAAATTTCAGTCTAGGTTTGAAATAGTTTTTATTAAGCAATTACAAATATACTTTGTTCGGAAACTGAAGCTGTATATATCAAAGGGGTGACAAATAAAAACGCAATTCATAAAATATCCCTTAAGCGTGGGCACACCCTCCCTTTTTTTCTGCTATAGTTTGTAAAAGTGTTGCCCCATATTCTTGAAAATATAAGAGGGCATGAGTTACTTTTAGATAAAGTAGAAAAGAAGTGCTACAAGAAACACTCCCGCACTACATCATCTCAGGTCACAAGAACAATAACAAGTAAAAAACAGTTAAACACAAATCACTTTATATTAGATAGAAATGTACGCTTTATCATTTTTTATAATTTCTATTATTGTAGAATTCGGGACAGTTCGGTCGTAGTGCTTAGATCACGTACTCCTTTAAGAATATATAGGATAGTAGTATAATAATATACACTAGGTGAATAGGAACCGCAACAGACAAAAATAGAAATAGTAGAGTTTATCAAAGGTATTCACTAAGAAAGTATCCATGGAAACAATTTTTTTTAAACTGCAATTTCCCAAAATATTGTCACTGTAAAAATATCTGATCAAGTAAGTTATAAAGGTCAGTAAACTGTATTTCAGATGGTTTACTCCTGGCGGCGAGAAATCTCAATTCCTGTTGTGTGGAAATATCACACTCTCACAATATACACAGTGTCACTGATGGCACACAAAAAGGAAAATGAAAATGAAGTCATCAATACAAAACAAGATCAATAACGAAATACTTTCCAGCGATGAGTATGTTGAGAGCTTCTTTTCTCCGGGACTTTGAAATCCTTCATCTTCGCGCCAATGGGTCATAAAGTGCTCTGAGATCACAATGACTGTTAATATTATAATATACATATTCACAGTATATGATCCCAAGAAAGAAACAGAGTAAGAACGTGAAGGTGCTGACGTTAAATATAACTCTTTAGTCTTCGCGTCGACGGGTCATAAACTCCACTGAGGTCAGTATAAATGTTCATATTACAATATACATACTCACACTATATGATCTCAAGGGAGAAATAGACTAAAAACCAGAAGCTGCTGACGTTACATATAAATCTTTAGTCTTCGCGCCAACGGGTCACAAACTCCTCTGAGATCATAATGTGTGGTTATTATAATATACATACTCACACTATATGATGTCAAGGGGGAAATAGACTACAAACTAGAAGCTGCTGACGTTACATATAAATCTTTAGTCTTTGCGCCGACGGGTCACCAACACTTCTGAGGTCAAGTACAGTGTCAATATTATAATATACAAAGTCACACTATTTGAGCTCAAAGGAGCCAGAACAGGAACAATGTTTGCTGTATTCTGTCTTTTTCTGAAAACAAGCTGCTGACGTTACATATAAATGGCAAAAACAACCAATAACCCTTTTTTCTAAATACAAGTGTTTAAAGATTGACAAATAGCTACTTATTATAAATATCTAGTATTGCATAATCAAACAACTTACAACTCAGGATTATGTTTTGTGGCCGCAAAAGAAGAATCCGCCTGTAGAAAAGAGCACCTGCATCACTGAATGGAGACGCGTAAATAACTCGCAAAAACGAAACTAATCTATCAACGGGTGTGGTTTATATACTTTTTGGTTATTCAGTAGTCTATAGAAGGAAGATGCGGCTCCGCCCATTTAGATGTCACGTTTTACAGTTGACACGTGCTCACATTTTAACTGTTTCACTTGTGCACGTATTGGGAAAAGTTACAAAATGTGAAGCGGAAAAAGTTTCGATTTCGAATCTAACACGTATAAGGTCCTTAAAATGTACATACGTTGGAGAGCTTAAAAACTGTTACCCGGAAAACCGTGTCATTTCCATTCTCATGAGTAAATACATTTATTAATTGCTGTAATTCTAAATAGAAGACATAGAAAAAAAGATCTATCAGAATTGAAGAAAAAGAAACCGTGATAATATTTCTCATCACTATGGTTTTAAATTTAAAAAATGCGAGCATTTGTAAAGCGTACAGCTAACCCTGGAAAGGTGTGCCGGCGCTCGGGGGCGTCGGAAAGATTAAGCAAGGTGTTGCCCACAGTGACATAGTGGTGGGTAATGTGCCGCTGGAGCCGGGAATCGAACTGTGAACGCTGTTGTTCGAAGTCAGGTATCATAGCTGCTCCGTCACACTTTTTCAACACTTATATGTTAATTAGTGCTAATTAAGTTTTAAACATTGTTAAATTATAACTTATAACAGACTACTGTTACAGTTAGTTTTTCACTACAAAAAGTATGCACGTCTTTTTTAAATTTAGTTAAAAACAATATAGGTTTTAGGGACATTGTAGTTAGAAATTAGCATTTAAAAAGCCTTAGAAATTCACTGAAAAAACCATAGGTTTCAGGGACGTTATAGTTAGAAATTAGCATTTAAAAAAACCATTGAAATTCACTGAAAAAACCATAGTTTTACATACGTTATAGTTAGAAATTAGCATTTAAAAAACCTTTGAAATTCACTGAAAAAACCATAGGTTTCAGGGACGTTATAGTTAGTTGGACATTTCACTCATACAAAACCATAGATATTCCCCCGTTATAGTTAGTTCAGCTAACTATAACTCGCACCCCCGCAATGCACTGCTGATGACGTCACATATTACATCATTCATGACATGGTCAGTGACAATAATGATGACATCTCAAATGACATCACTGATGACATCATCCAGTGACTGTGTGTTTCTGTAAAATTTAAATTTGTTTTATATATATGCCAAGCTGTATTGAAGAATGAGTGGTTATATAAGTGTCTGTATGGAGGATTTACTAGGTACGTGACTGACTGTATAAGTGAGTGATTAAATGTGTCTTACTGAATGCATAGGTTAGTGACTAAACTGTGTGAAAGTCTGTATCAGTCTGTCTGTTGTTGTGTAAGCTGCTGCATGGGTTGGTGAGTAGCTGCATGAGTGTCTATATGACTTATTGATTGCTTGCCTGAGTATTTGTATGGCTGCCTGAGTGTGTATGTATGTGTGGGTGGGAGGTGTGTGACTCTGTGCATAGATGTGTGAGTGGTTGATTCACTGGGCGTATGGCTTCAAGAGTGCATGTGGAAACAGCTGTATGGGTGGGTGAGTGTGTGTATGGGTGTGTTGGTGAGTGAATGGATGTTTCAATGGTTCATGTGCAATTGACTACATATGTAAAAGGCAGTATATGTGAGTGATGGTGTATATAAATAACTATATGTGAGAGTCAGTAATTGTGAGAGTCGCTGCATGGATGAGTGTGTATTTGTATCAGTGATTCTATAACAGAGTAATTATGTGTTAGTATCTGTATGAATAAGTGAGCTGGTGTCTGTATAACTGTATAGGTTAGTAAATGGAAATATGATTCATTCTTTGCATGACTGACTAGCTGTGTGAGTAACTCTGGATATGTGGCAGTGTGTGAGTGTCTGTATAGGTGTATGAGTGCATATGATAGTGTTGTATTGATGTGTGACTACATGTATGAGTGACTGTATGGGTGAATGAGTGGATGTGTGTGTAGACTTAGGAACCAGTCAGTGCGTATTTAGTAACTGGTATTGATGTGTCTATTTTTTCGAAATTGGTAGTCTGTATTTTAGAGTGGGTGTATCAAAGGTTATATTCAGGTGTGAGGAGGTGCATCAGATTCTCATGTGGATGATGTCATCAGTGATGTCATCAGTGATGTCATTTGAGATGTCATCAGTGATGTCATCAGTGATGTCACTGACCATGTCATGAATGATGTAATATGTGACGTCATCCTCAGGGCATTGCGGGGGCGCGAGTTATAGTTAGCTGAACTAAATATAACGGGGGAATTTCTATGGTTTTGTATGAGTGAAATGTCCAACTAACTATAATGTCCCTGAAACCTATGGTTTTTTCAGTGAATTTCAAAGGTTTTTTAAATGCTAATTTCTAACTATAACGTCTGTAAAACCTATGGTTTTTTCAGTGAATATATGTATATATAACATCAAAAGGTGCCGAGCCCAATTTCAGAGACAACATGCATTTATTTTACTCTTGAAAAGCAGTGCACTCTTGTTCTTGCACTCCTTACGCGTTTCGGCTTCCCATTAGCCTTGTTCACAGGTGAGAGAGGTTTACAAGTAACGTAACTGCATGCTCTTTTATGCGTGCTGTTGTCACGTAAATCAGGGCGATGTTACTATCCTTATATCTAACTATAATGCGCACACATATATATTTATATATATATATATATATATATATATATATATATATATACATACATATATATATATATATATATATGTATGTATATATATATATATATATATATATATATATATATATATATATAATAAAGAAGCAGAGAACTCTGGGTAGTTCCCAAGTAGAAAGGGTAACTACACCAGGCGGCATTTCAACTGATTGTACGGTTGCATACAGATAGAAATTAAACCCTCAACCATAATACAAAAACAGTTATTCAAATCATGGTAAATTGCCAAGATAATACTTAAAAGTACAAATATAGAAAGTCTGCACGCACATGCAATCATGTAACATGCAATGTTAAATTGCACCTAAGAAAGCATACTTTTTGTGGTTAATGAAAATACATGCATAACGTCAAACATATATATATTAACTCGCTGGTAGGTAGTTATAGTTCGCTAAGACCTAGTTTTCATAGGAAAAATCTTTTTTTACTTGCTTATAACTTTAGTGCTGTTTGAGGAATCTTACCGAAATAAAAAAAATAACTGCCCTACTGTTTCTAGTTGTGCATGGAAAGTTTCGGTGTCATCCGTCAAGCAGGGGCAGAGAAAAAGGGGAGGGGTTAATAAAAGTGCATTTCCCATGTGAATTCCCATAGAGATTTTAGACACGACTACAGCCTGAACCGCTGAATGGAATTATACCAAATTTTGCAGGAAGCTAGATCCTGGTCCAGAAAGTTTGCTTTTTGTAATTTGGTGTAAATCCGTTCACTAGTTTTTGAGATATTAAAGGAAAAACTAATTTGTACATCTAGGGAAGTGGACCCTTCACAAATCCTTCGCAGTTGTTCGTGAATCCACGCAGCAACAGCAAAGCCATGATTGGCTAGCTGCAACCTGAGTAGAAAGTTGCAGCCACCACTTTAGAAATCAGAGAAGGGTCTCCAGCTGAAAGAATTCTTATATATGTAGGAGAAGGGGGAAGGGTAGAGGTTGCCTAACCTCATGGGTGCAGTTTAAGGATGTGTGAGGAACCCTTAATGAGTTGAAAATGTCCCCAAATTATTATTTTCCCCACATGCACATCTTCGCGGATCTGATGCAACATGTGCGGCTTTGTGGATGAAACGTGTGGCCACCATTTTTTATATCGGGGAATGCTTCTGGGGTGTGAAATTTGAAGAGAAATGTAATAGAAGGGGTCAGGGTAGGGGTACCTTGACATCATGGGTGTAATATAGGAGTCTGTGAGGGTCCCCTGATTGAAACAAAATGCTCCCAACTGAATTTAATTTTCACATGCAGGGATTCACAAATCCTCCACAACACTCAGCACGGCCCGTGTACTACCGTGGCATATTCGTGAATTCAGTCAAAAAATATACACTCACATGCTCACCCAGACACTCATGCATCCATTCACAAGTCCACTCAGACATTCTCACACCCACTGACAGACCTACTCACACACTCACTCACACACCCACTCAGACATTTACGCATCCACTTACAAACCCACTCAGGCACTAAGACACCCACTCACAGACCCACTCAAACACTCACGCACTCACTCACAGACCTACTCGAACACTGACACACCCACACTCAAACCCACCCTGACACTTTCACACCCACTGACAGACCTACACAGACACTTGTGCATCTACTCACAGACCCAGACACCCAAGCACCCAGTTACAAACCTACCCAAATACTCTTACACTGACTTACAGAGGCACTCAGACACTCATGATCCTACTCACAAACATACTCATACATTCATGCCGACATTCACAGACCCACTCAGACACTCTCACACCCACTAAGACACTCAGGCACCCACTTACAGACCCACTGAGACACTAATGCAGCCACTTACGGACTCATTCGGACACTGATACATGCACTGGAAGACCCACTCAGCTACCCTCACACCCACTTACAGATCTACTGAGACACTCATGTACCCACTCACAGACCTACTCTGACACTCACACTCCTATACACATACCCACTCAGACACTCTAAGACCTACTCACAGACCCACTTAGACACATACTCACAGATATACTCAGACACTCACATACCCACTCACAGACCCAACCAGAAACTCACACACCCACTCACAGACCTACTCAAATACTTACTCACCCACTCACAGACCCTCTGAGACAGTGATGCAGCCACTTACTGACTCATTCAGACACTGATACATGCACTGGAAGACCCACTCAGATACCCTCACACCCACTTACAGAGCTACTGAGACACTCATGTACCCACTCAGAGACCTACTCACACAGTCTCATACCCACTCACAGACCTACTCAGATATTCACTCCCACTCACAGACCCACTCAGACACTCTCATACCCACTCACAGACCCACTCAGACACTCAAACATATACTCACAGATATATTCATATATTCATATACCCACTCACAGACCCACTCAGACACTCACGTACCCACTCACAGACCTACTTAGACACTCACTCATCTACTCACACACCTACTCACCCACCCATGAACCCACTCACACACCCACATTCACACTCACTCACCCACTCAAAAACCCATTAACAAACCCACTTACACATCCACTCACAGACCCACTCAGACATTCACACACCCACTATCAAACCCATGCAGACACTTTAACACCCAATGACAGACCTACACAGACACTCATGCATCCACTCACAGACCCACTCACGCACCCAATCACAAACCTACTACAACACATACACCCACTTACAGAAGCACTCAGACACTCATGCATCCCCTCACAAACCCACTCACAGATCCAGTCAGACACTCACACACCCACTCACTTATTTACTCAGACTCCCACACACCCACTCACAGAGCCACTCAGACACTCTCACATCCACTCACAGACCCACTTAGACACTCATGGACCCACTCTCAAACTGACTCAGACACTTTCACACCCCCTGACAGACCCACACAGACACTCATGAATCCACTCACAGACCCAAGCAGACACTCATGCACCCAGCCAGAAACCCACTCAGATATTCTTACACCCATTTACAGATGCACTCAGACACTCATGCCCTCACTTACAAATATACTCATACATTCATGCAGACATTCACAGACCCACTGAAACACTCTCACCCCCACTCAGACACTCAGGTGCCCATTCACAGACCCACTGAGACATGGATGCAGCCACTTACTGACTCAAGTGGACACTGACACACCCACTGGAAGACCCACTCAGATACCCTCACACCCATATACATAGCTACTGAGACACTTATGTACCCACTAAGAGACCCACTAAGACAGTCACAAACTGACTCACACACCCACTCATAGACCCACTCATACACACACACACTCACAGACATACTCAGACACTCGTGCACCCATTTACAGCCCCACTCAGATACTCACACATACTCACAGATCCACTCAGATACTCATACACCCACTCACATACCCACCCTGATACTCACACAATCTCTCACAGACCCACTCTCACACCCACTCATAGACCCACTCGCAGACCCAACCAGACACTCACACACCCATTCACAGACCTACTCAAACACTCCCTCACCCACTCATACACCCACTCACAGACCCTCTGAGACACTGATGCAGCCACTTACTGACTCATTCAGACACTGATACATGCACTGGAAGACTTACCCAGACACCCTCACACCCACTTACAGAGCTACTGAGACATTCTTGCACCCACTCAGAGACCTACTCAGACAGTCTCATACCCACTCACAGGCCTACTCAGACACTCACTCCTACTCACAGACCCACTCAGACTCTCTCATACCCACTCACAGACCCACTCAGACACTCAAACATACACTCACAGATATATTCTTACTTTCATATGCCCACTCACAGACCCACTCAGACATTCAAGTACCCACTCACAGACCTACTTAGGCACTCACTCATCTACTCACACACCTACTCACCCACTCATGCAACCACACACACACCTACATACACACTCACCCACTCAAAAACCCACTCACAAACCCACTCACACACTTACACATCCACTCACAGACCCACTCAGACACTCATGCACAGACCCACTCAGACATTCACACTCCCACTATCAAACCCATGCAGACACTTTCACACTCAATGACAGACCTACACAGACACTTTTGCATTCACTCATAGACCCACTCATGCACCCAATCACAAACCCACTACAACACTTACACCCACATACAGAAGCACTCAGACACTCATGCATCCACTCACAAACCCACTCACAGATCCAGTCAGACACTCACATACCCACTCACTGATTCACTCAGACTCCCACACACCCACTCACAGACCCACTCAGACACTCTCACATCTACTCACAGACCCACTCAGATACTCACGCACCCACTCTCAAACTGACTCAGATACTTTCATACCCACTGACAGACCCACACAGACACTAATGAATCCACTCACAGACCCAAACAGACACTCACGCACCCAGTCACAAACCCAATCAGATATTCTTACACCCACTTACAAATGCACTCAGACACTCATGCCCTCACTTACAAACATAATCATACATTCATGCAGACATTCACAGACCCACTGAGACACTCTCACACCCACTCAGACACTTAGGTGCCCACTCACAGACCCACTGAGACATGGGTGCAGCCACTTACTGACTCAAGTGGACACTGACATACCCACTCAGATACCCTCACACCCACATACATAGCTACTGAGACGCTAATGTACCCACTAAGAGACCCATGCAGACAGTCACAAACTGACTCACCCACCCACTCATAGACCCACTCACTCACTCTCAGACCCACTTATAGACCCAATCAGACACTCACACACACACTCACAGACATACTCGACACTCATGCACCCATTTACAGCCCCACTCAGATACACACACTCACAGACCCACTCAGATACTCACACACCCACTCACACACCCACCCTGATACTCACATAATCTCTCACAGACCCACTCTCACACCCACTCACAGACCCACTCACAGACCCAACCAGACACTCACACACCCACTCACAGACCTACTCACTCACTCCCACTCACAGACCCTCTGAGAGACTGATGCAGCCACTTACTGACTCATTCAGACACTGATAAATGCACTGGAAGACCCACTCAGATACCCTCATACCCACTTACAGAGCTACTAAGACACTCATGCACCCACTTGGAGATCTACTCAGACAGTCTCATACCCACTCACAGGCCTACTCAGACACTCACTCCCACTCAGAGACCCACTCAGACACTCTCATACCCACTCACAGACCCACTCAGACACTCAAACATACACTCACAGATACATTCATACACCCACTCACAGACCCACTCAGACACTCATGTACTCACTCACAGGCCTACTGAGACATTCACTCATCTACACATTCACCTACTCACCCACTCATGCACCCACTCACACACCCACATACACACTCACTCACCCACTCAAAAATCCACCCATGCACTTATACATCCACTCACAGACCCACTCAGACACTCATGCACAGACCCACTCAGACATTTATACACCCACTATCAAACCCATGCTGACACTTTCATACCCACTGACAGACCTACACAGACACTCATGCATCCACTCACAGACCCACTTACGCAGCCAATCACAAACCGACTACAACACTTACACCCACTTACAGAAGCACTCAGACACTCATGCATCCACTCACAAACCCACTAACAGATCCAGTCAGACACTCACATACCCACTCACTGATTCACTCAGACTCCCACACACCCACTCACAGACCCACTCAGACACTCTCACATCCACTCACAGATCCACTCAGATACTCATGCACCCACTCTCAAACTGACTCAGACACTTTCACACCCACTGACAGACCCACACAGACACTTGTGAATCAACTCACAGACCCAAATAGACACTCA
This sequence comes from Calotriton arnoldi, assembly GCA_963921515.1. Taxonomy (NCBI): domain Eukaryota; kingdom Metazoa; phylum Chordata; class Amphibia; order Caudata; family Salamandridae; genus Calotriton; species Calotriton arnoldi. The sequence continues at coordinate 530,108 of CAWUFW010010217.1, read as the reverse complement.
TGCACCCAGTCAGAAACCCACTCAGATACTCTTACACCCACTTACAGATGCACTCAGACACTCATGCCCTCACTTACAAACATACTCATATATTCATGCAGATATTCACAGACCCATTGAGCCACTCCCACACCCACTCAGACTCTCAGGTGCCCACTCACAGACCCACTGAGACATAGATGCTGCCACTTCCTGACTCAATTTGACACTGACATACCCACTGGAAGACCTACCCAGATACCTTCACACCCACATACAAAGTTACTGAGACACTTATGTACCCACTCAGAGACCCACTCAGACAGTCACAAACCAACTCAAATACACACTCACAGATATACTCAGACACTCATGCACCCATTTACAGCCCCATCCGGATACTTACACTCACTCACAGACCCACTCAGATACTCACACACCCACTCACACACACACTCTGACACTCACACAATCTCTCACAGACCCACTCTCACGCCCACTCACAACCCACTCAGACACTCACTCTAAGACCCACTCATATGCTCACATACCCACTCATAGATCCAGTCAGACGCTCACACACCCATTCACAGATTCATTCAGATACTCCCACACCCATTCACAGATGCATTCAGACACTTTCATACCCACTCACAGACCCATACAGGCATTCACAGACCCACTCACAGACCCACTCACACACCCATTCACAGAACCACTGAGACACTGATGCAGCCACTTACTCACTTATTCAGATACAGACACACCCACTGGAAGACCCACTCAGACATATTCACACCCAATCACAGAGCTACTGAGACACTCATGTACTTGCTCACAGACCTACTTATACAGTCTAATACTGGCTCACTGATCAATCAGATACTCACACATGTACTCACAGACCCACTCAGACACTCACATATCCACTCAGACATCCACACATATGCTCACAGACCTACTCATATATTCATATACTCACTCACAGACCCACTCTCACACCTACTCACAGACCCACTCAAACACTCACACATACACTTAAAGACACACTCAGACACTCACACACCCACTCACAGATCCAGCCAGGCACTCACACACCCACTCCAAAACCCACCCAGACACTTTCAAACCCATTGATAGACCCACACAGACACTAATGCACCCAGTGACAAACCCACTCAGACACTCTCACACCCACTCAAAGACCTACTCAAACACTCATGCACCCACTCACATACTCACTCAGACACTCATGCACCCACTCAAGACCCACTGAGACACTAATGCAGCAACTTACTGGCTCATTCAGACACTGACACACGCGCTAGATGACCCACTCAGACAGTCTCACACCCACTCAAAGACCCACTCGGACACTCGTACACCCACTCACAGACCTACTCAGACAGTCACACACCCACTCACACACTCACACACCCATTCTGTCACTCACACACTCACTCACTCAAAGGCCCACTGTCACATCCACTCACATAACCACTCAGATACTCACATACACACTCTCAAACAGACTCAGACACTCACATGCCCACTCACAGACCCATTCAAGCACTCAGACACCCACTCACATAACCACTCAGATACTCACATTCCCACTCTTAGACCCACTCAGACACTCTCACACCCACTCACAGACCTACTCAGACACTCACACACTCACTCACACCCCCCTCACAGACCCATTCAGACACTCAGACCCATGCACAGATATACTTAGACACATACACCCACTCACAGATCCAAACAGATATTCACAGACCAACTCACAGATCCAGTCAGATGCTCACACACCCACTCACAGATTCATTCGGATACTCACACACCCATTCACAGATACATTCAGACACTTTCACACCTACTCACAGACCCATACAGACATTCACAGACCCACTCACGGACCCACTCAGACACTTACACACCCATTCACAGAACCACTGAGACATTGATGCAGCCACTTACTCACTTATTCAGATATGGACACACCCACTGGAAGACCCACTCAGACATATTCACACCCACTCACAGAGCTACTGAGACACTCATGTACCTGCTCACAGACCTACTTAGTATAATACTGGCTCACTGATCATTCAGACACTCACACATTTACTCACAGACCCACTCAGACACTCACACACCCACTCAGACATTCACACATATACTCACAGACCCACTCATATATTCATATACTCACTCACAGACCCACTCTCATACCTACTCACAGACCCACTCAAACACTCACACACACACTCAAAGACATACTCAGACACTCACGCACCCACTCACAGATTCAGCCAGGCACTCACATATCCACTCACAGATTCACTTGGACCCTCACACACCCATTCACAGGCCCATTCAGACACTCTCATATCTACACACAGACCCATCAGACACTCACGCACCCACTCTCAAACCCACCCAGACACTTTCAAACTCATTGACAGACCCAAACAGACTCTCATGCACCCAGTGACAAACCCACTCAGACACTCTCACACCACTCAAAGACCTACTCAAACACTCATGCACCCACTCACCTAATCACTCAGACACTCATGCACCCGCTCACTGACCCACTGAGACACTAATGCAGCAACTAACTGGCTCATTCATACACTGACACACACACTGGATGACCCACTCAGACAGTCTCACACCCACTCAAAGACCCACTCAGATACTCACACACATACTCAGATACTCACATTCCAACTCACAGACCCACTCAGATACTCATATACCCACTCACAGACCTACTCAGACAGTCACACACCCACTCACACACCTACTCACTCACTCATGCACACACCCATTCTATCACTCACACACTCACTCACAGGCCCACTGTCATATCCACTCACATAACCACTCAGATACTCACATACCCACTCACAAACCAACTCAGACACTCACATGCCCATTCACAGACCCATTCAAACACTCAGACACCCACTAATAGATTTATTCAGACACTCACATACCCACTCATAGACCCACTCAGACACTCTCACACCTACTCACAGACCCACTCAGACACTCACACACCCACTCACACCCATTCACAGACCCATTCAGATACTCAGACCCATTCACAGATGTACTCAGACACATACACCCACTCACAGATCCAAACAGATATTCACAGACCCACTCACAGACCCGCTCAGACACTCACACACCCACTCACAGACCCAGTGAGACACAGATGCAACCACTTACTGACTTATTCAGACACTGACTCACCCACTTGAAGACCCACTCAGACACCCTAACACCCACTTACTGAGCTACTGGGACACTCATGTACCCACTAACAGACCCACTCAGACAGTCTCACATCTACTAAAAGACCCACTCAGACACTCACACACCCACTCACAGACCAGCTCAGTCACTCACACACTGACTCACAGACCCACTTATATACTCTCACACCTACTCACAGACCAACACAGACACTGTCACACGCACACACAGATCCACTCAGATACTCACACACATACTCACACACACTCAGACACTCACATACCCACCCACTCACAGACCCACTCAGACATTCACACATCCACTCACAGACCCATTTAGACACTCACACAGCCACTCACAGACTGATTCAGACACTCAGACACTCAATCATAAACCTACTCACAGACCCACTCAGATACTCTCATATCCAATCATAGACCAACTTAGAAACTCACTAACTGACTCACAGCTGCACTCAGACACCTCTATACCCATTCGCAGACCTATACATACACTTACACACCCACTCACTGACCCACTAAGACACTCACACACCCACTCACAGACCCACTCTGACACTCACTCACCCACTCATACTCACAGATCCACCCTCACACACCTACTCAAAGACAGATACTCACACATCCACTCACAGATCCACTCAGATGCTCACATACCCACTCACAGATGCACTCATACACTTATACACCTACACACCTACTCAGAGACCCACTCAGATACTCACAAACCTACCCACTCGCTCATATAGCCACTCACACCCACTCAATGACACATACAGTTACTCACACACTCACACACCCATCCTCTAAGGATAGAGTTACAAAAATGAAATTTAAAAAACCTTAGGAATGCACACAAAAAAAACAAAGGTTACAGGGACGTTATAGCTAGGAAATAGCATTAAAAAACATAGAAATTCACGGAAAAAAACAAAAAGTTACAGGGATGTTATAGTTAGGAAATAGCAGTAAAACACTTAGACATTCACTGAAAGAAACAAAGCTCACAGAGACATTATTGTTAGGCTCAGATTGCACTTGTACAAAACCACAGAAATTCAACAGTTATAATAACCTGAGCTAGCTATAACCTATGCCCAATCAGTGAACTGCTTATGATGTCACATATTCATGAGATGGTCAGTGACATCACTGATGACATCTCAAGTGACATCACTGATGTTATCACTGATTCCATCAGAACAAATAGTAATTTAACTTATGCAGAAGCTTAGTATATATCTTTAAGTCTCAGAAACTTTAACGAAACACTCACATTCACTGGATGATGTCATCAGTGATGTCATAAGTGATGTCACTGACCATGTTATGAGTGATGTAATATGTGAAGTCATAAGCAGTGCATTGCGGGAGTGTACATTATAGTAAGCTCAGGTAACTATAACTGCAGAATTTCCATGGTTTTGTACATGTGCAATCTGAGCCTAATTAAACAATCCATGTAAACTTTGCTTTTTTCAGTACACACATATATATATATATATATATATTCACTGAAAAAACCACAGGTTTCAGGGACGTTATAGTTAGGCGCCCCCACAATGCACTGCTGATGACGTCACATATTACATCTCTCATGTCATTTGAGATGTCGTCAGTGATGTCATCAGTGATCTCACTGACCATGTCATGAGTGATGTAATATGTGACGTCATCAGCAGTGCATTGCAGGGGCACGAGTTAACTATAACGGCTGCAATTTCTCTGGTTCTGTACGAGTGAAATGTCAGCCTAACTATAACGTCCCTGAAACTGTGTTTTTTCCACTGTATATATTTATATATTAATATATATAAATATATATATATATATATATATATATTCACTGAAAAAACCATAGGTTTTAGGGACAGTTATAGTTAGTTGGACATTGCACTCGTACAAAACCCGTGAAATTCCCCCGTTATAGTTAGTTCAGCTAACTATAACTCGTGCCCCCGCAATGCACTGCTGATGACGTCACATATTACATCACTCATGACATCATCCAGTGACTGTGTGTTTCTGTAAAGTTTAAATATGTTTAATATATATAGGCAAAGGCGTATTGAAGAATGAGTGGGTGTATAAGTGTCTGTAATGGATGATTTAGTAGGTGCGTGACTAACTATAAGTGAGTGATTAAACGTATCTTACTGAATGCATGGGTTAGTGACTAAACTGGGTGAATGTCTGTATCTGTCTGTCTGTTGGTGTGTAAGTGGATGCATGGATTTGTGAATAGCTACATTAGTGTCTATATGGGTTATTGATTGGTTCTCTGAGTATCTGTATGGGTGCCTGAGTGTTTGTGTGGGTGGGGTGTGTGTGACTCTGTACATAGATGTGTGAGTGGGTGATTCACTGAGTGCATGATTTGAAGAGTGCATCTGTGATGGACTGCTTGGGTGGGTGAGTGTGTGTATGGGTGTGTTAGTGAGTGAATGTATATCTCAGTGGTACATGTGCGAGTAACTACATATGTAAAAGGCAGTATATATGTGTGTTAGAGTATTTAAAAGGCTATAAGTGAGAGTGTGTGATTGTGAGAGTGGCTGTATGGATGCGTGTGTGCTTGTATCAGTTATTGTATAAGAGCGTAAGAATGTGCTAGTATTTGTATGAGTAAGTGAGTTGGTGTGTGTATAACTGTATAGGTGAGTAAATGGGTGTGTGATTAATTTTTTGCATGGCTGACTAGGTTTGTGAGTACCTCTATGGATGAGTGGCGGTGTGTGAGTGTTTATATAGGTGTATAAGTGCATATGATAGTCCTGTACTGAGTGACTGTAAGTATGAGTGACTGTACGGGTGAGTGAGTAGATGTGTGTAGACCTAAGAATCAGTGAGTGGGTATGTAGTTATTGGTATTGGAGTGTGTATGGTTTTGAAAATGGCAGTCTGTAATTTAGAGTGGGTGTATCAAAGGTTATATTAGGGTGTGAGAAGATGCATGAAATTATCACATGGATGATGTCATCAGTGATGTCATCAGTGATGTCATCAGTGATGTCATTTGAGATGTCATCAGTGATGTCATCAGTGATGTCACTGACCATGTCATGAGTGATGTAATATGTGACGTCATCAGCAGTGCATTGCGGTGGCGCGAGTTATAGTTAGCTGAACTAACTATAACGGGGGAATTTCACGGGTTTTGTACGAGTGCAATGTCCAACTAACTATAACTGTCCCTAAAACCTATGGTTTTTTCAGTGAATTTCAAAGGTTTTTTAAATGCTAATTTCTAACTATAACGTGTCTGAAACCTATGGTTTTTTTCAGTGAATTTCAAAGGTTTTTTAAATGCTAGTTTCTAACTATGCCTACAGAGGTAGGACATGTGAAGAAAGAAGAAAAAACGCACAGAAAGAAGCAAAAGAAATGCAGAAAGAAGCAACAGAAGTCCACAAAGACGAAGAAAAGTACAGGAAGAAGCAAAAGATGTGCAGAAAGAACCAACAGAGGAGCAGAAAGAGGCCTTGTTGCAAAATCATCCTGTGCCCACAACTTTTTCAGATGGGTACTGGTGGTAACTGACTCTGACTAACCAGAGCCAGTGCTATGCGAAAAGACACTTAGAATACAGTGAAAACACCTACATACACTAGGGAACACTATGCGTTGGGGTACCCCTGTGATTAGCATGACCTCCTCTGTAAGTCCCTAGTACATAATAGGGCAGGGGGATTAAAACTACCTCTTAAAACGCGCTACAGGGCGCGTTTGCACAGTGGTGAAGGGAGGGGGCCTGAGGTGACATGTGTGCAAACGCGCCCGTGGCGCATTTTAAGTTGCGGGATTAAGTCCCCTTGAATCCTGAGGGTCCCTGGGACCCAACTAGCCCCCAGGTACCTACAGTTAGGACCACAGAGCTGAGTTGCAGAGAGGCGTTCCGAGGCCACGCACCTTTTTCACCTCTCTGCAACGCAACTCTGTTGTGCTTACTGAAGGTACCTGGTGGGCTAGTTGGCCCCAGGGTCCCTCAGGATTCAAGGGAATTAATTCCCCAACTTAAAACGCACCACAGGGCGTGTTTGCGCACATGTCACCTGAGGCCCCGCCCCTCCCTTCACCACTGTTCAAACGCGCCCCGTGGCGCGTTTTAAGTTGGGGGATTAGGTCACCTTGAATCCTGAGGGTCCCTGGGGCCCAACTAGCCCACCAGGTACTTCCATTAAGCACCACAGAGCTGCGTTGCAGAGAGGTGTAAAAAGGGGCGTGGCCTCAGAACACCTCTCTGCAACGCAGCCCCCTAGCGCATACTGGAGGTTCCTGGTGGGCTAGTTGGCCCCTAGGGACAACCCAGTATTCAAGGGGAATTCGTTCCCCATCTGCAAACGCACCAGGGGGCGCATTTGCAGAGTGCTGCAAGGAGGGGGCGTGGCCTCCGGCGCGATGCCGGTCTTTTTTTTTTTTTATATTTAAGAAGGGGGGCTGTGTGGCCCCCCTTCTTTTTGTAATTTATTTGCCCCATCCCCCAGGGCCTGCCCCCTAATTTTTTTTTTAAAACCCCAAAATTTGGAAGACGCCGCGTGGCCCCCCTCCTGAGGCCTTAATCGGCCCCGGGGCTTGGCCTTATTTTTTTTTTTTTAAATCTTTTGGAGGGGCTGCGTTGCCCCCTCCTCAGGCCACTTATGGCCCCGGGACCCCATCCCTGGGGCCGGCCTTTGTTTTTTTTATTGTATTTTTTAATTTCAATTTTGGGAGGGGGCCACGTGGCCCCCCTCCTGGGCCACTTGTAGCCCCGGGGACCCCATCCCCCGGGGCTGGCCCTCTCCGTTGGGGACCGTGGGGGGGTCCCCAATCCCCCACGGTCCTGCCAGCTCCCCGCGTCCCTTGGGAGCCTGCATTGCTTTTCCAAATGGGGAGCTGCTAAGATGCTGCTCCCCGTGTGGAAAAGCAATCGTCTTTGTTTTTTGGAAGAGAGAGCAGGTTTCCTGCTCTCTCTTCCAAAAACCAAAGCAGTTTGCTATGCTAGAGGCTCCCGCCCTGCCATAGCAAACTACAGTGTCCCGGGGTGAGCACCCCGGGACACTGCAGGAGCCGGCCATGGGGGTGGTGGTCCCCAGGGCCATCAAGGGCTCCAGGAGGGGGGCCGCGCAGCCCCCCTCCCAACATGGGCAAAGCCCCGGGGAGGTGGTGGTCCCCGGGGCTCGGGGGTCCGAAACGGACCCCCACATTCAAATTTTTAGTTCCCCGGGGAGGTGGCAGACCCCGGGGCATGTGGGGGGCTCGAGCCCCCCCACACAGGTAATTTTCATTAAAAAAAAGAAGCCCCGGGGGGTGGCGGTCCCTGGGGCTGCGGGAGGGCCGAGTGCCCTCCCGCACCATTTTTAATTGAAAGCCCCGGGGGGTGGCAGTCCCCAGGGCTTGGGGGGCCTTAGAGGCCCCCCCACTCCTTATTTTTATAAACCCTGCATGCCCCCGGGACTTGGCCCACCCGGGGGCCAAATAACAACGAAGCGCGTGAGCCCGCGCTTCGTTTTTTTTTTTCACAGCGGGATCCGCGCATCCTAAGCGCATCCTAAGCGTATCCGGCCAATTTAAAAAAAAAAAATTTGGGGGGGCCCTGGGGGTCCTTGTGGGACCCCCTAAGCAGGCCTAGGGGGTCAGGGTGTTTCTACCCTGCCCCCTTTTTGCGTTTTGCGCACTTGTTTCTGTGCCCCGATTCTACCGAGGAACAAGATGGCTGCCAACACTTCCTGGTTTGGAGTGTTGACAGCCAATTAGCATACAGCTCGTGATCGGGAGGGTGCGCTCAGGGTGCGCGGACCCTCCGCGGCCATAGATATATATGTGGTTTTACTTTTGATTTTCTCAGGAACTACTGAATGGATTTACACCATTTAACCAAAAGGCACGACACTGAACCAAGGGCTACCTTTTTGCCAAATTTGCAGTTCAGTTCAGTTTGCGTTCAGCAGTTCGGGCTGTAGCTGCGACTAAAGGTTCCTATGGAAAATTGCATGAGGAAAACACGTTTTGGGACCCCCTTTTTTCTCGGCCCCCGCTTGCTGAATCACCCTGAAACTTTCAGGATAGGAGCAGACCGGAGCGCCCCACGAGTTTTGAGAATTTCGCAAAGATTCGTCAACCGGCGCCAAAGTTATTTCAAATAGAATGTTGTGAATTTCCTATGGAAAATAGGTCCTAACTATAACTATCTACTGGCGACCGCCAGTAGATTATATACATATATATATATATATATATATATATATATATATATACATACATACACACACACATGTATATGTATGTGTATATATATAAATTCACTGAAAAAAACCATAGGTTTCAGACATGTTATAGTTAGAAATTAGCATTTAAAAAACCTTTGAAATTCACTGAAAAAACCATAGGTTTCAGGCACGTTATAGTTAGAAATTAGCATTTAAAAACCTTTGAAATTCACTGAAAAAACCATAGGTTTTAGGGACAGTTATAGTTACTTGGACATTGCACTCGTACAAAACCCGTGAAATTCCCCGTTATAGTTAGTTCAGCTAACTATAACTCGCGCCTCAGCAATGCACTGCTGATGACGTCACATATTACATCACTCATGACATGGTCAGTGACATCACTGATGACATCACTGATGACATCTCAAATGACATCACTGATGACATCACTGATGACATCATCCATTGACTGTGTGTTTCTGTAAAGTTTAAATATGTTTAATATATATAGGGAAAGGCGTATTGAAGAGTGAGTGGGTGTATAAGTGTCTGAATGGATGATTTAGTAGGTGCGTGACTAACTGTATAAGTGAGTGATTAAACTTATCTTACTGAATGCATGGGTTAGTGACTAAACTGGGTGAATGTCTGTATCCGTCTGTCTGTTGCTGTGTAAGTGGCTGCATGGGTTTGTGAATAGCTACATGAGTGTCTATATGAGTTATTGATTGGTTGTCTGAGTATCTGTATGGGTGCCTGAGTGTTTGTGTGGGTGGGGTGTGTGCGACTCTGTACATAGATGTGTGAGTGGGTGATTCACTGGGTGCATGATTTGAAGAGTGCGTCTGTGATGGACTGCTTGGGTGGGTGAGTGTGTGTATGGGTGTGTTAGTGAGTGAATGTATATCTCAGTGGTACATGTGCGAGTAACTACATATGTAAAAGGAAGTATATATATGTGTTAGAGTATTTAAAAGGCTATATGTGAGAGTGTGTGATTGTGAGAGTGGCTGTATGGATGCGTGTGTGCTTGTATCAGTTATTGTATAAGAGCGTAAGAATGTGCTAGTATTTGTATGAGTAAGTGAGCTGGTGTGTGTATAACTGTATAGGTGAGTAAATGGTGTGTGATTAAATTTTGCATGACTGACTAGGTGTGTGAGTACCTCTATGGATGAGTGGCGGTGTGTCAGTGTTTATATAGGTGTATGAGTGCATATGATAGTCCTGTACTGAGTGACCGTAAGTATGAGTGACTGTACGGGTGAGTGAGTGGATGTGTGTGTAGACCTAAGAATCAGTGAGTGGGTATGTAGTTATTGGTGTTGGAGTGTCTTTGTTTTTGAGAATGGCAGTCTGTAATTTAGAGTGGGTGTATCAAAAGTTATATTAGGGTGTGAGAAGATGCATGAAATTATCACATGGTTGATGTCATCAGTGATGTCATTTGAGATGTCATCAGTGATGTCATCAGTGATGTCACTGACCATGTCATGAGTGATGTAATATGTGACGTCATCAGCAGTGCATTGCGGAGCGCGAGTTATAGTTGGCTGAACTAACTATAACGGGGAATTTCACGGGTTTTGTACGAGTGCAATGTCCAAGTAACTATAACTGTCCCTAAAACCTATGGTTTTTTCAGTGAATTTCAAAGGTTTTTTAAATGCTAATTTCTAACTATAACGTGCCTGAAACCTATGGTTTTTTCAGTGAATTTCAAAGGTTTTTTAAATGCTAATTTCTAACTATAACATGTCTGAAACCTATGGTTTTTTCAGTGAATTTCAAAGGTTTTTTAAATGCTAATTCCTAACTATAACATGTCTGAAACCTATGGTTTTTTTCAGTGAATTTCAAAGGTTTTGTAAATGCCAATTTTTAAATGTATTGTTATTTTTATTTTTTTCATACTGATTTACTACATTTTTTTAAACTATTTATTTTTAGATATTTTATTTTTAAATTACATTGTAATTACATTATACATTACATTACAAAATATACTTTCTCAGAATGAATTAATTTACTTTAAATACTTTGCAAATAGGCAATAGACTTTTAAGTACAGTAGTTACAGTTGTTGCAATGGGCAACACAATTTCAAACACAATGCAACATTGAGCTCAATGTGAATTTCTAGCTAAATGCAATTAGTTACTTTATGGATTACTTTTCTAACCACAGGACTGGATCCTAGATTCAGTCCTGGGACATCTCCTGTAAACAGTTGAGTAAAAGCGTTTTGGTTACAGTAGTGATTTTTAAGGAATATTATTGTATTTTAAAAGTTGACACTTAGAAACTTTTTCACATAGAATCACCAATGTTATCCTATGGGAGGAAATTCACTTAGCAGGTAAGTAGTGTTATCGTGACCTTTTCTCACTCAGTGGTGGATCCTGGATCCAGCACTGGTGCATCTCCTGTAAACAGTTGAAAGAATGCGTTTAAGTCATACAGGCGATTTTTAAGGAATATTTGTAGTTTGTGAAAATCGACACTTTGAAACTTTTCTGCTGAAAACCAGACAATGGATTCCTATGGAAGGAAATACAAGTTACTGGTAAGTACGGTTAAAATTACTTTTCAGGGTCAGTGCTGGGCTAAAAGATGCAGCACTGGGTTCTCTCCTGATAACAGGTGAGTAAATCGGAATTCTTATTTCGGCTGATTTTAGAGGAATATTTGTATGTTTCAAAAATCGACACTTAGAAACTTTTTCAGCAAAAAGCAGGCAATGATATCCTATGGAAGGAAATTCAAGTTACTGGTAAGTACGGTTAGAATTACTTTTCAGGATCAGTACTGGGCTGAAAGATGCAGCACTGAGGTCTCTCCTGATAACAGGTGAGTAAATCGGAATTCGTATTTCGGCTGATTTTAGAGGAATATTTGTATGTTTCAAAAATCGACACTTAGAAACTTTTTCAGCAAAAAGCAGGCAATGATATCCTATGGAAGGAAATTCAAGTTACTGGTAAGTATGGTTAAAATTACTTTTCAGGATCAGTACTGGGCTGAAAGATGCAGCACTGAGGTCTCTCCTGATAACAGGTGAGTAAATCGGAATTCGTATTTCGGCTGATTTTAGCGGAATATTTGCACAATGGTGAAGGGAGGGGGCGGGGCCTGAGGTGACATCTGTGCAAACGCGCCCCGTGGCGCGTTTTACGTTGGGGGATTAAGTCCCCTTTAATCATGAGGGTCCCTGGGGGCCAACTAGCCCACCAGGAACCTCCTGTATTTTCCAGGGGGCTGCGTTGCAGAGACGTGTACAGAGGCCACAGCCCTTTTTACACCTCTCTGCAAGGCAGCTCTGTGGCGCTTTTTGGAAGTACATGGTGGGCTAGTTGGACTCCAGGGACCCTCAGGATTCAAGGGGACTTAATCCCCCATCTTAAAACACGCCACGGGGCCTGTTTGCACACATGTCACCTGAGGCCCCGCCCCCTCCCTTCACCACTGTGCAAACGCGCCCCGTGGCGCGTTTTAAGTCGGGGGATTAACTCCCCTTGAATCCTGAGGGTCCCTGGGGGGCCAACTAGCCCAACAGGTATATCCAAAAAGCGCCACAGAGCTGTGTTGCAGAGAGGTGTAAAAGGGGCGTGGCCTCTTTACACCTCTCTGCAACGCAGCCCCTGGCGCATACTGGAGGTTCCTGGTGGGCTAGTTGGCCCCAGGGACCCCAGTATTGAAGGGGAATTGCTTCCCCATCTGCAAACGCGCCAGGGCGCGTTTGCAGAGTGGTGAAGGAAGGGGCGGGCCTGCGGCCCGATGGTTTTTTTTCCCTGGAGGGGGCTGTGTGGCCCCCTTCCTTTTTCCTATTTTTGGGCCCTGGGGACCCCATCCCCCAGGGCCTTATCCCCTTTTTTTTTTTTTTTAATTATACAGGAAGGGGGCCGCGTGGCCCCCCTCCCCTGGCCGAATCCTACCCCGGGGACCCCATCCCCCGGGGCATGGCCACACTTTTTCATTAAGTTTTTAAGGAGGGGGGCTGCGTGGCCCCCCTCCTCAAGCCTTCTTTTGCCCCGGGGACCCCATCCCCCGGGGCAGGCCTTTTTTTATTTTTTTATTCTTTTTAAAAAATTATTTCTGGGGAGGGGGCCGCGTGGCCCCCCTCCCGGGCCACTACTTGCCCCGGGGACCCCATCCCCCGGGGCCTGGCCTCTGGTTGGGGACTGTGGGGGTCCCCAAACCCCCACAGTCCCGCCGGCTCCCCGCCTCCTGTGCGAGCCGGCATTGCTTTTCCACATGGGGAGCAGCTAACATGCTGCTCCCCATGTGGAAAGCAATTGTCTTTGGATATTGGAAGCGAGAGCAGGTTTCCCTGCTCTCTCTTCCAATATCCAAAGCTGTTTGCAATGACAGGACGGGAGCCGCGAGGCTCCAGTCCTGTCATTGCAAACAGCAGTGTCCCGGGGGTAGGCACCCGGGACACTGCAGGAGCCGGCCCTGGGGGTGGCGGTCCTCAGGGCCACCACAGGCTCCAGGAGGGGGCCGCGCGGCCCCTCCCATCCAAATGCACAGCCCGGGGAGGTGGTGGTCCCCGGGGCTCGGGGTCCTTAACGGACCCCCATTTTCAATTTTGTTAGTGCCCCGGGGAGGTGGTGGTCCCGGGCGTGTGGGGGCTGGGCCCCCACACATGTTAATTTAATAAATAAAGAAGCCCCGGGAGGTGGTGGTCCCCGGGGCTGCGGGAGGGCTCAGAGCCCTCCCCGCTACTTTCAAATAAAGCCCCGGGGGTGGCGGTCCCCAGGGCTTGGGGGCCCTTAGAGGCCCCCATACATAAAATAAACCCCCCCCAGCATGCCCCCGGGACTTGGCCCACCTGGGGGCAAATTTGCATCGAGCGCGGAGACCGCGCTTCGATTTTTTTTTTTGCAGGATCCGCGCACCCTGCCGATTTAAAAAAAAATGCTTTTTGCCCAGGGGTGCTTGTGGGACCCCTGAGCAGGCCTAGGGGTTAGGGTGTTTCTACCCTGCCCCCTTTGTGCATTTTGCGCACTTGTTTCTTTTTTTCTCGGCGGGATCCGCGCACCCTAAGCGCATCCTGCCGATTTAAAAAAATGCTTTTTCTGCCCAGGGGGTCCCCTGTGACCCCTTTTTGCGCTTTGCGCACTTGTTTCTGTCCCTCGGTTCTACCGAGGGACAAAATGGCTGCCAACACTTCTTGATTTGGAGTGTTGACAGCCAATTAGCATGCAGCTCGTGATCGGGAGGGTACGCGGATCCGACGCGCCCATAGATATATATGTGATTTTAATTGTGAATTTCTCAGGAACTACTGAACGGATTTACACCATTTTAGCAAAAGGCACCAGTCTGAACCAAGGGCTACCTCTTTGCCAAATTTGGGGTAATTCCGTTCAGCAGTTCGGGCTGTAGCTGCGACTAAAGGTTCCTATGGAAAAATGAATGGGGAAAACGCGTTTTGGGACCCCCCTTTTTTCTCGGCCCCCGCTTGACGTATCACCCCGAGACTTTCAGGGTAGGAGCGGACCGGAGCGCCCCAACAAGTTGGAAGCTTTTGCGAAGATTCGTCAACCGGCGCCAACGTTATTGCAAATAGAATGTCGCGGATTTCCTATGGATAATAGGTCCTAACTATAACTATCTACTGGCGACCGCCAGTAGATAATATATACACATATATATATGTATGCATGTGTATACATATATATGTGTATATATATATATAAATATATATATGTGTGTGTGTGTGAATTTGCTAGTGTGCTTCCTGAATGCTGGTGGTGCCACTAGGTTGGAGCAACTGGTGCCTCCTAATTTCCAAAACAGTAAAGAGCAGCACACAACCACGGTGCAAGTCAATTTTATTTCGGCATCGCACAAGGGCCAAACATCGATGCGTTTCAGCTGAACAACAACCTTGGTCACAATGCGTGATGCCACCTTGTGTTCATGTAAATAATCATGTGACACAGTGCGAAAAAATAAGCAAAGAAAACATACTTTATCAGTAGCTCCGCTGGAATTCAAAACAAATGTGCTTGAGCAACACAATCTCAATAAACTTAATTATTAGAACAATAAACATAATTGACCAATTCTCACTATTTAAACATAATAATAGCTTCTACCGTTATACAGGTGAGAATCACCCACACAGAAGCACATACTACTTAGTACAACTATAAATCTACAAACAATCAAGTCCCAGTGGGCATTGTATTTTGCATCAGCCTGTAAGAATCAATACTTATACTCAATCTTCATCCTTCAAAAAGAGATCGCTGTATAGCCAGCTATGTCTGAATTAACAACATATGAATATTATAAACGTTGCTCCACTGCCTAATAATTTTTCTGTACCAAAATTAAGCCCAAGTAGGCAATACCACTTGGTCCTCATTCCAGCTCCCCCTTGTTGTCTCGTTGCAGGCCTCCCTGAAGTTGCTGAGTGTGCAGATTGTGTCCCCACAGACTGGACTGGGTCGCTGACACTGCCCTTCCTCTGACACTGTCTGCCCCCTGCCAGCCTTGCGTGTGTCTGTCTCCAGTCATTGCCTGTGAGTGTATCCCAAGTTAGCCTTCCTTTCTGTATAGTTAGTGTGTGTCTGTTTCCATTGCCCACAAGTGTATGCCAAGTAAGCCTTTCTTTACTGTACATTTAGCAAAGTGTGTGCCAGTTTTCAGTGATCGTCCTTTTCACAGTATTGTGCTCTCTCACGCACCTGTTCTTGCCATTTTCACAGCCCCCACCAATGACATCTGCCACCGCCCAGCGCCCTGCCCACCCCAGGACTTAATGGCTCACCAAAGGTAATCCTGTCTGTGCCTTTCTACGTTTGGACACCGACCAGCACTAGGAACCCTGGTACCATGACCACCCACCAGTATTGCACTGCAGAGCTCCTGGCTCTGGCCCCTGGATGCCTCATATCAGCTGCTGCACCTCATCTCCCTGATCAACTGAAGGACCCTTCTCCTGCTGCTTTACATTCAACACCAGACCTACCGCTCACACAGAACATCCACCACACCCACCCAGCAGCCTGTAGAGACCCCGGAACAAGTCCAGTGCATTCTATTGAATACCAGGTCCCTCTGCAAGTATGCCACGGAAATCTGGGACACCATCACCACTACCACCGCCGACATGATCTTCATCACCGAGACCTGGCCCAACCCCTCCTCATCCCCCGACATCGCCACTGCAATGCCCGACAGCAACAAGATGATACACCGTGACCGCACCAACAAACACGGAGGAGGTATTGCCATTGTCCACAAAGAAACCCTCCAATGCACCACCATGGAAGACGACACCGCATCAATCATGTAAAACCTCAATTTCCAACTTCGAACAGACGCCAAGACAACTATCTGAGGGACCCTTGTCTACCATCCCCCTGGGCTGCTCCCAGGCTTCTGCAATGCCATCTCCGAAATTCATCACCCCCCTAGCTATCGAATCCAAGCACTACATCTTCCTCGGTGACCTCAACTTTCACCTCGATGACCACAAGGACATCAACTCCACCAACCTCCTGGAAAGCATGAGCAACATTGGCCTCACCCAGCTGGTCAACTGCCCCCCCACAGAGCTGGAGACAAGATAGACCCCATCTTCACAGCCAGCAACAAAGTCAAGTTCAGCCACGTCTCCAAATTCACCTGGACCGACCACAGCATCGTACACTTTACCACCGTCGGCCCTCCGAGCATGATTACCAAGCACCCCCCACAGCAGCTGAAACAAAGTCACAGAGACCCAGTGGATGGCCATCCTCAGCACCACCCGGTCCGAAACCACTAGCAACTTGGAACAGTTTGTCCAGAATTTCTCCACATGGATCTCCCCCATGAAGATAGCCAACGCCAGCAGATCAACTAAAAACACCAGATTGTACACGCCAGAACTATGGACCATCAAACGCAAATAAAAGAAACTAGAAAGATGATTGCACTTTAACAGGGAGTTCACAGACCTCGCCACCTTCAAAACAGCCCTCAGCAAATACCACCAAGGTCTCAAAGAAGCCAAGAAAGACACCCTGACAGACTGCATAGGGGCCAGCGCCAACCACACCAAGGAATGTCTTCAGCATCATCAGCGAGTTTTCCTGCCCAGCAGCCACAGAGAATGCAGTTCGCACTTCCCAAGAACTTTGAAACATGCTTGCCAACTACTTACATGACAAGATATCTGCCAACTATGGCAACTTCAACCCACAAGCCATCAACTCTGACATCCTCCCGCCGCAAACTGATGACACTCATGACCACCCACACACCACCTGGGTGCCTCCCACACCACAAGAGACCACCATCATCATGACCTCCATCCACTCCAGAGCACCATCTGACCCCTGCCCTCACCACGCCTTAAACCTTGGACACAAAGAAATCAGCAGCGCACTCACCACCATCCTCAACAAATCCATCACCGCAACCACATTTCCCAAAGCGTTGAAACATGCAGAAGTCAAACCCCAGCTAGCCGAACACCTAGAAATAAACAACCTACTCGACACCTCCCAATCCAGATTCTGACCAACCACAGCACCAAAACCACCCTTATCGGCGTAACCAGCGACATCAGATCTCTCGTCTACCAAGGGGAAACAGCAGCCCTGATCCTCTTCAACCTCTCAGCGGCATTTGACACCGTATTCCACCACACTCTCATGAAAAGACTCCACCACATCGGGATCCAAGGAGATGCCCTCAAATCGATCGCATCCATCCTAACAGGACGGACCCAGAAAATCTGACTGCCACCCTTCACCTCCAATCCCAAGAGGATCATCTGCGGCATCCCTCAATAATCATCACTCAGCCCCACCCTGTTCAGCACCTACATGACCCCACTGGCCAACATCGTCCTAGCCTATGGACTCAACGTCTTCTCCTATGCGGGCGAAATACAACTCATCCTCTCACTGACAGAAGACCCCACCACTACCAGAACTAACTTCCAAAACACAATGAAGGACGTCGCCAACTGGATAAGGACCAAATGACTGAAGCTCAACACAGACAAGATGGAAGTGCTGATCTTTGGAAAGGACACCTCATCGTGGGACAACACCCGATGGCCTTTAGAGCTCAGACCAGCCCCCACCCCAACAGAGCATGCCCCCAACTTCGGGAATTATCCTGCACAGAGAACTCACTATGAAATGACAGGTCAACGCAACCTCCTCCGCCTGCTTCCATACCCTCCAGATGCTCCACAAGATCTACAGATAGATCCCCATCAACACCAGGAAAACAGTCAGTCAAGCCCTTGTCACCAGCTGGTTAGACTACGGAAACATGCAAAACAGGGATCACCACTAAACTCCTCAAGAGATTCCAGACCATACAGAATGCATCCACCAGTCTCATCCTCAACCTCCCGAAACAGACCTAAATTACATCAAACCTCAAGAAACTCTACTGGCTCCCCGTACAGAAGAGCTACCAGTTCAAGATGCTGACCCTCGCCTACAAAGCCCTCCACCACCAGGCTCCAGCCTACATCAACCTCCGCCTGAACTTCTACCAGCCCACCAGACAACTGCACTCCACTTCCCTTGCCCTCGCTCATGTCCCCCGTTTCTACCTGAGCCACAGCAGAGGTTGTTAATTCTCCTACCTCGCCGCCAAGTCCTAGAATGACATCTCCCTCCACCTATGTACAGCACCAACACTGGCAGAGTTCAGAAAGGGACTCAAGACCCTGCTCTATGACTAGAGACCAACGTAATTTCAGCACATAAATACCCCCAGGGGTGTATAGCCATGCTCTACAAAGCCTTATCGATTGATTGATTAATTGATTGATTGATTGATACCCAAGTATATTAGCTCTTTCGTCCAGATTCATATCAACGTTTATGATGGTTGTTCAAAGCAGTCAGGGATGCCCACCAAGAAGACCCATCTAAAACAGATAAAAATATTTTTAAACCAAGAAAACCTTAAAATACAAAACATCACACTTGCAAACAGTGAGAATACATTGCAATCTTGAACAATATTCTATCTCACTCTCCAATTTAATTAAAAAGGCATTGCGCTAGAATATATTTAGACTCCAATATTCACAGTTCTATTTCCCTGTTTCCTCCTCGTATCTTTTTGGCTATCCCATCTATCAATTCAATGATAGGGCCCTCAGGTTTGCTGAGGGAGCTTTTTCTTCTGTCTAATGTTGGACTGGGACTAGGGTAGGTGACCTGTGGTAGGGTTAGGTGGCCAGGCCCTGAAGCCAGCCTCCCACTGCACACATCCTTCGGAAGAATGCAGCAGTGGTCTGGCCACCCAAAGGGGTTGGACGCAGAGCCAAGCCAGAGGCCATGTACAGCGTGGGGTTGGCCATGTACAGCAGATGGTTAAGTGCAGGTCTGGCCTGGCTCTGCATCCTACCTCTGGCTGGGCATGGCCAAAGGCAGTGCGCAGTGGAGGAGTTGGCTGATTATGGTCAAAAACCTCAGAAATTCATTGAAAAAAACAAAGGTTAAAGAGACGTCTTCGTTAGGTATAGTAATAAGACCATGGCTTACTTTAAACAAAACCTAGAAATTTACTGAAAAAACCAAAGGTTAAAGTGACAAGGTGTTGAAATAAGATAACAACTACTGTTTAGAAAAACAAAACTACACTGATACTCACCAGTTATAGGTTACTGTAACTCCATGCATTGATTATGACCGCACTTATTTCATCACTCATGATATGTTAAATGAACTATTGATGACATCACTGATGACACCTCAAATGACATAAACGATGACATCACTGATAACACCATAGTCATGTACAGGATAGAGATACTGAGTGCGCAAGGTGGAGCCATAACATCATTTTAACATCACTTTGCCCTTTGTGTTTTTTCAGTGAGTATTTATATATATATACAAAAGGAAAGCCTGCAGTTAATCTGAAGATATTTTATTGTATCAGTGATACCATACACCAAACAGTGGAGGGCCCCGCATTTCAGCTGAATACTGAGCCATTTTCACAGTGGTCGCCATATTGCAACAAACCACATTTACATACAAGAAACAAAACAGAACATACCCCACAGTGATGGAGCTGTGAAAAATGATCTCAGAGAATGCAATAGCCAAATTGAAATAGGCAATTCATCATTGATAACAGCCAATATGTATCCCTATATAGTTTTTTAATCAATATACCTTGATAGGTAACATTTTCAAAACCACAATTAACCTACAGTGGTTCCCAAACTGTGCGCTGTGGCTCCCAGGGGAGCCATCAAACAAAGCCAGGGGAGCCGCGCACCAAGCACTTTAATGCATTTAATGTTGAAGGGGTTGTTGGCGTCATTTAAACTAATTAGACTTAAGCGCATGATGTAGATGATTTGTAAGTCACATGCCTAAAGCTGTAAACATAGTGCTTAATTGATGGCATGTCGAGGGAGATGACCTCCATATTTCACTGGATCCCCATATTCCAACACTCCCAAAGTAAGCGGAAGATGCCTGATTAATTTTGATAGACTCCTTAATAGTTTTTTTTTTTTCCAAATGCATTTTACACCAATGCAAGTTATCAGAAAAGTACAGTTGTCCTATCTGTGAAACACACAAGTATTATTAAGTATTGACATTTGTACTTGAATCATAGGTACTTCCAGTACACATTTCTTTCAGTTCACACACATTTCCAGACTGGCCTGCTCTCTCCTTGAGCACAGGAAAGTAGAACACCATATACGGCATAATGCCAACATTTGGAAGCAAGAAAGAGGGCTGTTTAAAAATAAAAAAAAATCAGAGGAATTCATTGGACTTGCATTGATTTGGAGGCAATTTTGGGGAGGAGACTGCAAAAATAAAGCTGTATGTGGTTTAAAAAATCGTGAGTCACCCTGCTGAGACAGGTGTGTTGGCACGTATGACATGGGTAGAAATGGAAGTGCATGCAAATATTCTTCAAGCGCAGAAACACTTTGGAAATGGGGCCTACATGCATAGGGGTGCTATCTAGCACTGTAAGTTGGATAAAAATGTTTGAGAGGGTTCTCTAAAACAGGCATGGGCAAAGAAGTGTAAATAGGAATATTATATTAGAGGTGCTGTCTTAGTAATACGAAACACCCTGTGTATATGATTATAATACCTTCATCAGCTTCATCCCAATTATTTTCAGGGAGAAAAATGCAAGTACTCCTGAGGCCGGGCTTACATCCCCCCGCATCCTCAAAACAAAGTAACAGTGGGGAGCCACGGGCAATGGTCAAGGGAGCCGCGGGTCGAAAAAGTTTGGGAACCACCGCATTATATGTTTACTTAAAACTGTACAATATAAATTGAATAATTAATATTCTTCGCAATTTTGTTCTCGCTATATATTCTTACCAAAAAGACCTCTAAAAATATGTGTCTAATAAAATTGTGACTGCTTCAAGCAGTCCTTCTGTATATTGACATATATCCCTTCTGAACTGTAAACATAATTTGCAATCAAATATTATATTGCTTTATCCAGATGATTCTATTTGAATGCTTCATAAAGCCCCAGTGGGCATAACTTCACAAAATATAATTCAGGTTATTTCTTGGTGCATATCTTCCTATTACACCATATGTTTGTCAAAGACATCATCATCATGACATATGTATGTAACCATCAATAATAAGAATTTTATCACTCATCCAATATATTTAAAATTTCAAAATGGTATTAGATCCCATCATATTCAAGTGATTTTTCTGACCATTCAAGAGTCCATCTGTAATAACCCTTACCACTAAATATAAACTATGAAAAACATGTAAAGGACATTTTTATACACACAATTACTCATAAAGAGAAAAAAGAGGTGAAAGAACTTTAAAACCATATAGTACATCCTGATCGTGACAACGGTAAAGGAAGTGGGTGCAACCTATTCATGAACCTAGGAAAGCATGAAATTACTCATTGTTATTGAGGCCAAAATCTGTATTAGTGTCATGTTCTATAATACATTTCGACTCCAAACACCTCTGTCTCAGTTTCCTATTGCCAACCCTTTCATTCCAAGAGAATGAATCCAGGGCAAAATATTCTAACCCATCTGTATTGCCATTATAAATTGAAATAAAGTGATGGGGAACCGAATAGGAGAGGTCTCGGTTAGTGATCATGCTAAGATGTTTGAATGTTAGTTTGTGAACTGGTAGTGTGGTACTGCCTGTACACATTTTTGAACAAGGGCAAATTAATGCATATACCACAAAATTACTCCTGCATGTGAGATGTTCGGTAATGTGTAACTTCGCCCCTGTAGACGGGCTATCAAAGCACTTTTAATTTAGGCCATAGTTGCAGGCCTTACACTTTGTACATTTATAAAACCCTTGTTGTGTAAGAAAATATACTCGATCTGTCCAGGACTTACATTCACTTTTAAACAATCCATCACATAATGAGGGTGCCTCCAAAAGATTAAAGACCGTCTTCTAGGTAGAAGTCCACCAATTACCAGATCTGTCTCTTTTAATAAGTTTCCAATGCTTGCGGAGTATGGTTATAATCTTTGTATGTGCTATAGTGTATGTTGCTATAAATCTAAACTTCTCATCACCTTCTATAGGTTGGATTTATGCAGGTAGGTCTTCTGCACTTTTCTCTGCACTGTTTACAGCACTTTTTCTGTTTTGTGAGGTATTTTGATGTATTTTACCTGTACTGTGATGCTTATGAAATTTTGGGCACTTGCCTAGGCTTTGAAAGAATTGAGATCTATTATATAATGAATGGACTTGGCCTGTTTGCAATTATGATGATATGGGCATTGCTATAACATTCAACATTGCACAACCTCCTTCATGTATATAATTTTATCCTGTTGTCTTTGATCAATAAACTGCGGTATAGCATTTGCTTGGCAATTGGTAGATTATTGACATGGGTACAAGAACATGAATGGAATTTGGGGGTATGGCATAGAGGGGCATTTACCTTTTTAAAGAAAGTTTCATTGAATTTTTATTCTGTGGATCTAACATGCCCCATTCTTGTTCTATACACAGGAGTATGCATTCACTGATCTCAGTCTCACTATCCTGGTATTTTACACACATTGGTCGAATTAGAATATGAACTGTCTCGAGACTTTCCGTACAGCCCAGATATTGCCTCGGTAGTATGGTACTATGTGAGCAATATGAGATTTTAACAAGGATGTAGATATATGAATTATGTAATTTTTGTATATATTTATCCGTATGGAATTTTGGCACATTGTCTATGTGGGGGTATTTATAGAGCGCACTATTACTCCAAGGAGTGTCCTGGCGCTAAGAGCTGAAAGAGTAGCAGCGGGGAAGGAAAGGTTATGGGCATGAGTAGAGCCAGGTTTTCAGTTTCTTCCGGAACAGAGGTGTCGATTCAACGTTTCTTAGATGGAAGGGCATTTCGTTCTAGAGGGCAGGTCCAAGGCAGGAGAGAGCCTTGCCCCCTGTCCTCGACTTTCTAACCCGGTAGGTGTTAGCTAACAGCAGGTTGGAGGAACAGAGAGTTCTTCGTGGGGCATAAATGAGATCTTGCTTTCGAGGTACTCTGGTCCTGTCCCATAAAGGGCTTTCTGGGTAACAAGCAGGGTCTTATAGATTAGTCTTTTCCTTACTGGGAGCCAGTGAAGACTCCTCAGAAGGTGGGACACATGCGCATTCTGGGGAAGCTCAAAGATGGTACGGGCTGCTGCATTCTGGGCAACCTGAAGCCTGTCCAGCAAATAACTAGGCATGCCCAGATAGAGGCCATTCGCATAATCCAGCCGGGATACAATCAGGGCTTGAATCACCTGTTGTCTGGCAGCTCTCAACAGAAAAAATTGAAATTTCCGCAAGAGACGTAACAGGGTAAAGCAGGTGCCTACCACAGCATTGACTTGGGCGCGGAATGGCAACTGGTTGTCCACTATGAACCCCAGATTTTTCATTACCGAGTTGTTGTTAGCCATGGGGGCTGGCGCGTCCGCTGGCCAGAAGACCTGCAGCGGTGCCTCAGCGCCCTTGCCGAAGAAGAGTAACTCTGTCTTCCCTGCATTACATTTCAGCTGATTCGCAGCCATCCACCTGAAAACCGCTGAAAGGCAGGCACTGATTGACAAACCAGGACAGGGCTCGTTGTTCTTCCATGTAAACAACAGCTGCGTGTCATCTGCATAAGACACAATTTTGGCACCCAGCGATTCTGGAGGTAGATGTTAAACAGGATTGGACTCAAGGCCGAACCCTGCGGGACCCCAACCTTCAGCCAACGCGAGGTGGCAGATTAGGGAGTAGGGCACATTTGCACTTTTATGAAGCTCTGTAATGGTTAGAAAAGCAATGCATGAATTGTGAAATAGATTAAGTACATGAACTGAAATGCAAGTTTGATGCTAGTATTTTGTCCATGTTCATGCCTGCTTGAATGTATATTTTCACAGTTGGTTGGGCTTGTAATTACTTTGACAAAGGCTTGCTTTTAAGCTGAAATGTATCAGAGCAGTTTGAGTCCACGTGCAGTCAATAAAAAACGATTGGGCATGCTTCTGGAGTGCAAGCTGTTTTTCTGGTCATGAACTGGAGTTGGATAGAATTTATATATATATCTATATTCACTGAAAAAACCATAGGTTTCAGGGGCGTTATAGTTAGTTGGACATTTCACTCGTACAAAACCATAGAAATTCCACCGTTATAGTTAGTTCAGCTAACTATAACTCGTGCGCCCCCAATGCACTGCTGATGACGTCACATATTACATCACTCATGACATGGTCAGTGACATCACTCATGACATCTCAAATGACATCACTGATGACATCACTGAAGACATCATCCTTGTGATAGAGTGGCAGACCTCCTCTCACCCTAATATAACCTTTGATACACAAACTCAAAAATACAAACTAACATTTTCAAAACAATGGACATACCAATACCAGTTACAACACACCTATTCAGTAATTCCAAGATCTACACACACATCCACTCATTCACCAACAGTCCCTATACAGTCACTCATACATGTACTCACTCATCATATGTACTCATACACCTATACATCCTGTTTCACACCACCACTCATCCATAGAGTTACTCACACACATAGTCACACATGCAAACAAAGTATCAAACATCCATTTACTTGCATATACAGTTATACACACACTACCACACTTACTTCTACAGAAACTTACACATACTTACTCTCTTAAACAATCACTTATAGAAACACCTACTTATTTGTACAGGAACTCTTCCAATCTCTCACTCACATATACTCACTTATATACACCAATACTCACATATACTAGTTTAAAACATATTTAGTTACTCATAAAGACACTATTGAGACAGTCATTCAATCACTAACACACCCATACACATACTCATCCACCTATACAGTCCTGCACACATGCTGTCTTCAACACATTCAAACAGTGAGTCACTCATTCATGCATCTATGCACTAAGTAATACCCCCACCGAACCATACAGACACTCAGACACTCATACTGATACTCAAAAAACCAACTAATAACCCATATAGACACTCATGTAGCTACTCACCAACCCATGCAGCCACTTGTACACAAAGTGAGAGACTGATACAGATATTTTCATATTTAAACATTACTCACTAACCCATGTATTCACTAAGATACACTTAGTCAGTTATACAATCAATTTTACAAAAAAAATCATCCATTTAGACACTTATATACCCATTTATTCTTCCATTGACCTTGAGATATACATATATAAAAACATATTTAATTTTCAGAAAAACACACATTCACTGGATGATGTCATCAGTGATGTCATTTGAGATGTCATCAGTGATGTCATGAGTGATGTCACTGACCATGTCATGAGTGATGTAATATGTGACGTCATCAGCAGTGCATTGCGGATGCACGAGTTATAGTTAGCTGAACTAACTATAACGGGGGAATTTCTATGGTTTTGTACGAGTGAAATGTCCAACTAACTATAACGCCCCTGAAACCTATGGTTTTTTCAGTGAATTTCTAAGGTTTTTTAAATGCTAATTTCTAACTATAACGTGCCTAAAACCTATGGTTTTTTCAGTGAATATACATATATTTATTATACTATGTATACATGTGAAAATGTCTCGGTCCCCTGTTTGCCTCGGTGGCACGGAAAAATGGGTGGAACTGACGTCAGCACGCCGACGAGGTCCTCTTATGGCTCCGATGACGTCATACGGTGTCGCGAGCGGAGCCGTGCTATTATGACGTCCTCGTTGACGTGGGAGAGCTAGGAAAGAATTTCTGTGGAATGCTGGTGCAGGGGATATTCACCTAAGTGTTCAGGCTAGTCCTTTGGGAGCAACTGTTTATGTTGCCACTCCAGAAACCGAAACCAGTGATCCGAGGGCAGAGGGCCTGCAGATGGCACACGAGGTGGGGTGCCCAGTCGTGTGCACCGGCGGGGCAGGGAAGTGACAAGCACCACAACCCACAAAAAAGGTAACGAGGGCACTGAATAACACCGGATCTTCTCTTTGTATCTGGCAGGAACAACTAAGTTAAAATGCCCTAGTACCAAAATGTAGAATTAGTGCTACAACGGTCTTCAAGAGGACCTGCGATGCCGCTTCTGCCTCCCGTACCCTGGAGGCGGCACATGGGTCACGCGGTACGGTCATACTGCGGTGGGACGCACACTCGTTGACCTCTCATGGCACTGCTCCACACTTCAGGGAGGACGCTTTCCATTAGCTATGTTTTCTGATGACATGTCGCGCCGGCCCCGTCCAACAACAGAACTCCTTTAGATCCAAACAGACTCTTCCACTCTCTCACCGGAAGTGAAACCAGGCCACGCGGACACTTTCACAATACAACAGCCGGGAATGCACTTTTCGGTAAAAACCACATTCCTTCCTCCTAATTAATCAAATAAACGTCTCACTGAAGAACAGGGGCCAGCTTCGATCGGTAAACAGCCGTTACAACTACTTTTTTACTTTGCGATACCATTACAATGCATGCATTACCACGCATGCGTTGTACATCACGAAGTCATTACTACGCATTTTTTAGAACGCATGGTCATTTACCACGCATGCCTTTACAACAAATTTTGTTGTAAAGGTATGTATGGTAAATGACCATGCGTTCTAAAAAACATGTAGACGATCCATGTCGTTGTAAGGAAGCAGAGGCTGTTCCGTTCCTCACAACGACGTGCACCGCCCCTCAGAGATGACGTGAAGCAGGAACCACGAGGAGAGAGGAACCATGAGGAGTGAGAGGTAAGGGGGATTGGGCATGGGGTGGGGGTTTCTTTTCTAGGGTTTAGGGTAGTGCAGTGGTGTTTGGGTAGTATAGGGGGTCATGCTGGGGGTAGTGTTTTAGGGTTTAGGGTAGTGCAGTAGTGTAGGGGGTCGTGCTGGTGGTAGTGTTTTAGGGTTTAGGGTAGTGCAGTGGTGTATGGGTAGTGTAGGGGGTCATGCTGGGGTAGTGTTTTAGGGTAGTGCAGTGGTGTTTGAGTAGTGTAGGGGGTCATGCTGGTGGTAGTGTTTTAGGGTTTAGGGTAGTGCAGTGGTGTTTGTGTAGTGTAGGGGGTCATGCTGGGGTTAGTGTTTTAAGGTTTAGGGTAGTGCAGTGGTGTTTGGGTAGTATAGGGGGTCATGCTGGGGGTCGTGTTTTAGGGTATAGGGTAGTGCAGTGGTGTTTGGGTAGTGTAGGGGGTCATGCTGGGGTTAGTGTTTTAAGGTTTAGGGTAGTGCAGTGGTGTTTGGGTAGTATAGGAGGTCATGCTGGGGGTAGTGTTTTAGGGTTTAGGGTAGTGCAGTAGTGTAGGGGGTCGTGCTGGTGGTAGTGTTTTAGGGTTTAGGGTAGTGCAGTGGTGTATGGGTAGTGTAGGGGGTCATGCTGGGGTAGTGTTTTAGGGTAGTGCAGTGGTGTTTGAGTAGTGTAGGGGGTCATGCTGGTGGTAGTGTTTTAGGGTTTAGGGTAGTGCAGTGGTGTTTGTGTAGTGTAGGGGGTCATGCTGGGGGTAGTGTTTTATGGTTTAGGGTAGTGCAGTGGAGTTTGGGTAGTGTAGGGGTCGTGCTGGGGATAGATTTAGGGTTTAGGGTAGTGCAGTGGTGTTTGGGTAGTGTAGGGAGTCGTGCTGGGGGTAGTGTTTTAGGGTTTAGGGTAGGGCAGTGGTGTTTGTGTAGTGTAGGGGTTGTGCTGGGGGTAGTGTTTTAGGGTTTGTTAGTGCAGTGGTGTTTGGGTAGTGTAGGGGGTAGTGCTGGGGTAGTGTTTTAGGGTTTAGGGCAGTGCAGTGGTGTTTGTGTAGTGAAGGGGGTCATGCTGTGGGTAGTGTTTTAGGGTTTAGGGTAGTGCAGTCGTGTTTGTGTAGTGTAGGGGGTCGTGTTTTAGGGTATAGGGTAGTGCAGTGGTGTTTGGGTAGTGTAGGGGGTCATGCTGGGGTTAGTGTTTTAAGGTTTAGGGTAGTGCAGTGGTGTTTGGGTAGTATAGGGGGTCATTCTGGGGGTAGTGTTTTAGGGTTTAGGGTAGTGCAGTGGTGTTTGTGTAGTGTGGGAGGTCATGCTGGGGGTATATTTAGGGTTTAGTGTAGTGCAGTGGTGTTTGGGTAGTGTAGGGAGTCATGCTGGGGGTAGTGTTTTAGGGTTTAGGGTAGTGCAGTGGTGTTTGGGTAGTGTAGGGAGTCGTGCTGGGGGTAGTGTTTTAGCACTAATTTTTCTTTCTACAGCACTAACCATAATTTCTATGACAAAATGAACCCCCTCATTTTGTTCCTTTTTAAATTAAATGTTTTAAGTGTTACCAGTTTATTCCAATCAAGATGGCTTCAGGTGTGCCATAATGTTGTCATAAGTAAGACTGTTAGCGCTCTAGTTGTTCTTTAGAACACTCTGGGAAGCTGCAGTAGAACACAAAGGCATCAATTGACAGGCTGCTCCTGTTGAAATATAACAGGAAGATATTTGAGATCACACTTGAAACATGTCCTAATTTTTCTTTCTACAACATTAACCATAATTTCTATGGCAAAATGAACCCCCTCATTTTGTTCCTTTTTAAATTAAATGTTTTAAGTGTTACCAGTTTATTCCAATCAAGATGGCTTCAGGTGTGCCATAATTTTGTCATAAGTAAGACTGTTAGCGCTCTAGTTGTTCTTTAGAACACTCTGGGAAGCTGCAGTAGAACACAAAGGCATCAACTGACAGGCTGCTCCTGTTGAAATATAACAGGAAGATATTTGAGATCTCACTTAAAACATGTCCTAATTTTTCTTTCTACAGCACTAACCATAATTTCTATGGCAAAATGAACCCCTCATTTTGTTCCTTTTTAAATTAAATGTTTTAAGTGTTACCAGTTTATTCCAATCAAGATGGCTTCAGGTGTGCCATACTTTTGTCATAAGTAAGGCTGTTAGCACTCTAGTTGTTCTTTAGAACACTCTGGGAAGCTGCAGTAGAACACAAAGGAATCAACTGACAGTCTCTGCCCTTGTTGGATGTACATGTTTTACTGAGAATGTCAGACTTCATTCTCACATGACTGAGAAAGATAATGTGAATTTACAGAAAATATGCTCTCATTTTAGCTTCTGGAGCACCTTCCAAAACTGTATGGGACAAGCATGTGAAAATAGTTCTCTCAAACATGATTCATGATATCCCAGCAGAAGGTTTTTCACAGGGTAAAATCACCTTAGAACACACCACAATTCCTGAAATTAGTATGGTACCATCAACAAATGAATTCTAATGTAACTAAAGTCTGTGATCACCCTTTATAGTTCTCCTTTTGGTAACCCTCAAAATCTTCGATTCACTACAATGCATTTCAATGGGGTACTATCATTTATATTGGTCCCAAGATGGCTGCCAGCAATTCCAGGATGAAGTGCTGACAGCCAATCAGATCTCACGATGACATGTGTGGTTAGGCTCCGCCCAGATATATATGTGTTTTCTTTTTCAAATTTCTCAGGAACTACTGAACGGATTTACACCATTTAAGCAAAAGGCACGACTCTGAACCAAGGGCTACCTTTTTGGCAAATTTGGTGTAATTCCGTTCAGCAGTTCGGGCTGTAGCTGCGACTAAAGGTTCCTATGGAAAATTGCGTGGGGAAAACACGTTTTGGGACCCCCCTTTTTTCTTGCCCCCTAGACTTTCAGGAGAGGAGCGGACCGGACCGGAGCGCCCCAACAAGTTGGAAAATTTCACAAAGATTCGTCAACCGGCGCCAACGTTATTTCAAATAGAATGTTGCGGATTTCCTATGGAAAATAGGTCCTAACTATAACTATCTACTGGCGACCGCCAGTAGATAATATATATATATATATCCAACAACACCTCTACTCCACAAAGGAAAGAGCACGCGCACGAGAGTAACTAGGTATACAGCCTTTTATTTCATCAAGCCTCCTCCGACCCGGCAAGCAAGACACGTTTCGGCTGTCACATCAGCCTTCCTCAATATATATTACATATATATAGACAGAGAGAGAGAGAGAGATAGAGAGAGAGAGATTTTTAATCTGCTCTGATGATGATTTACAGCATTTGGAATTGCATCTGTTTCTTCAAAGGTGAGGTCATAATCATTGCATTTGATGTGTGAGTTATTGATTTCATGGTTGTTGTGCATGTTACAGATTTTTCTCCTACCCATAACTTTCCCATTTCAGTGGTTTTTGGTTTTAATATGTAACCATAACTGGACTTTAACTGTATTTTTGGGTGAATTTCCGAGGTTCTTTTATGAGTACGTTGAGCTGTTATTACTGATGCTAACCATAACTTTGCTTTAATCTTTGGCTTGTTTTACAGGAAAACATAGATAGATAGATAGATAGATAGATAGATAGATAGATAGATAGATAGATAGATAGATAGATAGATAGATAGATAGATAGATAGACAGACAAAAGATAGATAGATAGATAGATATGAGCAGATTTGTTTTGTATTTTGTAATAGGCTCTTAATTACCACTATTGACTGTGAAGAGAACCATGACTCACAAGAGGTGTTAGTAAATAAAGGTATTTCAGCAGAACCAGAGCACGGGGGTTACACATCCAGACAGTGAGATAGAATCTCCTTAAACATCCCTCTATGAAATAATTACCTGCAAGCTAACATTATTGCAGTCAATATGATCAACCAGCCAATATTTCAGTGGCGTCTCTGACACGGGTGTCATGGCACGTCGCAATGTGTGAAACTTTCTAATAATTACCTTGACCTCTCTATGGCAACATAGAAAAATAATTGGCTGGAAAAGGGACACCTGAGTAACCCATGACGGGAAGTGTTCATATTTCTTCTTGAGATGGCATGTTGCAGTATCAAGGAAAGGAGCTCTGTGTTTCAAAACCCCATGTGATTGACATGCACATCAAGAAAGGAGCACTATTCAGTAATCACAAAAAAACAGGTGGGAAATGCTGCAACATTAAATTATGAAGCAACACACAATCAATGAATAATGTTAAAAGATTTGATCCAGTGAAAGAGTACTTATAAAAAATGTTTTTTCTTGTCTACTTAATCTACACTAATTGAATCCTCCAACCGTACTAGGACCGTTATGATTAGATGATACATTTAAATTCAATTACCACAGAGGTAATGATCCTCTGATGAATCTTTCTCCACCGATAGGAGGGGTGGAAATTAGGGTGACTAACCTCACTGTTAGCTGTCCAGTTAGGACCACTATTGACAGCCAATTGACAAGTTCTAAATCAAATTTAAATACACCACTCTTAAGACCATACTATTGAATCAAAGAATAGCAACTGGAAATCCCAACTTCCTAAAGAAGTTAAGACGTGTAAGAACTATACAAACCAATAACTCTGCAGTCACTACACATAACAAGAGAAGCAACACCTGATGTTCTGTCAGGGCTTGTTGACTCTCTCTACAATACATTTAAATCATCAATGCGAATTAACAAGACTAAAATAATAGACTCGGTCATATTTTAAATATGGATTATTGTATTAGAGAAACAAAGTTCATCATTATCAGCAATTGCTTCAGCAGTGCAGGTAGAAATATAACAGATTTAATAATAATGTCAAGCATTTAAGCATGCATTTCAAATCAAGAATAGTCACAGAATTTACAAAGTCCGACAACCAAATGGGCAGAAGGATAGCTCATAGACTAACAGCTACATTTATAAGGGGATGGAAAGAATTCAATTAAAATCCATTAAGGGTGAGTCCATTAGCAAAAAGATTCTAGAAAAATTCGGCATAAAGTGCAGTCTATATGCCACTGACTGTAGCATAGACTCGACAGTCCAAAGTTAGCAAAGAGTTGAAAAAACAAATAGCATCCAAATCTGTCTAAGTCCGTAATGCGATTTAGCATGCATTGGAAAACATCTCAAAAAGAAAGTCTATGAGATGTGAGTGTAAAGGTAAAAAGCAAAAGAAATCTGCGTCTGCAGGGTCCGAGTTGCCCCTCATTTGGGGTTTCTTCTTTTATAAGTTCTTTGGTAAAGTCCTAGTAACATCACACCACCATTGAAAGACTATCACATGGTTATGGCCCCATCATGTCACCTAAAATAATTGAAACATTGAGCAAATTTCCTATGCTTGTCATGAGAAACGAAACTTTGTAAGTCCACATAGGCCCAACGTTGCTAAAAAGAAATACAAAGTTGCAGTTTACAGTCATGGCTAAAATTCTTTTCCACAGTAACATTTTCGCTGTGAACTTTCCAAGAGTAATGAAAATATGTCAAGGTACAGAAGTGTACAGAACAAACAAGTTACTTTACTCTTGCAAAGAACAATCCCTTATATTAACCCTTTCGCTGCTAGGCCTCCCCTCCCCCCCGTGCTAAGCCTTTTTTTGGCTATTTGGGGTAGTTCACGCTTAGGCCAGTGTAACATTTTGTCCACATAAGGTATCCACGCCAAATTTGCATCCTTTTCTTCTAACATCATGAGGAAAAAATTCTGAATTCAGCAAGGGGTCATTTGTGTAGATTCTTAAAGGTTTTTTTTTATTAGAAACCAACAGTTGAAAATTAGAAATATTGAAAATAAGTTGAAAAAACAGCCATTTGTGCCAACATTTTCACCTGTAACTTCTTCTAAGTATGACAGATTTTTAAAAGCAATATACTGTTACATCTGCTGGACCCTTCTGGTTGTGGGGATATATAGGACTTGTAGGTTGACCAAGAACCCGAAGAACCCAGAGCCAATAACTGAGCTGCGTCTTGCAATGGTTTTTCATTTTGTACCGGGTATATAGCAATTCATTTGGTAAATATAAAGAGTGAAAAATAGGTATCAAGGACACCTATGTATTTCCGAAATGGGAACAAAATATAGGGTTTAAAAGCAGTAGTTATTTGCACATCTCCGAAATTATGGGTAACCATACTAGCATTTGAATTATAGGAAATTTTTCAAAGTGACTTGTTTTTTACACATTGTCTTACATTTTGAAGGCAGCTAAATTTGAGGTTTGCAGGGGATTCTGGGTAGGAAAACGTTGGGGGAACCATGCTAGCCATACATACCTGGACTCCCCCGGGTGTCTAGTATTCAGAAATGTCTGGGTTTGGTAGGTTTCCCAAGATGGCCGCCGAGCCCGGGACCAGAAACGCAGGTGACTCCCTCGCATTTTTATTGGGAGACCTGGGGGAACGCTGGGTGGTAGGAAATTTGTGGCGGACCAGTGATCCCTCAACTTTCCTACACAGAAAAATGAGGAAAATGTGATTTTTTTTTTAGCTATATTTAAGATTTGCAGAGGATTCTGGGTAGGAAATTTTTGGGAGATCCATGCACACCACACCTCCCTGGACTCCCCTGGGGGTCTAGTTTTCAGAAATGTCTGGGTTTGGTAGGTTTCCCCAGATGGTCGCTGAGCCCGGGACCAAAAACACAGGTGACTCCCTTGAAAAACCAGTTCATTTTGTGATAGATAGGTGAGCACCTGTGATTTTGGTCCTGGGTTTGCAGACATCTAGGGGAAACTAAAAAAAATGAAATTTCTGAAAACTAGACACCCGTCGGAGTCCAGGGAGGTGTGGCTTGCATTAAACCCCCCACATTATCCTTCCCAGAATATGTATTAAAAAAAATCCAAATCCCTGGTGCCTAGTGGGCTTTCTGCCCCCCCAGGGGCAGATCACGAACTATTGCCCCCATCTACCTCCTTTGCGGGGCAAAAAGGCTGTGACAATTTTTGGGGGGGCATTGGCATGCCCATTCTGGGCAGCCCCCACTGCTACATATAGAAAAAAGCAAAGTCTCTGAGGCCCCCAGGGGGCAGAAAGACTGTGGAATATTTTTGGGGGGTGGGGGAATTGGCATGCCCATTTTGGGCAGCCCCCACCCATATATACATAAAAAAATAATCCCTGGTGCCTAGTGTGCTTTCTGTCTCCCCTCGGGGGAAAGCCAGGGGCTATTGCCCCCATCTGCCTCTGGGGGAGGAAAGACTGTGGATTATTTTTTGGGGAGTGGGGGCATTGGCATGCCCATTTTGGGCAGCTTCCATCCCTACGTGTAAAAAAAGCAATCCCAGGTGCCCAGTGTGCTTTCTGCCCTCCCGAGGGGCAGATCAGGGCTATTGCCCCCATCTGCCTCCTGTGGGTGTAGAGAGACTGTGGAATCTTTTTGGAGGGGGTGGGGGCATTGGCATGCTCATTTTGGGCAGGCCCCACCCCTATATCCATTTTTAAAAAAATCCCTGGTGCCTAGTGTGCTTTAAGACTGTGGAATTTTGCAGGCGGGGTGGGGGCATTGGCATGCCCATCTTGGGCAGCCCCCACCCCTAAATATGCCCTAAAAATAAATCGTTGGTGCCTCGTGCGCTTTCTGCCCCTCCGGGGCAGATTGGGGGCTACGGCCTCTATCTGCCCCCCCGGGAGGGGGCAGAAAGACTCAATATGCCTAAAAAAATAGGGGGAGTAAAGGCCCTTGCCCAAGGGGCCGCTCCCCCCATCCTGGTGTGCAGTGGGTGGCTCCCTGCTTTGGGATCGCCCTCCTGAGGCAATCCCAAAGCAGGGATCCACTAGGAAGGGGTACCATTGGAAAGGGGAGATTCTCCCCTATCCAATGATACCTCTCCTGTCTTTCTACATGCTCGGGGGGGCTGAGATAGCCCCAAGAGCATGAAGAAAGGGAAACTGAAATGAGCCTATCAGCTCATTTCAGTTTTGGTTTCACTGAAATTACGTCAGCGCGACATGCGCGCTGATCGTCATTTTAGGGAAACCAACTAAACAGCCAAGCCTGTTTAGGGGGAAAGGAAATTTCTCTGGTGTCTGCACCAGATGGATTTCCAGTGCCATGGCGTCGGTCGCGCGGGAGCCGTCCGACGCACATGAGCACTTTTACGTCTGACGGTTCCCTCGCGTCCGACGCATGGAAAGGGTTAAATTATGGGAAAGATCAATGCCATTGACAAAGCATCTTGAAGAAGAAAGGCCTTTAAGTTAGCATTGCATGGTTAAATGAAATTAGCTTTAAATCTACCTTAATTGTAATGAATTTAAATCAATTCACATAAAAATATATAAACTTTCACGAGTATTATTATATGAAATGCCTAATGTTAAAATATGCTACTTACACACATTTTTCACATTAATCTCATAAATGCACGTTTTTCAACTTTCAGAATTCTAATCTCGTTTGAATGTTTTCATATTCTATAACATCTCAAATATCGGTCTGTAAAATATCACATTTTGTAATTCATTGTTTACGTATTTGTGCACCGATTTTTCTAAACTATGCATATTAACAATAGGCTCATAAACAGAAAAAAGAGAAAGACTACTCGCTCATCTTCCCTTGACTATATCTAACAAACAACAAGAGTGAGGACTTGTTTAACTGCCATATGACCCTATGGAGACTCTCACTTACAGAATTATAGGGGGGAAACCTTCAGGGTTTATAAAAGAACCCTCACTCACCAACCTAGTTGGTGACAGGCTTCATCATTGGGTTGCCACCCTGGAAGCTGAATACCTCCAAGTTGGGCTTCGACGCTTGATTGCAGAGGAGTTGGTGGGTTTAACTTTTTTTGTGAAATGAAAAAGTGTAAGTGATTTAAAATTGACTCAACAAGTACTCACTCTTGTTGTTTGTTAGATATTAACAATAGGCACAGTATCACTAAGCACAAACTTCCATTTATAAGCATAACTTTCATTAGTACAACTTCATTTATATGTTTTAATATTATTCTACGTATGTTTTCTTCAGCTCATTTTTAAAAGCATACTTGTACAATGCGTCTACTACACTAGTCTCTGTTTCATGTATCCCTATCTATATTGTGTAATGAAAAATGTCAGCCTTCCTGTGTAATCTAGCTATAAATGTATGGTATATTATAATTTTCAAAATCTCACTACATCAGTATGCTGAAATAACTGGCGATTTAAGATACAATAAATTGCTCAGGATTTAAATCTTTCTGAGCTTTAGTCACCAGATAAGTAACAGAAAAAGAAGCAACAACTCCAAAGACTGTATACACATAGAATTATATAGAATTAGATCACTGGGATGTCGAGAGCTCTATTGAAAACAATAGGGATGCAGCGTGCTTAACTCTCTCTTATAGGTTCTGTATCATCAATAATCTAATGACCCAGTCTGCACTCTGCCCCCTCCTTTTCAGTGGAGTGAGAGAAGAAGAGGATGTGGGTGTCATGATGCAAAGCAGGGTTCCCATTCATCCTACTCAGCTGTCCTGTCTCTGTCATGCATCTTCAGTGTGAGCCACTTGAGGAAAGGGACATGTCTGTCAGTGGCGGCTCCTTTGCTATGGCGGAGGAGCATCGCCCCACTGCTTTTAAGCACTGCGAAGAAGAAGCATAAAATGATAACTGTAATTTATTCACATTTTATGCTTCCTGCTGCTTTGCAGGCGGGCGGGTGGGCTCCTCTGCTCTTGGAGCAAGGCAGGGGAGAGTGGTTTGCCCACTCCTAAGTGCGCAGTGACTGTGTGGTCAGCCCTCTCGGGCTGCCCAAATCAGTCATGCACACTTTCCCGTTCTCCATGCAGGATGCATTACAACATGAATAGAGAACAAGCCCAGGCTCCCATTCCTGGGTTGAGTGTCCAACCAGGACGCTCAAAACCAATCACAACTCTGCATTGCAGCATTGTGATTGGTCTGGGGAGCCTGGGTGCCTACCAATCACAATACTGCATTTCAGTGTTGTGATTGGTCAGTGGGGCCTGGCTGTGCTTCCCGCCAAGACAGAGAAGGGCAGGAGTGGAGACGCGGGACCCGGCGCAACGGTAAGTTTATTTTATTAATTTGTTATGTCGTTTTTTAAAATATTGTGACTTCCGCACTACCCCCCACACGACCTGCTCACCCCACCACCCGCGAGCCATGCTGGCCGCCGCTGATGTCTGTCACCCTTGCCTCACCCCAGTCAAATTGTAAAAGCAAAGCAGATTGGAAGAGCAGAGCGATAAGCAACAGCTGTGAAGGCTTTTAACTCCCTCCTTCCAGGCCTCTAGCTATCAATGAAAGTCAGTTGCGACTCTGGCGGTGCACCTCTGCAACAATACTCTCATTCTGTGACGGTTCTTAAAATACAAAAGTTGTACTAATGTTTTATGGTGTAATAATATTTATCCTTGAATTTGAAATAGTTCTACGTAAGAACACCTTCAGCGAACTTAATTATAAAATCAGTAAGCATTCTTACATAACATAACATAGTTCTGTGCTGGCATTGAGCAAAGATTTCAAAACTTCTAATAACAACTTCTTTGGGCATGACAATTTACAGTACTTCCACATATCTGCCATTTTATGTATGTATCATCATTATCGTCAGTCTGAAGCAGCAATCTAAAGAAACACCCAAACAAATGGCCAAAATATTAATGCACAATAAAACATTTTAATGAGAAAAAAAAATCATACATGTATTAGAATAGTTGATTTGAAAGGGAAGAAAGAGAAAGAAATACCCTCTTCACCATGCGCCTACAATTTTTCAAAAAGTGCTATCCATGATACAGCAAACATATATTATAAGAACTGCACTAATCGCTTAAAGTACATTACAGTACGTGGAAGTTGTCATGATTTTAAATTCAAATTGGGTCACAAGATGACACTGGTGGCCATGTAAACCTATTTGAATTCTACAGGATATCTTCAAAAACCTTTCCTCAGGGTGCAAATAATTTAAATTAGAACATTTGAATGTTGAGCGCTCTATTGATGATAGTGGGGTGACTCAGGACCAATAAAAGGTAGTATGAGTCTGATACAGTGTTTTCTTAGCCCACTTGCTTACCATTGGTCATCCGACTGACCTTTCTGTCCGACTGTGAGGTGAAGGAAGTTAGCATTAATCATCAATCAAAATCAATTAACAGTGCAACCCATTGGCTACACAATGAGGACCAGGAATCTGTAGCTATGGGTTAAAATGATTATTAAAAATTAAAAATTAAGTTCAAATAAACAACTCTTAAAACCATGCTGTAGAAATACAGAATAGCCTCAGACAAGCCAAGCCTGTGAAAGAAATTAAGTCCGACTGGTATAAGACAGACAAGCAATTCGGTCACAGCGATACAAAAAATTAAAAAGAACACTTGATACTCAGAGAAGGAATAGGCCTCTTTTTCCCGCTTTCCCTCCTCCCGCAGTGTTGTTACAACGCGGTCGTTACAATGACCGCGTTGTAACAACGCATACCATTACCCCGCAAGTCGTAACAACGACTTGCGGAGGGGGGCGCTGGATGTTGGAATAGTATAATTTACTATTCCAACTCCAGTCTGTGCGGACACTAGGGAAGCCTTCTCCCCCCTCCGCAAGTCGTTGTAACGACTTGCGGGATAATGGTATGCGTTGTTACAACGCGGTCGTCGTAACGACTGCGTTGTAACAACATGCGGGGTGAGGGATGCGTTGTAAGGGGTGTTTACCTCAGAGAAGAGTCGCAAAGTGTGTTGTCTATGCATTAGTAATCTATGTTTCCTAAATCTAGTTCAAAGTAAAAGAATGGTTAGATAACCTAGGTTCCATGAAGGAAATCTGAACAAGGCAAGAAAAGATTGGGTAGGGAAGTGTCAGCATCTCAGAAGCTCCGTCAAGAGTCTTCTATGGGCCAGGGAATAAGTGTTAGCCTAAGCCACACTTAGGAAAGAATCAAATAAGGATGGAGGTCTAAACCTCTCAAGGTTTGGGGAAAATGCTCTGAGCATTCAGCGGAAAGCATCAGGATCTTCAAAGATGGGTCTGAATGGCTCCAAGAGAGATTCTGAAACAAGTCTGGAAAGCATCCGTCTAGAGCGAAAAGGGCATCTGAATTTCTAAGGGGGTGAACACAAAATTATAACACCCAAAGCCTACTAGGCATCACCCTTTTTGTACCCATCCTCAGGGGTCCATTGTTCTTGCCCAATTCTAATGTTGCAGACTACAACATTTTCAGGCTATCCCACACAGGGAACAATATCTCGTTCTCAAGCACACATCAGTTTCCTACAACTGCTCAATAGGCCTTTCAGTTGACGCTCTGGTTCCCCATGTTCTTTCGTCAAGGTTTTTTATCTCAGGCTCTTTCTCTATCTCTAGTACAGTAATGTATCTATTCAACAACTAACAGTCCATGCGAAGTGAA
The DNA here is from genome assembly GCA_963921515.1 of Calotriton arnoldi. NCBI lineage: Eukaryota > Metazoa > Chordata > Amphibia > Caudata > Salamandridae > Calotriton > Calotriton arnoldi. The sequence goes on along the minus strand of CAWUFW010010217.1, from coordinate 490,016 downwards.
TACCTGCAAGAAATGTCACATTAGTAGAAAATGAAGAACAGTTTTATGTAGCAGGGTGAAATACAGGCCTAATTAGGACAAATTAAAGCATTAACTCAAAGGTGAACATTCAACATGTGTGTGCACATTTAAACAAAAATGAATATACGTTTCAAGTGCATTCGATTCACATTACATGTAACATTCATTAAGTCTTCAAAATAATCAATTAATTCCAAACATTCTACCCTCAGTGGTTCAAATGTACTATTTGAATTATAGCCCTTTCGCCTCAGGCTATAACAGTTGTTAAATGCCCTCTCTCCAATTAAAGGTCCTCTTATGCGGCTTATGTCTATAGCTCAGGCTTACAACTGTGAGGCATCCCAAGATTAACCTTGGTTGCTTAGAACAGGTAACAGGGAAATCTGCAGAGAAAAATGTATATGGTCACACACAGGAACACCAAAACAATATTGCAGTTAAGAAATAAATGGCTATCAAAGGGTTTGACTTGGGGAACATGGGGGCCATCAGTTAGTGCCGGTCGCGAGCTCTCTCACTCATGTGGCAACTCAAAACAAAGCTTCCCTGCGCTAGGATGTGCTAGGGTGTCGGGGGCTTCGTGGCAGCATAGCGGCGGGGGAAAGCTGCGGATGAGGGTCTTCTCTTCTCCCCACGGCCTCCGCAGAAGTTTTCCGGGTTTGCGCTCTTCCTCGCCCCGGGACGGCGGTGCAGTCGCAGATCAGTGTGTGGGTGGAGGCGGCAGCACGGCTCAGCAAGGGCCGGCGCGCCACCGCCAGGATCGGCTTCCGGGGCAGCGGGAGCAGTAGAGTGGCAGTCGTGCTCAGGACCATGCTTGTCAGCCCAGACAGAGGCTACCTCCCTATGGTAGGGGAGAGACCAGGAAAGTAGGACCGGAGGATGCGGTTCAAAGCCCCATGATGAACTCGGTAAGGAGAAAAAAGGGGAATTTGCACCAGGTTGTTCCAGGTGGGGCTCCTAAGCTATCTTAAGCACCCTTAACAGACAAGACTACTGCTGAATGTAGGGAGAAGGCAACCTAAAAAGATACCTGAATGCATAAAAAGTACGCTTTCACTTTGTTCCTATTTTAAAGTCCAATCTCAAGCAGTTCAGCCCGTCCCTTCCACTGTAGCTACATGCCCTGTTCCTACACATATTCCTGAAGCTTGTGGATCCTTGAGTGTTATGGAGAACACCGCCACTCCCGCCACTACCGAAAGCGGAAAAAACACTTTATGTTTGGAAAATAGGTTTAGCCCCCTAGCAGCTGCAGAGAATGAGATACTAGACCAGAGAAGTCCTAGGTCTGTGAACATCTTGAACCAATCGCAAGTTCAAAGAGAACCACCTATTGTACCGGTCGACAGACCGAACAATCTTGCACGAAGAAACTACTACCTACCCTGTTAACGGAAGTCAGGGAGAAGTTTGCAGTCTCTGAGCTAAACCAACAGAAGATTCAAGGTGCATGTGAGGTGTTGGGAGGTCTCCTTTGAGGATCTTTCAAAAAAAGTTGACTTTAACAAAAATGAGATCGCAAAACTGAAGGATAGCGATAAAGAGCTCCAGGATAAACTAGAAGTTCTCGAAAACAATGCTACGAGAAATAACATCAGGATCCTGAATGTCCCAGAGGGTCTCGAGGGAGAAAACATCATGGGGTTTACAATTAGCCTCCTAAAAGAATTTAACATGGACATAGAGGAGCATAGCCTAGTAGAGGACCTCCAGAGAGTCCACAGGGACCCTTTTACAAAGAGACCAGGGTAGAGAAACCGGAGAAGGATTTTGGTGAACTTTAAGTCATACTCCATTAAGGAGAAAATCCTTGCCGGGACCCTCAAAGCAGGATCATACAAGAAAGGAGAGTGGTCATACCGTATTAGATCAGACATTTCACGCGCCACACAAGACAGACAATGGGAGTTAGGGAAGTTTATTCAAGAGCTGAGGGGGCTGGGAGCTACTGCCAACCTCTGGTTCCCTGCTTCTCTAAAGGTGATGTGGAATAATAAAATGCACAACATTAGAGACCCCAACGAAGTTAGTAGCCTGATTGATCAGATTAAAGCACATACAAAATAACTTTATCACTATTGCCGCAATGTAGCGAGAGATCTCAAATTAGAGGTAGTCATCGGAATACCTCTTGATTTTTGGGAGGGTTCCCTGGGGTGGGAATGGCAGGAGGGTGATGTCACTAGCAAAAAGAAAACACAAAAAAAAGCACTTTTTATCTCTTCACTGGGTGGGGGAGCATGTGGGTTAAAATAAAAAAAAATCCTCATTTGTCAATATGGCTCAAGTGGACTGCGGGAATGCTTTAGGCTCCCAAACATATATAGTAGGTTTAGGTAACCCAGGTTACTGCATATCTACCTATTTCCCTTACGATTAATTCAGTTAGGCCTGTGCAGTTGAAAATGTTATTTTGTCAATGGCCTCAGAGTTGTCCTAGGAGGAAAAAAATCCTGAGACTCTCGGACTGTGAGGTTTTGTTTGTACAAGAGTCCCACTTGCTCAAAGAGGATTGGGTTGAGATACTTAAAGGGCAGAAGTGGGTTGATCATTGTGTGTGTACCATCCAATCATGCACAGCAAACGGAGTTGTGCTTCTCTTTAAAAAATCCATCCAAGCTATACTAGGAGACTGCACAATTGACCCTCTTGGTAGATGGGCAATAGCTAGGGCTAAAATTCACGGATCTTGGTTGACTTTTGTGTGGTGTTATGGTCCTAACTTGGATGATCCTACTTCACTACGTGCCCTACTCCTCCAACTGGTTGATATCAATGATCCTATAATTTTGAGTGGGGATTTTAATGTAGTTATAGATCCAGTCCAAGACACAACATCTAGGAGATGCCTAGTATGAGAACTGTTCTGAAGCAGCTGATGGCTGACATTGGCCTCACTGATATTTGGAGGCTGATGGGATGTAAGGCAGGGACGGCAGGGGGAAGGTTTACCTTCATAATAAAAAATGTGGTCATCGATAATAGACTTCTTCCTTGTGGACTCAGCCACTAGTAAGAACACTACCAGAGTCACCCACGTCCCAGAACATCTTTCTCACCAATCCTAGAGATTACCCTCAAGAATAGACCTCTTCCTCGTAGGTGGACTTTAAATCGTTCTCTACTTCTCGAACCACATGTAGTGGAGAAGTTGAAAACCACCACCAACGACTTCTTTCTAATTTGGATTCAGCCCCCCTCCATACTGTATGGGACACATACAAGGCCTTCCTAAGAGGTATTTTAACCGGCCTGACTGTTGTACAAAACAGGAAAGTTAGGGAAGATATTAAAAAACTTGAAGCTGCAGTACCTACCCACCAGTTGGAATTTGAACAAACCCCTAGCAATCCAAACGCAGTACAAATCGAACAAAAGTTGCAATCGTCAAGATCGGAGCTTGCTGATTACCTTGAGGCAATTGTTAGGAGGAAATGGGAAACTAGCAGGCTGTCGCACCATGAATATGGGGAGGGGTAAGGTAAATTGCTTGCCTGGAAGACTAAGGCGAACCAGTCAAGGAATCTAATTAAAGATCTTAGGTTTCAAAACTCAGGCAATATAATCTCTGGCGAGGAGGAGATCGAGAACGCATTTGCCCAGTTTTTCCAAGACCTCTATACAGAGGAAGTGATGGTGGGTAAAGAACAAATTGGGGACTTTCTTCAAGACTTGGGGCTTCCATCCCTACAGAGGACTGAGAAAGACAACCTAAATAGCCCCATTAGTCTTGAGGAAATGCTTCAAATCATTAGTGGGCTAAAAAAAGGGAAAGCTGCAGGCCCCGATTCCCTCCCAAATGAGATCTATGTCATATTGAAGGACAAGCTTTCCCTGATATTGCTACAGCTTTTTAACTCTGCTTTTATTTGCAGACAGAGTCTCCCGTTATCCTGGGATGTTGCCACCATAACTATACTCCTTAAACAAAATAAAAATCCAAGGGCCTGCGAATCATATAGACCCATCTCCCTCCTTAACAGTGATTATAAAATATATACCCAGATTCTAACAAAACGACTGGACAAGGTGGCGAGAACCCTAATCCACACTGACCAAAAAGGCTTTATGCAGGGGAGACAACTCCATGAGTTAACCCATGAATTATTAGGTGCAATTGACCTAGCGAGGGAATATGGTAACCCATTAACAGTGATGAGCTTTGATGCTTCCAAGGCTTTCAACAGGGTTAGCTGGCCGTTCCTGTATATGATGATCCAACTCTTTAATTTGGGAGAAGTCTTCTTGGCAGCAATCAAGGCACTATATAAAAACCCATTGGCGAAGATCTTATTGAATGGGAACCTCACTAAGTTAATAAACATCGGTAGGGGGACCAGACAGGGATGGCCCCTTTCCCCCCTCCTGTTCAACATCTACATTGAGCCACTGGCTTGTAAATTAAGGGCATGCTGGAACATCTACCCCTTTATTTGTAATGGATGGTCAAAAAAAATTGGGTTGTATGCAGATGGCCTGATGATCTTTACAGGAGACTTGCCTAACTCTCTTTTTGCAATTTGGGAGATTTTGGAAAGTTTTGGAAAGGTATCTGGGTACTCCATTAATCAGCAAAAAATTAAGTTAATGCAGTGGAACACCCAGTATATGAGTGACTTAACAAGACAAGAAATAAAATATTTGGGGGTCCAAATAATACACATTTTGGAGAAGCTAGCCCAGGTGAACTTGATAAGGTAGTCACCAGTGTTAAAAAACTGCTACAGGCCTGGGGAGCACTCCCATTGTCCTTTCTAGGTAGATCTAATCTCTTGAAAATTTCAATTCTCCCGAAGTTTACCTTTCTGTTTAATGCTATCCCATTAGAATTTAAGAGGTTTTGGTTCAAGAAAGTGCAAGGGGAGTTTACTAGCTTTATTTGGGGAAACAAAAGTCCTAGAATTTCCTCGAAGAAGCTTCGAAGAAAGAAAGAACATGGCGGTATTGCTATTCCAGATCTGTATCAGTACTACCATGCCTTCCATTTGAAGAACTTTCGACAGCTTCTAATGGGTAGTGCTTGTCTGTATCTGTTTTTTAGAGCTCTTACGGCAGGCCCCCCAGATCAAGCAGACTTTTTCCTCCTTGAATTTGGCCATCCCAGATTTTTCAAAAAAGTCAGGCTAAAAATCCTCATAGGTGCATCTAACATCTGGTACCAAGTAAGACTCTCCCTACAAATACCTTACTGCAGCGACCTAGCACCTATATATTCGATTCCCCGGGTACCCCCGATTGCCTTCTAGATTCCTTAGCGACTCCTTTGCGGAAGTGCGGTATCCACAGCTGGGTACAGCTTATAGAAGACAGTAAACTAATCTCGTGGCAGCGACTGCTGGAGATCTCTGAGGGTTCGGTCTCAAAATTTAAATATTACCAACTAGCAAGCTGGGCAAATACCCTGGGAAAGGACGGTAAAGGGAATCCGAAATTGGAGGCTAGGATATGCTCACGACCTCTCTTGCGGAAAGAAGTCGCAGAATGGTACTGGATGCTAATCCAGTCCGGAGAAGAAGTGCAAAATGTGCTGACGGAGATCTGGAGGAGGGAACTGCCAGACCAAGATCTTGAATCACTATAGCAAGTATCTATGTCTCACTTGTGGTCTTATGTGAAATCTGCTCCACTGAGGAAGAACCAGCTTTTTACTATCCATAAGGCCTACTGGACGGCACGGAAATTATCGAAGTTGGGAAGTCCGGAAGTGAAGGAGTGTCCCAAGTGTGGAGAAGACAACGCAAACGATGTTCACATGTTCTGGCAGTGCCCTTCAATCCAGATCTTTTGGCACAAAGTGGGTAAGACTATCTCGGAAATCCTGGGTCAAGAGATCAAGGTGAGCCTGGCTTTGGTAATTTTTGGGGTGGCGTCGGGAGGGGAGGAAAATGGGGGTCTTCTTAAGATTCACAAAGCCCTAATCTTTGTTTTAATTCTCCTTGCACGCAGAGAGTTGTGTATTAAGTGGATTCTTCCCTGTCCCCCTATAGAGGCAGAATGGATCCGATCAGTACTAAAAATAGCGACTCTCGACCGAGTTACCAAGCTAGTTAAGAGAACAAAATTTTGGGACTTTGGGATGACTGGTTTAAGTCATATGTAACTAACTCAATCCACTACGTTTTGAAACATTTTTTTTCCTTTGCTCTTCTTTCTTTTTCTCTTTTCTCCCTCCTCCTATGTTTATGTTGGAAAACCCACGGTCCAATGATTAGAGATATGCTATACAGGTTGCACTGGTTCTGTGGTCACCTATTTGCACCTGTACAGAGGAGTCAGATCTTCCGACTAGGCAGGAGGTTGTTGGTTGGCCTGGGATGGCTTTCTACATCCCTCCCTCGTGGAGAGACCGGTACCCCTTGCCATAGACGGTTAGATCTTTTCTGACGCCCTAGCATAAACTGACAAATGAGGACTAAAATAGAAAGAAAAAAAAAGAAATAAATGGCTTGAAATTCTTAGGTCAAATTGGCTACAAGGAAAAGAATATAATTTTTAAAATGACACAAAAGCGACTGACATGAACAATAATCAGGCTGCACCCAATATACTTGTGAACATGGGTACTACAATGCTAAAGGAAAAACAATGGCTCCTTCAGGGACATTTATAGGCAACTGCATAGTTTTTTTAAATAACCAAATTATCTCTAATAGACTTGCATAATTTGCCAAACTTCGAATTAAAAAACAGTGCACATAGACATGAAGAACACAGCACGGGCAAAAAGGGAGAGCAAATGAGGAATACATTTTCACTCTATATTCATGTTGATTATTACAAAATGTGGTCTTTAGTTGGCAGTTGCTATGCACCCTGTCCAAGTAGGACCCTAACTCTAATCAAATTAAAGGAGTCAAACAGCTAAGATAACACCTGCTCACCCCCTTGGTAGCTTGGCACGAGCAGTCAGGCTTATCTCAGAGGCAATGTGTAAAGCATTTGTACATACACACACAGTTAAAGTGAGTCCACACCAGTTTAAAAAAATAGCCAATTTTCATCTGAATGAAATAAGACCAAAACAAAAAACATCCAACATACACAAGTAAAGATATTACTTTTCAAAGGTTAAATCCATTCAGTCCATTGAAATCAATGGATGCATCACTTTTAGCACAAAGCCTGGGATGCGTCAAAATTTAAACATAAAAACAGGCGCTGGGGAGGTGAGGTGAGGAACTGGAAAAGCAAAGCGATGCATCAGTTCCTTACTTCCGGGGAGATGATGCGTCGGTTCCTTACTGCCAGTGGAGGTGATGCATCGGTTCCTTACTGCTACACAGGGGAGGTGATGCATCGATTCCTTACTGTCAGGGGAGGTGGTGTGTCAGTTCCTTACTGGAAGGGAAGGTGATGCATCAATCTCTGGACACTCGACTTCGGTTTCTAACTGCTGGGCAAAGTTCATGAAGAAATTGGCGCCCAGGGACGATGTGTCGAAAATCCAGACGCGCTGTGTCAATGTGGCGGCGGCGAAGCAGGCACTGCGTTGATTTCACAGCTGCAAAGCAGATTATGCATCGATTCTTTAGCTGCAAAGCGGGTGCTGAGGATGTTGGTGACAAGGTGCTGGGGATTCGGGCTGCAGTGATTTTTCAACCGCACTGCAGGCGCTGCTTCAATTCTTCGTCCACACCGCGGCGATGCAGTGACTTTTCAGCTGCACGGCGGTGTTGCGTCGAGAAAATGGGCGCTAAGAGCCGATGCGTGGGTTTTCTTCTTCAGATCACCAGATTCTACTTCCAAGGGCCCAGAAACTGGATTTGCCATCACTTGGTAAGTCAGAAGAGTCCAGGCACTGGAAGGTTAAGTCTTTGATGGCCTTGAGACTTCTTAAGCGGAGGCAAGCAAGCACAAGTCCTTGGAGAACCTTGGAAGCAAGATGTAAAAAGCAAAGTCCTGTCCTTTCACTCCCAGGACAGAAGCAGCAAGTAGCAGGCCAGCACAACAAAGCAACAAGCACAGTGTCAGTCCCTCCACAGCGTCCAGCTCTTCTTCCTGGCAGATTGTCCTTTAGTCCAGAAGTGTTCTGATTTGCGAGTGTCAGAGGTCCAGTACTTATACCACTTTCTGCCTTTGGAGTAGGCAAACTTTAAAGGGAAGTCTTTGTAGTGCACAAGACCTTTCCTTGACTTTGCTCCAGACACACTACAGGGGGTGGAGACAGCTTTTTGTGAGGACAGGCACAGTCCTATTCAGGTGTCAGTGACAACTCCTACCACCACTCTAGCTCAGGAAGGCCCATCAGCCTGGTGATGGTCCATCAGGATATTCAAGGCACACCTCGGCTCCCTTCGTGTGACTGTCTAGACTAGAGTAAATGCACAAGATCCCAACTGTCATCCTAACCCAGACGTGGATTCTACAGACAGGCAGAGGCACAGAGTGGTTAAGCAAGAAAATGCCCACTTTCTAAAAGTGGCATTTTCAAACACGTAATTTAAAGACCAACTTCACGAAAAGATGTATTTTTAAATTACAAGTTCAGAGACCCCAAACTCCAAATCTCTCAGTTCCCAAAGGGAAGTTACAGTTAAAAGATATTTCAAGGCAATCCCCATGTTATCCTAAGGGAGACTATGGGGTCGATTCCGATCCCGGCCGGAAGCGCACCTAACACTATTTGTCCGGAAAAAATACCAACCGAACGCGTGTTTCCCGACCGATTCGAACAGTCATCCGAACGAGCAAGTACGATGCGCATAACTGCTCAGATTCCGAGCGAGCCGTACTTACCCATTCCAGCTCCAGTTCCCCGCCCGAGCCGGATCCGTAAACGCCGAATCGAGTCACACGGAAGCAAATACACAACACCTTCCGGCCGGACTAGTACGATGCCGAACCCGTCGCTACGTCCGGCACGTCAGAGCATCCGGGAGAGCTGCACATAAGCTCCGATTCGTGCCACAAGACGATCCACGGCTACGAGACGAACAACCCAGCGACGAGTACGAGTCAAAGCAACGAGAAACCTGAACGAGACGAACCAACCATGAATCCCATCGCGCAGGTCCTACCAATACTCTACATCTATTACCGTAACAGGTACGGACGCGTACGGCGCAGACGGTAAGTCAAACACCCACTACACAAGCAAACGACACGTACCCGACATATGTCACACACACATAGGGATGCAGAAATGACGCACACCAGCAACAGCAGAACCATAGGGGCGGGATGGCTAACACCAATGCCATACACACCCATAGGGGCCTGGATGCCTACCACTACCACCACCCCTACTCATGGGGGGCTGGATGCCAACCACTACCACAACCCCTACTCATGGGTGCTGGATGCCTACCACTACCACCACCCCTACTCAGGGGGGGCTGGATGCCGGTCACTACTACCATCCCCACACATAGGGGGATGGATGCCTACCACCAACACCACCCCTACTCATGGGGGCTGGATGCCTACCACTACCACCACCCCTACTCAGGGGGCTGGATGCCTACCACTACCACCACCCCTACTCAGGGGGCTGGATGCCTACCACTACCACCACCCCTACTCAGGGGGCTGGATGCCTGTCACTACCACCACCCCTACTCAGGGGGGGCTGGATGCCTGTCACTACTACCATCCCCACACATAGGGGGATGGATGCCTACCACCAACACCACCCTTACTCATGGGGGGCTGGATGCCTCCCACTACCACCACCCCTACTCATGGGGGCTGGATGCCTACCACTACCACCACCCCTACTCAGGGGGCTGGATGCCTACCACTACCACCACCCCTACTCAGGGGGCTGGATGCCTACCACTACCACCACCCCTACTCAGGGGGGCTGGATGCCTGTCACTACCACCACCCCTACTCAGGGGGCTGGATGCCTACCACTACCACCACCCCTACTCATGGGTGCTGGATGCCTACCACTACCACCACCCCTACTCAGGGGGCTGGATGCCTACCACTACCACCACCCCTACTCATAGGGGGATGGATGCCTACCACTACCACCACCCCTACTCAGGGGGCTGGATGCCTGTCACTACCACCACCCCTACTCAGGGGGCTGGATGCCTATCACCACCAGCACCCCTACTCATGGGGTGCTGGATGCCTACCACTACCACCACCCCTACTCAGGGGGGCCTGGATGCCTGTCACTACTACCATCCCCACTCATAGGGGGATGGATGCCTACCACTACCACCACCCCTACTCAGGGGGGGCTGGATGCCTGTCACTACCACCACCCATACTCAGGGGGGGCTGGATGCCTATCACCACCAGCACCCCTGCTCATGGGGTGCTGGATGCCTACCACTACCACCACCCCTACTCAGGGGGGGCTGGATGCCTGTCACTACTACCATCCCTACACATAGGGGGATGGATGCCTACCACCAACACCACCCCTACTCATGGGGGGCTGGATGCCTACCACTACCACCACCCCTACTCAGGGGGGGCTGGATGCCTACCACTACCACCACCCCTACTCAGGGGGGGCTGGATGCCTACCACTACCACCACCCCTACTCAGGGGGGCTGGATGCCTGTCACTACCACCACCCCTATTCAAGGGGGCCTGGATGCCTGTCACTACTACCATCCCCACTCATAGGGGGATGGATGCCTACCACCAACACCACCCCTACTCATAGGACAGGTAATGCATGACACAACCAGCACACTCCAACATAAGGAATGTCAGAAAAACACATCCCCCCAACACCATGACAAGCTTGTGTAGTCTGTGTCAAATGCCTACAAATATGAACATGACATTGAACATACAATGTGACCCCCTATCACATGTGTCACACATTAATGTGTGTGGCCTCCACAATGCAAGCAGACCATGACCACTGTGGCAATGGGGTCTAACCCCCCATCATCACAGTGACCAAAAGGTAAGTGTGGGGTCCATAGCTGAAGCACATTTTGAACATTGTGGCAATGGGGTCTAAACCCCCATCATCACAGTGACCAAAATGTAAGTGTGGGGTCCATAGCTGAAGCGCATTCTGAACATTGTGGCAATGGGGTCACATATTACATCACTCATGACATGGTCAGTGACATCACTGATGACATCATCCAGTGACTGTGTGTTTCTGTAAAGTTTAAATATGTTTAATATATAGGCAAAGGCGTATTGAAGAATGAGTGGGTGTATAAGTGTCTGAATGGATGATTTAGTAGGTGCGTGACTAACTCTATAAGTGAGTGATTAAACGTATCTTACTGAATGCATGGGTTAGTGACTAAACTGGGTGAATGTCTGTATCTGTCTGTCTGTTGGTGTGTAAGTGGATGCATGGATTTGCGAATAGCTACATGAGTGTCTATATGGGTTATTGATTGGTTCTCTGAGTATCTGTATGGGTGCCTGAGTGTTTGTGTGGGTGGGGTGTGTGTGACTCTGTACATAGATGTGTGAGTGGGTGATTCACTGGGTGCATGATTTGAAGAGTGCATCTGTGATGGACTGCTTGGGTGGGTGAGTGTGTGTATGGGTGTGTTAGTGAGTGAATGTATATCTCAGTGGTACATGTGCGAGTAACTACATATGTAAAAGGCAGTATATATGTGTGTTAGAGTATTTAAAAGGCTATAAGTGAGAGTGTGTGATTGTGAGAGTGGCTGTATGGATGTGTGTGTGCTTGTATCAGTTATTGTATAAGAGCGTAAGAATGTGCTAGTATTTGTATGAGTAAGTGAGTTGGTGTGTGTATAACTGTATAGGTGAGTAAATGGGTGTGTGATAAATTTTTTGCATGACTGACTAGGTGTGTGAGTACCTCTATGGATGAGTGGCGGTGTGTGAGTGTTTATATAGGTGTATAAGTGCATATGATAGTCCTGTACTGAGTGACTGTAAGTATGAGTGACTGTACGGGTGAGTGAGTAGATGTGTGTGTGTAGACCTAAGAATCAGTGAGTGGGTATGTAGTTATTGGTATTGGAGTGTGTATGGTTTTGAAAATGGCAGTCTGTAATTTAGAGTGGGTGTATCAAAGGTTATATTAGGGTGTGAGAAGATGCATGAAATTATCACATGGATGATGTCATCAGTGATGTCATTTGAGATGTCATCAGTGATGTCATCAGTGATGTCACTGACCATGTCATGAGTGATGTAATATGTGACGTCATCAGCAGTGCATTATGGGGCGCGAGTTATAGTTAGCTGAACTAACTATAACGGGGGAATTTCACTGGTTTTGTACGAGTGCAATGTCCAAGTAACTATAACTGTCCCTAAAACCTATGGTTTTTTCAGTGAATTTCAAAGGTTTTTTAAATGCTAATTTCTAACTATAACGTGTCTGAAACCTATGGTTTTTTCAGTGAATTTCAAAGGTTTTTTAAATGCTAATTTCTAACTATAACGTGCCTGAAACCAATGGTTTTTAAGTGAATTTCAAAGGTTTTTAAATCCTAGTTTCTAACTATGCCTACAGAGGTAGGACATGTGAAGAAAGAAGAAAAACGCACAGAAAGAAGCAAAAGAAATGCAGAAAGAAGCAACAGAAGTCCACAAAGACGAAGAAAAGTACAGGAAGAAGCAAAAGATGTGCAGAAAGAACAGAGGAGCAGAAAGAGGCCTTGTTGCAAAATCATCCTGTGCCCACAACTTTTTCAGACGGGTACTGGTGGTAACTGACTCTGACTAACCAGAGCCAGTGCTATGCGAAAAGACACTTAGAATACAGTGAAAACACCTACATACACTAGGGAACACTATGCGTTGGGGGTACCCCTGTGATTAGCATTACCTCCTCTGTAAGTCCCTAGTACATAATAGGGCAGGGGGATTAAAACTACCTCTTAAAACGCGCTACAGGGCGCGTTTGCACAGTGGTGAAGGGAGGGGGGGCCTGAGGTGGCATGTGTGCAAACACGCCCCGTGGCGCGTTTTAAGCTGCGGGATTAAGTCCCCTTGAATCCTGAGGGTCCCTGGGGCCCAACTAGCCCCCCAGGTACCTACAGTTAGGACCACAGAGCTGAGTTGCAGAGAGGCGTTCCGAGGCCATGCACCTTTTTTCACCTCTCTGCAACACAACTCTGTTGTGCTTACTGAAGGTACCTGGTGGGCTAGTTGGCCCCAGGGTCCCTCAGGATTCAAGGGAATTAATTCCCAACTTAAAACGCACCACAGGGCGTGTTTGCGCACATGTCACCTGAGGCCCCGCCCTCCCTTCACCACTGTGCAAACGCGCCCGTGGCGCGTTTTAAGTTGGGTGATTAGGTCACCTTGAATCCTGAGGGTCCCTGGGACCCAACTAGCCCACCAGGTACTTCCAGTAAGCACCACAGGCCTGCGTTGCAGAGAGGTGGTCCGAGGCCACGCCCCTTTTTACACCTCTCTGCAACGCAGCTCTGTGGTGCTTACTGGAGGTACCTGGTGGGCTAGTTGGACCCCAGGGACCCTCAGGATTCAAGGGTACTTAATCCCCCAACTTAAAACACGCCACAGGGCATGTTTGCACACATGTCACCTCAGGCCCCGCCCTCCCTTCACCACTGTGCAAACGCGCCTGCGTGGCGCGTTTCAATTTGCGGGATTAGGTCACCTTGAATCCTGAGGGTCTCTGAGCCCATCCAGCCCACCAGGTACTTCCAGTAAGTGCCACAGCCCTGCGTTGCAGAGAGGTGGTCCGAGGCCACGCCCCTTTTACACCTCTCTGCAACGCAGCTCTGTGGCGCTTACTGGAGGTACCTGGTGGGCTAGTTGGACCCCAGGGACCCTCAGGATTCAAGGGGACTTAATCCCCCAACTTAAAACACGCCACAGGGCATGTTTGCACACATGTCACCTCAGGGCCCGCCCCTCTCTTCACCACTGTGCAAACGCGCCCCGTGGCGCGTTTTAAGTTGGGGGATTAACTCCCCTTGAATCCTGAGAGTCCCTGGGGTGCAACTAGTCCACCAGCTACCTCCATTAAGCACCACAGAGCTGCGTTGCAGAGAGGTGTAAAAAGGGGCGTGGCCTCAGAACACCTCTCTGCAACACAGCCCCCTAGCGCATACTGGAGGTTCCTGGTGGGCTAGTTGGCCCCCAGGGACCCCCAGTATTCAAGGGGAATTCGTTCCCCATCTGCAAACGCACAAGGGGGCGCGTTTGCAGAGTGCTGCAAGGAGGGGGCGTGGCCTCCGGCGCGATGCCGGTCTTTTTTTTTTTTTATATTTAAGAAGGGGGGCTGTGTGGCCCCCCTTCTTTTTGTAATTTATTTGCCCTGGGGACCCCATCCCCAAGGGCCTGCCCCCTAATTTTTTTTTTAAAACCCAAAAATTTGGAACAGGCCACGAAGCCCCCCTCCAGAGGCCTTAATCGGCCCCGGGGACCCCATGCCCCGGGGCTTGGCCTTATTTTTTAAATCTTTTGGAGGGGGGCTGCGTTGCCTCCCTCCTCAGGCCACTTATGGCCCCGGGGACCCCATCCCCCGGGGCCGGCCTTTGTTTTTTTTTATAGTTTTTTTTTTAATTTCAATTTTGGGGAGGGGGGCCGCGTGGCCCCCCTCCCGGGCCACTTGTAGCCCCGGGGACCCCATCCCCCGGGGCTGGCCCTCTCCGTTGAGGACCGTGGGGGGGTCCCCAATCCCCCCACGGTCCCGCCGGCTCCCCGCGTCCCTTGGGAGCCGGCATTGCTTTTCCAAATGGGGAGCTGCTAAGATGCTGCTCCCCGTGTGGAAAAGCAATCGTCTTTGTTTTTTGGAAGAGAGAGCAGGTTTCCTGCTCTCTCTTCCAAAAACCAAAGCAGTTTGCTATGGCAGAGGCTCCCGCCCTGCCATAGCAAACTACAGTGTCCCGGGGGTGAGCACCCCGGGTCACTACAGGAGCCGGCCCTGGGGGGTGGTGGTCCCCAGGGCCATCAAGGGCTCCAGGAGGGGGGCCGCGCGGCCCCCCTCCCAACATGTGCAAAGCCCCGGGGAGGTGGTGGTCCCCGGGGCTCGGGGGTCCGAAACGGAGCCCCACATTCAAATTTTTAGTTCCAGAGGTGGCAGACCCCGGGGCATGTGGGGGGCTCGAGCCCCCCCACACAGGTAATTTTAATTAAAAAAGAAGCCCCGGGGGTGGCGGTCCCGGGGCTGCGGGAGGGCCGAGTGCCCTCCCGCACCATTTTTAATTGAAAGCCCCGGGGGATGGCGGTCCCCGGGGCTTGGGGGGGCCTTAGAGGCCCCCCCACTCCTTATTTTTATAAACCCTGCATGCCCCCGGGACTTGGCCCACCCGGGGGCCAAATAACAACGAAGCGCGGGAGCCCGCGCTTCGTTTTTTTTTTCACAGCGGGATCCGCGCATCCTAAGCGCATCCTAAGCGCATCCAACCAATTTAAAAAAAAATTGGGGGCTCCTGGGGGTCCTTGTGGGACCCCTAAGCTAGGCTCTAGGGGGTCAGGGTGTTTCTACCCTGCCCCCTTTTGCGTTTTGCGCACTTGTTTCTTGTGCCCCGATTCTACCGAGGAATAAGATGGCTGCCAACACTTCCTGGTTTGGAGTGTTGACAGCCAATTAGCATACAGCTCGTGATCGGGAGGGTGCGCTCAGGGTGCGCTGGACCCTCCGCGGCCATAGATATATATGTGGTTTTACTTTTGATTTTCTCAGGAACTACTGAATGGATTTACACCATTTAACCAAAAGGCACGACACTGAACCAAGGGCTACCTTTTTGCCAAATTTGCAGTTCAGTTCAGTTTGCGTTCAGCAGTTCGGGCTGTAGCTGCGACTAAAGAGCGGTCAGTTGTAGCGCGTGTACCGGGCAGGCTGGTCATGTTGTTTTAACGCTGAAAGATCTTTTAACCTTTTTAATACTTAAACTGTGTGTTTTAAAAGGAATTCTCTGCCTGCACTTTAGCACTCCTACCTTGCCGGTCCCCGTTCCGCCGCGGCTGCTGTGCCGATTGTTGCGGAGGGACGTGGCTCCTCCCCTAGGCTCCCTCACTTCCGGGGGGTGAATTGGGATAAAGGAACCCTGCTGAAGCGGACGCGCAGCGGTCAGTTGTAGCGCGTGTACCGGGCAGGCTGGTCATGTTGTTTTAACGCTGAAAGATCTTTTAACCTTTTTAATACTTAAACTGTGTGTTTTAAAAGGAATTCTCTGCCTGCACTTGCACTTTAGCACTCCTACCTTGCCGGTCCCCGTTCCGCCGCGGCTGCTGTGCCGATTGTTGTGGAGGGACGTGGCTCCTCCCCTAGGCTCCCTCACTTCCGGGGGGTGAATTGGGATAAAGGAACCATGCTGAAGCGGACGCGCAGCGGACGCGCAGCGGACGCGCGCAGCGGGCGCGCCTCTGGCGCTCCGAAGGCACGCCTAAAGCAAGCCCGTCTGCGCCCGTCCGCATCCGGACCGCGACCAGCGCCAACCATGCTGCCCGTGGCGCCCCAGCAGGCTTAACTTGGTCCAGGGAACAATTACTAATGCTCTCCTCATCGGGTTGTGCTAGGCCAACATGCCTTAATCCTGGCCTTATGGAAGATGGGTGGTGTGCCCAGGCATTATGTTGTAACACATGCCCATTTATGCTGGGTAAAGGGATGATGGAGGGAGAAAGGAATATTACCAGCCCCTCAGCACTACCACATATGGTATGCACATCAACATCCAGGCCGGAAATTAGGGCCTGCTTAATTAACTGCAGATCCCTTCCCAAGCATGCAGATGACATCTGGCTCAGTCTAGAGTCCTGCTCCTGGGACCTTATGTTTTTAACCGAAACCTGGCTAAGGGAACATTCAAACCCTTACCTATCTCTAGCTATCCCAGAAGGCTACAGGATGGCAGCGGCCAACCGGTCTGGTAATAGGCGAGGGGGCGGACTCGCGGTGATCCATAGAAAGGACTGGGAGATCACGGTCAAGAAAATGGAGAATATTGGGATGATTGAAGCACTGTCTTTTTGTGTTAAAATCTCCCCCTCCTTTCCCTCCGCAGGATTGTTGGTCTATAGACCTCCGGACTCACCATCCGCTCACTGGTCTGAACTATACAACATTATTGCTGACATATCACTAAAATATGCCAACTTTACGATCCTTGGCGATTTCAATGTCCACATGGACAATGATAAATGCCCTCTGGCCTCTCAACTGTCAGATACTCTCAAAGGGTTAAATCTGAATCAAAAGGTGTCTGCATCTACTCACGTGGCTGGCCATATGTTGGACCTTATTTTTACCAACATCCATACCCTAAGAGCGGACGACCCTCTTCCACTGACTTGGTCAGACCATTTTCTAGTCCCTTTCTACTTGACTACTCCTCCCAGTAACAATCAGGCCAGTCCTGCGCATGAGATCAGAAGAAATTGGAGGAAGGTTTCGCCGGAGGCCATTGGCCCTGTGCTACACAACACAGTCCCAGTAATGACTGGAGAGCCCAGTCAAGATGCCTCTCTTTTTAATAGCTGGATTACATTGGCCTTGGACAAAGTTGCCCCACTCAAAACCACGAAACTGTTCAGGAAAAATCCTTCTGCCCCCTGGTTCACAACCGAACTCCGGCTAGAGAAAAGCTTATGTAAGCAACTGGAGCGTACGTGGAGAAAAAATTACAACTCCGAGGCCAAATGCACATACAGAACTGCTTTAAGGAGGAAATTTCATAGATTCAAACGCAACACGATTAGGGACTATGTAGCCAATCAGATCAAAACTTCTGACAATTCGATGAAAGAAGTGTTTAAGATTGTCCAGGGCTTTATGAAGCCACTAGCCTTGAAGAGTATAATCCCCCCATCAGCCCCCTTATGTGAAGAATTATCTAGTTTCTTCCATGATAAGATTCAGAAGATCTACTCTTCGTTTCCCTTGACTGGGACTCTACCAATGCCAGCTACACCAGTCCATAATCCCTACCACTCTGACACCTGGTCGGAATTTCGCCCTTTTTGCACAGTGACCTCTCTGGTGGAACTGAGCAAAATTAAATCGGGCTCTCTGACCGATCCCTGCCCAGCCAGGTTTTTCAAATTGTTAGCTCCTTGGCTCAACCCTCTATTAAACTCTATCTGGAACACTTCCCTGAGTTTGGGCATTTATCCAGCGCCATGGAAAACGGCGTATGTCCAGCCAATTCTTAAGAAAGAAGATGCGGACCCCTCAGATCTAAAGAATTTTAGACCCATCTCTCTCCTCCCGGCACCGGCCAAAGTGCTGGAAAAAGAAGTTCAGAAGCAGTTGACAGAGTTCTTGGAGAACAACCATCTTCTCCACGACTCCCAGTCGGGCTTTAGGACAGGATACAGCACGGAGACAGCTCTTCTCGAAGTGGCAGAAACCATACGGGAAACCTTAGATCAGGGTAGCTGCGCAATGTTAGTGCTGTTGGACTTGTCCGCAGCCTTTGACACTGTGTCACACCAGATCCTCTTAGAGAGACTTGAGCTCCTGGGTGTGAAGGGAACTATTCTAAACTGGTTCCGCTCCTTTCTTGAGGGTCGGTCTCAAAACGTGTTCCTTCGCCCGTTTATCTCCTCCACTAGACCCATTGACTGTGGAGTCCCGCAGGGCTCGGCATTGAGCCCCACTCTTTTTAATGTATACCTGGCCCCCCTTGCTTCGCTGATTGAACAATGTGGTGTGAAGGTTCTCGTATGCTGATGACACTCAGCTGGTGTTCTCATTTAAAGAACACACAGAGGCAGCGTTCACGAACTTCAAGCAGTGTCTGCGAATAATTTCATCTTGGATGACAGACAGCTGTATGAAGTTGAACACTGAAAAAACAGAGGTCCTGTTCTTCAACCAACTTTCTCCCCCACAGTCGGAACTCTGGTGGCCAGCTGAGCTCAACCCCCCTCCGCTCCCGGTGAGCTCAGCTAGGAACCTGGGGTTCAAGTTTGACTCCAGCCTATCAGGTCGTGCCCAGATTTGTAAAGTCTCTTCTGCTTGTTTTTGGAAATTGAAAAGCTTGCGGAGATTTCTGCATTTTCTGCCAATTGGACTGCAGAAAAAATGTGGTCCATGCTTTAGTAACATCCCAGCTTGACTACGCGAACAGTCTCTACTTGGGGCTCCCAGATTATCTGATCAGGAAACTACAGATTATACAAAACGCGGCAGCTAGGCTGATCAGAAACGTACCACTTCGCCACCACATCTCTCCCCACCTGCGGAGCCTTCACTGGCTGCCGGTTAAGAGGCGGATCGAGTTAAAGGCATTGACATTGGCCTTCAGATCGACCAGAGATTGTGGTCCCCAATACTTGAAGCACAGACTCTGGAGATATCACCAGACTAGATCTCTGAGGTCAAATCACCAGGACCTACTGGTGATTCCGCGCTTCAAAAAAGCCAGGATTGGGGGTGGTGCTTTCTCTGTGAAAAACGCCTCCCTGTGGAACTCCATGCCGGAGCACCTTCGGAAGGCGAAGTCAGAACTCCTGTTCAGGAAGGCCTTAAAAACTTGGCTCTTCAGCCAAACTTAAAACCCTGTCCAGTCCCTAAGCCCATGCCTGCAATGTATCTGTCGCTAGAACTGGGACACTTCCGTTGGAGGTAGCCGTGCGCTCTATAAACTGCAATAATAATAAAGGTTCCTATGGAAAATTGCATGAGGAAAACACGTTTTGGGACCCCCCTTTTTTCTCGGCCCCCGCTTGCTGAATCACCCTCAAACTTTCAGGATAGGAGCAGACCGGAGCGCCCCACGAGTTTTGAGAATTTCGCGAAGATTCGTCAACCGGCGCCAAAGTTATTTCAAATAGAATGTTGTGAATTTCCTATGGAAAATAGGTCCTAACTATAACTATCTACTGGCGACCGCCAGTAGATTATATATATATATATATATATATACATATATACACACACACATGTATATGTATGTGTATATATATATACACATATATATATGTATGCATGTGTATACATATATATGTGTACATATATATATAAATATATGTGTGTGTGTGTGTGAATTTGCTAGTGTGCTTCCTGAATGCTGGTGGTGCCACTAGGTTGGAGCAACTGGTGCCTCCTAATTTCCAAAACAGTAAAGAGCAGCACACAACCACGGTGCAAGTCAATTTTATTTCGGCATCGCACAAGGGCCAAACATCGATGCGTTTCAGCTGAACAACAACCTTGGTCACAATGCGTGATGCCACCTTGTGTTCATGTAAATAATCATGTGACACAGTGCGAAAAAATAAGCAAAGAAAACATACTTTATCAGTAGCTCCGCTGGAATTCAAAACAAATGTGCTTGAGCAACACAATCTCAATAAACTTAATTATTAGAACAATAAACATAATTGACCAACTCTCACTATTTAAACATAATAATAGCTTCTACCGTTATACAGGTGAGAATCACCCACACAGAAGCACATACTACTTAGTACAACTATAAATCTACAAACAATCAAGTCCCAGTGGGCATTGTATTTTGCATCAGCCTGTAAGAATCAATACTTATACTCAATCTTCATCCTTCAAAAGAGATCGCTGTATAGCCAGCTATGTCTGAATTAACAACATATGAATATTATAAACTTTGCTCCACTGCCTAATAATTTTTCTGTACCAAAATTAAGCCCAAGTAGGCAATACCACTTGGTCCTCATTCCAGCTCCCCCTTGTTGTCTCGTTGCAGGCCTCCCTGAAGTTGCTGAGTGTGCAGATTGTGTCCCCACAGACTGGACTGGGTCGCTGACACTGCCCTTCCTCTGACACTGTCTGCCCCCTGCCAGCCTCGCGTGTGTCTGTCTCCAGTCATTGCCTGTGAGTGTATGCCAAGTTAGCCTTCCTTTCTGTATAGTTAGTGTGTGTCTGTTTCCATTGCCCACAAGTGTATGCCAAGTAAGCCTTTCTTTACTGTACATTTAGCAAAGTGTGTGCCAGTTTTCAGTGATCGTCCTTTTCACAGTATTGGGCTCTCTCACGCACCTTTTCTTGCCATTTTCACAGCCCACACCAATGACATCTGCCACCGCCCAGCGCCCTGCCCACCCCAGGACTTAATGGCTCACCAAAGGCAATCCTGTCTGTGCCTTTCTACATTTGGACACCGACCAGCACTAGGAACCCTGGTACCATGACCACCCACCAGTATTTTACTGCAGAGCTCCTGGCTCTGGCCCCTGGACGCCTCATATCAGCTGCTGCACCTCATCTCCCTGATCAACTGAAGGACCCTTCTCCTGCTGCTTTACATTCAACACCAGACCTACCGCTCGCACAGAACATCCACCACACCCACCCAGCAGCCTGTAGAGACCCCGGAACAAGTCCAGTGCATTCTATTGAATACCAGGTCCCTCTGCAAGTATGCCACGCAAATCTGGGACACCATCACCACTACCACCGCCGACATGATCTTCATCACCGAGACCTGGCCCAACCCCTCCTCATCCCCCGACATCGCCACTGCAATGCCCGACAGCAACAAGATGATACACCGTGACCGCACCAACAAACACGGAGGAGGTATTGCCATTGTCCACAAAGAAACCCTCCAATGCACCACCATGGAAGACGACCCCGCATCAATCATGGAAAACCTCAATTTCCAACTTCGAAAGGACGCCAAGACAACTATCTGAGGGACCCTTGTCTACCATCCCCCTGGGCTGCTCCCAGGCTTCTGCAATGCCATCTCCGAATTCATCACCCCCCTAGCTATCGAATCCAAGCACTACATCTTCCTCGGTGACCTCAACTTTCACCTCGATGACCACAAGGACACCAACTCCACCAACCTCCTGGAAAGCATGAGCAACATTGGCCTCACCCAGCTGGTCAACTGCCCCCCCACAAAGCTGGAGACAAGATAGACCCCATCTTCACAGCCAGCAACAAAGTCAAGTTCAGCCACGTCTCCAAATTCACCTGGACCGACCACAGCATCGTACACTTTACCACCGTCGGCCCTCCGAGCATGATTACCAAGCACCCCCCACAGCAGCTGAAACAAAGTCACAGAGACCCAGTGGATTACCATCCTCAGCACCACCCGGTCCGAAACCACTAGCAACTTGGAACAGTTTGTCCAGAATTTCTCCACATGGATCTCCCCCATGAAGATAGCCAACGCCAGCAGATCAACCAAAAACACCAGATTGTACACACCAGAACTATGGACCATCAAACGCAAATAAGAGAAACTAGAAAGATGATTGCACTTTAACAGGGAGTTCACAGACCTCGCCACCTTCAAAACAGCCCTCAGCAAATACCACCAAGGTCTCAAAGAAGCCAAGAAAGACACCCTGACAGACTGCATAGGGGCCAGCGCCAACCACACCAAGGAATGTCTTCAGCATCATCAGCGAGTTTTCCTGCCCAGCAGCCACAGAGAATGCAGTTCGCACTTCCCAAGAACTTTGAAACATGCTTGCCAACTACTTACATGACAAGATATCTGCCAACTATGGCAACTTCAACCCACAAGCCATCAACTCTGACATCCTCCCGCCGCAAACTGATGACACTCATGACCACCCACACACCACCTGGGTGCCTCCCACACCACAAGAGACCACCATCATCATGACCTCCATCCACTCCAGAGCACCATCTGACCCCTGCCCTCACCACGCCTTAAACCTTGGACACAAAGAAATCAGCAGCGCACTCACCACCATCCTCAACAAATCCATCACCGCAACCACATTTCCCAAAGCGTTGAAACATGCAGAAGTCAAACCCCAGCTCGCTGAACACCTAGAAATAAACAACCTACTCGACACCTCCCAATCCAGATTCTGACCAACCACAGCACCAAAACCACCCTTATCGGCGTAACCAGCGACATCAGATCTTTCGTCTACCAAGGGGAAACAGCAGCCCTGATCCTCTTCAACCTCTCAGCGGCATTTGACACCGTATTCCACCACACTCTCATGAAAAGACTCCACCACATCGGGATCCAAGGAGATGCCCTCAAATCGATCGCATCCATCCTAACAGGACGGACCCAGAAAATCTGACTGCCACCCTTCACCTCCAATCCCAAGAGGATCATCTGCGGCATCCCTCAACAATCATCACTCAGCCCCACCCTGTTCAGCACCTACATGACCCCACTGGCCAACATCGTCCTAGCCTATGGACTCAACGTTTTCTCCTATGCGGGCGAAATACAACTCATCCTCTCACTGACAGAAGACCCCACCACTACCAGAACTAACTTCCAAAACACAATGAAGGACGTCGCCAACTGGATAAGGACCAAATGACTGAAGCTCAACACAGACAAGATGGAAGTGCTGATCTTTGGAAAGGACACCTCATCATGGGACAACACCCGATGGCCTTTAGAGCTCAGACCAGCCCCCACCCCAACAGAGCATGCCCCCAACTTCGGGAATTATCCTGCACAGAGAACTCACTATGAAACGACAGGTCAACGCAACCTCCTCTGCCTGCTTCCATACCCTCCAGATGCTCCACAAGATCTACAGATAGATCCCCATCAACACCAGGAAAACAGTCAGTCAAGCCATTGTCACCAGCTGGTTAGACTACGGAAACATGCAAAACAGGGATCACCACTAAACTCCTCAAGAGATTCCAGACCATACAGAATGCATCCACCAGTCTCATCCTCAACCTCTCGAAACAGACCTAAATTACATCAAACCTCAAGAAACTCTACTGGCTCCCCGTACAGAAGAGCTACCAGTTCAAGATGCTGACCCTCGCCTACAAAGCCCTCCACGACCAGGCTCCAGCCTACATCAACCTCCGCCTGAACTTCTACCAGCCCACCAGACAACTGCACTCCACTTCCCTTGCCCTCGCTCATGTCCCCCGTTTCTACCTGAGCCACAGCAGAGGTTGTTAATTCTCCTACCTCGCCGCCAAGTCCTAGAATGACATCTCCCTCCACCTATGTACAGCACCAACACTGGCAGAGTTCAGAAAGGGACTCAAGACCCTGTTCTATGACTAGAGACCAACGTAATTTCAGCACCTAAATACCCCCAGGGGTGTATAGCCATGCTCTACAAAGCCTTATCGATTGATTGATTAATTGATTGATTGATTGATACCCAAGTATATTAGCTCTTTCGTCCAGATTCATATCAACGTTTATGATGGTTGTTCAAAGCAGTCAGGGATGCCCACCAAGAAGACCCATCTAAAACAGATAAAAATATTTTTAAACAAAGAAAACCTTAAGATACAAAACATCACACTTGCAAACAGTGAGAATACATTGCAATCTTGAACAATATTCTATCTCACTCTCCAATTTAATTAAAAAGGCATTGCGCTAGAATATATTTAGACTCCAATATTCACAGTTCTATTTCCCTGTTTCCTCCTCGTATCTTTTTGGCTATCCCATCTATCAATTCAATGATAGGGCCCTCAGGTTTGCTGAGGGAGCTTTTTCTTCTGTCTAATGTTGGACTGGGACTAGGGTAGGTGACCTGTGGTAGGGTTAGGTGGCCAGGCCCTGAAGCCACCCTCCCACTGCACACATCCTTCGGAAGAATGCAGCAGTGGTCTGGCCACCCAAAGGGGTTGGACGCAGAGCCAAGCCAGAGGCCATGTACAGCGTGGGGTTGGCCATGTACAGCAGATGGTTAAGTGCAGGTCTGGCCTGGCTCTGCATCCTACCTCTGGCTGGGTATGGCCAAAGGCAGTGCGCAGTGGAGGAGTTGGCTGATTATGGTCAAAAACCTCAGAAATTCATTGAAAAAAACAAAGGTTAAAGAGACGTCTTCGTTAGATATAGTAATAAGACCATGGCTTACGTTAAACAAAACCTAGAAATTTACTGAAAAAAACAAAGGTTAAAGTGACAAGGTGTTGAAATAAGATAACAACTACTGTTTAGAAAAACAAAACTACACTGATACTCACCAGTTATAGGTTACTGTAACTCCATGCATTGATTATGACCGCACTTATTTCATCACTCATGATATGTTAAATGAACTATTGATGACATCACTGATGACACCTCAAATGACATAAACGATGACATCACTGATAACACCATAGTCATGTACAGGATAGAGATACTGAGTGCGCACTGTGGAGCCATAACATCATTTTAACATCACTTTGCCCTTTGTGTTTTTTCAGTGAGTATTTATATATATATACAAAAGGAAAGCCTGCAGTTAATCTGAAGATATTTTATTGTATCAGTGATACCATACACCAAACAGTGGAGGGCCCCGCATTTCAGCTGAATACTGAGCCATTTTCACAGTGGTCGCCATATTGCAACAAACCACATTTACATACAAGAAACAAAACAGAACATACCCCACAGTGATGGAGCTGTGAAAAATGATCTCAGAGAATGCAATAGCCAAATTGAAATAGGCAATTCATCATTGATAACAGCTAATATGTATCCCTATATAGTTTTATAATCAATAAACCTTGATAGGTAAAATTTTCAAAACCACAATTAACCTACAGTGGTTCCCAAACTGTGCGCCGTGGCTCCCAGGGGAGCCATCAAACATAGCCAGGGGAGCCGCGCACCAAGCACTTTAATGCATTTAATGTTGAAGGGGTTGTTGGCTTCATTTAAACTAATTAGACTTAAGCGCATGATGTAGATGATTTGTAAGTCACATGCCTAAAGCTGTAAACATAGTGCTTAATTGATGGCATGTCGAGGGAGATGACCTCCATATTTCACTGGATCCCCATATTCCAACACTCCCAAAGTAAGCGGAAGATGCCTGATTAATTTTGATAGACTCCTTAATAGTTTTTTTTTTCCAAATGCATTTTACACCAATGCAAGTTATCAGAAAAGTACAGTTGTCCTATCTGTGAAACACACAAGTATTATTAAGTATTGACATTTGTACTTGAATCATAGGTACTTCCAGTACACATTTCTTTCAGTTCACACACATTTCCAGACCGGCCTGCTCTCTCCTTGAGCACAGGAAAGTAGAACACCATATACGGCATAATGCCAACATTTGGAAGCAAGAAAGAGGGCTGTTTAAAAAAAAAAAAAAATTCAGAGGAATTCATTGGACTTGCATTGATTTGGAGGCAATTTTGGGGAGGAGACTGCAAAAATAAAGCTGTATGTGGTTTAAAAAATCGTGAGTCACCCTGCTGAGACAGGTGTGTTGGCACGTATGACATGGGTAGAAATGGAAGTGCATGCAAATATTCTTCAAGCGCAGAAACACTTTGGAAATGGGGCCTACATGCATAGGGGTGCTATCTAGCACTGTAAGTTGGATAAAAATGTTTGAGAGGGTTCTCTAAAACAGGCATGGGCAAAGAAGTGTAAATAGGAATATTTTATTAGAGGTGCTGTCTTAGTAATACGAAACACCCTGTGTATATGATTATAATACCTTCATCAGCTTCATCCCAATTATTTTCAGGGAGAAAAATGCAAGTACTCCTGAGGCCGGGCTTACATCCCCCCACATCCTCCAAACAAAGTAACAGTGGGGAGCCACGGGCAATGGTCAAGGGAGCCGCGGGTCGAAAACGTTTGGGAACCACCGCATTATATGTTTACTTAAAACTGTACAATATAAATTGAATAATTAATATTCTTCGCAATTTTGTTCTCGCTATATATTCTTACCAAAAGACCTCTAAAAATATGTGTCTAATAAAATTGTGACTGCTTCAAGCAGTCCTTCTGTATATTGACATATATCCCTTCTGAACTGTAAACATAATTTGCAATCAAATATTATATTGCTTTATCCAGATGATTCTATTTGAATGCTTCATAAAGCCCCAGTGGGCATAACTTCACAAAATATAATTCAGGTTATTTCTTGGTGCATATCTTCCTATTACACCATATGTTTGTCAAAGACATCATCATCATGACATATGTATGTAACCATCAATAATAAGAATTTTATCACTCATCCAATATATTTAAAATTTCAAAATGGTATTAGATCCCATCATATTCAAGTGATTTTTCTGACCATTCAAGAGTCCATCTGTAATAACCCTTACCACTAAATATAAACTATGAAAAACATGTAAAGGACATTTTTATACACACAATTACTCATAAAGAGAAAAAGAGGTGAAAGAACTTTAAAACCATATAGTACATCCTGATCGTGACAACGGTAAAGGAAGTGGGTGCAACCTATTCATGAACCTAGGAAAGCATGAAATTACTCATTGTTATTGAGGCCAACATCTGTATAAGTGTCATGTTCTATAATACATTTCGACTCCAAACACCTCTGTCTCAGTTTCCTATTGCCAACCCTTTCATTCCAAGAGAATGAATCCAGGGCAAAATATTCTAACCCATCTGTATTGCCATTATAAATTGAAATAAAGTGATGGGGAACCGAATAGGAGAGGTCTCGGTTAGTGATCGTGCTAAGATGTTTGAATGTTAGTTTGTGAACTGGTAGTGTGGTACTGCCTGTACACATTTTTGAACAAGGGCAAATTAATGCATACACCGCAAAATTACTCCTGCATGTGAGATGTTCGGTAATGTGTAACTTCGCCCCTGTAGTCGGGCTATCAAAGCACTTTTAATTTAGGCCATAGTTGCAGGCCTTACACTTTGTACATTTATAAAACCCTTGTTGTGTAAGAAAATATACTCGATCTGTCCAGGACTTACATTCACTTTTAAACAATCCATCACATAATGATGGTGCCTCCAAAAGATTAAAGACCGTCTTCTAGGTAGAAGTCCACCAATTACCAGATCTGTCTCTTTTAATAAGTTTCCAATGCTTATGGAGTATGGTTATAATCTTTGTATGTGCTATAGTGTATGTTGCTATAAATCTAAACTTCTCATCACCTTCTATAGGTTGGATTTATGCAGGTAGGTCTTCTGCACTTTTCTCTGCACTGTTTACAGCACTTTTTCTGTTTTGTGAGGTATTTTGATGTATTTTACCTGTACTGTGATGCTTATGAAATTTTGGGCACTTGCCTAGGCTTTGAAAGAATTGAGATCTATTATATAATGAATGGACTTGGCCTGTTTGCAATTATGATGATATGGGCATTGCTATAACATTCAACATTGCACAACCTCCTTCATGTATATAATTTTATCCTGTTGTCTTTGATCAATAAACTGCGGTATAGCATTTGCTTGGCAATTGGTAGATTATTGACATGAGTACAAGAACATGAATGGAATTTGGGGGTATGGCATAGAGGGGCATTTACCTTTTTAAAGAAAGTTTCATTGAATTTTTATTCTGTGGATCTAACATGCCCCATTCTTGTTCTATACACAGGAGTATGCATTCACTGATCTCAATCTCACTATCCTGGTATTTTACACACATTGGTCGAATTAGAATATGAACTGTCTCGAGACTTTCCGTACAGCCCAGATATTGCCTCGGTAGTATGGTACTATGTGAGCAATATGAGATTTTAACAAGGATGTAGATATATGAATTATGTAATTTTTGTATATATTTATCCGTATGGAATTTTGGCACATTGTCTATGTGGGGGTATTTCTAGAGCGCACTATTACTCCAAGGAGTGTCCTGGTGCTAAGAGCTGAAAGAGTAGCAGCGGGGAAGGAAAGGTTATGGGCATGAGTAGAGCCAGGTTTTCAGTTTCTTCCGGAACAGAGGTGTCGATTCAAAGTTTCTTAGATGGAAGGGTATTTCGTTCTAGAGGGCAGGTCCAAGGCAGGAGAGAGCCTTGCCCCCTGTCCTCGACTTTCTAACCCGGTAGGTGTTAGCTAACAGCAGGTTGGAGGAACAGAGAGTTCTTCGTGGGGCATAAATGAGATCTTGCTTTCGAGGTACTCTGGTCCTGTCCCATAAAGGGCTTTCTGGGTAACAAGCAGGGTCTTATAGATTAGTCTTTTCCTTACTGGGAGCCAGTGAAGACTCCTCAGAAGGTGGGACACATGCGCATTCTGGGGAAGCTCAAAGATGGTATGGGCTGCTGCATTCTGGGCAACCTGAAGCCTGTCCAGCAAATAACTAGGCATGCCCAGATAGAGGCCATTCCCATAATCCAGCCGGGATACAATCAGGGCTTGAATCACCTGTTGTCTGGCAGCTCTCAACAGAAAAAATTGAAATTTCCGCAAGAGACGTAACAGGGTAAAGCAGGTGCCTACCACAGCGTTGACTTGGGCGCGGAATGGCAACTGGTTGTCCACTATAAACCCCAGATTTTTCATTACCGAGTTGTTGTTAGCCATGGGGGCTGGCGCGTCCGCTGGCCAGAAGACCTGCAGCGGTGCCTCAGCGCCCTTGCCGAAGAAGAGTAACTCTGTCTTCCCTGCATTACATTTCAGCTGATTCGCAGCCATCCACCTGAAAACCTCTGAAAGGCAGGCACTGATTGACAAACCAGGACAGGGCTCGTTGTTCTTCCATGTAAACAACAGCTGCGTGTCATCTGCATAAGACACAATTTTGGCACCCAGCGATTCTGGAGGTAGATGTTAAACAGGATTGGACTCAAGGCTGAACCCTGCGGGACCCCAACCTTCAGCCAACGCGAGGCGGCAGATTAGGGAGTAGGCCACATTTGCACTTTTATGAAGCTTTGTAATGGTTAGAAAAGCAATGCATGAATTGTGAAATAGATTAAGTACATGAACTGAAATGCAAGTTTGATGCTAGTATTTTTTCCATGTTCATGCCTGCTTGAATGTATATTTTCACAGTTGGTTGGGCTTGTAATTACCTTGACAAAGGCTTGCTTTTAAGCTGAAATGTATCAGAGCAGTTTGAGTCCACGCGCAGTCAATAAAAAACGATTGGGCATGCTTCTGGAGTGCAAGCTGTTTTTCTGGTCATGAGCTGGAGTTGGATAGAATTTATATATATATCTATATATATATATATCCAACAACACCTCTACTCCACAAAGGAAAGAGCACGCGCACGAGAGAAACTAGGTATACAGCCTTTTATTTCATCAAGCCTCCTCCGACCCGGCAAGCAAGACACGTTTCGGCTGTCACATCAGCCTTCCTCAATATATATTACATATATATAGACAGAGAGAGAGAGAGAGAGATAGAGAGAGAGAGATTTTTAATCTTCTCTGATGATGATTTAGAGCATTTGGAATTGCATCTGTTTCTTTAAAGGTGAGGTCATAATCATTGCATTTGATGTGTGAGTTATTGATTTCATGGTTGTTGTGCATGTTACAGATTTTTCTCCTACCCATAACTTTCCCATTTCAGTGGTTTTTGGTTTTAATATGTAACCATAACTGGACTTTAACTGTATTTTTGGGTTAATTTCCGAGGTTCTTTTATGAGTATGTTGAGCTGTTATTACTGATGCTAACCATAACTTTGCTTTAATCTTTGGCTTGTTTTACAGGAAAACATAGATAGATAGATAGATAGATAGATAGATAGATAGATAGATAGATAGATAGATAGATAGATAGACAGACAAAAGATAGATAGATAGATAGATAGATATGAGCAGATTTGTTTTGTATTTTGTAATAGGCTCTTAATTACCACTATTGACTGTGAAGAGAACCATGACTCACAAGAGGTGTTAGTAAATAAAGGTATTTCAGCCGAACCAGAGCACGGGGGTTACACATCCAGACAGTGAGATAGAATCTCATTAAAGAGCCCTCTATGAAATAATTACCTGCAAGCTAACATTATTGCAGTCAATATGATCAACCAGCCAATATTTCAGTGGCGTCTCTGACACGGGTGTCATGGCACGTCGCAATGTGTGAAACTTTCTAATAATTACCTTGACCTCTCTATGGCAACATGGAAAAATAATTGGCTGGAAAAGGGACACCTGAGTAACCCATGACGGGAAGTGTTCATATTTCTTCTTGAGATGGCATGTTGCAGTATCAAGGAAAGGAGCTCTGTGTTTCAAAACCCCATGTGATTGACATGCACATCAAGAAAGGAGCACTATTCAGTAATCACAAAAAACAGGTGGGAAATGCTGCAACATTAAATTATGAAGCAACACACAATCAATGAATAATGTTAAAAGATTTGATCCAGTGAAAGAGTACTTATAAAAATGTTTTTTCTTGTCTACTTAATCTACACTAATTGAATCCTCCAACCGTACTAGGACCGTTATGATTAGATGATACATTTAAATTCAATTACCACAGAGGTAATGATCCTCTGATGAATCTTTCTCCACCGATAGGAGGGGTGGAAATTAGGGTGACTAACCTCACTGTTAGCTGTCCAGTTAGGACCATTGTTGACAGCCAATTGACAAGTTTTAAATCAAATTTAAATACACCACTCTTAAGACCATACTATTGAATCAAAGAATAGCAACTGGAAATCCCAACTTCCTAAAGAAGTTAAGACGTGTAAGAACTATACAAACCAATAACTCTGCAGTCACTACACATAACAAGAGAAGCAACACCTGATGTTCTGTCAGGGCTTGTTGACTCTCTCTACAATACATTTAAATCATCAATGCGAATTAACAAGACTAAAATAATAGACTCGGTCATATTTTAAATATGGATTATTGTATTAGAGAAACAAAGTTCATCATTATCAGCAATTGCTTCAGCAGTGCAGGTAGAAATATAACAGATTTAATAATAATGTCAAGCATTTAAGCATGCATTTCAAATCAAGAATAGTCACAGAATTTACAAAGTCCGACAACCAAATGGGCAGAAGGATAGCTCATAGACTAACAGCTACATTTATAAGGGGATGGAAAGAATTCAAATAAAATCCATTAAGGGTGAGTCCATTAGCAAAAAGATTCTAGAAAAATTCGGCATAAAGTTCAGTCTATATGCCACTGACTGTAGCATAGACTCGACAGTCCAAAGTTAGCAAAGAGTTGAAAAAACAAATAGCATCCAAATCTGTCTAAGTCTGTAATGCGATTTAGCATGCATTGGAAAACATCTCAAAAAGAAAGTCTATGAGATGTGAGTGTAAAGGTAAAAAGCAAAAGAAATCTGCGTCTGCAGGGTCCGAGTTGCCCCTCATTTGGGGTTTCTTCTTTTATAAGTTCTTTGGTAAAGTCCTAGTAACATCACACCACCATTGAAAGACTATCACATGGTTATGGCCCCATCATGTCACCTAAAATAATTGAAACATTGAGCAAATTTCCTATGCTTGTCATGAGAAATGAAACTTTGTAAGTCCACATAGGCCCAACGTTGCTAAAAAGAAATACAAAGTTGCAGTTTACAGTCATGGCTAAAATTCTTTTTCCACAGTAACATTTCGCTGTGAACTTTCCAAGAGTAATGAAAATATGTCAAGGTACAGAAGTGTACAGAACAAACAAGTTACTTTACTCTTGCAAAGAACAATCCCTTATATTAACCCTTTCGCTGCTAGGCCTCCCCTCCCCTCCCCCCGTGCTAAGCCTTTTTTTGGCTATTTGGGGTAGTTCACGCTTAGGCCAGTGTAACATTTTGTCCACATAAGGTATCCACGCCAAATTTGCATCCTTTTCTTCCAACATCATGAGGAAAAAATTCTGAATTCAGCAAGGGGTCATTTGTGTAGATTCTTAAAGGTTTTTTTTTATTAGAAACCAACAGTTGAAAATTAGAAATATTGAAAATAAGTTGAAAAAACAGCCATTTGTGCCAACATTTTCACCTGTAACTTCTTCTACGTATGACAGATTTTTAAAAGCAATATACTGTTACATCTGCTGGACCCTTCTGGTTGTGGGGATATATAGGACTTGTAGGTTGACCAAGAACCCGAAGAACCCAGAGCCAATAACTGAGCTGCGTCTTGCAATGGTTTTTCATTTTGTACCGGATATATAGCAATTCATTTGGTAAAATATAAAGAGTGAAAAATAGGTATCAAGGACACCTATGTATTTCCGAAATGGGAACAAAATATAGGGTTTAAAAGCAATAGTTATTTGCACAGCTCCAAAATTATGGGTAACCATACTAGCATTTGAATTATAGGAAATTTTTCAAAGTGACTTGTTTTTTACACATTGTCTTACATTTTGAAGGCAGCTAAATTTGAGGTTTGCAGGGGATTCTGGGTAGGAAAACGTTGGGGGAACCATGCTAGCCATACATCCCTGGACTCCCCAGGGTGTCTAGTATTCAGAAATGTCTGGGTTTGGTAGGTTTCCCAAGATGGCCGCCGAGCCCGGGACCAGAAACGCAGGTGACTCCCTCGCATTTTTATTGGGAGACCTGGGGGAACGCTGGGTGGTAGGAAATTTGTGGCGGACCAGTGATCCCTCAACTTTCCTACACAGAAAAATGAGGAAAATGTGATTTTTTTTTAGCTATATTTAAGATTTGCAGAGGATTCTGGGTAGGAAATTTTTGGGAGATCCATGCACACCACACCTCCCTGGACTCCCCTGGGGGTCTAGTTTTCAGAAATGTCTGGGTTTGGTAGGTTTCCCCAGATGGTCGCTGAGCCCGGGACCAAAAACACAGGTGACTCCCTTGAAAAACCAGTTCATTTTGTGATAGATAGGTGAGCACCTGTGATTTTGGTCCTGGGTTTGCAGACATCTAGGGGAAACTAAAAAATGAAATTTCTGAAAACTAGACACCCGTCGGAGTCCAGGGAGGTGTGGCTTGCATTAAACCCCCACATTATCCTTCCCAGAATATGTATTAAAAAAAATCCAAATCCCTGGTGCCTAGTGGGCTTTCTGCCCCCCCAGGGGCAGATCACGAACTATTGCCCCCATCTACCTCCTTTGCGGGGCAAAAAGGCTGTGACAATTTTTGGGGGGGCATTGGCATGCCCATTCTGGGCTGCCCCCACTGCTACATATAGAAAAAAGCAAAGTCTCTGAGGCCCCCAGGGGGCAGAAAGACTGTGGAATATTTTTGGGGGGTGGGGGAATTGGCATGCCCATTTTGGGCAGCCCCCACCCATATATACATAAAAAAATAATCCCTGGTGCCTAGTGTGCTTTCTGTCTCCCCTCGGGGGAAAGCCAGGGGCTATTGCCCCCATCTGCCTCTGGGGGAGGAAAGACTGTGGATTAGTTTTTGGGGAGTGGGGGCATTGGCATGCCCATTTTGGGCAGCTTCCATCCCTACGTGTAAAAAAAGCAATCCCAGGTGCCCAGTGTGCTTTCTGCCCTCCCGAGGGGCAGATCAGGGGCTATTGCCCCCATCTGCCTCCTGTGGGTGTAGAGAGACTGTGGAATCTTTTTGGAGGGGGTGGGGGCATTGGCATGCTCATTTTGGGCAGGCCCCACCCCTATATCCATTTTTTTTTTAAATCCCTGGTGACTAGTGTGCTTTAAGTCTGTGGAATTTTGCAGGCGGGGTGGGGGCATTGGCATGCCCATCTTGGGCAGCCCCCACCCCTAAATATGCCCTAAAAATAAATCGTTGGTGCCTCGTGCGCTTTCTGCCCCTCCGGGGCAGATTGGAGGCTACGGCCTCTATCTGCCTCCCGGGAGGGGGCAGAAAGACTCAATATGCCTAAAAAATAGGGGAGTAAAGGCCCTTGCCCAAGGGGCCGCTCCCCCCATCCTGGTGTGCAGTGGGTGGCTCCCTGCTTTGGGATCGCCCTCCTGAGGCAATCCCAAAGCAGGGATCCACTAGGAAGGGGTACCATTGGAAAGGGGAGATTCTCCCCTATCCAATGATACCTCTCCTGTCTTTCTACATGCTCGGGGGGGCTGAGATAGCCCCACGAGCATGAAGAAAGGGAAACTGAAATGAGCCTATCAGCTCATTTCAGTTTTGGTTTCACTGAAATTACGTCAGCGCGACATGCGCGCTGATCGTCATTTTAGGGAAACCAACCAAACAGCCAAGCCTGTTTAGGGGGAAAGGAAATTTCTCTGGTGTCTGCACCAGAGGGATTTCCAGTGCCATGGCGTCGGTCGCGCGGGAGCCGTCCAACGCACATGAGCACTTTTACGTCTGACGGTTCCCTCGCGTCCGACGCATGGAAAGGGTTAAATTATGGGAAAGATCAATGCCATTGACAAAGCATCTTGAAGAAGAAAGGCCTTTAAGTTAGCATTGCATGGTTAAATGAAATTAGCTTTAAATCTACCTTAATTGTAATGAATTTAAATCAATTCACATAAAAATATATAAACTTTCACGAGTATTATTATATGAAATGCCTAATGTTAAAATATGCTACTTACACACATTTTTCACATTAATCTCATAAATGCACGTTTTTCAACTTTCAGAATTCTAATCTCGTTTGAATGTTTTCATATTCTATAACATCTCAAATATCGGTCTGTAAAATATCACATTTTGTAATTCATTGTTTACGTATTTGTGCACCGATTTTTCTAAACTATGCATATTAACAATAGGCTCATAAACAGAAAAAAGAGAAAGACTACTCGCTCATCTTCCCTTGACTATATCTAACAAACAACAAGAGTGAGGACTTGTTTAACTGCCATATGACCCTATGGAGACTCTCACTTACAGAATTATAGGGGGGAAACCTTCAGGGTTTATAAAAGAACCCTCACTCACCAACCTAGTTGGTGACAGGCTTCATCATTGGGTTGCCACCCTGGAAGCTGAATACCTCCAAGTTGGGCTTCGACGCTTGATTGCAGAGGAGTTGGTGGGTTTTGTGAAATGAAAAAGTGTAAGTGATTTAAAATTGACTCAACAAGTACTCACTCTTGTTGTTTGTTAGATATTAACAATAGGCACCGTATCACTAAGCACAAACTTCCATTTATAAGCATAACTTTCATTAGTACAACTTCATTTATATGTTTTAATATTATTCTACGTATGTTTTCTTCAGCTCATTTTTAAAAACATACTTGTACAATGCGTCTACTACACTAGTCTCTGTTTCATGTATCCCTATCTATATTGTGTAATGAAAAATGTCAGCCTTCCTGTGTAATCTAGCTATAAATGTATGGTATATTATAATTTTCAAAATCTTACTGCATCAGTATGCTGAAATAACTGGCGATTTAAGATACAATAAATTGCTCAGGATTTAAATCTTTCTGAGCTTTAGTCACCAGATAAGTAACAGAAAAAGAAGCAACAAATGCAAAGACTGTATACACATAGAATTATATAGAATTAGATCACTGGGATTTCGAGAGCTCTATTGAAAACAATAGGGATGCAGCGTGCTTAACTCTCTCTTATAGGTTCTGTATCATCAATAATCTAATGACCCAGTCTGCACTCTGCCCCCTCCTTTTTAGTGGAGTGAGAGAAGAAGAGGATGTGGGTGTCATGATGCAAAGCAGGGTTCCCATTCATCCTACTCAGCTGTCCTGTCTCTGTCATGCATCTTCAGTGTGAGCCACTTGAGGAAAGGGACATGTCTGTCAGTGGCGGCTCCTTTGCTATGGTGGAGGAGCATCGCCCCACTGCTTTTAAGCACTGCGAAGAAGAAGCATAAAATGATAACTTTAATTTATTCACATTTTATGCTTCCTGCTGCTTTGCAGGCGGGCGGGTGGGCTGCTCTGCTCTTGGAGCAAGGCAGGGGAGAGTGGTTTGCCCACTCCTAAGTGCGCAGTGACTGTGTGGTCAGCCCTCTCGGGCTGCCCAAATCAGTCATGCACACTTTCCCGTTCTCCATGCAGGATGCATTACAGCCTGAATAGAGAACAAGCCCAGGCTCCCATTCCTGGGTTGAGTGTCCAACCAGGACGCTCAAAACCAATCACAACTCTGCATTGCAGCATTGTGATTAGTCTGGGGAGCCTGGGTGCCTACCAATCACAATACTGCATTGCAGTGTTGTGATTGGTCAGTGGGGCCTGGCTGTGCTTCCCGCCAAGACAGAGAAGGGCAGGAGTGGAGACGCGGGTCCCGGCGCAACGGTAAGTTTATTTTATTAATTTGTTATGTGTTTTTTAAAAATATTGTGACCCCCGCGCTACCCCCCACACAACCTGCTCACCCCACCACCCGCGAGCCATGCTGGCCGCCGCTGATGTCTGTCACCCTTGCCTCACCCCAGTCAAATTGTAAAAGCAAAGCAGATTGGAAGAGCAGAGCGATAAGCAACAGCTGTGAAGGCTTTTAACTCCCTCCTTCCAGGCCTCTAGCTATCAATGAAAGTCAGTTGCGACTCTGGCGGTGCACCTCTGCAACAATACTCTCATTCTGTGACGGTTCTTAAAATACAAAAGTTGTACTAATGTTTTATGGTGTAATAATATTTATCCTTGAATTTGCAATAGTTCTACGTAAGAACACCTTCAGCGAACTTAATTATAAAATCAGTAAGCATTCTTACATAACATAACATAGTTCTGTGCTGGCATTGAGCAAAGATTTCAAAACTTCTAATAACTTCTTTGGGCATGACAATTTACAGTACTTCCACATATCTGCCATTTTATGTATGTATCATCATTATCGTCAGTCTGAAGCAGCAATCTAAAGAAACACCCAAACAAATGGCCAAAATATTAATGCACAGTAAAACATTTTAATGAGAAAAAAAAATCATACATGTATTAGAATAGTTGATTTGAAAGGGAAGAAAGAGAAAGAAATACCCTCTTCACCGTGCGCCTACAATTTTTCAAAAAGTGCTATCCATGATACAGCAAACCCATATTATATGAACTGCACTAATCGCTTAAAGTACATTACAGTACGTGGAAGTTGTCATGATTTTAAATTCAAATTGGGTCACAAGATGACACTGGTGGCCATGTAAACCTATTTGAATTCTACAGGATATCTTCAAAAACCTTTCCTCAGGGTGCAAATAATTTAAATTAGAACATTTGAATGTTGAGCGCTCTATTGATGATAGTGGGGTGACTCAGGACCAATAAAAGGTAGTATGAGTCTGATACAGTGTTTTCTTAGCCCACTTGCTTACCATTGGTCATCCGACTGACCTTTCTGTCCGACTGTGAGGTGAAGGAAGTTAGCATTAATCATCAATCAAAATCAATTAACAGTGCAACCCATTGGCTACACAATGAGGACCAGGAATCTGTAGCTATGGATTAAAATGATTATTAAAAATTAAAAATTAAGTTCAAATAAACAACTCTTAAAACCATGCTGTAGAAATACAGAATAGCCTCAGACAAGCCAAGCGTGTGAAAGAAATTAAGTCGGACTGGTATAAGACAGACAAGCAATTCGGTCACAGCGATACAAAAAATTAAAAAGAACACTTGTTACTCAGAGAAGGAATAGGCCTCTTTTTCCCGCTTTCCCTCCTCCCGCATGTTGTTACAACGCGGTCGTTACAATGACCGCGTTGTAACAATGCATACCATTACCCCGCAAGTCGTAACAACGACTTGCGGAGGGAGCGCTGGATGTTGGAATAGTATAATTTACTATTCCAACTCCAGTCTGTGCGGACACTAGGGAAGGTGTTGGATTTTAAATCCAACACCTTCTCCCCCCTCCGCAAGTCGTTGTAACGACTTGCGGGATAATGGTATGCGTTGTTACAACGCGGTCGTCGTAACGACTGCGTTGTAACAACATGCGGGGTGAGGGATGCGTTGTAAGGGGTGTTTACCTCAGAGAAGAGTCGCAAAGTGTGTTGTCTATGCATTAGTAATCTATGTTTCCTAAATCTAGTTCAAAGTAAAAGAATGGTTAGATAACCTAGGTTCCATGAAGGAAATCTGAACAAGGCAAGAAAAGATTGGGTAGGGAAGTGTCAGCATCTCAGAAGCTCCGTCAAGAGTCTTCTATGGGCCAGGGAATAAGTGTTAGCCTAAGCCACACTTAGGAAAGAATCAAATAAGGATGGAGGTCTAAACCTCTCAAGGTTTGGGGAAAATGCTCTGAGCATTCAGCGGAAAGCATCAGGATCTTCAAAGATGGGTCTGAAAGGCTCCGAGAGATTCTGAAACAAGTCTGGAAAGCATCCGTCTAGAGCCAAAAGGGCATCTGAATTTCTAAGGGGGTGAACACTAAATTATAACACCCAAAGCCTACTAGGCATCACCCTCTTTGTACCCATCCTCAGGGGTCCATTGTTCTTGCCCAATTCTAATGTTGCAGACTACAACATTTTCAGGCTATCCCACACAGGGAACAATATCTCGTTCTCAAGCACACATCAGTTTCCTACAACTGCTCAATAGGCCTTTCAGTTGACGCTCTGGTTCCCCATGTTCTTTCGTCAAGGTTTTTTATCTCAGGCTCTTTCTCTATCTCTATTACAGTAATGTATCTATTCAACAACTAACAGTGCATGCGAAGTGAATACCTGCAAGAAATGTCACATTAGCAGAAAATGAAGAACAGTTTTATGTAGCAGGGTGAAATACAGGCCTAATTAGGACAAATTAAAGCATTAACTCAAAGGTGAACATTCAACATGTGTGTGCACATTTAAACAAAAATGAATATACGTTTCAAGTGCATTCGATTCACATTACATGTAACATTCATTAAGTCTTCAAAATAATCAATTAATTCCAAACATTCTACCCTCAGTGGTTCAAATGTACTATTTGAATTATAGCCCTTTCGCCTCAGGCTATAACAGTTGTTAAATGCCCTCTCTCCAATTAAAGGTCCTCTTATGCGGCTTATGTCTATAGCTCAGGCTTACAACTGTGAGGCATCCCAAGATTAACCTTGGTTGCTTAGAACAGGTAACAGGGAAATCTGCAGAGAAAAATGTATATGGTCACACACAGGAACACCAAAACAATATTGCAGTTAAGAAATAAATGGCTATCAAAGGGTTTGACTTGGGGAACATGGGGGCCATCAGTTAGTGCCGGTCGCGAGCTCTCTCACTCATGTGGCAACTCAAAACAAAGCTTCCCCGCGCTAGGATGTGCTAGGGTGTCGGGGGCTTCGTGGCAGCATAGCGGCGGGGGAAAGCTGCGGATGAGGGTCTTCTCTTCTCCCCACGGCCTCGGCAGAAGTTTTCCGGGTTTGCGCTCTTCCTCGCCCCGGGACGGCGGTGCAGTCGCAGATCAGTGTGTGGGTGGAGGCGGCAGCACGGCTCAGCAAGGGCAGGCGCGCCACCGCCAGGATCGGCTTCCGGGGCAGCGGGAGCAGTAGAGTGGCAGTCGTGCTCAGGACCATGCTTGTCAGCCCAGACAGAGGCTATCTCCCTATGGTAGGGGAGAGACCAGGAAAGTAGGACCGGAGGATGCGGTTCAAAGCCCCATGATGAACCCGGTAAGGAGAAAAAAGGGGAATTTGCACCAGGTTGTTCCAGGTGGGGCTCCTAAGCTATCTTAAGCACCCTTAACAGACAAGACTACTTTTGAATGTAGGGAGAAGGCAACCTAAAAAGATACCTGAATGCATAAAAAGTACGCTTTCACTTCGTTCCTATTTTAAAGTCCAATCTCAAGCAGTTCAGCCCGTCCCTTCCACTGTAGCTACATGCCCTGTTCCTACACATATTCCTGAAGCTTGTGGATCCTTGAGTGTTATGGAGAACACCGCCACTCCCGCCACTACCGAAAGCGGAAAAAACACTTTATGTTTGGAAAATAGGTTTAGCCCCCTAGCAGCTGCAGAGAATGAGATACTAGACCAGAGAAGTCCTAGGTCTGTGAACATCTTGAACCAATCGCAAGTTCAAAGAGAACCACCTATTGTACCGGTCGACAGACCGAACAATCTTGCACGAAGAAACTACCTACCCTGTTAACGGAAGTCAGGGAGAAGTTTGCAGTCTCTGAGCTAAACCAACAGAAGATTCAGGGTGCATGTGAGGTGTTGGGAGGTCTCCTTTGAGGATCTTTCAAAAAAAGTTGACTCTAACAAAAATGAGATCGCAAAACTGAAGGATAGCGATAAAGAGCTCCAGGATAAACTAGAAGTTCTCGAAAACAATGCTACGAGAAATAACATCAGGATCCTGAATGTCCCGGAGGGTCTCGAGGGAGAAAACATCAGGGGGTTTACAATTAGCCTCCTAAAAGAATTTAACATGGACATAGAGGAGCATAGCCTAGTAGAGGACCTCCAGAGAGTCCACAGGGACCCTTTACAAAGAGACCAGGGTAGAGAAACCGGAGAAGGATTTTGGTGAACTTTAAGTCATACTCCATTAAGGAGAAAATCCTTGCCGGGACCCTCAAAGCAGGATCATACAAGAAAGGAGAGTGGTCATACCGTATTAGATCAGACATTTCACGCACCACACAAGACAGACAATGGGAGTTAGGGAAGTTTATTCAAGAGCTGAGGGGCTGGGAGCTACTGCCAACCTCTGGTTCCCTGCTTCTCTAAAGGTGATGTGGAATAATAAAATGCACAACATTAGAGTCCCCAACGAAGTTAGTAGCCTGATTGATCAGATTAAAGCACATACAAAATAACTTTATCACTATTGCCGCAATGTAGCGAGAGATCTCAAATTAGAGGTAGTCATCGGAATACCTCTTGATTTTTGGGAGGGTTCCCTGGGGTGGGAATGGCAGGAGGGTGACGTCACTAGCAAAAAGAAAACACAAAAAAAAGCACTTTTTATCTCTTCACTGGGTGGGGGAGCATGTGGGTTAAAATAAAAAAAAATCCTCATTTGTCAATATGGCTCAAGTGGACTGCGGGAATGCTTCAGGCTCCCAAACATATGTAGTAGGTCTAGGTAACCCAGGTTACTGCATATCTACCTATTTCCCTTACGATTAATTCAGTTAGGCCTGTGCAGTTGAAAATCTTATCTTGTCAATGGCCTCAGAGTTGTCCTAGGAGGAAAAAAATCTTGAGACTCTCGGACTGTGAGGTTTTGTTTGTACAAGAGTCCCACTTGCTCAAAGAGGATTGGGTTGAGATACTTAAAGGGCAGAAGTGGGTTGATCATTGTGTGTGTACCATCCAATCATGCCCAGCGAACGGAGTTGTGCTTCTCTTTAAAAAATCCATCCAAGCTATACTAGGAGACTGCACAATTGACCCTCTTGGTAGATGGGCAATAGCTAGGGCTAAAATTCACGGATCTTGGTTGACTTTTGTGTGGTGTTATGGTCCTAACTTGGATGATCCTACTTCACTACGTGCCCTACTCCTCCAACTGGTTGATATCAATGATCCTATAATTTTGAGTGGGGATTTTAATGTAGTTATAGATCCAGTCCAAGACACAACATCTAGGAGATGCCTAGTATGAGAACTGTTCTGAAGCAACTGATGGCTGACATTGGCCTCACTGATATTTGGAGGCTGATGGGATGTAAGGCAGGGACGGCAGGGGGAAGGTTTACCTTCATAATAAAAAATGTGGTCATCGATAATAGACTTCTTCCTTGTGGACTCAGCCACTAGTAAGAACACTACCAGAGTCAC
The DNA here is from genome assembly GCA_963921515.1 of Calotriton arnoldi. Lineage (NCBI taxonomy): Eukaryota > Metazoa > Chordata > Amphibia > Caudata > Salamandridae > Calotriton > Calotriton arnoldi. The sequence continues at coordinate 447,882 of CAWUFW010010217.1, read as the reverse complement.
CCATGTCCCAGAACATCTTTCTCACCAATCCTAGAGATTACCCTCAAGAATAGACCTCTTCCTCGTAGGTGGACTTTAAATCGTTCTCTACTTCTCGAACCACATGTAGTGGAGAAGTTGAAAACCACCACCAACGACTTCTTTCTAATTTGGATTCAGCCCCCCTCCATACTGTATGGGACACATACAAGGCCTTCCTAAGAGGTATTTTAACCGGCCTGACTGTTGTACAAAACAGGAAAGTTAGGGAAGATATTAAAAAACTTGAAGCTGCAGAACCTACCCACCAGTTGGAATTTGAACAAACCCCTAGCAATCCAAATGCAGTACAAATCGAACAAAAGTTGCAATCGTCAAGATCGGAGCTTGCTGATTACCTTGAGGCAATTGTTAGGAGGAAATGGGAAACTAGCAGGCTGTCGCACCATGAATATGGGGAGGGGTAAGGTAAATTGCTTGCCTGGAAGACTAAGGCGAACCAGTCAAGGAATCTATTAAAGATCTTAGGTTTCAAAACTCAGGTAATATAATCTCTGGCGAGGAGGAGATCGAGAACGCATTTGCCCAGTTTTTCCAAGACCTCTATACAGAGGAAGCGATGGTGGGTAAAGAACAAATTGGGGACTTTCTTCAAGACTTGGGGCTTCCATCCCTACAGAGGACTGAGAAAGACAACCTAAATAGCCCCATTAGTCTTGAGGAAATGCTTCAAATCATTAGTGGGCTAAAAAAAGGGAAAGCTGCAGGCCCCGATTCCCTCCCAAATGAGATCTATGTCATATTGCAGGACAAGCTTTCCCTGATATTGCTACAGCTTTTTAACTCTGCTTTTATTTGCAGACAGAGTCTCCCGTTATCCTGGGATGTTGCCACCATAACTATACTCCTTAAACAAAATAAAAATCCAAGGGCCTGCGAATCATATAGACCCATCTCCCTCCTTAACAGTGATTATAAAATATATACCCAGATTCTAACAAAACGACTGGACAAGGTGGCGAGAACCCTAATCCACACTGACCAAAAAGGCTTTATGCAGGGGAGACAACTCCATGAGTTAACCCATGAATTATTAGGTGCAATTGACCTAGCGAGGGAATATGGTAACCCATTAACAGTGATGAGCTTTGATGCTTCCAAGGCTTTCAACAGGGTTAGCTGGCCGTTCCTGTATATGATGATCCAACTCTTTAATTTAGGAGAAGTCTTCTTGGCAGCAATCAAGGCACTATATAAAAACCCATCGGCGAAGGTCTTAGTGAATGGGAACCTCACTAAGTTAATAAACATCGGTAGGGGGACCAGACAGGGATGGCCCCTTTCCCCCCTCCTGTTCAACATCTACATTGAGCCACTGGCTTGTAAATTAAGGGCATGCCGGAACATCTACCCCTTTATTTGTAATGGCTGGTCAAAAAAAATTGGGTTGTATGCAGATGGCCTGATGATCTTTACAGGAGACTTGCCTAACTCTCTTTTTGCAATTTGGGAGATTTTGGAAAGTTTTGGAAAGGTATCTGGGTACTCCATTAATCAGCAAAAAATTAAGTTAATGCAGTGGAACACCCAGTATATGAGTGACTTAACAAGACAAGAAATAAAATATTTGGGGGTCCAAATAATACACAATTTGGAGAAGCTAGCCCAGGTGAACTTGATAAGGTAGTCACCAGTGTTAAAAAACAGCTACAGGCCTGGGGAGCACTCCCATTGTCCTTTCTAGGTAGATCTAATCTCTTGAAAATTTCAATTCTCCCGAAGTTTACCTTTCTGTTTAATGCTATCCCATTAGAATTTAAGAGGTTTTAGTTCAAGAAAGTGCAAGGGGAGTTTACTAGCTTTATTTGGGGAAACAAAAGTCCTAGAATTTCCTCAAAGAAGCTTCGAAGAAAGAAAGAACATGGCGGTATTGCTATTCCAGATCTGTATCAGTACTACCATGCCTTCCATTTGAAGAACTTTCGACAGCTTCTAATGGGTAGTGCTTGTCTGTATCTGTTTTTAGAGCTCTTACGGCAGGCCCCCAGATCAAGCAGACTTTTTCCTCCTTGAATTTGGCCATCCCAGATTTTTCAAAAAGTCAGGCTAAAAATCCTCATAGGTGCATCTAACATCTGGTACCAAGTAAGACTCTCCCTACAAATACCTTACTGCAGCGACCTAGCACCTATATATTCGATTCCCCGGGTACCCCCGATTGCCTTCTAGATTCCTTAGCGACTCCTTTGCGGGAGTGCGGTATCCACAGCTGGGTACAGCTTATAGAAGACAGTAAACTAATCTCGTGGCAGCGACTGCTGGAGACCTCTGAGGGTTCGGTCTCAAAATTTAAATATTACCAACTAGCAAGCTGGGCAAATACCCTGGGAAAGGACGGTAAAGGGAATCCGAAATTGGAGGCTAGGATATGCTCACGACCTCTCTTGCGGAAAGAAGTCGCAGAATGGTACTGGATGCTAATCCAGTCCGGAGAAGAAGTGCAAAATGTGCTGACGGAGATCTGGAGGAGGGAACTGCCAGACCAAGATCTTGAATCACTATAGCAAGTATCTATGTCTCACTTGTGGTCTTATGTGAAATCTGCTCCACTGAGGAAGAACCAGCTTTTTACTATCCATAAGGCCTACTGGACGCCACGGAAATTATCGAAGTTGGGAAGTCCGGAAGTGAAGGAGTGTCCCAAGTGTGGAGAAGACAACGCAAACGATGTTCACATGTTCTGGCAGTGCCCTTCAATCCAGATCTTTTGGCACAAAGTGGGTAAGACTATCTCGGAAATCCTGGGTCAAGAGATCAAGGTGAGCCTGGCTTTGGTAATTTTTGGGGTGGCGTCGGGAGGGGAGGAAAATGGGGGTCTTCTTAAGATTCACAAAGCCCTAATCTTTGTTTTAATTCTCCTTGCACGCAGAGAGTTGTGTATTAAGTGGATTCTTCCCTGTCCCCCTATAGAGGCAGAATGGATCCGATCAGTACTAAAAATAGCGACTCTCGACCGAGTTACCAAGCTAGTTAAGAGAACAAAATTTTGGGAACTTTGGGATGACTGGTTTAAGTCATATGTAACTAACTCAATCCACTACGTTTTGAAACATTTTTTTTCCTTTGCTCTTCTTTCTTTTTCTCTTTTCTCCCTCCTCCTATGTTTATGTTGGAAAACCCACGGTCCAATGATTAGAGATATGCTATACAGGTTGCACTGGTTCTGTGGTCACCTATTTGCACCTGTACAGAGGAGTCAGATCTTCCGACTAGGCAGGAGGTTGTTGGTTGGCCTGGGATGGCTTTCTACATCCCTCCCTCGTGGAGAGACCGGTACCCCTTGCCATAGACGGTTAGATCTTTTCTGACGCCCTAGCATAAACTGACAAATGAGGACTAAAATAGAAAAAAAAAAAAAGAAATAAATGGCTTGAAATTCTTAGGTCAAATTGGCTACAAGGAAAAGAATATAATTTTTAAAATGACACAAAAGCGACTGACATGAACAATAATCAGGCTGCACCCAATATACTTGTGAACATGGGTACTACAATGCTAAAGGAAAAACAATGGCTCCTTCAGGGACATTTATAGGCAACTGCATTGTTTTTTTAAATAACCAAATTATCTCTAATAGACTTGCATAATTTGCCAAACTTCAAATTAAAAAACAGTGCACATAGACATGAAGAACAGGGCACGGGCAAAAAGGGAGAGCAAATGAGGAATACATTTTCACTCTATATTCATGTTGATTATTACAAAATGTGGTCTTTAGTTGGCAGTTGGTATGCACCCTGTCCAAGTAGGACCCTAACTCTAATCAAATTAAAGGAGTCAAACAGCTAAGATAACACCTGCTCACCCCCTTGGTAGCTTGGCACGAGCAGTCAGGCTTATCTCAGAGGCAATGTGTAAAGCATTTGTACATACAGACACAGTTAAAGTGAGTCCACACCAGTTTAAAAAAATAGCCAATTTTCATCTGAATGAAATAAGACCAAAACAAAAAACATCCAACATACACAAGTAAAGATATTACTTTTCAAAGGTTAAATCCATTCAGTCCATTGAAATCAATGGATGCATCACTTTTAGCACAAAGCCTGGGATGCGTCAAAATTTATAGATAAAAACAGGCGCTGGGGAGGTGAGGTGAGGAACTGGAAAAGCAAAGCGATGCATCAGTTCCTTACTTCCGGGGAGATGATGCGTCGGTTCCTTACTGCCAGTGGAGGTGATGCATCGGTTCCTTACTGCTACACAGGGGAGGTGATGCATCGATTCCTTACTGTCAGGGGAGGTGGTGTGTCAGTTCCTTACTGGAAGGGAAGGTGATGCATCAATCTCTGGACACTCGACTTCGGTTTCTAACTGCTGGGCAAAGTTCATGAAGAAATTGGCGCCCAGGGACGATGTGTCGAAAATCCAGACGCGCTGTGTCAATGTGGCGGCGGCGAAGCAGGCACTGCGTCGATTTCACAGCCGCAAAGCAGATTATGCATCGATTCTTTAGCTGCAAAGCGGGTGCTGAGGATGTTGGTGACAAGGTGCTGGGGATTCGGGCTGCAGTGATTTTTCAACCGCACTGCAGGCGCTGCTTCAATTCTTCGTCCACACCGCGGCGATGCAGTGACTTTTCAGCTGCACGGCGGTGTTGCGTCGAGAAAATGGGCGCTAAGAGCCGATGCGTGGGTTTTCTTCTTCAGATCACCAGATTCTACTTCCAAGGGCCCAGAAACTGGATTTGCCATCACTTGGTAAGTCAGAAGAGTCCAGGCACTGGAAGGTTAAGTCTTTGATGGCCTTGAGACTTCTTAAGCGGAGGCAAGCAAGCACAAGTCCTTGGAGAACCTTGGAAGCAAGATGTAAAAAGCAAAGTCCTGTCCTTTCACTCCCAGGACAGAAGCAGCAAGTAGCAGGCCAGCACAACAAAGCAACAAGCACAGTGTCAGTCCCTCCTACAGCATCCAGCTCTTCTTCCTGGCAGATTGTCCTTTAGTCCAGAAGTGTTCTGATTTGCGAGTGTCAGAGGTCCAGTACTTATACCACTTTCTGCCTTTGGAGTAGGCAAACTTTAAAGGGAAGTCTTTGTAGTGCACAAGACCTTTCCTTGACTTTGCTCCAGACACACTACAGGGGGTGGAGACAGCTTTTTGTGAGGACAGGCACAGTCCTATTCAGGTGTCAGTGACAACTCCTACCACCACTCTAGCTCAGGAAGGCCCATCAGCCTGGTGATGGTCCATCAGGATATTCAAGGCACACCTCGGCTCCCTTCGTGTGACTGTCTAGACTAGAGTAAATGCACAAGATCCCAACTGTCATCCTAACCCAGACGTGGATTCTACAGACAGGCAGAGGCACAGAGTGGTTAAGCAAGAAAATGCCCACTTTCTAAAAGTGGCATTTTCAAACACGTAATTTAAAGACCAACTTCACGAAAAGATGTATTTTTAAATTACAAGTTCAGAGACCCCAAACTCCAAATCTCTCAGCTCCCAAAGGAAGTTACAGTTAAAAGATATTTCAAGGCAATCCCCATGTTATCCTAAGGGAGACTATGGGGTTGATTCCGATCCCGGCCGGAAGAGCACCTAACACTATTTGTCCGGAAAAAATACCAGCCGAACGCGTGTTTCCCGACCGATTCGAACAGTCGTCCGAACGAGCAAGTACGATGCGCATAACTGCTCAGATTCCGAGCGAGCCGTACTTACCCATTCCAGCTCCAGTTCCCCGCCCGAGCCGGATCCGTAAACGCCGAATCGAGTCACACGGAAGCAAATACACAACACCTTCCGGCCGGACTAGTACAATGCCGAACCCGTCGCTACGTCCGGCACGTCACAGCATCCGGGAGAGCTGCACATAAGCTCCGATTCGCGCCACAAGACGATCCACGGCTACGAGACGAACAAGCCAGCGACGAGTACGAGTCGAAGCAACGAGAAACCTGAACGAGACGAACCAACCATGAATCCCATCGCGCAGGTCCTACCAATACTCTACATCTATTACCGTAACAGGTACGGACGCGTACAGCGCAGACGGTAAGTCAAACACCCACTACACAAGCAAACGACACGTACCCGACATATGTCACACACACATAGGGATGCAGAAATGACGCACACCAGCAACAGCAGAACCATAGGGGCGGGATGGCTAACACCAATGCCATACACACCCATAGGGGCCTGGATGCCTACCACTACCACCACCCCTACTCAGGGGGGGCTGGATGCCAACCACTACCACCAACCCTACTCATGGGTGCTGGATGCCTACCACTACCACCACCCCTACTCAGGGGGCTGGATGCCGGTCACTACTACCATCCCCACACATAGGGGGATGGATGCCTACCACCAACACCACCCCTACTCATGGGGGCTGGATGCCTACCACTACCACCACCCCTACTCAGGGGGCTGGATGCCTACCACTACCACCACCCCTACTCAGGGGGGCTGGATGCCTACCACTACCACCACCCCTACTCAGGGGGCTGGATGCCTGTCACTACCACCACCCCTACTCAGGGGGGCTGGATGCCTGTCACTACTACCATCCCCACACATAGGGGGATGGATGCCTACCACCAACACCACCCCTACTCATGGGGGGCTGGATGCCTCCCACTACCACCACCCCTACTCATGGGGGGGCTGGATGCCTACCACTACCACCACCCCTACTCAGGGGGGGCTGGATGCCTACCACTACCACCACCCCTACTCATGGGTGCTGGATGCCTACCACTACCACCACCCCTACTCAGGGGGGGCTGGATGCCTGTCACTACCACCACCCCTACTCAGGGGGGGCTGGATGCCTACCACTACCACCACCCCTACTCATAGGGGGATGGATGCCTACCACTACCACCACCCCTACGCAGGGGGGGCTGGATGCCTGTCACTACCACCACCCCTACTCAGGGGGGGCTGGATGCCTATCACCACCAGCACCCCTACTCACGGGGTGCTGGATGCCTACCACTACCACCACCCCTACTCAGGGGGGCCTGGATGCCTGTCACTACTACCATCCCCACACGTAGGGGGATGGATGCCTACCACTACCACCACCCCTACTCAGGGGGACTGGATGCCTGTCACTACCACCACCCCTACTCAGGGGGGGCTGGATGCCTATCACCACCAGCACCCCTGCTCATGGGGTGCTGGATGCCTACCACTACCACCACCCCTACTCAGGGGGGGCTGGATGCCTGTCACTACTACCATCCCTACACATAGGGGGATGGATGCCTACCACCAACACCACCCCTACTCATGGGGGGCTGGATGCCTACCACTACCACCACCCCTACTCAGGGGGGGCTGGATGCCTACCACTACCACCACCCCTACTCAGGGGGGGCTGGATGCCTACCACTACCACCACCCCTACTCAGGGGGGGCTGGATGCCTGTCACTACCAAAACCCCTATTCAAGGGGGCCTGGATGCCTGTCACTACTACCATCCCCACTCATAGGGGGATGGATGCCTACCATCAACACCACCCCTTCTCATAGGACAGGTAATGCATGACACAACCAGCACACTCCAACATAAGGAATGTCAGAAAAAAACATCCCCCCAACACCATGACAAGCTTGTGTAGTCTGTGTCAAATGCCTACAAATATGAACATGACATTGAACATACAATGTGACCCCCTATCACATGTGTCACACATTAATGTGTGTGGCCTCCACAATGCAAGCAGACCATGACCACTGTGGCAATGGGGTCTAACACCCCATCATCACAGTGACCAAAAGGTAAGTGTGGGGTCCATAGCTGAAGCACATTTTGAACATTGTGGCAATGGGGTCTAAACCCCCATCATCACAGTGACCAAAATGTAAGTGTGGAGTCCATAGCTGAAGCACATTTTGAACATTGTGGCAATGGGGTCTAAACCCCCATCATCACAGTGACCAAAAGGTAAGTGTGGGGTCCATAGCTGAAGCACATTTTGAACATTGTGGCAATGGGGTCTAACCCCCCATCATCACAGTGACCAAAAAGTAAGTGTGGGGTCCATAGCTGAAGCACATTTTGAACATTGTGGCAATGGGGTCTAAACCCCCATCATCACAGTGACCAAAATGTAAGTGTTGTCATGGAAAACGCTGCAAATGCCAAACAGCATGGATGATTCCTGGTCACAGAACAACAAACACATCAGTGGCATAGTAGTGCTTGTGTCCCATAGCAACATAGATTGGGTGAGGCAAACAGTGCAGTGCAAATAAGACATACCTTTGGCCATGTGCAGACAAACATCACCCATGGGGGCTGACATTGTCAACATTCATCAATAACACAATGACAGAAGTGACAATCATAATGCAGACCCACATATCTGCACCAATGGACACACAAATGTAGATACCCTGTGGAGACTGTATATGTGAGGTGAACAAATACCATACCATGGCAGCAATGGGACATACAAACCATGATCATTGTGCTGACTGATGACCTAGGAGTCCCAGGGACAGCAGGGAAACCCACCAAACAACATACAGCCAATGGCACACTAAAGATATGCCAATGCAGTGGTGCAGATGCACAAACACAAACAGGCAGCCTCACACTGCATATCAAACACAACAGGTGATGGGGGGTGTGCCAGTGTCCCCAAGCAACCACACAACACATGAGGAGGCCTGAATCCCAATTACACAGATGTGTATACAGTGCCACACAAAAGTAACTCATGGATCGGATTCCCCTATGTGGGCAATCAGGCATTGTTAGATGAGATGGAGCCCAAATTACACATGTCACACAAGCTTGTAGGAACAGCAACTAACACAGCATGAGACAGACCCACCACAGCACTACCCCCAGGGACCCCACATTGTGGTGACACTGGCCTGCATGATAATCCCACTGTGATGACAAAGCTAGATGTCGTTCACACTGTGAACCACAGTCATGTGTCCTGAGCAACAAACTACCATCACACCTACACAAGCACAAATCAACCAGCACGGCCTGTCAGCCAAGGCCAATATGGAGGTAGGGGGCTAGCCGTGCAACAACTCTCATTTGCACACACTCAACACCACACACCTTGATCTCCACCAATGTGCAGCAGTGAAGCTCACATGGACTGGTGACATTGCACATGCACCCATGACAATCCCTGGGGTGGTGGTAGGAACTAAGGTGCAGAAACCCATCACACATGGCCAGTCAACAAGACTCGTGAATGTCTGACACACTGCACAGTACGCTGTACATGGGCATGACGTCAAATCCACACCAACCAATGGGATCCCGGCCACAGTCACACACCAATGAAGAAGCTAAGGTCACCCACAAAGAACACACATAGACAACTTCCAACATTGCAGCTCTGACCCTGAGGAGTGGCAGCAGTCACACACACAACGTGTCACAATCACTGAAAGCTACCACAAACTGTAAATTACATGACTTGTGTAACCAACAAGTGCCAAGGGGAATCCTGACTGTGTCTCATCTGCGTTTGCCCACAAACTCAGCCCTGACAGCAAACACACCTATGGATGACACCCTGATGACCAGTAATGTGCCATGCACCCACATCCCAGAGAAGCCAGGGAGAAGATTTTGGGGGAACATAAGTCAACTCAGCAAGCATCACAAACAGGAACATCACTAGGGATCCCAGCCTGCGTAGCAAAATGGAAGTGAACACACACAGACATGCTCACACAACACACACCTTGGGCTCAGGCAATGTCACGGAATTACACACTGCCATGAGGGGACTCCACTCCTGTGTAAGGAAAGCTGTGCCATACGTTGTCTCTGCAGGGCTCTATCATGTCAGCAGAACACTTGGTCACTCAGTCAACAATTAGCACAAAATGAAGGCTCTCGTCACATCAGCCTGGTCATGGGAGTGTCACCGAAATCATCTGCACAGATCCAACACACATGTATAGCAAGTTGCACTGATAACACAGATGAGTCCTTCCCCATTGATGCCCAAACTTGCATGTCCAGTGGAGATGGTCACACGGTCAGGGGAATAGACAAATTGAACAATGGCAAGCAGAACAGATGTGCAGGGGTGTAAGCCACAGATGTGATATTGCAAATAAAAGTAGGAAATCCCATTGGCAAATATTGAAAACATGACACCCTCATATTGCTGCAAAGGATGACATGGATACACACCAGGATAGGACACATTCCCCCTGGACCACATGGGGTCCTGCACAGTAACACTTCAATTTCCTGATATCAAAAATCACAATCACTGCAGCAAGGGCATGGTTAGCATCATCCAAAAGAAACAATTGATGGACGGAATGCTGGACAATGCAAACATTCACCCCCAGTCACAAGGATCTGGGTTAAATCCATAATTCTTTTGCTCACCACACCACCCCAGTTTGGACCCAGCCATATGCAAATCAGTCTTGACCCTGTTCCTTGTGGGAACAGTCCAGCCCGAACTGCCAAGCCAGGTCCTCCCTGGACCGGAAACAAGCATCCTAGGACCGGTTTCAGGGCATCACCCTTCTTCAGCCAGGCTAGCTTGAATCCAGTGGTGTAGTGAGCACGGGACCCACGTCTGGGCATACCCTTCCCACTTAGGGCGACAAATGCAAAAGAAACAATTGATGGACGGAATGCTGGACAATGCAAACATTCACCCCCAGTCACAAGGATCTGGGTTAAATCCATAATTCTTTTGCTCACCACACCACCCCAGTTTGGACCCAGCCATATGCAAATCAGTCTTGACCCTGTTCCTTGTGGGAACAGTCCAGCCCGAACTGCCAAGCCAGGTCCTCCCTGGATCGGAAACAAGCATCCTAGGACCGGTTTCAGGGCATCACCCTTCTTCAGCCAGGCTAGCTTGAATCCAGTGGTGTAGTGAGCACGGGACCCACGTCTGGGCATACCCTTCCCACTTAGGGCGACAAATGCAAAAGAAACAATTGATGGACGGAATGCTGGACAATGCAAACATTCACCCCCAGTCACAAGGATCTGGGTTAAATCCATAATTCTTTTGCTCACCACACCACCCCAGTTTGGACCCAGCCATATGCAAATCAGTCTTGACCCTGTTCCTTGTGGGAACAGTCCAGCCCGAACTGCCAAGCCAGGTCCTCCCTGGACCGGAAACAAGCATCCTAGGACCGGTTTCAGGGCATCACCCTTCTTCAGCCAGGCTAGCTTGAATCCAGTGGTGTAGTGAGCACGGGACCCACGTCTGGGCATACCCTTCCCACTTAGGGCGACAAATGCAAAAGAAACAATTGATGGACGGAATGCTGGACAATGCAAACATTCACCCCCAGTCACAAGGATCTGGGTTAAATCCATAATTCTTTTGCTCACCACACCACCCCAGTTTGGACCCAGCCATATGCAAATCAGTCTTGACCCTGTTCCTTGTGGGAACAGTCCAGCCCGAACTGCCAAGCCAGGTCCTCCCTGGACCGGAAACAAGCATCCTAGGATCGGTTTCAGGGCATCACCCTTCTTCAGCCAGGCTAGCTTGAATCCAGTGGTGTAGTGAGCACGGGACCCACGTCTGGGCATACCCTTCCCACTTAGGGCGACAAATGCAAAAGAAACAATTGATGGACGGAATGCTGGACAATGCAAACATTCACCCCCAGTCACAAGGATCTGGGTTAAATCCATAATTCTTTTGCTCACCACACCACCCCAGTTTGGACCCAGCCATATGCAAATCAGTCTTGACCCTGTTCCTTGTGGGAACAGTCCAGCCCGAACTGCCAAGCCAGGTCCTCCCTGGACCGGAAACAAGCATCCTAGGACCGGTTTCAGGGCATCACCCTTCTTCAGCCAGGCTAGCTTGAATCCAGTGGTGTAGTGAGCACGGGACCCACGTCTGGGCATACCCTTCCCACTTAGGGCGACAAATGCAAAAGAAACAATTGATGGACGGAATGCTGGACAATGCAAACATTCACCCCCAGTCACAAGGATCTGGGTTAAATCCATAATTCTTTTGCTCACCACACCACCCCAGTTTGGACCCAGCCATATGCAAATCAGTCTTGACCCTGTTCCTTGTGGGAACAGTCCAGCCCGAACTGCCAAGCCAGGTCCTCCCTGGACCGGAAACAAGCATCCTAGGACCGGTTTCAGGGCATCACCCTTCTTCAGCCAGGCTAGCTTGAATCCAGTGGTGTAGTGAGCACGGGACCCACGTCTGGGCATACCCTTCCCACTTAGGGCGACAAATGCAAAAGAAACAATTGATGGACGGAATGCTGGACAATGCAAACATTCACCCCCAGTCACAAGGATCTGGGTTAAATCCATAATTCTTTTGCTCACCACACCACCCCAGTTTGGACCCAGCCATATGCAAATCAGTCTTGACCCTGTTCCTTGTGGGAACAGTCCAGCCCGAACTGCCAAGCCAGGTCCTCCCTGGACCGGAAACAAGCATCCTAGGATGGTTAGCATCATCAACATTATGTACATGTGAAGCAAAACCACTAGAGAACATAAAGTAGCTTTATTCAGCATATGTGGGTGTAAAATTGAAAGTCCTGAAATAACACAAAGGCCAATGGCCAGTCCATCAGTAAAGTCCGAACAGGGTGACAGTGGCAGATGTCACCCTTTGCTTGCCTGCACTGCTTTGGACCAGGGACATTCCCCTCGAAGGGGCATACAGGGGCAGGCCAGGCACCGCAGGGACAGGATCAGGGCTCACCAGAAGGAGGCAGGGAAGGGGTGGTGGGTGCTGGAGAGTCACTGACAACTGCAGTGGAGGTGTCTGACATGGTGTGTGCCGGCACAACTGGGGGGCATGAGTCAGATGGTGTGGGTGCCGGCACGACTGCAGTGGGCTGGCCAGATGGAGTGGACAGGTTCCCCACTGTAGTGCCCAAGTCAGACGGGGTGGTAGTGGACTCCACTGCAGTGCCTATCTCCAGGGGAGTAAAATGGGGTTCAGGTAAGGTGGGCAGGACAGAGGGGGAGGACACGGTCTCCACACCAGTGGCACAAACATGCGCTGCGGGGGTATGGGGCTGGAAGAGCAAGTGGTAGGGGAGAAGGCTGGATCATTTTGGGGATGGTGTATCTGTGGGTGGGGGAACCTGGGGCAGGGTGTGGTGGGGGAACCTGTGTTGTGGGGGCCTGAGGGATGGAGGAAGGAGACTGTGTGGTTGAGCTGCAGGGCGGTGGCGGGGTCTTGCTCTTCCGGGTCCGGGGTGACTTGCGGGTGGGGGCCTCAGTTTGTCTGCGCCTGGGGGAGGGTGTCCGGGGGTGAGGGGCACTCCCCTCTGTGTGGGTGGACTTCCTCTTCCCCCTGTATGCTGGATCAGCTGGATCGGAGGGGAAGAGGCCAAGGTCACAGAGGAAGAGCTGCTTTGTAGGTGGGGTTGCAGGTGTGGCAAGGGAAGGGGTCTTTGAGGGAGAGGTATCGGAGGACTGCGGAGTGACTGTGGATGCCTGTGTGTGTGTCTGTTCCCCATCCCCTGTGGGTGTGGTATCAGTCCCCTGAGGATGCTTGCGTGCACGTTTTGACTTTGTTTTGGGTGTTTCTGTGCTGCTCGTGTATGTGTGTTTGGGTGATTGTGCAGGTGTGCATGTGCTTGGGACAGGTACGGTGCCAGGAAGTGTGGATGGGGCAGAGGTAGGAGGGGTGAGGGACTGTTGGAGGAGGGACACTGCTGCCGTCAGGGAGGAGGCCATGGACTTATTGCTCCTCTGTAGGGCAGACATGTCCGATGAGATGCCCTCCATGAACGACACCAGCTGTGTCAACAGAGTGGTGTGTGCATGGAGGACACTCAGCATTGATGTCTGCCCTACATGGAGCTGGCGAAGTAAGTACACAGACTCCTCACTCAGGGCAGCAGGGGACACAGGGGCAGGGGGTGCGGTGCCTGGCACGAAGGAGACACGCTCCCGAACACGGGAGCCTCCATGGACCTCTGGAATGGGAGCCAATGTGAGGGCGGTGGTGGTGGTGGGGCCAGCCATACTACCTGGGGTGTGGTGGCTGCTGACACCCGCCTCCACAAGGGAGTCATCCTCCGAGCTGCTGTGGTCCTCAGCTGAGGTGGATGGTGCTGAGGACTCCTCGGTGTGGCTCCCCTCGCCCTCCGTGCCACTGGGTCCCTCCGACCACTCATCGGCTGCTGACCCAGTCTGGCTCTGCAGCTCCTCCTGGTCCATGGAGCTGTCCCCTCCTGTGGCCGTGGATGTATCTGCAAACAATTAGGGAAACAGACAAACATCAGTCACCTGCACCGACCGCACACACCACAGTAAGTACAGCACATTACAGAGCAAGCCCTGGCATCCTTAGTTGAACGTTGCCAAAAGTGCTCACACAGATTAGGAGAAGCCAATTGTCAGTCTGATGGTCAACCATGGCACTCACATCCCTCCTGGCCTTGCACCCATCTGTCTGGTGCCTGTCGGATGGTAATACCCCAGTGTGGACACATGCACCACCTACACAGTTGTTGGACATTGCAGAGAACACGGTGAAGTATGTGAACATGCACACATCACATCTCTTGCCACTGAGTCAGTACAGGTGTCCGGATAAAGGGATGGCCAGAGTCTAATTTGAAATGCATGTGATGCATACCAGCACCAGACACCATGATGCACCCATGTCCTGATAGTCAATGCCACAATGGGGTGCATGTAGCACATGTCACTCACCTGCAGGATCACTCTTAGGAAGTTTAATGCCATGGCACAGGCATGCCTGCAAAGTCATACATCACTGTCTCCAGTCACATGGGCAGGGCAGCCAGCCAACAACAGTCTGCACTGTGTCACAATCCTAGGTCATGGGGAATGCAAGTTCTGTAGCTGACAAGTGCACATGTCCATCCCCCACAAACCACATCATCTGAACTCTTATTTGTCCACGTCATACCAATTGGACATATGGGAGACATGAAACACAACTCTCTGAACCTGAGCACCTCACAGTCTGCTGTGAATGAAAAACAGCTGCCTGAACTTCACAGTCGCATACACCAGTCTGCACAGTCAAGTGATCAAACACCTATATGTCACACAAGTATCGTCTCCTATGATCACATCTCAGGTGGCATGCTGAGCCCTAACCGATAAACACCCCAGTAGTCCTGACAACGAAGCCACAGCACAATGACACAGAGGCAGACACCTGAGGGAACATTTCACTGAGCACAACGTGTCAGCTGATACACGGGAGTGGGAGTACAGAGTGTATTGTATGCCCTGGAGTAGGCATGACTGTCCTGCTCCACGTGAAAGAGGGATGAGCCCTGGACAGTAGGCAGGTGGCTAAGCATGTGTGACACACTTGATATACATACTCCTGAGGCCCAAACATTGTTCCCACCTGCAGCATGGGGGTGTGCCAAATACCCCAAGCACATGTGGTGAGTCAGATCAGCAATTGGACCACATATCAAAGTTACACGCAGATTACATGTCAGAACTCAGGCATTGTGTAAGCAATTGACCCACCCATGAAGCCCACCACAAAGTTATGGGAACAAATGCTGTCCCCCACCTTGAGCTAAGCAAAATGCAAGGACACAGTACCCAAGTGACACAATTTCCTGACTGTAAGGGCCATGCCTGGGTATCAGATGAGGAGTGGGCATGTCACAATTGAGGGACATGGGTCCTGGACCACAAGACTGATGTACTGTGGAAGTTTAACCAGGCCAGAGGAGGGCACATAGCATGTGAGACAAAGTTCACAGTGCAGTCATGGACTCACCCCCTCCTTGCTGCTGTCTGGCCTTCAGCTGCCCATCCAGGTCAGGGAAGACCACCGCCAGGATCCTGAGCATGTGGGGGGTCAGGGTCCGGTGTCCGCCCCTCCTGCGAGGAGGCGACAGCTTCAGCTGGACCCTTGCGATCCTCCGGGTCCAGCCCCGAAGGTCCTGCCACCTCTTCTGGCAGTTGCGGATCCGGCGCTTGTAGACCCCCACGGATCTTACTGCCCGGGCGATGGTCAGCCAGATTTCCTGCTTCTGGTGGGCATCGACCTGTGAGGATGACAAAGTGAAAAGGCCATTACTACACATGTAACATATCCGTGCATCACACATTTGGATATACATGTCTCAATCACAGGGGCATATGATGTACACAGGCAGTGCAACGATGGCTATGAACAGTTTGCCAGCAGTTACTACATGGTATCATTGCCTGGGAAGTAAAACCTTGTTGGAATTCACTGTTACTGCACTTTACCTGTTCAGTGCATGTAACTACACACTTTGGGGGGTGACAACTACTCAGTGAGCATGCTAGCCAGTGGTGTGCACACTGTAAGTCTTGCTAGTCAGACAACATGCACATTTAGTAAGTCAGTGGACAGCACACTCACCTGCTCCCCTGGTTTCCCATACAGCTTGCTGTACTGTGGAAGGAGGCTGTCCAGCAGGGCCTGGTTCTCCTCAGGGCTGATGGCTGGGGCTCTCTCCACAGTACGTGCCATTGCAGAAGCCAGAGGATGCAGAGACAGCAGCAGTTTTGGTGGCAGATGTCGTCCTGGAGCATGTAGTGCAGGCAAGTGAGCTCTCAGGGGAACAGCCAGCATTAT
The DNA here is from genome assembly GCA_963921515.1 of Calotriton arnoldi. NCBI lineage: Eukaryota > Metazoa > Chordata > Amphibia > Caudata > Salamandridae > Calotriton > Calotriton arnoldi. The sequence continues at coordinate 431,317 of CAWUFW010010217.1, read as the reverse complement.
ATGCGTGCTGCAGAGGCAGATACTGTCCCATCTGTCCAAAGTGATAGGTCCAAGTCGTTTGCATCTTCTGAATCTGGCCAATCCATGGAATTGCACCACTTATACACGCCCACAGCATCCTTCAAAAGTTCAACTTCATGACACCCATGAATTTGCAACATTGTTGTGGGTGGCCAACTGAATTCACTGCATCAGACTCGTTAAAGCTTCGAAAACGCGTCCGTTGCCATGCCAGGCCATAGCCAATGCGTGCGCACCGATCGGTCCATTGCTGTACAACGCGTATTTCGAAAAACAACGCGCACCGTTCACATCATATGCAATGTCCAATGCGTGCGCACCGATCGGTCCATTGCTGTACAACGCGTACCCGTTCACATCATATGCAATGTCCAATGCGTGCGCACCGATTGGTCCATTGCTGTACAACGCGTATTTCGAAAAACAACGCCTACCTGTTCACATCATATGCAATGTCCAATGCGTGCGCACCGATCGGTCCATTGCTGTACAACGCGTACCCGTTCACATCATATGCAATGTCCAATGCGTGCGCACCGATCGGTCCATTGCTGTACAACGCGTACCCGTTCACATCATATGCAATGTCCAATGCGTGCGCACCGATCGGTCCATTGCTGTACAACGCGTATTTAAAAAAACAAAGCATACCCTTTCACATCATATGCAATGTCCAATGCGTGCGCACCGATCGGTCTATTGCTGTACAACGCGTACCCGTTCACATCATATGCAATGTCCAATGCGTGCGCACCGATCGGTCCATTGCTGTACAACGCGTACCCGTTCACATCATATGCAATGTCCAATGCGTGCGCACCGATCGGTCCATTGCTGAACAACGCGTATTTCGAAGAACAACGCCTACCCGTTCACATCATATGCAATGTGCAATGCGTGCGCACCGATCGGTCCATTGCTGTACAACGCGTACCCGTTCACATCATATGCAATGTCCAATGCGTGCGCACCGATCGGTCCATTGCTGTACAACGCGTACCCGTTCACATCATATGCAATGTCCAATGCGTGTGCACCGATCGGTCCATTGCTGTACAACGCGTATTTCGAAAAACAACGCGTACCCGTTTACATCATATGCAATGTCCAATGCGTGTGCACCGATCGGTCCATTGCTGTACAACGCGTACCCGTTCACATCATATGCAATGTCCAATGCGTGCGCACCGATCGGTCCATTGCTGTATAACGCGTATTTCGAAAAACAACGCGTACCCGTTCACATCATATGCAATGTCCAATGCGTGCGCACCGATCGGTCCATTGCTGTACAACGCGTACCCGTTCACATCATATGCAATGTCCAATGCGTGTGCACGATCGGTCCATTGCTGTACAACGCGTATTTCGAAAAACAACGCGTACCCGTTCACATCATATGCAATGTCCAATGCGTGCGCACCGATCGGTCCATTGCTGTACAACGGGTACCCGTTCACATCTTATGCAATGTCCAATGCGTGCACACCGATCGGTCCATTGCTGTACAACGCATATTTCGGATGACAACATGCATCCGTCCACATCATATGCAATGGCCAATGCGTGCACAGGGATCGGTCCATTGCTGTACGACGCGTCCCTGTACAAGTCACTCGCATATGTCACCATGGTTGTCACTGGTGAACGTATGCCAGCCACATTTACTTGCCAGGGACTCAGGGGCACACCTACAACACCACAGCCTGTCCACACTGTATCCTAAGGCATGTAAGGCTGCATTACCTTTTCTGTGTATGGGGGAAACATGTGGTTTTTTTGGGTGGCATTTGGGGGCAGCCACTCCCAGGCTGTGCACGTGTTCATGGGGACAGAATCCTTTGTGTGTTGTGCACATGACCACTGTGGTGTGCAACTGTTCATTTCAGAGCATGTGGCATGGTCACATTTCCAGGTTGTGTATGTGTATGTCATGTCACATACCCCCTGAGTCCCATGTGGGAAGGTATGTACGTCACAGGGTGACCCATTGCCACAATAGTGATGGCCCTCCACAGTCTGTGTGCATGTTGTGTTTCTGATGTCTCTGATTCCATGTGCACAATGGGAGACAGTCTCCACAACCACGTTGTTTGTGCATGGACTTTGATGTTGTGCGTGTGTGTGTCACAGACGTCCATGTCTGTCCTGCAGAGGCAACAGGGGCGACTACCTGTGGGAGTCATGGTTGTTTTGCTGACGTGTACATGATACGCCATGTCATGCCAGTGTCCATGTGGCAATACAGGGTCCCTGGGAATCAACCTGTCAATGAGCTGTGATGCCTGGGGCACATCTGTCCTCACATGTCACTGTGGTGTGTGTTTGGAACGTGACAGCAGTACATGGGTACTGTGACACAGCCTAATGATATCCCATAGCACAACCTTGAACTTGTTGTCAACACATGTTGAACTGTGATGTTAGATGTTGGCCATGTAGGTGCCATACATGTCCTTACAGAACGGCACACACATCAGGTACTTGTGTCTCGTAATGATGTATCATGTGATATTGAGTATGGTCTATGCCACATTTGTGGGGTGACTGACAATCTTTCTTTCTTCACCTATGAACTGCAGGGCACCAGCTGTCCATAGACCATTCCCTGACCTTGCAACGATGGTTGAACATGACTGCATCCGACGGAACCGCTTCAACAGGCCGCTGATTGAGGAATTGGCGGTGCGGTTGGCCCCACATTTGGAACCTGGCCGGCCATACCCTGCAGCGCTGACCCCCAAGGTGAAGGTGATGGCATCCCTACACTTCTTTGCCACCGGTACCTTTCAACACACTGTGGCGTCTGCTGGTGGGATGTCACAGACCATGTTGAGCCGTGTGCTACAAAATGTTTTGGAGGCAATGTTGAGATACCTGAACCAGTACATCTATTTCCCTAAACGTCAACAACTCACTGACGTCAAGAGTGACTTCTATGCCCTGGGGAGGATGCCACATGTCATTGGCTCCATTGATGGGACACATGTGGCTTTGGTACCACCACAGGCACATGAGCAGGCATACAGGAACAGGAAACATTACCATTAGATCAATGCTCTGGTGGTATGTCTTGCAGATATGAGCATCTCACACGTGTGTGCCCGTTTCCCCGGTTCTGCACACGATGCCTACGTGATGAGGAGTAGTTGTATCCCGAGGATGATGTCACAGATGCAGAACCAGCGTGCCTGGCTTGTCGGTGTGTACTGACTTTGTACCATTGTGTGTGTTCTGCAATGTAGTATTCCGCCCTCTTTTCCAACTCAGCTAATGTGCAATTGTCTGTATGTAGGTGACTCCGGATACCCCAACATGCCATGGTTGCTGACACCCCTCAGGAACCCTGTGACACCAGCCCAGATGCGCAACAATGAGGCACACGGTCGGACCAGGAGAGTGATCGAGCGGACATTTGGTCTCCTGAAGAGCCGCTTTTGCTGCCTAGACAAGACAGGAGGGCCCTCCCATATGCCCCAGCAAAGGTGTGCAAGATTGTCATCGTCTGCTGCATGCTACACAACCTGGCAGTGTGGAAGGAGTTGCCTCTCATCCTGGATGACGATGACCAACATCCGCCACCTGTGGAGGATCCTGGCCTGGGCCACGATGCCAGTGATGATGATGATGATGAGGGTGATGTCCGCACACAGCTCATCACCAACTTCTTCAGCTGAATGTGAGTATCCAGAGATGTCATGTCAATGATGTGAGTTTGCATGATATGTGTTGGTGGTGCTCTGGTGCTGTTTGAGTGTGGCCATGTGCTACTTGACTGGATGCGTGCAGCGATGTGTCCTTGCAGGTGGTCTGTACTCCCCAACAGTGTTGACATGCTAACTTGGTTTTGTGTGGGTATCTTGTGACATGTATTGGGCATGAGTATTGCAGTTCTGTCCTGTTCCTCAGTGCTTTTGACTGTGTGTCATGTTTGTCCTTCACAGGGTACTTTCAGAGTGGTTTGGTCTAGTCGGATCCCCCGACACCATGATTCAGCTTCAAGGGTAGAAGCAGTCGTTTCCCTACAGATGATGTGCCACACACCCCTGGACTTTATTTCTTCTACACTTGTTGACTGTGTGGCCACTGCCACGTGGGATTACCTTGCATTTGTAGTGGAAACAACATGTTGCAAATGTGTAATAAACCTGTGCTGCACTTTGAAATGTGCATTGTCTGTGGTCACACATCTGACTGACATTTGCTTACTGCACCTGTGGGCTAGTTAACACAGACTCTGAATAGGTGTGGTGTCTGTGCATTCCACTGTATTTCCTGGCAACATCAGTGTAGGCGATGAGTCAGATGGCCCTGGTGTGTATGTGTTGTGTAGCCCTAGTGGTGTGTCTCCCTCATATGTGTCACGTCGCCATGACTCACATGACGGTGTTGAACTTGCATCAGCAATGCGTACCAGTTGTGGGTCATCATGCAGTCCAGACCCCTCTGCAAACAGCGACCTATGCCTACCACCCCTTCCACCACCCCTGGCCACACATGCGGGACCTGCAGTGGCACGCACAGGTGACCCTAGGCCCCCTTGGGGGTTGGTACTGGGGTTGTTGTCCGTTGCTCCACGGTGGGCCGGGGACCCTGTGCTGTTGTCATTGGTGGTCCTTGGTCTGTCCGTGTCGGCGGGGTGGTCTGTGTGTTGGCAGTTGTTGGAGGAGTTGGTGCAGGGGGTGCAGATGTTGGTCCTGCTGGTGCTGCATGATGACTCACACCGGAGGTGCCAGGTAGGTCTTTGCCATCCGAGGAGGGCAGAGGCTGTTCCACACCAGTGAGCTCAGTGTCCCCCGGAGCCTGGGACAGGGACTCCTCATCGTCTGCTGCTCTGTCCCCATCATCACCTGTTTTTGGAAGAGACACACAATGTATGTTATGTTTCTACAGGCATCAATGGTTCAAACACCTGACAGTTGTGACTGTACCTCTGGATGCGGGCCTGTACATTGCATTGTCCTAAGTTGTCACAGTCAGAGGTTGATATTGGTGTAGCACATTGTCCTGCCAACCTGAAGCATTTCAATGTGAATGTTGATGTGTGTGCATGGCCAGCATTGGTGGTATTTGGTGGACATCCGGCCCTCCTTCTCCCCCAGCCCAGTTATCCCACCATGAAGCATGCCACCCTTGCAGTGGGTGCAGGTTAACTCCCAGGATGTCAGTTAGTGGTGTCCTGCTGTTGGTTGGTGCCCAGTTCCCAGCAGGGCCTTGTGCTCCCCACAACAGAGCACCATTGTCAGACATCTTTGAAGTGGCTTTTCACTCCCTGTGAGGTGTGCATGCTTCAGTGTGAGCTTGCTGGGCCATGTGGGTGGGGGATGTTGAGCTGTGACTACCACTCCCATCATGCTATTGCCTACACCCCCCTTCCCAGCATGTCCATACTTCCTTCCTTTTGAGTGGACTTTACTGTGTGTGAGTGTGACAGCAATGGCAAGATGGCTGACAGTGTGGTCCTGTTGTTTGTTGGTGCACAGTTCCCAGCAGGGCCTTGTGCTCCCCACAGCAGTACCCAGTGTCAGCCATCTTGTCAGTTGTTTTCCACTCCCTGTGATGTGAGCATGGTTCAGAGTGGTGTTGATGGGCCAATTGTGAGGGTGACCAATATCTGTGACTACCACTCCCATCATGCTATTGCCTAAACCCCTTCCCAGAATGCCCATACTTCCTTCCTTTTGACTCTGCTTCCCTGTGGGGTAGTGTGCCTGTGCTGACAGGATGGCTGACAGTGTTGTCCTGGCGTTTGTTTGGCTACAAGTCCCAAAAGTGTCCCTGTGCTTCACACAGCATAACCCAGTGTGGTTGTTCTTTGTGGTATATTTAATTAGAGTGTGAGGCATTGCATTCTCCCAAGTGAGTTGTGTGGAGTTTGTGTTAAGGGGGTGTGTGAGAAAAGCTGCTGGTGACTATGGTCAGAGCTGTCAGTCCTCCTTCCCACCCAGCCAGATATCCCACCATGGAACGTGCTTCCATTGCAGGGAATGCAAGTTGGCTTTCAGGATGTCAGTCAGTGGTGTCCTGCTGTTGGTTGGTGCACAGTTCCCAGCAAGGCTTTGTGCTCCCCACAGCAGTACCCAGTGTCAGCCATCTTGTCAGTTCTTTTCCACTCCCTGTGATGTGAGCATGGTTCAGAGTGGTGTTGATGGGCCAATTGTGAGGGTGACCAATATCTGTGACTTCCACTCCCATCATGCTATTGCCTACACCCCCTTTCCCAGCATGCCCATACTTCCTTCCTTTTGAGTGGACTTCACTGTATGTGAGTGTGACAGCAATGGCAAGATGGCTGACAGTGTGGTCCTGTTGTTTGTTGGTGCACAGTTCCCAGCAGGGCCTTGTGCTCCCCACAGCTGCGGCCAGTGTCAGACATCTTTGAAGTGGCTTTTCACTCCCTGTGAGGTGTGCATGCTTCAGTGTGAGCTTGCAGGGCCATGTGGGTGGGGGATATTGAGCTGTGACTACCACTCCCATCATGCTATTGCCTACACCCCCCTTCCCAGCATGCCCATACTTCCTTCCTTTTGACTCTGCTTCCCTGTGGGGTAGTGTGCCTGTGCTGACAGGATGGCTGACAGTGTTGTCCTGGCGTTTGTTTGGCTACAAGTCCCAAAAGTGTCCCTGTGCTTCACACAGCATAACCCAGTGTGGTTGTTCTTTGTGGTATATTTAATTAGAGTGTGAGGCATTGCATTCTCCCAGGTGAGTTGTGTGGAGTTTGTGTTAAGGGGGTGTGTGAGAAAAGCTGCTGGTGACTATGGTCAGAGCTGTCAGTCCTCCTTCCCACCCAGCCAGATATCCCACCATGGAACGTGCTTCCATTGCAGGGAGTGCAAGTTGGCTTTCAGGATGTCAGGCAGTGGTGTCCTGCTGTTGGTTGGTGCACAGTTCCCAGCAAGGCCTTGTGCTCCCCACAGCAGTACCCAGTGTCAGCCATCTTGGCAGTTCTTTTCCACTCCCTGTGATGTGAGCATGGTTCAGAGTGGTGTTGATGGGCCAATTGTGAGGGTGACCAATATCTGTGACTACCACTCCCATCATGCTATTGCCTACACCCCCTTCCCAGCATGCCCATATTTCCTTCATTTTGAGTGGACTTCACTGTGTGTGAGTGTGACAGCAATGGCAAGATGGCTGACAGTGTGGTCCTGTTGTTTGTTGGTGCACAGTTCCCAGCAGGGCCTTGTGCTCCCACAGCTGAGGCCAGTGTCAGACATCTTTGAAGTGGCTTTTCACTCCCTGTGAGGTGTGCATGCTTCAGTGTGAGCTTGCTGGGCCATGTGGGTGGGGGATGTTGAGCTGTGACTACCACTCCCATCATGCTATTGCCTACACCCCCTTCCCAGCATGCCCATACTTCCTTCCTTTTGACTCTGCTTCCCTGTGGGGTAGTGTGCCTGTGCTGACAGGATGGCTGACAGTGTTGTCCTGGCGTTTGTTTGGCTGCAAGTCCCAAATGTGTCCCTGTGCTTCACACAGCATAACCCAGTGTGGTTGTTCTTTGTGGGATATTTAATTAGAGTGTGAGGCATTGCATTCTCCCAGGTGAGTTGTGTGGAGTTTGTGTTAAGGGTGTGTGAGAAAAGCTGCTGGTGACTATGGTCAGAGCTGTCAGTCCTCCTTCCCACCCAGCCAGATATCCCACCATGGAACGTGCTTCCATTGCAGGGAGTGCAAGTTGGCTTTCAGGATGTCAGTCAGTGGTGTCCTGCTGTTGGTTGGTGCACAGTTCCCAGCAAGGCCTTGTGCTCCCCACAGCAGTACCCAGTGTCAGCCATCTTGTCAGTTCTTTTCCACTCCCTGTGATGTGAGCATGGTTCAGAGTGGTGTTGATGGGCCAATTGTGAGGGTGACCAATATCTGTGACTACAACTCCCATCATGCTATTGGCTACACTGACTTCACCAGCATACACAGAATTCCTTCCTTTCAGTGAGCTTCCTGTGAGGTGGTGTTCTAGTGGTGGCATAATATCTGACTGTGTTTGTTGGTTAGATTTGTGCCACTGCCTAGCTCTATTTGTTGTTAGGTTTGTACATGTCATGACACAGTTACATATCACTATGAGATGGCATGTATTGTGTTTATCTGACTAACATACACATCTTGGGATGATTATCTTTTGGTTGCTGTGGATTTGCTAAGGGTGCATGGTTTGACTATCCCCTTGACAGTGATGTGTGTGTATTGTCACACAATATTGTGTATATTTGTTGTGTACTCACCAGGCTCTGGGATGTTTGATAGTCCATATACGCTCACTGGTGGTAGGATGGCCTCCACCTTCTCCTCCCAGGGCCTGAGGTATAGTGGTTTGGCAGGAGGGCCACTGCCGGTGCGCTGACTCAAGACGTAATCCTTCTTTAGTAGGTCCTTGACCCTCCTGCGCACATCATACCACCTGTTCTGGATGTCTTCCTTTGTGCGCAAACATGGTGATTGTGCGTTCACCCTGTCGACGATCCTCTCCCACAGCTTAGTTTTCTGCGACATGGGGGTCTGTTGGACCAATGTACCAAACAACTGTGGCTCTACCCTGAGGATCTCATCTACCAGGACTTCCAATTCACTGTCTAGGAACTTTGGATTCTTCTTTGGGGGCATGGTGATGGGTGGTGGTGGGGATTGATGTGTGTGTGAGTGTGCAAGTGAGGGTGGGTGAGTGTAGGTTTTGCTGGGTGTATGTGAGGGTGCTATTTGTGAGGTGCTAATGGTGTGTGGCTTGTGTGATGGATGAGCTGTGAGTGTGTCTGTGGTTGCTGTCTGATGGTGTTCTGTGCTGGCAGGTCAGTTGAATTAGCAAAGGATCATGGTAGGGATTTGTGTCCTTTATATGGGTGGAGTTGGGGGTGTGTCTTTGTTCCATGTTTTTTCCCCCCAGAATTTATTGGCTTTGTCATTGCTTGTTTGGCCCTTTTTTTTGTATTTTTTCCTTTGTATTTTTTGGGCATGTAGGAGACGTTCTTCTGACCGAGTAGGACGCTGCAGTTGTCTCGTGCGAGCTTCTCCGAGTTGTTCACGCTGTGTTTCTGCTAGGTTTCATGTGCAGCGTACGCGTCGGTCGCGTAGTATTGGGTTGCTTCGGCTGGGTTTTGTATGCGTGTCGGTCGTACGGCTTGGGCTCCGTGCGACTCGGTCTGGTTTTACACGCATTGCATCGTACTGCGCGGGTCGGAGTTCGCGTGTACGTTTCGTTCGGGTTCATTCCGGGTGTGTGTCGGTCGGTTCGATTCGCGTAGTTTCCCGGCCGGATAGCTTGTTTCCGTGCGGTTCGGTCGTTCGGCTTGTGTTCCGTACGAGTCAGTCGTGAATCACATGCATTTCATCGTACTACGCAGGTCGGGCAGCGCAGGTACGTGTCGGTCGGACTATATTCCCGTACCGAGTCGGTCGGTATGTTTTCCGGCCCGAATCGGAATCGGCCCCTAAGTCTGTGCAATAGTGAAAAATGAAATTGACAGTATTTCACTATTAGGACATGTAAAACACGACAGTATATGTCCTACCTTTTAAATACAATGCACCCTGCCAATGGGGCTACCTTGTGCCTACCTTAGGTGTGCCTTGCATGTAATAAAATGGAAGGTTTGGGCCTGGCAGGTGGTGGACATGGCAGTTTAAAACTGCACTCACAGACTATGCAGTGACAGGTCTGAGACATGTTTGCAGGGCTACTCATGTGGGTGGCACAATCAGTGCTTCAGGCCCATTCAGCATTTGATTTACAGGCCCCTGGGCACACATGGTGTACTTTACTAGGGACTTACTACTAAATCAAATTGCTGATCATGGATAAACCCATCACAAATATAATTTAGAAAGACATCGTATGCACTTTAGCACTGGCTAGCAGTTGTAAAGTGCCCAGGTCAGAAAAAATAGGAGGAAGAAGGCAAAAAGTTTGGGGTTCACTCTGCAAAAAGAACCAGGTACAACACAAAATTTATAAAAGTCGACAATAGGGTGTAAAAACAGCGCAAGTACAGTTCCCAATTGATTCAAGTGCACCAAGCAGTGAGCAAGCATGGCAAATAAAAGACAGATGTACAGCAGTGGCTGTCACAATTTAAGAGCCCTGCCTGCTGAAATAAATCACGAAAATGTCTGCTTATACCCATATTTATAGTTGCGTACAGCCAGTCTAAATTGTTGATAGTTGACGTTCAGATACCTAGAAGGTGAGTTCACAGGGTCATCATCTGGACATTGTCAATTGTGAGACAACATCTCCGTGGAGTAGGAACACTCGAATTACTAGGGAAGAGTCAATTAGGGGGTGCAAGCACAAATGGAGGCTTACCTAATGAAGAGGTAAGCAGGCAACACAAAATGTAGTTGAGATGAAAACTGAACAAATGCCGGGAGAGTATTCTGTAAAACAACAAAAACAGCAATAACTTCAAAACGTATGTGCTTCAAAGGTTGCAGAAAGGTAGCTATGAGGCAAGAAATGCTCACCTTAGACTGAATGTGTAAGAATGCTGAACACCTGGTGGAAAACGTGTTTGATAGCCTTTAAATTGCTAAAAATAGGAAAAAAGAAAAGGGTAAGTGAAAAGTTGAATAAGATGGTCGAAAGACCCAATGGGTGGTATGAACGCACATAAACACTCACCCAAAAAGGTGAGGAATGGACTGGCCGTTTCGGGTATGGGCTGTTAAGTGGTTAAAAAATACTAACTAAAATGGCGAAAAAATCAATTTAAATGAAGTGAATAAGTTATATAGTTAGGGGCAAAAAAAAATATTAATGTTTTGTAGGTGGAGGCAGACCCGAACTGGTACTGAAATGTGTGCGACTGAGAATGAGTTTAAGGATTACGTAATCGTCAGGTAACAAAATAGAAAGGGAAGAGTTCGTTCTAAAATTATGGACCTTTAAAAAAAGTAGAATTCAATTGAAATTTAAGACTATTTATTTAAAAAGTGGGGATCAGTGAACAGTGGACAAAATACTAAATAGAAAAAAATACTAGAAATCAAAGAAAATTGTATACTGGAACTACTTAACTAACAAAGGGACGGGAGGCAAAAGTCACCTAGAGGGATGAGTCTTCCGTAAAGAAACAATTATGTATACTGCACTAGAAGCAATTACTCATAATGAAACATCTCATAAACATTCAGATAATGTAATCTTGTACGATTTCATAAAAGAATATTTATTCAGAAAACCGCAAAGATGAACACTCCTTTGGTACAGTGACTATCATTTAAAATAAGAGTAAAAGAGATTGTATTCCATAAATCCAGAGAATAACTGTCACCATTATGTCACACCTGTATGCCATAAATGCAAAATATAATAGTCATCAATTATGCCAGAATTGGTGTTTATATCAGCATGGCTAGTGTAGATATCTCCTCAGACTGATTCAGTTCACAGTTTACAGAACTGAGTCTGTCAGTCCAACAGCTCTTCCTAAGTCAAATATTTAAAGATATGATACCTCCCTTGCATGTTTGGTTGGTCTGTTCAATGAACTGCCATCAAATGTCTTTGGCAAGATGATTCATTTTCACAAAGTGATCAACCAATGGAGCATTAAAAGTAAGGCATCTGATCCGACTCATTTGTTGGAAGAGCCACACTTTAATTATTGTCCCACATAAATCATGTTACAGGGGCACCAAAGGGGATGTACTTGGTTTATTGAGTTGAAATTGGTGAGATTCTACAGCTTGACCTGGGTGCCATCCTGGGTGAAAAGTTTGGTCTAGGTCATGTGGCTATAGACAATGCATGCCCCATACTTGTAATGGCCTATGATAGGTGGTAAGCCTCGTTCTTCAGTGATTGAATTTGAGTAACCACAGGACCCTGTGTCTTGAATATAGGGGTCACGGATATTTTTTCCTTTTTTGAATGCAAATAAAGATTTGTGTAATGAAGCATCCTCTGAGTTCAATAAAACCCAATCTCTATTGATAATTCTCTGAAGTCTATTACTTGTGGTGATGTATACAGTAACAGGCAATTCCAATGTTTTTCTTGCCTCTTTTGGTGCAAGTAGGGATTTACGATGGCAAAAACTCACTTGTTTTGATTTTGATTTGTAGTCTTTTAGGGTAATTTCTTTCCAGTAATCTGGTAATTAGAATATTTGTGTACAAGTGCATCCTAACCTTAAAAAATGGCCTGGGTCAGGTTATCTTGAAGGCTGCGAGGGTGGTGGCTGGAGTAGGCAAGAGTGGTGCTCCTCTCTATAGGTTTTCTCAAAAGTGTGGTGGAAAGTTTATTATACTCACATTTCTCTTTAAGATCAAGGCAACTACTGCTCAGATTATCATAGCTCATGGTCAGCTGACTATGTGGAGAGCTGTCGTTCAGCCACTCAGAGAATCTGTTTTAGGTCAATTGCAGACCACGTTCAAATTAGAAAAAGTTCATCAATTTACCTACGTCGTAGGGTGATGCTTAGCCTAAAAGGGTTTCATATATCATAGATAGACATATTTCTTTAGTCATCCATTAATAAGTTTGATACATTTTGAGCAAAGTTAACTCCCATGGTTATGGGGCTACCTTCCAAAGAGCAATAATCAATTCAGTTTGTACAAAGGTGAGAAAAGAGTGCCTGTGCAGGACATTTATCAGTACTTGTTAGAAATTAGGTCTCTAGGTGGCAGAGGTATGCACACTGTCCAAGTAGGGACCACAATCCTAGTCAGGGTCAGTCAGATGCACTAATTTAACCTGTGCTCACCCTATGGTATCTTGCACAGAACAGTCAGGCTTAACTTAAGAAGCAATGCGTAAAGTATTTGTGAAACACTTAAATTAATGTAACACAGTGAAAGCATGCCTTAAAGACTTCATGCCACCTAAGACAAATGGAGTATATTTATCTGAGTAAAACAAGACCACAATGACAAAAATCCAATAAGCAGAACTCGAGAAATGAATTTTTAAAGAATAAGCTACAATATTGTGCTTACAAATCAATAGCGCTTAGGGGGTTACTTGAGGTCGTGCTGGACCGGGGTAAATCTCAAAGTTTTAGGCTGACCACGATGGGGAGAAGGCTGGCTACAAGACCCATGCAGGGCCCACTGAAAAAGTACCTTGGATGGAGCAAGAGTCGGCACATAAGACTTGATGCGTCAGTTCCGATTCACGCAGTCAAGTCGATGCATCGAAGTTGAGCCTCGCAGTCGGTTCCCACATCGTCATCGAACGAACACCTTTCGATGCAGGCGTTGCATCGTCGTCAAACCTCGCAGTCGGGTCTTTCATCATCGAGCCATGCAGGGTCATCCTCGGAACGGCACTGCGTCAGCATCGAAGGGCACTGCATCGGTTCCGATCGGCGCAAAGTCGTAACTGCAATGATTTTTGCAGGAAATCAGCTGCAGAACCCACTTTAATGGCCCATGACTGGATTGGCACCTCTTGGCAAGGCAGGACTCACAGTTGGCAATGTCGAGCAGCTGCAGCACAGTTGAAGGAAGTCTTTGATGGCCCTGAGACTTCAAGAACAGGAGGCAAGCCAGTAAGCACTTGGAGAAACTTGGGTTCAAGGATGTGGAGAGCAGGTCCGGTCCTTCTCACTCCCAGGCAAGAAGCAGCTGGCCAGCACAGCAAAGCAGGTAGCAAAGTGGCAGTCCATCCTCCTGTGCAGCAGTCAGCAGGTCAACACAGTAAAGTAGTTAACAGAGAGGCAGTCACTCCTACAGCAAAGCATCTCTTCTTCAGGGCAAAATGTCCTTTACTCCAGCAAAGTTCTGATTTGGTGGTGTCAGGGGTCTAGCACTTAAACCCAGTTGTGCCTTTGAAGTGGGGGAGACTTCAAAGAGGCCTTTGAAGATAACAAGGTCCCTGCCTTTCCTGCCCTGGCTCCAGGCTCATTACAGGGGGGTATGCAGCTCTTTGTGTGGGGACAGGCACAGCCCTATGCAGGTGCAAGTGTCAGCTCCTCCCTCCCAATCTACCTCAGGAAGGCCCATCAGCCTGGTGATGGGCCATCAGGATGCAAATGTCACACTCCATCTCTCCTTGTGTGACTGTCTAGAGGAAATGCACAAAGCCCAGCTGTCACCCAACCCAGATGAGTATTCAGAGACAGGCAGAGGCACTGAATGGTTGAAGTAAGAAAATGCCAACTTTCTAAAAGAGACATTTTCAGGCTTACAATTTAAAATCCAACTTCACCATAAGTTGTGATTTTAAATTGTGAGTCCAGAGACACCAACATCCAAATCTCTATCTTTTACCAATTGGAAATTACACTTAAAAGATGTTTTAAAGCAATCCTAATGTTAACCTAACGAGAGATAGTCCTTGCAATAGCGAAAAACGAATTTAACAGTTTTTCACTACCAGGACATGTAAACCTCAAAAATACATGTCCTACTTTGTAAATACCATGCGCTCTACCCATAGGGCTGCCCAGGGCCTACCTTAGGGATGACTTATACATAATAAAAGGGAAGGTTTGGGCTTGGCAAGTAGGTTAACTTCCCAGGTCGAAATGGCAGTTTAAAACTGCACACACAGGCTCTGCAGTGGCAGGCCAGAGACATGTTTAAAGATCTTCTTAAATGGGTGGCACAATCAGTGCTGCAGGCCCACTAGTCAAAGTAGTAGCATTTAATTTACAGGCCCTAGGCACCTATAGCGCACTTTACTAGGGGCGTACAAGTAAATTAAATAAGCCAATTGTGGATAAACCGATATTACCACATTTTAGGGAGAAAGCACTTTCAGTTTAGCACTGGTTAGCTGTGGTAAAGTGCCCAGATTCCTAAAGCCAACAAAAACAGAGTCAGAAAAAGGGGAGGATGAAGGCAAAAAGTTTAGGGGTGACCCTGCAGAAGGGCCAGGTCCAACAGTACTCTAATGGCCCTTCTTTGGAGGATGTTTATGGGCAGGGACTCATGACCATCCTGATTAAAAGTTTTGGATAGTGAAGAAAAGGATGGTCTTAAGAGCTAATATTAAAATCAGTGTTATCCTTAATGAAGGACTTGTGTTAGCCACAAAAGGTTTTATGAAAATATCAACATACTGGCAGATGCAATCGATAATTGAACCACATTCAGAAATGATGTGTCGGCTAGGTGTATGATTCTTAGGTAAAGTATAAATTACTGTATAAGTATAAGCATAACTCCTCTTAAGGAACTGTTACTCACTATTACTGAGAGCAAAAGAATCTGGACCTCATTTGGTATTATGTTATACATAATACTACAAGGAATTCGGATTCTCTTGGTGATATTGCTTGAAGGGTCTCCAGGAAATTTCAGATAATTTTGGATTATTGTTTCAGTATTTACTAGTTGTAATCATGTGATTCATTATCACATTTGCCTCCACCCTTATTAGCTGTCTTAATATCATGTTCAGTATTCTATGCTCTGTTTTCAGTATTGTGTTTTTTCTGTCCTTATTTATATTGTAATATTGTATTTAATGTATTGTCTCTCAGTTTTAAGACGCAAGTTATTTGAAGTTTATATTTCTGTAGGCAAGGACTTCCTCAGGAACCATATGCGCTGGTCAACAGTATGTTGATGGTAAATGGAATCAATGTGATTAGTAGTGGTTCTGTCATCTTTGTTCTCAAAGAAAATATAAAGTTTTATCTTCCTGAAGAGTGTATGCAATTCCAGTTTTATGTTAAAGTGGCCACATCTGTTGATAGCCAGATATGTTGGTGGGTATAAAAGATAGACCCCCTTTTTAATATTGACATCTTAGATAGGTTGAACATAGATGCTGTATTTGTGGATGCACAGATTAGGCAAATTCTATCTATGTTTAATCTCTGCATGCAGGAGTACATTTCCAGCAATGCGTGAGTTGTATATTGGAGTGGATGGGGAGCAATGGACTCAAGCTCAGTGCACAGAAGATCAAAGTGTTAATGGTGAGCCAGAAAGCAGATTTCTGGCTTGTCACTTTCTGGCCAGTTGAACTGGGCCACCTTCCTACACCAGTGAATGTAGTTAACAAATTTGGAGTTAAAAGAGGTACAGACCTATCAATGCCCATACAGCTGTCAGGTTTGTTTTCAAACATGTATTGCAATTTGAAATAACAAAGGAAAATCTTGCAAGTTCTCAACTACATTGACAAAAGACAGGCCATATCTGTGATTGTTGGAAACATACTAGACTATGCCTACATACTTAATTTTGTTTGTTGCACCTGAATATATAATTAATAGAAGGCAAGTGACACATATTCAAGCAGCTCAATCAGTTCTGGGAGCTTTCTATTAAAGAGTGTCTGTGCTTCAGGTACTACTCATTGCTCAAAATGCTCATTACACTATTTTGCCCTGTTTTCTACAGAAACAATTGGCTACTTAGCAACCTGCAAGAACATTACAATCCTCCACAATCAATCTTCTCGCTAGTCCCACTTTTGCCAAAATGTGTACAGTTCTTGGTGCCAAACTTTGGAACTACCTACCAAATCAATTTAGAACTAATAATTGTCTAGGTACATTTATGCAAGAATTAAAATTTGGTCTATTCTCCGAGGCATTTGACTCTTACTATGCCATCCCATGAGCTTGAATTTGGTGGATGGAATGCTTGAATTAATCTCAGCGGCTGGAAATTATTTGGGGCTACAAACCAGTCCATTGTTATTTTGAACACCATGCCACCTCAGTTTGGACCCAGCCATATGCAAATCAATCTTAACCCTGTTCCATTAGGAGCAGTCCAGCTAAACTGTCAGATCAGTTCCTCCCTGAACTGGAACACAAACAACAAAAGACTGGTTTCACCCTTATTAGGGATCATCAGTCAGTTATACCTTGATTCCAGTGGCACAGTGTGCATGGGACCCATGTCCCACTTAGGGTGTAACACTGACATATACAAAAGAGTGATGGATAGATTGCTAGAATTAATCTCAGCCACTGGTATTTACTCAGGCCTCATTCCAGTCTGTAGTTATTTTGCCCCAGCATCCCACCCCAGTTTGGACTCAGCCATGCACAAATTAGTCTTGACCCTGCTGGGTTGCTTGTGTTCCGGTTCACGGATGACCTGCCCTGGCAGTTTGGACTGGACTGTTCCCAATTGAGAAGAATGAGGATTGAGTCATGACTGATTTGCATATGGCTGGGTCTAAACTGGAGAGACGATGTGCAAAATAATGATACACTGGGATGTGTCTTCAACTAAATGATTCACTGTTGAAATGTGGTCAAGAAAGCACCCTTTTCGATGAGTAGGTTATTTGTTGCAAATTTAGAGAGGTAAGTAGTGAACAAAACTCTCCCACCTATTAATCACTGTGTTAATCAGCCTACAAATTAAAATCTCCAATGATGATTTGTAGAAATGAAAAATGGTCAAACTAAAGCAAAGGCTGTAATAAACTCATATTCTGGGGGTAGCAAGTAAATATTAGTAAAAGTGTTTCCAGAAGAAAGGGACACAAGTAATAACAAAGTATCTACTGTTGAGACTAGAATGGCCCCTGCAGGTTCCCCTGCCCTGACTGCCCATCGTCGTGTATATTTGGTATCCTGGGTTTTATTTGGCCCCGGTGTCAGACTAATTTAAGCTCATACGCAGACTAGTTAAGCCCTGTGCCTGACTATGTGAGTTTCTTAACCTATCCTGTGATTTAGAGGAACGTACCAAGTGTACCCTCATTGCTGACAGTGGACTACTAACCCAGTCATTGGTTTAGCACATATAGTGTTGGTTTTGGCATACTAAGGTTAAGAGAACTCAATTGTATGACCCGACCTCTTTATATGTGGTGCTCGGTATGTGGTCTACTTGGCTCACCTGTGTAAAGTTCTGCTTCTACGTGTGTCCTGTGACCCCTGTACTGACATCCCGAGTGTGCCCTTGCGCTGACATCCTGAGTGTGAGTTAAATATGTGTATGTTTTTGTGCATGTAGTATGTGCAACGCATGCATGTTGGAGAGTAAGCCAAAGTTGTGGAGGCCAGTGGGATTAATTTTGAATAGCCCTGACCTGACATTGCACTTGACGGAGGGTGAAAACTGTCTTACCAGATTAGCTCGAGGAGAAGATTCGGACACTTTAGTGAGAGCAATGGAGGTAGGGCTCGCTTTAGAAATTCTATGACCCCTTTTGCTTAGCTAAAAGCTGCTGATCAGTTTTCATAAGCACTGCTATTTGTTGGATGGTAGGGGTGAATGGTGGGACTGCAGACTCTGTTGTGAAAGGTGAGGCCTGACTTTTTGTGTGCCTCTGATTATTCCTTCTGTTGGGCTGATAACAACCAGGAGCAGCATTCTCATATCTAATTATGCTTCAATTGTGGGTGCTCCAGGATGGTTACAGCCCCAGTGCTGCCTGCTCTGATAAGCATCACTCTATACAAAGACTATGTCTGGAGAATAGCCTGGCGAGGATACTCGAAAGGAGAACCAACCCAATCCAGTTCTATAGCTTGAGATAGTGGATCCACATCTCCTGTCTAAACATTTTGTATAAACGTGGGACCCACACCATCCCACTTTGTTCTAGTTCCAAGTCCTTCATGATCAAGGAATGAAGTGCTCCGCAGAGTACGCAAAGGACTATTGTGCAACCAGGGATGGTGTTTGCCTGACAGCCAATCTCCAAGTGGTGAGAGGGCATCACTTAAAGTCTGGAATTTCCACTGGAGAAGTTGTGGCTCTACCCTGGAGAGCCTTGACACCTCTCTGCCTGCTGAGAGAGAAAGGAGTATACCTGGCACTGCAGAAGGAGAGACTGTCCAGAAGGAGCAAGGCTTAGCACATCCCCAGTGGCTGTGGGATGTCCAGGAAGACCTGACTACTGTGAGTGAACTGGGGAGGACCCTGATGTCTGTGGGTCCCCCCTTGACTCTCATTTCTTTTCCTAGTGGGAAGCATGCTCCTACTTGATAGAGTCAGGCCTGTAACTGTATGATTATTGATGGCCCGGATGGAGGCTACAACCACCTAATTTACATAGACCTGAACGAAGATTATAAATGCCTGATCGTTATTGAATCAGATGGGGGCTGCAACTATGTGATTGCCATAGGCTCGGATGAGGGTTAATTAGACCTGTTGGTGGCTTTCAACACCATTAACCAACAGCTTTTACTACACCACCTAACCTCCTTGGCCATTGGAGAGAGAGCCTTTGCTAAGTCCTGTTGCATCTGTCGCACCAGACAAAGTCTGTGCAACTTTCAATTTTCTCATTGAATGCCTATGCTGTTAGTTGGGGCATACCTTAAGGTTCCCTCCCCTCTACTGTCTAATTTATATCTTAGGTTTAACTAATTTGCTGTAAAGTCTACGGGCCAGATGTACTGACCTAGTTTTTGGTTGCAAACACTCTGATTAGCAAAATTGTAAATGGTTGCGGCAACAAAATAGGTATTGCTGATGTATGAAGTCCACTTTAGGAGTCGGTAAACTTTTACTGATTCTTTAAATGGGTTTCCAAATGGTTACCAATATGCCATTTGGAAGGAGTGTGTTGTGGGCCACCCTTTCGAATTGGGAATTTGTACCATATGTATGAATAGTTTCTGACTAGGATCCCAGTCGCAAACCATTGAAAAGCTACGACTCCCAAGTTGTGGTGATAACATATTCGCTAAAGGGAAGAGGCCTCATTTGCACCCCTTCCTCAATGTGAATTTTGGCAAAACTATTAGGAAATGAAAAAAAAGAAAGATTTTAAAACAGACCTGTTTCTTTTAAGGAAATCTGGCGGCTTAGTAAAAAAAACTCTTGCAGCCCATCATCTCTGTAATTGCCACCAATCGAAGTCAGTAAATTTGCAACCTACCATATGAATAGTAAAAAGGGAGGTCAGACTGTCACCCACTCCGATTCTAATTTTGCTTTAACTGACCAATTAATACATAGGTCAGTTTGCAAAATTTTAATATAGTTGGAAAAAGGGTGATCACAAATTGCAACCCTTTTTTGCGAAAATTAGAATGAAATATCTGGCCCATAATTTATTATTCTTTATCTCTGCTAGTGTTACCCATATCTTTCTCAATATAAAGGATCATTGCACTACATCTAGGTTGTCTACAGCATTGAGAGTCATTGAGATGAGAGAGGTTTTTCTTAAGTTTAATCCAACCAAGACAATAGTCATGCTAGCAGTGCCGAGCTCAATGAGTGGTGCATGTCTTTCTGGATAGATTCCTAAAGGAAACGCCCCCTGTCTGTTCCAGCTGTTAGGAACCTGGGTCTTCTGCTTGATTCATAGCTCAATCTTGATGCTCAAGTGGCCCCAGGGACCAAATCTTTCTTCTATCTTAGATCTCTGCAGAGAATTATCCCCTCTTTTTGTCCCAGTGAATGTTCACATTCAATACTTTCATTCATTCCCTCTTAGATTTTGCCAAATCGATCAATCTTGGAGCACCTAAAAAGAATAGTAGATGTTTTCAGGCTGCCCAGAATGATGTAGCCGGCACTTTGCTTATTTGCATGAAAACTTAATAACATGCAGAGGCCATCAAACAGCTGCATTGGTTGCTAATTAAAATGTGGACTGGTTTTAAGTCTGCATGCATTATACATCGAGTTTTCTATCCACAAAACAAACATAACACTGCTAAGAACTGGCGAAAACACATATCAGAGCACAAGGTACATTTGTAATTCGATTCAGTAAGGTCATTCAAGCAGAACCTGCTTTGTTAAAATTCCAGAAAAAAAACTCAGAGATTGTCTGTTTTCCACTACATATCTTCCCTGTCCTTCTGCCATTGATGTTCAACTTTCCGATAGCGCAAAGAAACCCTTTAGGGTAAATATTGTGCTATCTAAAAGTCCATAAATAAATACAAAAATCAGTGCCCTCTCCAACACACAATGCATCTGCAGGACACATCTGAAGTGAAAAGAGAGCTGAGAGCAAGTATGTTCTGTCAATACAATATCTTAAAGATTAAATATATTTTTGTACCTTATAAAGGGAATTACATTATCTGGAAACTCAGATGGTAGCATAAATTATCTGTTTAAATCACATTCCACCTAAACCCAAGAGGGTTTCACAGATTCCCTTGGGCTATCATTTCATAAGACTTTCAAGAAGCAAAAAGAGGAAAATAGTGTCCCTTCAGGATTCAAGAGGGTACCAGATCATTTGCTAAGAGTCTCACACAGCCCTCCGAGTGACCAGGTAGCCAGGTTCTCAGTTTCAGAATACAGCACAGCCCCCAATTTGAGATCAGAGCCCTGCCTTCTATGTGAGATCAGAGCCTAGTGTAATGTCAGAGGTCAGCTCACAGTGTGAAGTTAAAGCCTAGTCCTCAGTATGACTGAATGCCTTTTAACTTAGTCCATAACGTGACATTAAAGTTCACTAGCCCAGTTCTTACGATGATACTAGAATCATGTGTCAGTGTTTGATAAAAACAAAATGCTCTAGGCTGAATTACAGCCTAGCTCCTCACGAGCTATTGAATGTATTTCCAATGTTAATGTCAAATTGGTAAGAGATTTCTATGATATTAACAAAGGATCACTGCATTTTCCAGAATTCAAATGGTAGGGCTTAAAACCAGGGACATGGACTAGATCCCACAGAAGCTGTTTCCTAAAGTAATTCAACATTTACATGTCCATCATTAAATTATCTCTATCTAATACATTAAGAGGCACTACTGCACTTCAAATGAAGAACCTATTTACAAGACTGCAGGCCAAATTGTACCTAATCTGATTAATAGTGAAATCCTTAAATGTGTCTTTCTTTCTCTGTTTTATCCAGAAAGACCTTGGCTTCTGACATCGTTTGGTTGTCTTTAATTCCTTTCTCCAGTAATAGGATCTCATTTAATTTTTTTTTGCAAAGCGGTTGTGCTACTTTGATGGATAAAACCATCCAGTCTCGACTGCATTCACCAACATAGCTAAACCCTTTACGGTATTACGGATCCTCTTTAAAAATGACTGGTGTGTTATGGACTTGTAATCCCCATGGAACAGTACCAGCTTTAAGATTTCTTAAGAGAAATAACCATGTAGTTCAGTTCTTATTTTCTTTTTTTTCTTGAGTCGCACTAGTTTTTAAGCTTTATTTTGTTGTTTAGCAGAAGTATTTAACGTGACTGAAGTAAAAGGAAAGGGGCTAGTCTCTTCTTTGGACATATTAATGCAGTGGTCCAATCAGGAGCGACTTGCTTGTAAGCCTACTTCAGTAACACTTCACTTAATCTGTCTAATCTGAATTTTCTCAATTCAAAATGTACCCACGTGAGTGAATACCCGCATGTGAAATACATACCATGGGGTTGGATCTCTCTATTCAGCAAGGTTAGACCACATAGAAATAAACAATAAAACACTGTACCTAAGTTACTGCCTGACCAAGAAATTTAAATAGCATGATTACATTATTCTTGCTCATTTCCCAAACCATCAAGACAGCAATAAAACTACTGTGATGAAGGATTAGCTACAGTTATATCCTGACACATGCGACCACGGCTCTAAAGATACAAGCGGGCACCTTACCTTGCTAACATTTACGGATTAAAGCAAGTAGGTTCCCACTGATCTAAGAAACTAGCTAATAACTAATAAATAAGGATGCGAAAAGCATGTGAATGTAGGACGAAAATGCTATTATTTTGCTTTTTATTTAATTAACAAGGCAACGGCACAGATACTGCTACCGCGACCGCTGCTAAAAAAAAAGCATGTTGGCAATTCAGCCGACTTGCAGACTAAATAAAGTAAGCCCTCGGTGATGAAAAACAAGAAAAAGTAGCTAATAGGTGTGACCTTAAGACGCGCAGAGTATGCGAATGCAGGACTGAAATGGCAATTATGTTTTCCCTTTCTTCCTTGTTTACAAACAAGACGATATTGCAAACATCCTTGCTACGCGTTGAAAGCCGAAGAGTAATGTTTACACTCAGGCAACGCACCAACAATTAAGTAAGTCGCTTTTCGATAAAAAGCAACTGCACTCAAAAAAGCTTAACCGTGATTGAGGACAGATTTTAACCACACGGTTTTTGTTCTTGTTCTTTTCTTGTTTAGTTTTTCCGATTAGGCTAAAATGCGGTCCAAACAAATGAAAAACTGACAAAATAGGACTCGATAGAAAAAGAAGGTAAAAATTAATGTGAGGGGTCTAATTTAATAAAATATCCTACAAGACCAATGTGAGAGTAATATTGTCATTAAAAATTTCGATTTTTGCGCAGTTCTTCTCAGTTCTTGGTCCTGGGAGACCGCAAAACGACAGGGGCCTTTGGGAGTTGCAGGAATTTCCCTTTTATGGAGATAACCCATAATTACTGTGGTCTCTCCTTGGTTCAACTAGCAATTTGTCACAACCCCCTGTGAATGCTTTGGTTTAGGAGTATGGACAATTGAAAACGTATTTTACTCCTTGTGTTTAATGGTGTGAACTGGTGAATTTGACTGTATCACAAATATTGATGATTTGTTTTGAATTGTCTGTTTTGCACACTCTTTTTGATTTTGGTATAACACTGAATTGTGATGTGGGACAAATAAGTTTATCAGACATTGATAGATGTATATGCTATTCATCTATATGATATGATATGCAAAATATTCTAACAAAAAATGTTGAAAATGAAATATGAATAAATAATGTGGTAATGCTAATCACATTTCTTGATCACACAATAGCTTTTTGTGCTTGAAAATTGTTTCAGACAAGGTACAGTGTTTTATTTTTAACTTTCTAAAAGGCATTTTCAACATTAGTACCTATTCTCAATCAAATGTAATCGCTTAAAATGTAATAAGATAACCCAATGTTATCCTATGGGAGAGGTAGGCCTTGCAGTAGTGAAAAATGAATTTAACAGTTGTTCACTACCAGGACATGTACAACTTAAACTTTTTAAATAAACTGCACCCTACCATATGGGTTGTTCAGGGCCTGCCCAGCAGTGACGTATGTGCATTAAAAAGGAAGGTTTAGGCCTGGAAAAAGGTTTATTTTGCCAGGTTAAAATTGCAGTTTAAAACTGCACACACAGGCTGCAATAACAGGCCTGAGACATGTTTAAAAGGCTACAAAAGGGGGTGGCACAATCGGTGTTGCAGGCCCACTAGTAGCAATTACTTTACACGCCCTGGATACATGTAGTACCACTTTACTAGGGACTTACAAGTAAATTAAATGTGCCAATTGGGTGTACGCCATTTGTGTCAAGTTTAAAGGTGAGAGCACAAGTACTTTAGCACTGGTTAGCAGTGGTAAAGTGCACAGAGTCCTAAAAGCCAAAGAAATAGGGTTTAGAAAACAAACAGGAGGGTGAAGACAAAAGGTTTAGTGGTGACCCTGCTGAGAGGGCCAAGTCCAACAGCTGTATTGTCCAGTGCTTCAGCTCGCTATGACCTACAGGTAGCATGTTCTTAATCATATTGTACTGTGAGTCACCTTTGCGCCAATCTGAACTGACACATTGTCTTTTGACGCAGAAGCTGATCGATGACATCGCTTCGACAGACTGTGCGGCTTGACGATGACAGACAGTGTGGCTCGACAACGACGCCTTGCCTGAATTGTAAAGGTGTTCGTGGATAAAGCCTTCATTGCCTGCACGGATCGGAACCAACTCATCAAGTCTTGGATGTCGACGCTTGTTCCATCCAAGGTACTTTTTCAGCTGGACCTGTGTAGGTCCTGCAGCCGGACTGCCCTCCATTGCAATCAGCCTGAACTTTGGATTTACCCCGGTCCAGCTTGACCTCAAGTAACCCTACAGCACTTTTTTCTTCTAAGCATTATTTTTTTATTTATTCTTTAAAAGTTAATAACTCTAGTTCTACTTATTGTATTTTTGTTGTTTTGGCCTTGTGTTATTTATAGGAATATTATCTATTTTTTCTAACCCTGTGTGGAGTATTTTTCTAGTGTTTTCATTGTGTTACTGTGTGTGTGTGTGTGTGTGTTAGTCAAATACTTACACATTGACTCTTTAAATAACCCTGACTGCTCTGTTGCAAGATACCAGAGGGTGAGCACAGATTATTTTTTAGTGTGCATCTAGCTTATCCTGACTAGAGTAGTGGTTCCTGCTTGGACAGGATGCATAGATCTGCCAACCTAAGACCCCAGTTCTAACACAAGGTTAGGAGGCTACTGAGAGATGGTCAGAGATACATGTATGTCACTGTGAGGTACATATATGTCAATTGATGCCTACACCAATCATTGGATTGACTCTAATCAATCAGACAATGTTAACCTATGGGTGTGTATGCCGTTGTCCCTGCTAACATACTTTGTCTGTCTTGCATGACGGACAAGTCAGGCAACTACCATTTGTGGTAAACCACGTGTACCGTATGAGCAAGTTCATTGGAGCTGCCTAAAAGGCGGTTTATGTTTGCAATAACGGTGTCTATTTAGTACATCCTTTACAGATACTTTCCAAAATATATACAGGAGATAATGTTGGATTGGTTACTAAATAAATCGTATGCCATTGATATTTACCTTGGACAGAAATCTATTGTAAATAAAGGTGAGCTCACATACCCTTTATGTACATATATTTTTTTTTAAGAAAAAATCTGTGTTTTAGTTCATACATTTTTTTAACAATATATGTTTACTATTAACAGTAACTAAACATTTTTATAGATAAATACTGCAGCCACCAGAGATGGTCCCTGGCAGAGTCAGAAGACGCCAGTCAAGAATCTTCCGTCCCTTTCCAGACCTTTCCACCATGCAAGAGTGGGTGATTATCAAGAAATATGGGATCAACCGACAAATCATCTTGGATTTAGCACAACAGCTTGCACCAGAACTTATGCCTCTAAATCAAACTTCCACAGTTACTACACCACTGGTAAAGACAATGGCAGTACTCCATTTCACGGCAACTGGATCATTTCAGTACACTTTTTGGGACTGTAACAGCATGTCCCAAGCCACTTTCTTTTGTGTGCTATAGCACAGCAGTTCCTTACTGTAATGATGAGCCACAGGAACACTTATATTCAATTTCCTCATAAAGTGGAAAGTCTGAACAATATCAAAGCAGACTTTTTGGCATTGGGTGGCTTACCACATGTGGTTGTTGTCATTGATGTAACACATATTGCTTTGGTTCCACCACACTACAGATAGAAAGTGTACTGGAACAGGAAACATTTCCATTCCATCAATGTGACAGTAGTCTTCATTCAGGACCTGAACATCATAAGTGTTCGTGTCCAATTTCCTGCATCCATCCATGATTCATTTGTGCTATGCAATAGCAGCATACAACAGCTTATGGCATAAATTGGAAATTTGAGGGCCTGGCTTGTTTGTAAGTGCTATGTGCAAATATTAAAAACCATCACATCAATTAGTTGTCCGAACCTTTTAATGTCATTTAAATGCTTATTGTTGGAAAGTGGATTATTAGTAGCGATAAGTGGGAAATTATCACTAGTAATAAGGCCACAAACACAATAAGAGGGTCAGTCAAGGTATCAATAAATTATTCCCTTTCTCAACCCTTGGTCGGTGGCAATGAGCAGGCAGGCATAATTTAGCATACAGGTATGTAAAGCGTTAAAAAAACAATACATTAAATGAGTAAGACACAATACACAATACAAATTCACCTCCAATTTATCAAAATAGATTATATTTTTATGAACAAATAGACACCAAAATGACAAAAATCCAATGTAGGGAACCAGAGATATGCATTTCTAAAGAATAAAAGTAAAATTAGCGCTTAGAAGCAAAAAGCACTCAAAGGGTTAAAAAAAGGTTGCCTGGGACAAAGTCAGGAGTTTTTTACACTTACTTCCAGAAGTGTTTCTTGATGCAGGAAAGTGGTCCACAGAACCAGCCAAGGTTTCATATGCTCTGGTTAGCCACTTGGGGTCTGGGACTACAACTCCCACCATGCTCTTGGTCTGCTAATGGAGCTTTTTATAAAAGTTGTCCAAACTTCCCCAACCTTCTGGAACTTCTTCTTGAAGTTCCTCCTTGAGGGTTAAAAGTGTCCAAAACACAAATCCAAGGGTCTGGAATCTGCTAGATGGTCCTTGAGATATCTGAACTACAATT
This sequence comes from Calotriton arnoldi, assembly GCA_963921515.1. Lineage (NCBI taxonomy): Eukaryota > Metazoa > Chordata > Amphibia > Caudata > Salamandridae > Calotriton > Calotriton arnoldi. The sequence continues at coordinate 404,289 of CAWUFW010010217.1, read as the reverse complement.
CCCACAATGCATCTAGCCAAATCCTTTAAAGTCCACTGGACACACTCCTGGATGGGGAGTCTGGGTGGAGATGATGCAGGTGGGTTCTGTTAACCTGTAGCTTGCAGGGACCCCACCTCTTAATCCTCCTAGGAACACAAAAAAGTCCTTAGGGCTGTAGTACCAGATTGTGCAGCAGGTGCAGTCCTTCAAAGTGCAGTCCTTTGGGTGCAGATCCAGATTCCAGCAGGGCAGTCTTTCTTCTCCATGTAGTTTCAGGCAGCCGATCTAAGGAGTTATGCAGCTCTCTCATATTTATTCACAGTTTCTGGGTGTCAAGCAGGGGGGTACCCCTGACCAGTGGGATGCAGGGTTCTACCCATGTGTATCACCACTTCCTCCAAAGTGTGGCATATGCTTGTCCAAGAAAGCACTATTCTCTGAAAATCCAACATTGAGACAGTCTCCTCTTTGGGGTTAGATCTGGCTAAGCCAACCTACTAGTGTGGCTAAGTTTCACTGACACACCCCTTCCAACCCCCTGAATAATCTAATTACTAAGGCTCCTGTGTGGCTGGGGGTGCAGTATGTGCGGGTCAGCCTGTGCTGGTCCCAAACTGCCATTTTCCCTTTGAAGACTAGTTTGGCTCCCCCACCTTCTTCCTGCCTTTTGGCTTCTGCAGCTAAAGTTCTCCACCCACAGGAAATCCATTGTCTAGTCTGACAGGACACTTCACACCTCATCAAGCAGCTCTGACCCAGCCTGAAAAAGGCTGGCCAATAGGGAGAGCACAGCTGGAAACCGGGATTTTGGCTCACAGAAAAGAATGTTTAAAACCTTATTTTCTGTACTAGTTATTATAATTTTAACAGTGGAAAGTTGTTGGATTTATCTGAATTATTAATTAGATACCTTGAAATGTATTTTGAGGTGCCTCCAGTCAATATTTATACTTAAATAAAATATCTCAATGTAAGCCTCTGGAGCCATTCCCTACAATGGGGAAAAACTCACCAGGGCATGTAAACCAGATTTTATAATGCCCCTACATATAGTTACAAGACACCCTACCACTGATGCACCTAGGGGAGACCTAAGTGTGACTGATACGTAGAAATAAGGTAGTTTAATACTTTGTAAGTCCCTTTAAATGCAAAGTTGAATTTGCATATACATTTCAGTTAAATGCAGCCTAATAGGCAGTGCTGCCTTTAAAATGACAGCAGCCCCCTCGATAGTGCACACTTAAGTGCATTAAGTCTACTGGGCCTCTAAACCTACATGCCCTATTATATACTAGGGACTTACAGCTAGTCTAGCAAAAAATGGGGGTGATCAGGGCAAAAAGGATGACTTTCTCACACTTATATATGTATATATATATATATATATATATATATATATATATATATATATGTGGCTCCTGCTTGTCCCAACTTTGCGAGATGCACTCGAGGCTCGGTCACGGGCCTCAAGCTGCAGCCCTAATCGAAGTGTGGAAACGCTGGCTTGCCGACTCCTTTCACAGCCGATACACCCCTGCCTGACGCGTTTCGAATTATCTTCCTCAAAGGCTGGTGGTGAAAAGGAAATGACGCACAGTCCGGTGCTTGCAGCTTCTGAAATACCCTATAGCGCGCCCCCATTGGGCTGCTCTGTATGAGCTACGCATTGCTTTCTGGAAGCTGTAGTCATGGAGGGATGTAGATATCCCCTTGAAAGTGCGCTGAATATACTGCTGGCCAGCCTTTGAGGAAGATAATTCGAAACGCGTCAGGCAGGGGTGTATCGGCTGTGAAAGGAGTCGGCAAGCCAGCGTTTCCACACTTCGATTAGGGCTGCAGCTTGAGGCCCGTGACCGAGCTCGAGTGCATCTCGCAAAGTTGGGACAAGCAGGAGCCACATATATATATATATATATATATATATTCACTGAAAAACCATAGGTTTTAGGGAAAGTTACAGTTAGTTGGACATTTCACTCATACAAAACCATAGAAATTCCCCGCTATAGTTAGTTCAGCTAACTATAACTCGCGCCCCGCAATGCACTGCTGATGACGTCACATATTACATCACTCATGACATGGTCAGTGACATCACTGATGACATCACTGATGACATCTCAAATGACATCACTGATGACATCACTGATGACATCATCCATGTGATAATTTGATGCATCTTCTCACACCCTAATATAACCTTTGATACACCCACTCTAAATTACAGACTGCCATTCTCAAAACCATAGACACTCCAACACCAATAACTACATACCCACTCACTGATTCTTAGTTCTACACACACATCCACTCACTCACCCGTACAGTCACTCATACTTACGGTCACTCAGTACAGGACTATCATATGCACTCATACACCTATATAGACACTCACACACCGCCACTCATCCATAGAGGTACTCACACACCTAGTCAGTCATGCAAATAATTAATCACACTGCCATTTACTCACCTATACAGTTATACACACACCAGCTCACTTACTCATACAAATACTAGCACATTCTTACGCTCTTATACAATCACTGATACAAGCACACACTCATCCATACAGCTACTCTCACAATCACACACTCTCACTTATAGCCATCTATATACTCCAACATACATATATACTGCCTTTCACATATGTAGTTACTCACACATGTACCACTGAGATATACGTTCACTCACTAACACACCCATACACACACTCACCCACCCATACAGTCCATCACAGATGCACTCTTGAAACCATGCACCCAGTGAATCACCCACTCACACATCTATGCACAGAGTCACACACACCCCACCCACACAAACACTCAGGCACCCATACAGATACTCAGACAACCAATCAATAACCCATATAGACACTCATGTAGCTATTCACAAACCCATGCAGCCGGTTACACACCAACAGACAGACGGATACAGACATTCACACAGTTTAGTCACTAACCCATGCATTCAGTAAGATACGTTTAATCACTCACTTATAGAGTCAGTCACGCACCTACTAAATCATCCATTCAGACACTTATACACCCACTCATTCTTCAATACGCCTTTCCCTTTATATATTAAACATATTTAAACTTTACAGAAACACACAGTCACTGGATGATGTCATCAGTGATGTCATTTGAGATGTCATCAGTGATGTCATCAGTGATGTCACTGACCATGTCATGAGTGATGTAATATGTGAAGTCATCAGCAGTGCATTGCGGGGCGCTAGTTATAGTTAGCTGAACTAACTATAACGGGGGAATTTCTATGGTTTTGTACGAGTGAAATGTCCAACTAACTATAACTTTCCCTAAAACCTATGGTTTTTTCAGTGAATTTCTAAGGTTTTTAAATGCTAATTTCTAACTATAACGTGCCTGAAACCTATGGTTTTTAAGTGAATTTCAAAGGTTTTTAAATGCTAGTTTCTAAATATGCCTACAGAGGTAGGACATGTGAAGAAAGAAGAAAAACGCACAGAAAGAAGCAAAAGAAATGCAGAAAGAAGCAACAGAAGTCCACAAAGACGAAGAAAAGTACAGGAAGAAGCAAGACATGTGCAGAAAGAACCAACAGAGGAGCAGAAAGTGGCCTTGTTGCAAAATCATCCTGTGCCCACAACTTTTTCAGACGGGTACTGGTGGTAACTGACTCTGATTAACCAGGCCTAGAGCCAGTGCTATGCTAAAAGACACTTAGAATACAGTGAAAACACCTACATACACTAGGGAACACTATGCATTGGGGTACCCTTGTGATTAGCATGACCTCCTCTGTAAGACCCTAGTACATAATAGGGCAGGGGGATTAAAACTACCTCTAAGTCAAAGGTGCAGAAATATGATACTTTAACTAGTAGTCGCGTTTGCAGAGTGGTGGAGAAAGGGTGCTGGGCGTCCAACCAATGCTCAGGAATTCCGCTGCGTAGGACTTACAGGAGGTACCAGGAGGGATTCTTGGCCCCCAAACTCCCTCAGGACTAAATTGGACTTCGTCCCCCATCCCGTAGTTTGCCGCGAGACACGTTTGCAGAGTGGTAGAGAAAGGGGGCCATGGCCTCCGAAGACGTCTTAGCAATCCCACTGTGTGGGACTTACTGGAGGTAACAAGAGGGGTAGTTGGCCCCCAAGGACATCCTTGGGGGCCAACTTCCCAAACTATTACCTCCAGTCAGTCCCACACAGCAGCACTGGTAAGTACTCGTACCAGGCCTCGCCCACTTTGCCCACCACTCTACAAATGCGCTCCCTGGCATGCTCTTGGATGGGGATTGAAGTCCCCTTCACTGCTGGGGGTCCTTTAAGGGCCAACTAGCCTACCTTTTACCTCCAGTAAGCCCCACGCAGTGGGATTGGTGAGAGGTAGACAAAGGCCATGCCCCCTTTCTCCACCACTATGCAAACGCGCCCCTGGCGCGTTGTAAGTTGGGGGATTAAGTCCCCTTGAATCCTGAGGGTCCCTGGGGTCCAACTAGCCCACCAGGTACCTCCAGTAAGCGCCACAGAGCTGCGTTGCAGAGAGGTGTAAAAAGGGGCGTGACCTGGCCCACCTCTCTGCAACGCAGCGCAGTGGCGCTTACTGGAGGTACCTGGTGGACTAGTTGGCCCCCAGGGACCCTCAGGATTGAAAGGGAATTAATTCCCCAACTTTAAACGCACCACAGGGCGTGTTTGCACACGTCACCTCAGGCCCCGCCCCCTCCCTTCACCACTGTGCAAACGCGCCCCTGGTGCATTTTAAGTTGGGGGATTAAGTCCCCTTGAATCCTGAGGGTCCCTGGGGTCCAACTAGCCCACAGGTACCTCCAGTAAGTGCCACAGAGCTGCGTTGCAGAGAGGTATAAAAAGGGGCATGGCCTGGACCACCTCTCTGCAACGCAGGCCTGTGGCGCTTACTGGAGGTACCTGGTGGGCTAATTGGCCCCCAGGGGCCCTCAGGATTGAAGGGGAATTAATTCCCCAACTTAAAACGTGCCACAGGGCGTGTTTGCACACATGTCCCCTCAGGCCCCGCCCCCTCCCTTCACCACTGTGCAAACGCGCCCCGTGGTGCGTTTTAAGTTGGGGGATAAAGTCCCCTTGAATCCTGAGGGTCCCTGGGGTCCAACTAGCCCACCAGTTACCTCCAGAAAGCGCCACAGAGCTGTGTTGCAGAGAGGTGTAAAAAGGGGCGTGGCCTGGACCACCTCTCTGCAACGCAGGCCTGTGGCGCTTACTGGAGGTACCTGGTGGGCTAGTTGGCCCTCAGGGGCCCTCAGGATTGAAGGGGAATTAATTCCCCAACTTAAAACGCGCCACAGGGCGTGTTTGCACACATGTCACCTCAGGCCCCGCCCCCTCCCTTCACCACTGTGCAAACGCGCCCGTGGCGCGTTTTAAGTTGGGGGATAAAGTCCCCTTGAATCCTGAGGGTCCCTGGGGTCCAACTAGCCCAGCAGGTACCTCCAGTAAGCGCCACAGAGCTGCGTTGCAGAGAGGTGTAAAAAGGGGCATGGCCTGGACCACCTCTCTGCAACGCAGCCCTGTGGCACTTACTGGAGGTACCTGGTGGGCTAGTTGGCCCCCAGGGACCCCCAGTATTGAAGGGGAAATAATTCCCCAACTTAAAACGCGCCACAGGGCGCGTTTGCAGAGTGTTGCTGGGAGGGGGCGGGGCCTCGGTGATGCCAGTCTTTTTAAAAGAAATTTTTAAGAAGGGGAGCTGTGTGGCCCCCTTCCTTTCCTATTTTATGGGCCCTGGGGACCCCATCCCCCAGGGCCTGACCTCTATTTTTTAATTTTTTATAAAAATGGAAGGGGGCCACGTGGCCCCCTCCCGAGGCCATATTCGGCCCCGGGGACCCGATCCCCCGGGGCATGGCCAGTGTTTATTTTAAAAAAAAAGATATTTGGAGGGGGGCTGCGTGGCCCCCCTCCTCAGGCCATTTATGGCCCCGGGGACCCCATCCCCCGGGCCCGGCCTTTGCGTGTTTTTTTAAAAAGTTTTATTATGGGGAGGGGGGCCACGTGGCCCCCCTCCCGGGCCACTCCTTGCCCCGGGGACCCCATCCCTCGGGGCCTGGCCTCTCATTGGGGACCTTGGGGGGAGCCCCAATGCCCCCACAGTCCCAGCCAGCTCCCCGCCTCCTGCGGGAGCCGGCATTGCTTTTCCACATGGGGAGCTGCCATGCAGCTCCCCTTGTGGAAAAGCATTCTGCTTTGCTTCATTGAAGCGAGAGCAGGTTTCCCTGCTCTCGCTTCAGTAAGCAAAGCAGTTTGCAATGACAGGGCGGAGCCGCGAGGCTCCCGCCCTGTCATTGCAACAGCAGTGTCCCGGGGTGGGCACCCCGGGACACTGCAGGCACCGGCCCTGGGGGTGGCAGTCCCCAGGGCCATCACGGGCTCCAGGAGGGGCCACGCGGGCCCCCTCCTTCAATGCAAAGCCCCGGGAAGTGGTGGTCCCGGGGCTCGTGAGGTCCGTAACGGACCCCCAAATTAGCATTTTAGTGCCCCGGGAGGTGGCGGTCCCGGGCGTGTGGGGGCTCAAGCCCCCACACAGGTTTATTCCTTAAAAAAACAAGCCCCAGGGGGGTGGCGGTCCCCGGGGCTGCGGGGGGGCTTTGTGCCCCCCGCAAATATTTCAGAAAAGCCCCGGGGGGAGGCGGTCCCCGGGGCTGCGGAGGTCCCCCTGGGCCCCCACAATGACATTTCTCCATGCCCCGGGGCTTGGCCCACCCGGGAGCTAAATAATAAGGAAGCGCGGGCTCGTTTTTTTGGCCGAAATTCACGCTGGGTGCGCGAATCTCGCTGATTTAAAAAAAAAAAATGCTTTTTTGGGCCCTGGAGGTCCTTGTGGGACCCCCTGAGCAGGCCTAGGGGGTCAGGGTGTTTCTACCCTGCCCCCTTTTCTTGTTTTTTGCGTTTCTTTTTCTGTTTTCTTGTGCCTCGGTTACCGAGGCACAAGATCGCTGCCAACACTTCCTGGTTTGGAGTGTTGACAGCCAATTAGAATAAAGCTCGTGGTCGGGAGGGTGCGCGGATCCACCACGCCTCTATATATCGAAACTTTTTTTTTTGATTTTCTCAGCAACTACTGACCGGATTTACACCATTTAAAAAAAAGGTCTCTTTCTGAACCAAGGGCTACCTTTTTGCCAAATTTGGTGTAATTCCGTTCAGCAGTTCAAGCTGTAACCGTGTCTAAAGTTTCCTATGGGAAATTGATTTTCCGGCCTCTATTTTTTTAATTTCTCAGGAACTACTGAACGGATTTACACCATTTAAAAAAAAGGTCTCTTTGTGAACCAAGGGCTACCTTTTTGCCAAATTTGGTGTAATTCCGTTCAGCAGTTCGGGCTGTAGCCATGTCTAAAGTTTCCTATGGGAATTAACATGGAGAAAACACGTTTTGGGACCTCCCTTTTTTCTCGGCCCCCACTTGCTGAATCACCCCAAAACTTTCAAGATAGGAGCTGACCAGAGCGGGCTATGAGTTTTGAAAATTTCGCGAAGATTTGTCAACTGGCGCCAAAGTTATTGGGAAAACAAAAAATGAGTTTTCTATGGAAACTAGGTCCTAACTATAACTATCTACTGGCGACCGCCAGTAGATAATATATATATATATGTCATGTGATCAAGGCCGAGTGAGGCCGAAACGCGTCATGGCGAAATTGGTGGCAAAATAAATGAAATCTAGCACGAAATTGTGGTCTCGCAGTCCGTTTTTCCCAGAGGAAGGGAAGTGAGAAGGAACGGCGTTGTGGATATATATATATATATATCCACCACAATCGTAATCCCCAGGATTCAGAAAAACGATGTCACGGCCACACAAAATCCTTTTCAGCGTGTATTTATTAAAGCCAAGTCACTCTTTTTTCCTTTTCAGCGTGTATTTATTAAAGCCAAGTCACTCTACGCGTTTCGGAGAAACACCTCCTTGTTCACGAATAAGAGTGCAATGCAAATCAAATCATTTTAACCATATCATGTGACACACCTTGTGATCATAGATAGTGAAAACAGATGCCAAAGTGGTTAAACATTCATGGAAAGGAAAGCATACCATAAGTGATATTTTCAGTAAAGCATGTGTTACTATGTAGGCTCCTTTTTCCACCTGCATGTTCGTTATGTATAACTATACTGCTTATCTAACGTTTACATTAACAGTGCATATGACTGACATGCTCATTTATTTTATTGTCTTTGGTTCTGTGGCTGTCGGACAACATGATTTAACTTCAGCCCACTTGGGTTGCATTTCAGAATCAGCATAGATATTATTACATATTGAACTGTTTTATTTTTTTCACGTATTCTTTTCACGCATTTTGTGAATTATTTGATTATACTGGGATATTTATCCTAAATGATTGAATTCCAAAGAAAATAGTATGTGAATTAGTTTTAAGTATGTATACTTCTCATTGATTTTGTACCTGTCCAACATGGCCGCCCTGCTTTACGAGTGTTTGCATTTGCTTTGAACTCATTTACCATGTGACTGTATTTAAGGCTTTTCATTTGGTGTGCACTTTACATGTGACCAAGAATGCAGCAGCATTCGAAACGCGTCATGTAATTAAACGCTTTGCAGTCAGCATTTCGAGTCGTGGATCTGTGTTTTTCCTGAGAGCACGCATATTGGTTTTGTTAAGGGAATATTTATGCCGGTACGCTCTGCCGGCGAGTGTGTCACTTCTCACAGGTCCCCAGTGATTCCAGTAGGAGCTCATGTGTTGGAGGAATATTGAGGAACACGCCTGGACCGGCCGCTGTTTATTTTGTCAGGACATTGTAAGGTGAAGGAGAGAGTCTGTTACGTGGATCTGGATGTCGAGGTAAGCGGGTGCATTTTTTGTCCGTCCTTTGTGTGGGGAGGGATTTCCCGACACCGGAGGGTGTTTGTTGTTTTCCCCCCTCCCGAGGCAGCGGCTGATAGTGCCCGTTTTCATTATCTCGCCTCCTCCACGCACGGCGCAGCAGTGGTACTCGCCGATTACCAGATCTCCATATAGCTTATTCGCTATACACCACGTTTCTCCTTCATTATTCTTTTGGAAATATGTACCTGCACTTCCCGTTTCTTCAACGAGGCTTGACATTGGCAAGAAGAACCTGCATTTAGGCAGGGGGTAACCAGACCACGACTTTAGCTATACGTGCGAGCGTTTGTGCATCATGGAGGAAGAAAGCGACAGGAGAGCAGCTGCTCTTGCTATGTTGACTCGAAAACCAGGGGCAACACATAACATGGATGATCATACGAAATCTGTCCAACCTACGGCGGACAAACTTAAGAGATTGGAGAAATTGAAACGTTCTGAAATATCTAAATGGTGGGAAGCAACCTCGCTCCAACATTATGTAGATCAATCAATGGCTCCAAGAGGATTGAGAATATTCACTGCTCCATCATATGAGTCTCCCAATCCGAAAATGTTAGAGGAATGGTCCCTAAATTCTGCTCAGAGCTCGAAAAGAATGTTAGAAATACTCATTAAGTATGCGTGGATAGATCAGGATTTATTATTGGCACAGATCAAGGGATTACTTGAAGATCTCAGCAGCAATATGGAACAAACATTGCTGAATAAAGCACTTGAAGAAATGAAGGATCGGATGAAGAAGTACGAAGATGACATAAAGGCACGCAAACAAAGAAAACTTAATAGGGATTATGCGGACTATGAGAGTGGCAGAATTCTGACATTCAGCAGAAAATACGACCACTTATACGCAGACAACAGATACTTGAAAGCAAGGCAGATGGAACCCACAGAAAGTTCCATCTCGGAGACGTCAGCGGCAAGTGGTAGTGACTCTGATCCATCGACAAACATGGCATCCAGCAGTGATGTGATGTCAAGACCAGTCAATTTTTTAGACGAATACAGACACATGCGCAGGGGCCGTATAACGACACGGGATACACCGAAACCGAAACCAAGAGGACGAGGTCGGGGCAGAGGCAGAGGAAGAGAAGGAACAGACAAAGACGTATCAGACAACGGTGGCAGAAAAGACAAGGAACGTGGCGCCATGGGAAACAACAGGACACGCGCCGGTAATGCCAAATAATGGATATGACTATGGTGAACAAAACCATTATTAACTTGTCTAAAAGAACACTCTGTGACTTTGAGAAACGTACTTTATGCCTAGATCTGTCCTTTTGCCCTTCTTCTTCCTTTGAGTATACTAACACCAGAATAGACATTTTTAGGTTTGTAAGGAAGCTCAAACTTAAGAAATGGCACAAATTAAAACGTTTGAATATCAATGCACCTATTACATCTAGACCTACTACTAGTGACAGTGACCTAACTATAGGGGACATCAACACCTTGGTCACCATGGTGGAACTTGAACATAATCCTGACAATAGGTCCTTGAATGCTAATGAAACCAGTATTCTTTCCGACCTTGACATCACATATGACGCTGCAGCTAATACTAATTTTAAACCTGAGTCCACATTCCTTCCTATTCTTCCCCATGATGGGATTGATACCTTTAATGAGAATGTCACTAAAGCACTTACTGACTTGAGACATAAGAAATACAGAACCCCACAAAGATCCCATAATTTGACTTTTGAACAAAGACATGCACTTAAGACACTTGCGGATGATGAAGACATCATTATCCGCCCTTCGGATAAGGGTGGGAATATTGTGATCCTTGATAGGGAACAATATATTAATGAAGCGCTTCGCCAACTTAGAGACAATAATTTTTATCTCCCTGTCACTAAAGATGTATACAATAACAGCATAACTATCATATGGGATAAACTTATTGAATGGAGGGACAGGGGTATCATCACATGGGATGAGTACAGCTATTTGAAGAAAGATTACCCCATTTTGCCTGTATTGTATCTGCTTCCTAAGGTGCATAAAGACATTACTAACCCTCCAGGACGACCCATCGTGTCCTCTAGAGGCAGTGTGGCTGAACACGTGTCGAAATATATTGACCATTTTCTTAGGGAACACGTTATGAATCTTCCCAGCTATGTTCGTGATACCAAAGATTTTTAGTCAAAACACAGAATATTGTATGGGATTCAGAGTTCAGGTTCATTGTATTGGATGTACATTCATTATACACCATAATTGACCATGAACAAGGTCTGTTGGCCTGTAGACACTTTCTCATGAGGAGAAATATTCGATTCTTGGAGCATAGTTATATGATCCTGGAAAAGATCAAGTTCTGTCTTAAGAATAACATCTTCTTATTTGATGGTGCGCTGTTCATTCAGACTACTGGAACAGCGATGGGATCTTGCTTTGCTCCTAGTCTCGCGAATCTCTTCATGGGATTGTGGGAAGAGGAGATCTTTTGACCCTGACCTCTCCAGTGACTTTGGGCGGGTCGTCATGTGGCTCCGTTACATTGACGATCTGTTCATTGTCTGGAGGGGTTCGGAAAAGAAGCCCAGGATTTCATTGACAAACTGAATACTAACACATGTAACATACTATTGTCGGGTAAGATCAGCAATACAGAGGTGGAATATTTAGATATTAAACTTGTTATCAAGAATAATAAGATTCATACCTCACTTTTTCGCAAATCGACCGCTGGTAACAGTATTCTTCATGCCCTCAGCAGTCATCCAGAGACGCTCAAGTGGAGCATCCCCTTTGGTGAGCTGCTGAGGGCAAGAAGAAACTGTAATACCAATGAATCCTTTACCATTGAACGTGACAACATGTTGGAGAGATTCAGAGAAAGGGGTTACCCCAATTGGGTATTGAAGAGAGCTATAGAGAAAGTAGAGAGGATTAAAAGAGAGGATACTTTGACTGACAAGATTTCACTCAGTGATGGGTCATGTGATGACAATACCAGAATGATATTATCGTATCATTCAGATATCAGGAATGTCAAACACATCTTGGCCAAGAATTGGGAAACCCTTAAAAATGATACAACTATAGGGGGATCGATCACAGCAAGACCTAGTATCACATTCAGACGAAGTAAGAATATTCGGGACATGCTCGTCCACAGTGACATTACCAGACATACTACTGCCAGTGAACACAGTCTACAGGGTTTCTTTCCCTGTGGACATTGCAAAGCATGCAGACATAGTTTGTTTCGCAAAGAGTACACTTTTGGGAGCTTTACGAGGGTCATCAAACAATTCCTTACTTGCAGCACTAGATTTGTGATATATGCAATAGAATGTCCATGCAAATTATGGTATATTGGGAGTACCACCTTGATGGCTAAAAAACGCATTTTAGAACACATGCGTGCCATTACCAATAAGGACCCCAAGTATCCTGTGGCCCGACATTACCAGGCTAAACATTTCTCTGATTCCTCAGCTCTCAGCTATTTCATCTTAGAGCAAATTAACAATGACCCTAGGGGAGGGGACAGAACCCTCAGATTGAGACAGAAAGAATCCAAGTATATTGTTGAGCTCCAAACTAAGATTCCCGGGGGGCTCAACCAGGATGAAGAGTTGGCCGTACACCTCAAAACAGTATAGGCCACACTGAGGATTTTTTACATTTTTTACATTGTATTTTTCACCTCAATGTTTACTGTTGATCTCAGTACCTGTCTCTCCTCCTGTGTAATTGCACTTGTATTAGCCTACAGTATTTTGTGACATTCATGTGACCATACCTCTGGGCACTGTTCGCTTTCTTTCCTCTTTTTTCATAACATAGTGCATTTGAAACTTTATTTGTAGTTGACCTCTGGTTGGGAGGTCACTGTTTTTAACTGGTATGTTTTTTGTTTCCTTTGCAGGAGGAAAGGAAGGGGCCCACTTCACTTGACACCATGAGCACGGGCCGCCTAACCTTTTCTTCATGTTTCACTTTTTTGATCACCTCGCCATATGGTAATATTTTTCATATTTATTATTGTAGCAGGACATACTTGTTTGACTTTCAGGTAGCGGTCTTACATGTTTGCATTATCGTTGCCCTTGTTATCATGTTGTCAGGAATGTTGAGCCACAGTTAAGATCTGTCATTGGTACTCACAAGGGCACTTGCCCGGTATTTTCAGTAAAGCATGTGTTACTATGTAGGCTCCTTTTTCCACCTGCATGTTCGTTATGTATAACTATACTGCTTATCTAACGTTTACATTAACAGTGCATATGACTGACATGCTCATTTATTTTATTGTCTTTGGTTCTGTGGCTGTCGGACAACATGATTTAACTTCAGCCCACTTGGGTTGCATTTCAGAATCAGCATAGATATTATTATATATTGAACTGTTTTATTTTTTTCACGTATTCTTTTCACGCATTTTGTGAATTATTTGATTATACTGGGATATTTATCCTAAATGATTGAATTCCAAAGAAAATAGTATGTGAATTCGTTTTAAGTATGTATACTTCTCATTGATTTTGTACCTGTCCAACATGGCCGCCTTGCTTTACGAGTGTTTGCATTTGCTTTGAACTCATTTACCATGTGACTGTATTTAAGGCTTTTCATTTGGTGTGCACTTTACATGTGACCAAGAATGCAGCAGCATTCGAAACGCGTCATGTAATTAAACGCTTTGCAGTCAGCATTTCGAGTCGTGGATCTGTGTTTTTCCTGAGAGCACGCATATTGGTTTTCTTAAGGGAATATATGTATATATATCCACCACAATCGTAATCCCCAGGATTCAGAAAAACGATGTCACGGCCACACAAAATCCTTTTCAGCGTGTATTTATTAAAGCCAAGTCACTCTTTTTTCCTTTTCAGCGTGTATTTATTAAAGCCAAGTCACTCTACGCGTTTCGGAGAAACACCTCCTTGTTCACGAATAAGAGTGCAATGCAAATCAAATCATTTTAACCATATCATGTGACACACCTTGTGATCATAGATAGTGAAAACAGATGCCAAAGTGGTTAAACATTCACGGAAAGGAAAGCATACCATAAGTGATATTTTGTAGCATCATTTCAAAATGCATTAGTAAAATACGGAGAAACATTGTAATATAATTAATAAAATAAAATAAACTATCTTGTATTTCTTATTTGCAAGTGCGTGACATAAATCATAAAAATGAACAAAAAAGCGCTAAATGGTTACAATATAACCAATGCTCATGCGCTGTTCGATTGGATGTCAGTGTTGTTTGAACAACATGATACTTATCAAGTAAATCAGAGTTTCCCACCATATCTAGCCCAAGTGGGCAATCGCACCTTAAATAGTTGTGCGCTATAAGTGTTTAGAAGAGAAACCCAAACAAAAAAAAAGGCCATATACATTCTAAATAGATAGTAATCTGACTGTTTAGAACTATAAAGCCACAGTGGGCATCAACATTCCCCTAAAACAAACGTCACTAATGTTGACCTGAACTCAGATTGCAGTTTTAATTAAAGAATACAAAAATGAGCACTGACATACTCTTTCAATAGACTAGTCATTAACTGCCCCAGTGGGCACCATGTAAAATGCTCTAATCTGCCCTTACCGGGCAGCAAAAGGATAATCAACAAACCAGTGTCTCCTATTTATATCAATAGATATTATCACTCTTGTTGCCTTCCACTTGCCGTTTGTAACACACCAGGTCCCTGCAAAAATAATAAAAATAACAAAAGGTGAGATACTATACAAAAATGCATATTAATTCACATTTCACTAAAAAAAAATCATATTTACAAGAGAAGTGAGGAATAAAAACATCAATAACATCAGTTATATAGATAACAGCTCAGTTATGGTAAAAACAGGAGAAAGGGAGAAAAATATAGCAATCAAATCATTATCCTAAATGTACTGAAAGTGCTTCATCACAATTATGACCTTCCGGATATATTGTGTGGTATTTTATAATCATTTTAGACTCTAATCGTCTAAGTTCTTGGACTCTATCACCCCCTCTCTCTCTGATGGGGACATTATCCAAGACACAGAACGACAGAAAGGGCATTGTTGTGATTCTGGTGGGTCGCAAAATGCCTCGCTACAGGGTATTGCTTGTCGTTGTTCTTTATTGCCCTCAGATGCTCCAACACGCGTTTCTTGGCCTTATGAATTGTACTGCCAATATAGTATTTGTTGCAAGGGCATCTGAGGGCATAGACGACAAATTCTGTATTACAAGAGTAATGTCGCAGAATTTTAAATGGTTTACATTGAGAAGAAAGGCACACCTCTTTACAGTTAGAACTATATTTGCAGGCCTTGCATTTACCGCATGTAAAAAACCCCTGTATAGAACCTTGTTTCTTATTTGATGTGACCAATGTTTTACAAATGGTGTCCCTTAAAGACTTCGCCTTTCGGTAAGTTATTTGTGGATACTCTTCCACAACTTTGGCTAAGTCTGTATCTGTTTTAAGGACCTCCCAATACCTTGATAGGGCTCCTCTAACCTTGTACGATTGCTTGTTGTAACCAGTAATAAACCTCACATTGGTCAGCTCAGCTGTATTTTTCTCTTTCGATCTATTCATCTTATCATTGACGGAGTGGATAGATGAAGAGACATAAGTTTCAGAGACAAAAATACATTTACAAGTAATTTATGCAAAGTACGAGTCAGAAAGATAATACAAACCCAAATGATCTGTGAAATACCACCCCCCTGGCCAAAGGAGTAGTGGGGGTCTCCTGAAATAGAGTCAGGAGACAAAGATTTCAGGAACTGGACAGGACATGGACAGGAACAGCTAGGCCTCTCTGCAAACCGACGGACAGCGACGCATCACCCCTCTCTCCTCTGCACTCGATCAGAGCTTCCTCTTCTTCCCTCTCTTCTCTCTTCTAATCACACCCCCAAAGGGACCCCAGTTATACCCTAAAACCTACATGTCCAACCCACATTAGTTGAAACAATTCACTGGATTCGACTTTCTATTGGTCAGTTTAGGAGGTGGTGTATCACACCATCAGGTTCCTATTCACAATTTCAGTACATTCATTGTTCTATATCCTCTCTCATTACATCATGTTTGACTCGTTCGTTTAGTTCAATATTGGATACTTTCACATTAATTCACATGTATTTCTCTGCTTCGTCCGCGGAAGAAGTCTTGGATCCCACGGCCAGGCTCATCTTTTGGCAGGCGAACAATGTTCTTTGAGCTGGTTAGCCTTGAACCTTTACACTTTCTCTGTAGCGCTCAACGCTTCAGTCTGCTTTGTCATGTCATTTTTGTTCACTCTCCAGCCCCTCATCTATCCCGTCAACGTAAGAAAATACAGGCCCATTTTCACTACGGCAGATAGAACATAAGCATTCATTAATTACATGGTAATGCACTTTTCACGGTTTACCACCCACTTTTGCACTATCCCTTGTTAATATTTTCTTAGCATAAGCTTCATGCAAACCGGCATTATTTTTATCGTTTAAAGCAAGATGCAAGATGCGAAATGCAGCCTAAACATGCATTAGCTTTGTTTCTTTCGAAACGCAATGTAAAATAAGGCCTTGTTCTTTCATGCATTTAGTTTACATTAGTGTACGCATGCGTAAGCGATTTCCCACGTGTTCATGTGATTTGCATATTAGTTTTCACTGTACACTGTTAGTACGTATTATGGGGGAGTTAATCCAAGCAAGTTTCTTTCTGCAAAACCTTGCTCCATCAATTCCCACTCTGATGGCTTCCTGGAGCCTTCATAAAATACCCACCATACCAAGTGCCATCTTTATTTATCTAAAGATTAGTATTCTTTTCTCTTCTCATCAACTTCTTATCTAACTCCTTCATTTCGTCATAGTAATCTTCTTTCATATCTTCTAGTTCTATTTCATCTCTTTTTCTCTTTCTTGCTTTTCGTTTCTTATTTGATTCTGTCATCTCTTTTCTTCCACACTGACACTTACAACATTTATATGTTGTTATTATTACTAAGGCTACTCCAGCTACTAAAATCATTGGCATTATTATTTTTCCTAATAAACTACTTCCAAAGGAAGAAAACCATTTACCTACAGAAGAGAAACTCTTACCAAGTCTCTCCCAGACACTGTCAACCTCCACTTGGGTCAAATCTTCATGTAATTTCCTAATATTCTTATTATATCCCTCAATACCTTTACTTTTGTCAGGGATATAAGAACAGCAGTGTTGAATTTTCAACATGCCACAGACTCCACCCTCTTTTGCCAATAAGATATCAAGGGCAAGTCGATTCTGCAAAACCATTGATCTGATTGCAACCATTTCGGTGTCAATCATCAAGAACCACCAGCAGTATCTGTCGATAAACGATCATCCACTGTGGACAATTTTTGAATTTTATTCGAATTCAGAACGACTCCAACTGATGGTATCAGTGCACCAAAAATATCACCTACTATTTCTGAGAAACTAGCTCTCTTCTTACGTGTTAGTCCTTGTTTTATTTCATTGATTCTATTATTACCTTTGTCTACATGGTAGACCTTTGGGACAACAATTGCAAAGTAACGACTACCATACCAATGTGCAGGCAACCTGTAATAGGCTTTCTTACCACACACATAATTAACTCCTGGGAAAACAGGATCAGTTCCACCCTTCAATCCTCAACCTCCAGTAATTTGAAAAGTATGTTCACATTCACTAGAACCAATGAAATAATTATTATAGTTAGTTTTCAGTCTAAGCAAACATATTTTTCCCTTTTGATAACAGTCCAGGGACATTGCAGCATATGTCTCGCCTTTCTCATAATTTCCTTCTCTAAATGCCCATGGAGGTACCTGTGACTTCTGTTCAGCAGTTTTTCTTTGGAAACTTTCTCTTCTATACTCTACCATATCTATGAACACTTTTTCTTCAACCCGCAAACTACATGTTAGATTGTTTTTGTAAGCATATTCCATATCTAGTGTCTTAGTAATATGGAAGAATTCTCCCATATAACGTGCATTTTTACTACTTAAAACCTTGTTCAGCTCCATTATAATAGATAATAGGTATTTCTGAAAATACTAAATCTATATTGGAATAATGATACTCCAGCTTCCCCGTCACATAGAATAGGCTGGATAGTTCACTGCAAGACACACCATATGTTAAAGGTAGGTGGTGATAGGTCACCCCCTCTGAGACAGACGAAGGTAATTGCATGCACACATAACAATCACTCACATTCATAGTATTAACATACTTGTACAACAATTTTGTAAAAACATTTAACGAGAAATCACTAATGGATTTATCATGATGGAAAATACTTCCATCTATCTGTTCTATGTTAGTATTAGGGGTTTCTTTAGTAACATCACTCGCTGTTTCACTTATTACATTATTAGTATTGTTTCCATTATTAGTTACCATTAGAATAGGTACAACGACTGTTAATAATATCCACATAAATGTCAGTAAAAAGACACTACATAAGCAAGCTTTAATACATCTAAGTTTTAGGCTAGATTTTGGATGTTAAGTCACTTTTGCTTCGGCCATTTTTGTATTCTACTAAAAATAATAATAAAAAATCTAAATCTATAAAAACTCTAGACTTACTAAAAATTTCTGAAAAAATAGTGTAATCCTACACTTCAAGGCTTTTCTTCTTTACCCCTTTCTTTTATTTCTCTTTTCTAAGTCTTCTGAGTCTTTCCATTCATTTCGTCTGACAAGGTTTCACCTTAATTATTCACAGTTCTTTTAAGGTGGTTTCAATTTGCTTTCATCCACCTGCTCAGTGTCAGTACCGTCTTTTTCTTCACTTGGATCTGAGCTTTCAATTTCTTCCAAGATCACGTACGTCCATTCCGGTGCTGTGTATTTCTTGCTTGGAATTCTTACTCTCCTTGTTTTTCGTACTGATTCTTCTCCTGACTCTTCTTGTTCTGCTTGACTTGAGACCTCATTAATTTGCTCTGGTTTTCTTCTTGACTTTCTCCTCGCAAGAGTGTATTTCAGTCTTTTCACTCCATTTGGCCAATTGTCACCTTTTCTTGGTCTTTTAGTTTGAACTACTTTTTCACCTTCATCTGGTTCACAAGTTCTTTTATTTGGCCTTTCTTCTATCTGTTCTTCTTCTTGACTTTCAGTAACTTCCCTTTCTTCTGGTTCTACAGCAGTCTCATGAGACCCAGTAACTGTCGCCCACTCTACTTGACTTGTGCTTGGCTGTTCGTCATCTGTTTGTTCTTCAGAATCTGTCACTTTAGATTCTTCAGCTTCACACCCTTCAGCCTCTGGTCTTTGCCTTTGGTTTACCAGTTGCTGCTCTTCTTGTCTTTCAAGTGGACTTGGGACTCGCATGGTATGGCTCGCGTGGATCCAATTTGGCAAACCACCCCACTTCACTGCTGTCGTCATCACCAGAATTACTTGGTAAGGTCCGTTCCACCTGGGTTCTAAACACGATTTCCTCACATGTTTCTTCACGAGAACCCACTCCCCAGGACTCAGATCGTGAGCTTGATTCGGCTGTGTCATAGTGGCATTTTCTCCAACCTGGTGAGACACAGAACGCACCAGATCAGCCAATCCTCTGCAATAGTCCAGCACTAGATCATCAGATATATTCATCAGTTTGTTCGCTGGTATAAATGCTTGTCTCATTGCTCTTCCCATTAGGATCTCGTGAGGACTCAAACCCGTCTTTTTGTCAGGAATGCTTCTAAGACTCATCAATACAAGGGGTAAAGCGTCAGGCCATCTCAGTGTTGTGGATGC
Source organism: Calotriton arnoldi (assembly GCA_963921515.1). Lineage (NCBI taxonomy): Eukaryota > Metazoa > Chordata > Amphibia > Caudata > Salamandridae > Calotriton > Calotriton arnoldi. Next base: position 384,673 of record CAWUFW010010217.1, on the reverse strand, counting down.
ACACACCTTTCCTAACCTAGATTTTATTGTGCCGTTTATCTGCTCAATCACTCCAGATGCTTTGGGTCGATAGGCACCATGCAGCTTCTGTTCAATTTGTAATGCTGCACAAATCATCCGAATTATCTCATTGTTAAAATGGGTTCCTCTATCTGTTTCTAAAGTGACTGGAAATCCGAATCTAGGTATTAGCTCTCTTAGAAGTAGCTTGGCGACTGTTAGACTGTCATTTCTTCTCGTTGGATAGGCTTCCACGCAGCGAGAAAACAAGAAGACGACAACCAACACATATTTCAGCCCATTGCACGGGGGGAGCTCAATAAAATCCAACTGGAGTCGGGTGAATGGTCCTGCTGCCTTTCCAATTCGTCCCCAACTAACAACTGTCTTTCTGCTTGGATTTTGCTGCTGACAGGTGGCGCACCTCTGGCAGAGACTCTCTGCAATGACTCTAAACTTTGGGTTATACCATGATTGCTTGAAAAGCCTGATCATTGCATCTCTTCCAACGTGTGCAATTCCAGGGTATACCCTTGCCATTTGGGATAGTAAACTATCTGGCATGACTGGTCTTTCGTCTATATAGACCCACACTTCGTCTTCTGCTCTCTTTCTGCAGCCTGAATTTATCCAAATTCCCTTTTCCTCATCACTTGCTTCTTCCCGTAGCTGTCTAATTTCGTTCCAAGTTTCAAATGAAGAAGAGAACATGAGATGGCAATTGGTATTTTCTTTTTCTATCCCTCTGTTTAGGGCAATTAAATTTCGTACACAGAAACGCGCTACTTGGTCTGCGTATCTGTTGCCCTTCGTCACATAGTCATCTCCTGACGTATGTGCAGAACATTTGACCACTGCAATCCTTTTGGGCAATTGTAAAGCATCCAATAAATCTTTTACAGTTTTGCTGTTCCTTATAGGGGAACCTGAAGAAGTCAGAAATCCCCTTTGCATCCATAGCTGACCGAAGTCATGGACAACCCTGAAACCATATTGACTATCAGTAAATATGGTTACCCTCAGGTTTTTGGCAATTTTGCACGCTCTAATCAGAGCTATCAAGTCAACAATTTGGGCAGAGTTTACCCCCTTTAAACAGGATGCTTCTAGAACTCCCGCTATGGTGCAAACAGCATAGGCAGAACACAATTCTCCTTTCTCATTTCTTAAACATGATCCATCAACAAACATCTCACAGTCCGATTCTTCTAATGGGAGGTCCTCAATATCGGGCCTGGGTTTTGTGCACAACTCTGTCACATCTAAACAATCATGATCCGCCTCCTCTCTCACTTCCTCACAATATGAATTTGGCAACAGGGTTGCCGGATTTACGGTTGTGCACCTTACCACAGTCACATTTTCAGCACCCAAGATCACTCTTTCATACTTAGTCAGCCGACTAGAGGTCATATACTGTGTCCTTGTGCGCGTCAAAAGGATCTCAACTGAATGTGGCACATACACCTTAACCCCTTCGCTGCTAGGCCTTTTCCCCTCCTGTGCTAAGCCGTTTTTTGGCTATTTGGGGTAGTGCGCGCTTAGGCCCCTGTAACTTTTTGACCACATAAGGTATCCATGCCAAATTTGCGTCCTTTTTCTAACATCATGGGGATTGTAAAGGTACCCAGGGTTTGTGGATTCCCCTGGAGGGGACCCAGAAATTAGTCAAAATACAGCTAAATTTTGTTTTTTTTTGGAAAAATGCGAAAAAGGGCTACAGATGAAAGCGTCTTGATTTTTCCCTGCAAATGGCATCAAAAAGGGGTTGTGGGGATGAAATCACCATCTTCCCAGATTTCAGGGACAAGCAGACTTTTGTCAGAAAACCAACTTTTTTACACAGTTTTGGCATTTTTCTGGGACATAGCCTATTTTTGCTATTTTTTGTGCTTTCAACCTCCTTCCAGTTAATGGTAGAAATGGGTATGAAACCAATAATGGATCCTGGAAAGCCATACATTTCTGAAAAGTAGACAAAATTCTGAATTCAGCAAGAGGTCATTTGTGTAGATCCTTAAAGTTTTCCTTATAGAAACTAACAGTTAAATAAAGGAAAGATTGAAAATTAGTTGAAAAAAACAGCCATTTGTGTCAACGTTTTCACCTGTAACTTCTTCTAATTATGACAGCTATTTGAAGGCAATATACCGTTATATCTGCTGGACCTTTCTGGTTGTGGGGATATATAGGACTTGTAGGTTCACCAAGAACCCGACGAACCCAGAGCCAATAATTGAGCAACATCTTGCAATGATTTTCTTTTAAGTACCGGGTATATAGCAATTATTTTGGGAAAATGTATACATGGAAAAATTGTTATGAAAGACACCTATGTATTTCTGAAATGGGAACAAAATGTAGATTTTAGAAACAGTAGATATTTGCACATTTCCGAAATTGGGAGTACCCATACTAGCATGAGAATTATAGGTCATTTTTCAAAATGACTTATTTTTTACACATTGTCTTTCATTTGGAAGGCAGAAATGCATCGAAAGTCAATAGGTAATAACAGTTGCTCTACAATTCTGTGTTACCCTAAGTCTCCCGATAAAAATGGTACCTCACTTGTGTGGGTAGCCCTTGTGCCCACAACAGGAAATGGCTCAAAATGCAACGTGGATGTACCACATTTTCACAATGAAAAATTACCCTTTTTTGCAAAGTGCCTAGGTGTAGTTTTGAACCCTAGCTCTGCCGGCACCTAGGGAAACCTAGCAAACCTATACATTTTTGAAAACTAGACACCCAGGGGAATCCAGGATGGGGTGACTAGACTGCCTCCCACCAGGTTCTGTTACCCAGAATCCCTTGCAAACATAAACAATTGTCAAAAAAACCACATTTTCCCCACATTTCTGTGGTGGAAAGTTCTGGAATCTGCGTGGATCCACAAATTTCCACCCACCCCGCGTTCCCCAAAGTCTTACGAGAAAAATGGTACCTCACTTGTGTGGGTCGGCCTAGTGCCTGTGACAGGAAACTGCGCAAAACGCAACGTGGTCACACCTCAATTTCGCAGTGAAAAATAACCCTTTTTTGGCAAAGTGCCTAGCTGTAGTTTTTGAACCCTAGCTCTGCCGGCACCTAGGGAAACCTAGCAAACCTATACATTTTTGAAAACTAGACACCCAGTGGAATCCAGGATGGGGTGACTGGACTGCCTCCCACCAGGTTCTGTTACCCAGAATCCCTTGCAAACCTAAAGAATTATCAAAAAACCACATTTTCCCCACATTTCTGTGGTGGAAAGTTCTGGAATCTGCGTGGATCCACAAATTTCCACCCACCCCGGGTTCCCCAAAGTCTTCTGAGAAAAATGGTACCTCACTTGTGTGGGTCGGCCTAGTGCCCGCGACAGGAAACGGCGCAAAACGCAACGTGGTCACACCTCAATTTCGCAGTGAAAAATGACCCTTTTTTGGCAAAGTGCCTAGCTGTAGTTTTTGAACCCTACCTCTGCCGGCACCTAGGGAAACCTAGCAAACCTATACATTTTTCAAAACTAGACAACCAGGGGAATCCAGGATGGGGTGACTTGACTGCCTCCCACCAGGTTCTGTTACCCAGAATCCCTTGCAAACATAAAGAATTGTCCAAAAAAACACATTTTCCCCACATTTCTGTGGTGGAAAGTTCTGGAATCTGCGTGGATCCACAAATTTCCACCCACCCCGCGTTCCCCAAAGTCTTACGAGAAAAATGGTACCTCACTTGTGTGGGTCGGCATGGTGCCTGCGACAGGAAACGGCGCAAAACGCAACGTGGTCACACCTCAATTTCGCAGTGAAAAATGACCCTTTTTTGGCAAAGTGCCTAGCTGTAGTTTGTTAACCCTACCACTGCTGGCACCTAGGGAAACCTAGCAAACCTATACATTTTTGAAAACTAGACACCCAGGGGAATCCAGGATGGGGTGACTGGACTGCCTCCCACCAGGTTCTGTTACCCAGAATCCCTTGCAAACATAAAAAATTGTCAAAAAAAACACATTTTCCCCACATTTCTGTGGTGGAAAGTTCTGGAATCTGCGTGGATCCACAAATTTCCCCCACCCCGCGTTCCCCAAAGTCTTACGAGAAAAATGGTACCTCACTTGTGTGGGTCGGCCTAGTGCCTGCGACAGGAAACGGCGCAAAACGCAACGTGGTCACACCTCAATTTCGCAGTGAAAAATGACCCTTTTATTGCAAAGTGCCTAGCTGTAGTTTTTGAACCCTACCTCTGCCGGCACCTAGGGAAACCTAGCAAACCTATACATTTTTGAAAACTAGACAACCAGGGGAATCCAGGATGGGGTGACTTGACTGCCTCCCACCAGGTTCTGTTACCCAGAATCCCTTGCAAACATAAAAAATTGTCCAAAAAACACATTTTCCCCACATTTCTGTGGTGGAAAGTTCTGGAATCTGCGTGGATCCACAAATTTCCACCCACCCCGCGTTCCCCAAAGTCTTACCAGAAAAATGGTACCTCACTTGTGTGGGTCGGCCTAGTGCCTGCGTCAGGAAACGGCGCAAAACGCAACGTGGTCACACCTCAATTTCGCAGTGAAAAATGACACTTTTTTGGCAAAGTGCCTAGCTGTAGTTTTTAACCCTACCTCTGCCGGCACCTAGGGAAACCTAGCAAACCTATACATTTTTGAAAACTAGACACCCAGGGGAATCCAGGATGGGGTGACTGGACTGCGTCCCACCAGGTTCTGTTACCCAGAATCCCTTGCAAACATAAAAAATTGTCAAAAAAAACACATTTTCCCCACATTTCTGTGGTGGAAAGTTCTGGAATCTGCGTGGATCCACAAATTTCCCACCACCCCGCGTTCCCCAAAGTCTTACGAGAAAAATGGTACCTCACTTGTGTGGGTCGGCCTAGTGCCTGCGACAGGAAACGGCGCAAAACGCAACGTGGTCACACCTCAATTTCGCAGTGAAAAATGACCCTTGTTTGGCAAAGTGCCTAGCTGTAGTTTTTGAACCCTAGCTCTGCCGGCACCTAGGGAAACCTAGCAAACCTATACATTTTTGAAAACTAGACACCCAGGGAATCCAGGATGGGGTGACTGGACTGCCTCCCACCAGGTTCTGTTACCCAGAATCCCTTGCAAACATAAACAATTGTCAAAAAAACACATTTTCCCCACATTTCTGTGGTGGAAAGTTCTGGAATCTGCGTGGATCCACAAATTTCCACCCACCCCGCGTTCCCAAAGTCTTACGAGAAAAATGGTACCTCACTTGTGTGGGTCGGCCTAGTGCCTGCGACAGGAAACGGCGCAAAACGCAACGTGGTCACACCTCAATTTCGCAGTGAAAAATGACCCTTTTTTGGCAAAGTGCCTAGCTGTAGTTTTTTAACCCTACCTCTGCCGGCACCTAGGGAAACCTAGCAAACCTATACATTTTTGAAAACTAGACACCCAGGGGAATCCAGGATGGGGTGACTTGACTGCCTCCCACCAGGTTCTGTTACCCAGAATCCCTTGCAAACATAATAAATTGTCAAAAAAACACATTTTCCCCACATTTCTGTGGTGGAAAGTTCTGGAATCTGCGTGGATCCACAAATTTCCACCCACCCCGCGTTCCCCAAAGTCTTACGAGAAAAATGGTACCTCACTTGTGTGGGTCGGCCTAGTGCCTGCGACAGGAAACGGCGCAAAAAACAACGTGGTCACACCTCAATTTCGCAGTGAAAAATGACCCTTTTTTGGCAAAGTGCCTAGCTGTAGTTTTTAACCCTACCTCTGCCGGCACCTAGGGAAACCTAGCAAACCTATATATTTTTGAAAACTAGACACCCAGGGGAATCCAGGATGGGGTGACTGGACTGCGTCCCACCAGGTTCTGTTACCCAGAATCCCTTGCAAACATAAAAAATTGTCAAAAAAAACACATTTTCCCCACATTTCTGTGGTGGAAAGTTCTGGAATCTGCGTGGATCCACAAATTTCCCACCACCCCGCGTTCCCCAAAGTCTTACGAGAAAAATGGTACCTCACTTGTGTGGGTCGGCCTAGTGCCTGCGACAGGAAACGGCGCAAAACGCAACGTGGTCACACCTCAATTTCGCAGTGAAAAATTACCCTTGTTTGGCAAAGTGCCTAGCTGTAGTTTTTGAACCCTAGCTCTGCCGGCACCTAGGGAAACCTAGCAAACCTATACATTTTTGAAAACTAGACACCCAGGGGAATCCAGGATGGGGTGACTGGACTGCCTCCCACCAGGTTCTGTTACCCAGAATCCCTTGCAAACATAAACAATTGTCAAAAAAACACATTTTCCCACATTTCTGTGGTGGAAAGTTCTGGAATCTGCGTGGATCCACAAATTTCCACCCACCCGCGTTCCCCAAAGTCTTACGAGAAAAATGGTACCTCACTTGTGTGGGTCGGCCTAGTGCCTGCGACAGGAAACGGCGCAAAACGCAACGTGGTCACACCTCAATTTCGCAGTGAAAAATGACCCTTTTTTGGCAAAGTGCCTAGCTGTAGTTTTTAACCCTACCTCTGCCGGCACCTAGGGAAACCTAGCAAACCTATACATTTTTGAAAACTAGACACGCAGGGGAATCCAGGATGGGGTGACTTGACTGCCTCCCACCAGGTTCTGTTACCCAGAATCCCTTGCAAACATAATAAATTGTCAAAAAAACACATTTTCCCCACATTTCTGTGGTGGAAAGTTCTGGAATCTGCGTGGATCCACAAATTTCCACCCACCCCGCGTTCCCCAAAGTCTTACGAGAAAAATGGTACCTCACTTGTGTGGGTCGGCCTAGTGCCTGCGACAGGAAACGGCGCAAAAAACAACGTGGTCACACCTCAATTTCGCAGTGAAAAATGACCCTTTTTTGGCAAAGTGCCTAGCTGTAGTTTTTAACCCTACCTCTGCCGGCACCTAGGGAAACCTAGCAAACCTATACATTTTTGAAAACTAGACACCCAGGGGAATCCAGGATGGGGTGACTTGACTGCCTCCCACCAGGTTCTGTTACCCAGAATCCCTTGCAAACATAAAAAATTGTCAAAAAAACACATTTTCCCCACATTTCTGTGGTGGAAAGTTCTGGAATCTGCGTGGATCCACAAATTTCCACCCACCCCGCGTTCCCCAAAGTCTTACGAGAAAAATTGTACCTCACTTGTGTGGGTCGGCCTAGTGCCTGCGACAGGAAACGGCGCAAAACGCAACGTGGTCACACCTCAATTTCGCAGTGAAAAATGACCCTTTTTTGGCAAAGTGCCTAGCTGTAGTTTTTAACCCTACCTCTGCCGGCACCTAGGAAAACCTAGCAAACCTATACATTTTTGAAAACTAGACACCCAGGGGAATCCAGGATGGGGTGACTTGACTGCCTCCCACCAGGTTGTGTTACCCAGAATCCCTTGCAAACATACACAATTGTCAAAAAAAACACATTTTCCCCACATTTCTGTGGTGGAAAGTTCTGGAATCTGCGTGGATCCACAAATTTCCACCCACCCCGCGTTCCCCAAAGTCTTACGAGAAAAATGGTACCTCACTTGTGTGGGTCGGCCTAGTGCCTGCGACAGGAAACGGCGCAAAACGCAACGTGGTCACACCTCAATTTCGCAGTGAAAAATGACCCTTTTTTGGCAAAGTGCCTAGCTGTAGTTTGTGAACCCTAGCTCTGCCGGCATCTAGGGAAACCTACCAAACACACACATTTCTGAAAAGTAGACACCCGGGGCTTCCAGGGAGGTATGGCTTGCGTGGATCCCCCAACGTTTCCTTACCAGAATCCCCTGCAAACCTCAATTTTAGCTGAAAAAATCACTTTTTTCACACATTTGTGTGTGGGAAAGTGTGGCATCACTGGCCTCACACAAATTTCCTACCACCCAGCATTCCCCCAGGTCTCCCGATAAAAATGGTGCCTCACTTGTGTGGGAGGCCCAAGTACCCGCGACAGGCAGGGCCCACAACATATTGAGGCGACCTCAAAATGGCCTTTCACAAAACCACCTGGTTTTGCAGAGGAGTCACCTGGGTTTTGGCCCTGTGCTCGGCGGCCATCTAGGAAACCTACCAAACCCACACATTTCTGAAAAGTAGACACCCGGGGCTTCCAGGGAGGTATGGCTTGCGTCAATCCCCCAACGTTTCCTTGCCAGAATCCCTGCAAACCTCAATTTTAGCTGAAACAATTACTTTTTTCACACATTTTGTATGGGAAAGTGTGGCATCACTGGCCTCACACAAATTTCCTACCACCCAGCGTTCCCCAGGTCTCCCGATAAAAATGGTTCCTCACTTGTGTGGGAGGCCCAAGTACCAGCGACAGGCAAGGGCCCACAACGTATTGAGGCGACCTCAAAATGGCCTTTCACAAACCACCTGGTTTTGCAGAAGTCACCTGGGTTTTTGGCCCTGTGCTCGGCGGCCATCTGGGAAACCTACCAAACCCACACATTTCTGAAAAGTAGACACCCGGGGGCTTCCAGGGAGGTATGCTTGCATGGATCTCCCAACGTTTCCTTACCAAAATCCCTGCAAACCTCAATTTTAGCTGAAAAATCACTTTTTCACACATTTTGTGTGGGAAAGTGTGGCATCACTGGCCTCACACAAATTTCCTACCACCCAGCGTTCCCCCAGGTCTCCCGATAAAAATGGTGCCTCACTTGTGTGGGAGGCCCAAGTACCTGCGACAGGCAAGGGCCCACAACGTAGTGAGGCGACCTCAAAATTGCCTATCTCAAAACCACCTGGTTTTGCAACGGGTCACCTGGGTTTTGGCCCCGTGCTCGGCGGCCATCTAGGAAACCTACCAAACCCACACATTTCTGAAAAGTAGACACCCGGGGGCTTCCAGGGAGGTATGGCTTGCGTGGATCCCCCAACGTTTCCTTACCCAGAATCCCCTGCAAACCTCACTTTTAGCTGAAAAAAACACTTTTTTCACACATTTTGTGTGGGAAAGTGTGGCATCACTGGCCTCACACAAATTTCCTACCACCCAGCGTTCCCCCAGGTCTCCCGATAAAAATGGTGCCTCACTTGTGTGGGAGTTCCAAGTACCCGCGACAGGCAAGGGCCCACAACGTAGTGAGGCGACCTCAAAATGGCCTTTCACAAAACCACCTGGTTTTTGCAAGGAGGTCACCTGGGTTTTAGTCCCGTGCTCAGCGGCCATCTAGGGAAACCTACCAAACCCATACATTTCTGAAAAGTAGACACCTGGGGGCTTCCAGGGAGGTATGGCTTGCGTGGATCCCCAACGTTTCCTTACCCAGAATCCCCTGCAAACCTCAATTTTAGCTGAAAAAATCACTTTTTCACACATTTTGTGTGGGAAGTGTGGCATCACTGGCCTCACACAAATTTCCTACCACCTAGCGTTCCCCAGGTCTCCCGATAAAATGGTGCATCACTTGTGTGGGAGGCCCAAGTACCGCGACATGCAAGGACACAAAACGTTTTGAGGCAACATCAACATTGCCTATCAAAAATGTTTTGGGCCCTTGCCTGTCGTGGGTACTTGGGCCTCCCACACAAGTGAAGCACCATTTTTATCGGGAGACCTGGGGAACGCTGGGTGGTAGGAAATTTGTGTGAGGCCAGTGATGCCACACTTTCCCACACAAAAATGTGTGAAAAAAGTGATTTTTTCAGCTAAAATTGAGGTTTGCAGGGGATTCTGGGTAAGGAAACGTTGGGGGATCCACACAAGCCATACCTCCCTGGAAGCCCCGGGTGTCTACTTTTCAGAAATGTGTGGGTTTGGTAGGTTTCCTAGATGGCCTCCGAGCACGGGGCCAAAACCCAGGTGACTCCCTTGCAAAACCAGGTGGTTTTGTGAAAGGCCATTTTGAGGTCGCCTCACTACGTTGTGGGCCCTGCCTGTCGCGGTACTTGGGCCTCCCACACAAGTGAGGCACCATTTTTATCGGGAGACCTGGGGAACGCTGGGTGGTAGGAAATTTGTGTGAGGCCAGTGATGCCACACTTTCCCACACAAAAATGTGTGAAAAAGTGATTTTTTCAGCTAAAATTGAGGTTTGCAGGGGATTCTGGTAAGGAAACGTTGGGGGATCCACGCAAGCCATACCTCCCTAGAAGCCCCCGGGTGTCTACTTTTCAGAAATGTGTGGGTTTGGTAGGTTTCCTAGATGGCCGCCGAGCACGGGGCCAAAACCCAGGTGACCCCTTGCAAAACCAGGTGGTTTTGTGAAAGGCCATTTTGAGGTCGCCTCACTACGTTGTGGGCCCTTGCCTGTCGCGGGTACTTGGGCCTCCCACACAAGTGAGGCACCATTTTTATCGGGAGACCTGGGGGAACGCTGGGTGGTAGGAAATTTGTGTGAGGCCAGTGATGCCACACTTTCCCACACAAAAATGTGTGAAAAAGTGATTTTTTCAGCTAAAGTTGAGGTTTGCAGGGGATTCTGGGTAAGGAAACGTTGGGGGATCCACGCAAGCCATACCTCCCTGGAAGCCCCCGGGTGTCTACTTTTCAGAAATGTGTGGGTTTGGTAGGTTTCCCTAGATGGCCGCCGAGCACGGGGCCAAAACCCAGGTGACCTCCTTGCAAAACCAGGTGGTTTTGTGAAAGGCCATTTTGAGGTCGCCTCACTACGTTGTGGGCCCTTGCCTGTCGCGGGTACTTGGGCCTCCCACACAAGTGAGGCACCATTTTTATCGGGAGACCTGGGGGAACGCTGGGTGGTAGGAAATTTGTGTGAGGCCAGTGATGCCACACTTTCCCACACAAAAATGTGTGAAAAAGTGATTTTTTCAGCTAAAATTGAGGTTTGCAGGGGATTCTGGGTAAGGAAACGTTGGGGGATCCACGCAAGCCATACCTCCCTGAAGCCCCGGGTGTCTACTTTTCAGAAATGTGTGGGTTTGGTAGGTTTCCCTAGATGGCCGCCGAGCACGGGGCCAAAAACCCAGGTGACTCCCTTGCAAAACCAGGTGGTTTTGTGAAAGGCCATTTTGAGGTCGCCTCACTACGTTGTGGGCCCTTGCCTGTCGCGGGTACTTGGGCCTCCCACACAAGTGAGGCACCATTTTTATCGGGAGACCTGGGGAACGCTGGGTGGTAGGAAATTTGTGTGAGGCCAGTGATGCCACACTTTCCCACACAAAAATGTGTGAAAAAAGTGATTTTTTCAGCTAAAATTGAGGTTTGCAGGGGATTCTGGGTAAGGAAACGTTGGGGGATCCACGCAAGCCATACCTCCCTAGAAGCCCCCGGGTGTCTACTTTTCAGAAATGTGTGGGTTTGGTAGGTTTCCCTAGATGGCCGCCGAGCACGGGGCCAAAAACCCAGGTGACCCCCCTTGCAAAACCAGGTGGTTTTGTGAAAGGCCATTTTGAGGTCGCCTCACTACGTTGTGGGCCCTTGCCTGTCGCGGGTACTTGGGCCTCCCACACAAGTGAGGCACCATTTTTATCGGGAGACCTGGGGGAACGCTGGGTGGTAGGAAATTTGTGTGAGGCCAGTGATGCCACACTTTCCCACACAAAAATGTGTGAAAAAGTGATTTTTTCAGCTAAAATTGAGGTTTGCAGGGGATTCTAGGTAAGGAAACGTTGGGGGATCCACGCAAGCCATACCTCCCTGGAAGCCCCGGGTGTCTACTTTTCAGAAATGTGTGGGTTTGGTAGGTTTCCCTAGATGGCCGCCGAGCACGGGGCCAAAAACCCAGGTGACTCCCCTTGCAAAACCAGGTGGTTTTGTGAAAGGCCATTTTGAGGTCGCCTCACTACGTTGTGGGCCCTTGCCTGTCGCGGGTACTTGGGCCTCCCACACAAGTGAGGCACCATTTTTATCGGGAGACCTGGGGGAACGCTGGGTGGTAGGAAATTTGTGTGAGGCCAGTGATGCCACACTTTCCCACACAAAAATGTGTGAAAAAAGTGATTTTTTCAGCTAAAATTGAGGTTTGCAGGGATTCTGGGTAAGGAAACGTTGGGGGATCCACGCAAGCCATATCTCCCTGGAAGCCCCCGGGTGTCTACGTTTCAGAAATGTGTGGGTTTGGTACGTTTCCCTAGATGGCCGCCGAGCACGGGGCCATAAACCCAGGTGACTCCCCTTGCAAAACCAGGTGGTTTTGAGATAGGCAATTTTGAGGTCGCCTCACTACGTTGTGGGCCCTTGCCTGTCGCGGGTACTTGGGCCTCCCACACAAGTGAGGCACCATTTTTATTGGGAGACCTGGGGGAACGCTGGGTGGTAGGAAATTTGTGTGAGGCCAGTGATGCCACACTTTCCCACACAAAAATGTGTGAAAAAGTGATTTTTTCAGCTAAAATTGAGGTTTGCAGGGGATTCTGGGTAAGGAAACGTTGGGGGATCCACGCAAGCCATACCTCCCTGGAAGCCCCCAGGTGTCTACTTTTCAGAAATGTGTGGGTTTGGTAGGTTTCCCTAGATGGCCGCCGAGCACGGGGCCAAAAACCCAAGTGACCCCCTTGCAAAACCAGGTGGTTTTGTGAAAGGCCATTTTGAGGTCGCCTCAATACGTTGTGGGCCCTTGCCTGTCGCGGGTACTTGGGCCTCCCACACAAGTGAGGCACCATTTTTATCGGGAGACCTGGGGGAACGCTGGGTGGTAGGAAATTTGTGTGAGGCCAGTGATGCCACACTTTCCCACACAAAAATGTGTGAAAAAAGTGATTTTTTCAGCTAAAATTGAGGTTTGCAGGGGATTCTGGGTAAGGAAACGTTGGGGGATCCACGCAAGCCATACCTCCCTGGAAGCCCCCGGGTGTCTACTTTTCAGAAATGTGTGGGTTTGGTAGGTTTCCCTATGTGGCCGCCGAGCCCCGGGCCAAAAGCCCAGGTGACCCCCTTGCAAAACCAGGTCATTTTGAGATAATGTGTTGTTTATTTCTGCAGCGTGAAAATTTTGGCACAATATTGCAAGGAAAATGTGACAGACAATTTGAGGTTTGCAGGACATTGTGGGTACCATAACTTGTTGGGATCCACAAGAGAGATATCACCATGTACTCCCATGGGTGTTTCGTTTACGACAATATCTACAGTTGGTAGGTTATTCTTAGACGGAATGTACACCTTGGCAGACAGACTAAAAAGACAAAGATTACTGCACAGCCATCTATTCCTCAAGCACACACACATACTGGTTGGATTTGGCACGAGGGCAAGTGATGGTTCAGTATATACAATTTTATTAACAAGAGATTTCACAAAAATGAAATGCACTGTCAATAATTGAAAGGACAAAAACGGAACCAGTGACTCGCAGCTCGTGAGCTGTAAAGCCACGTCAAGGCCCCAACCGCTTTACAGGCCATTCACACACCTTTCATACGTGATACACACAAGACCATTCACACCCCCAGGCACGAAACAAACACATTACAACATTCACAAAAAGTGACAAGGTACACCCTGCTTGAGAAAGACAAAAAAAAATATTACTGCACAGCCATCTAATCCTCAAGCACACACACACATACTGGTTGGATTTGGCACGAGGGTGAGTGATGGTTCAGTATATACAATTGTATTAACAAGTGATTTCACAAAAATGAAATGCACTGTTAATAATTGAAAGGACGAGAAACTGAACCATTGACTCACAGCTCGTGAGCTGTAAAGCCACGACAAGGCACCAACCTCTTTACAGGCCATTCATACACCTTTCATACGTGTGACAAATACAAAACCATTCACACCACCAGCCGCGGGCCCATCACATTACAACACTCACACCAGCAGACAGCGCCATTCAAGGGCCCATCACTTTCACACGCCCACATTCCTAACACAGCAACCACACAAGCTGATGGATTGCGTGGAGTGTCGCTCGGCTAGCAGTGTGTGTAGTGACCAGCAGCAAGTCACTACTCACACACTGCCAGCCGAGCGCCAGTCCACGCACACCGCCAGCCAAGCGCCACTCCACGCACACCGCCAGCCAAGCGCCACTCCACGCACACCGCCAGCCAAGCGCCACTCCACGCACACCGCCAGCCTAGCGCCACTCCACGCACACCGCCAGCCAAGCGCCACTCCACGCACACCGCCAGCCAAGCACCACTCCACGCACACTGCCAGCCAAGAGCCACTCCCCACACACCGCCAGCCAAGCGCCACTCCACGCACACCGCCAGCCAAGCACCAGCCTACACACACCACCATCACATTTAGGATTATTTATACAAAAAAGAAAACACAAACAAATTGCAAATAGATACAAATCTACTAACACAAAATCAGAAACTAAATACATTGCACTAATGCCAACCTTGAAACAGAACAACAATTCTTAAACATTACAGACCAGGCAGTTCACTTTACCACTCATGGTTGCTCCCAATAATTCTTTTGCTTGTGGTACGCTCTATAACAAGCAGGCACACACAGCCCAGGGTTAGAAGGACACTCAGGGCAGTACATACGAGTCTCCTTCCGCGTACTTCTTCGCCAACAGACTCTACATCTCCTAGTGGGAAAGTCTTTTGAGGGTGTAGGAGGAATGTGATCAGGAAAGTGGCGATCTTTCAATCGAGCCACATCCTCCACCACTCCAACTCTAGGAACACTTGCCTGTTCCACAACAACAAGGCTGCCTATGACAGACTCCTGAAACTGAACAAAAGTCAACTTTGACGCAGGAGAACACTCCTTGAACACAACAAAAGCATTGAAAGTTGCTAAATTGAAGAGATGGATGGCCAACTTCTTATACCAAATGTAAGACTTATGAATAGCAGTGTAAGGTTCCAACCTCTGATCTACTCTATCAACACCACCCATGTGCTTATTGTAGTCTAAAATGCACACAGGTTTGCGCACTTCAGCAATCTGACCCCAAACAGCCACAGGTGAAGTACTCTCATCATGGATGGTAGTCAGCATGTACACATCCCTCCTGTCCACAAATTTCACAGCTAGCAGTTCCTCACTACGCAAGGCACTGCACTGTCCCCTCTGAAGTTTTTTGCAAACAAGCTCTTTTGGATAACCTTTACGGTTAGAGCGGATTGTGCCACAAGCAAAAGTGTCCACTTTGAACAATTCCTTAAACAATTGCACAGCAGTGTAGAAGTTATCAAGGTACAAATGGTGGCCTCTGTTAAACAGTCCTCTAGCAAGATCCCACACAATTTTCTCTGAAACTCCAAAAGTGGACGGACAACCAGGGGGTCAATAGTGGAATCCCTACCAGTGTACACACGCAAATTAAAAACATATCCTGTCCTACTCTCAGACAACATATACAGCTTAATTCCATAGCGTGCCCTCTTGCTAGGAATGTACTGCCTAAAAACCAAACAGCCCTTGAACAGGACCAAAGACTCATCAATAGATATTTCTTTCCCTGGAGTATAGATCACTGAAAATCGATCTACAAAGTGATCAAGAACAGGCCGAATCTTAAAAAGACGGTCACATTCAGGGTGATCTCGTGGCAACGCCAAACCATTATAAACAAAATGCAGCATCCGAAGCAAAAGTAAATACCGATCACGAGTCATAACTGCAGGAAATATGGCCGTTGCCATCAAGGGACTGGTAGACCAATATGAACCCATGGACGGCTTCCTTATCAAACCCATCAAAAAGTCAAACCCAAAAACTTCTTCATCTCTTCCAGATTTGTGGGACTCCACCGGGTAGCTCTAGAATGGGGACTAAGTCTGGCACTGTTGTCCCTCAAAAACTGTTCAGCATACAAATTAGTCTGCTCAACAATCTCACCCAAAAATACATCATCCATAAACAACTGAAAATACTGTATAGGCAAATAATGTTCACAATCCACTCTACACCCTGCATAACCACTAAAGGCAGGCAACACCGGCTGCACCATGTTTGGATCAACCCAGAGTCCAGCACTTCCAGTAGGAAGCCTAGCAGCCCCAGGCTGCAATCCAGATGCCTCTTGCACCATCGGCACAGTAGTATCCTCCTCTAAATCAGGCACTTCATCTGCACTGAGAGTACCTTCATCATCCGATGATTCCATGTGGAGAGAAAACTCACTGCCTGAATCTTCCCCTCCCTCCTCTCTCTCAGACGCACTGTCAGTCTCATAATCCTGCTCAGAGGAAGATTCAAGAAGCAAACCAACCACCTGCTGAGCAGTAATTCTACGGCTAGCCATAATGCTTACTAATAAAGGTTACTTGTCAAACAAGTCAACAACAACAAACCCTTTGTAAAAAAAAGAAATAAACAAAATGTAGCTTTATCACACAGACATATATACTCCAACACTATACCACTCACGTGACAGAAGCAGCTAGACTCACCACCACCTACTCTGCACAGACACAGTAAGGATCAACAATATCCCACTAAAAAAGAAGAAGCAAAAAATTACACATAAGACAATGCAAAACATCGCAAAGAATTTCATGCTCTGAACACTAACAAATATGCTGCCATTATGGCACCACTTACAAAAAATTCATTCATGCATGACAATAATACTCATTTGGAGTACACACAACAAAAATATTTTTCTTACCAAATAAATGCAATTACGCAAAACTGCAGAACCACAACTGCCGAAACCGCAAACAGGAATCAAAAGCTTTACACTAGAATAAAAAGGAGAAAAAAAACATTACAATCACATATGCAAATAATGCACCAGTCCACACACAATCCACCAGCCAAGCTAAGGGGTAGGTGGGCCTAACAGTATAAATAAAATATTCACCCCCGTAAAAGGGGAGCAACCCTTGCCCTTTTGGCCACTCCCCAACACAAAAATTAAAAAAACCCTGGTGCCTAGTGGGCATTCCTGCTGCACGATCACATGATCGTGCAGCAGGAATGCACAAAAGAGGCATCGGGGGAAAGGAAAACCCTTTCCTTTCCCTCGATGCCTCTTTTGATACAAACCCCCTCCCCGAGCCAAACCTCACCTGATTTCCCGACGCGCTGGAAGCAAATGGCTTCCAGCGCGTCGGGAAGAAAGGGAAACCCTCAATGATGTCAGCGTGCCTCGCGCGCTGACGTCATTGATGGGGCGAGGGAGGCAGGGAAGCCCTTCCCCTGCCTCCCCAAAAAAAAAACTAACGATCGGATTCCCACAGGGGAGCGCCAGCGCTTCCCCGTGGGTGGTCTTATGACGAGCTGGACTCGTCATGAGCACACGAGCACTGTGTGCCATGACGAGTCCAGCTCGTCATAAGCACCGAAGGGGATAAAGGGTCAGAGCAGGATCTCAGCGGCAGACGAGGAGAAGGAACCTCCTGGTCACAGGAACTACACGAGCATTGCGCTCGAGAAATTCAAGGATGCAAAGACCTCCATCAAGGATTACAGCTAACTTTTCAGGGTGTAAATGGAGAGAAGCCACATCTGCTTAACCACGCTCACGAATTCTACACGAGAATTGCGCTCGAGAAAATGAAGGATGCAAAGACCTCCATCAAGGATTACAGCTAACTTTTCACGTTGGAAATGGAGAGAAGGCACATCTGCCCTGCATATTTATCCACGAAGATGCCACCGTTTTGTGCAATACCTCTACTCAACTGGAGTACTTTCTACTGGCTAATCAGTAAGTGCTACCTCGTTGGGTAAATGTATAGTGCCTTTCCTACACTACAGCTGCGTAAAGGACCAGAAGAATTGTCTCCAGTGACCTGTGTGTCTGTAACTTTGCCACCGCGCCGAAAGCGCCGGGGTCCTTTGAGTAAGCTGTCCATCATAGTGGGGAAAGGGCGGGCATACGTTGCATACCGCTAGTGTATGTGTGGCGGGGCCAAACGAGCGGGGCTTCTAGGCCCGTTCACATGCCTCTTGTTTATAAAGGGTCAGAGCAGGATCTCAGCGGCAGACGAGGAGAAGGAACCTCCTGGTCACAGGAACTACACGAGCATTGCGCTCGAGAAATTCAAGGATGCAAAGACCTCCATCAAGGATTACAGCTAACTTTTCAGGGTGTAAATGGAGAGAAGGCACATCTCCACGCTCACGAATTCTACACGAGAATTGCGCTCGAGAAAATGAAGGATGCAAAGACCTCCATCAAGGATTACAGCTAACTTTTCACGTTGGAAATGGAGAGAAGGCACATCTGCCCTGCATATTTATCCACGAAGATGCCACCGTTTTGTGCAATACCTCTACTCAACTGGAGTACTTTCTACTGGCTAATCAGTAAGTGCTACCTCGTTGGGTAAATGTATAGTGCCTTTCCTACACTACAGCTGCGTAAAGGACCAGAAGAATTGTCTCCAGTGACCTGTGTGTCTGTAACTTTGCCACCGCGCCGAAAGCGCCGGGGTCCTTTGAGTAAGCTGTCCATCATAGTGGGGAAAGGGCGGGCAGACGTTGCATACCGCTAGTGTATGTGTGGCGGGGCCAAACGAGCGGGGCTTCTAGGCCCGTTCACATGCCTCTTGTTATAAAGGGTCAGAGCACGATCTCAGCGGCAGACGAGGAGAAGGAACCTCCTGGTCACAGGAACTACACGAGCATTGCGCTCGAGAAATTCAAGGATGCAAAGACCTCCATCAAGGATTACAGCTAACTTTTCAGGGTGTAAATGGAGAGAAGGCACATCTCCACGCTCACGAATTCTACACGAGAATTGCGCTCGAGAAAATGAAGGATGCAAAGACCTCCATCAAGGATTACAGCTAACTTTTCACGTTGGAAATGGAGAGAAGGCACATCTGCCCTGCATATTTATCCACGAAGATGCCACCGTTTTGTGCAATACCTCTACTCAACTGGAGTACTTTCTACTGGCTAATCAGTAAGTGCTACCTCGTTGGGTAAATGTATAGTGCCTTTCCTACACTACAGCTGCGTAAAGGACCAGAAGAATTGTCTCCAGTGACCTGTGTGTCTGTAACTTTGCCACCGCGCCGAAAGCTCCGGGGTCCTTTGAGTAAGCTGTCCATCATAGTGGGGAAAGGGCGGGCAGACGTTGCATACCGCTAGTGTATGTGTGGCGGGGCCAAACGAGCGGGGCTTCTAGGCCCGTTCACATGCCTCTTGTTATAAAGGGTCAGAGCACGATCTCAGCGGCAGACGAGGAGAAGGAACCTCCTGGTCACAGGAACTACACGAGCATTGCGCTCGAGAAATTCAAGGATGCAAAGACCTCCATCAAGGATTACAGCTAACTTTTCAGGGTGTAAATGGAGAGAAGGCACATCTCCACGCTCACGAATTCTACACGAGAATTGCGCTCGAGAAAATGAAGGATGCAAAGACCTCCATCAAGGATTACAGCTAACTTTTCACGTTGGAAATGGAGAGAAGGCACATCTGCCCTGCATATTTATCCACGAAGATGCCACCGTTTTGTGCAATACCTCTACTCAACTGGAGTACTTTCTACTGGCTAATCAGTAAATGCTACCTCGTTGGGGAAATGTATAGTGCCTTTCCTACACTACAGCTGCGTAAATCACCCTCCCTCCCTCACTCGTGGGCATTCCTGCTGCACGATCACATGATCGTGCAGCAGGAATGCACAAAGAGGCATCGGGGAAAGGAAAACCCTTTCCTTTCCCTCGATGCCTCTTTTGATTCAAACCCCCCTCCCTGAGCCAAAACTCACCTGATTTCCCCGACGCGCTGGAAGCAAATGGCTTCCAGCGCGTTGGGGAAGAAAGGGAAACCCTCAATGATGTCAGCGCGCCTCGCGCGCTGACGTCATTGATGGGGCGGGGGGAGGCAGGGGAAGCCCTTCCCCTGCCTTCCCCCCAAAAAACCCGTGGGTGGTCTTATGACGAGCTGGACTCGTCATGAGCACACGAGCACTGTGTGCCATGACGAGTCCAGCTCGTCATAAGCACCGAAGGGGTTAACTGGATGTCCCATCACAATTGCTTCACTCTGTTCCAGACTCACACAAGTGGCAGCTACTGCTTTCAAACAGCCTGGTAACGCTGCAGCCACTGAATCCAAAGTAGCAGAAAAATATGCTACTGGACGTCGTGCCATTCCATGTTTTTGAGTTAAAACTGATAGTGCACACCCATCTCTTTCACAACAATACAATGCAAAATCCTTTGCATAATCAGGCATTCCCATTGCAGGTACTCAACAAAGACTATTTCTCAATTTGGTAAAAGCTTCCATACTTTCATCATCCAACAGAATCGGATCTTTCTCATCTTTTTGTGTCAACCTCTGTAGAGGTTTTGCAATCATTGAGAAACCACTGATCCACTGCCTGCAGTATCCAACCATTCCCAAAAACATTCGAACCTCTCTCTGAGTTTTTGGTGGACTCATTTGTTTAATTACACTAATTCTTTCTGGTGTCACCTTTCTGACTCCTTTTTCTATTCTGTGTTTTAGGTACTGAACTTCCTGTTTACAGAATTGTAATTTTGCTGGTGACACTTTGTGTCCTTTTTCTGCCAAATGGTTCAGTAAGGCAATGGTATCTGTCACACTGGCCTCTCGTGTCTTTGATGCCACTGGTAGGTCATCAATATATTGAACCAAAACTGAATTTCCTGGCATGACTAAAGTCTCCAAACATCTTTTCAGAATCTGATTAAAAATTGAAGGACTCTCTGTGTACCCTTGAGGAACTTGGCACCATGCCAAAACACGGTCTCTGAACCGGAATGCAAACAAATACTGGCTTTCAGGATGTAAAGGAATCAAGAAAAATGCTTGGCACAAATCAATCACTGTGTACCATTCAGAATCATATGGGATTTGGTAAAGGATTACTGCCGGATTTGGTACTACTGGACAACAGGGTACTACGTTTTTTTTTATTTTTCTTAAATCCTGCACTATTCTATATTTTCCACTGGGTTTTTTAATTCCTGTAATAGGCGAATTACAAGGACTACTCATTATTTCTTTCAGAATTCCCTGTTCAATCATTTGGTCAATCACAGGAGTGACTCCTGCAATTACTTCCAGACTCATTTTGTACTGAGGAGTATTTGGATGTATGGTACCCTCATTCACTGTAATCTGAATCGGATCTACATTTGTCATTAGGCCAATCTCCTTTCCTGTAAAATCCCATACGTCCGTCCTCACTGTACTTTTTAATTCTTCGGGCAAATTCTCTTCTGTGAGAAGTGAAAACAACTCATCCACTTCTGTCCCTTGCTTCACTAACATCATCTTGAATTCAACATCTTCATCAGGTGTCTGAAACGCAATACCATCTGGTGTACAATAGATGGCACAATTCATTTTGCACAATAAATCTCTTCCCAAGAGATTTACTGGACTCGAGTCACATACCACGAAACGATGCATGTCTCTGAAACTCCCAATATGAACTTCTATTTGATTTGTGACTGTGTTCTAATTTTCTTATTTGAAACTCCTACAACTTGGATAGTTTCTCCTGAGAGGGGTAGGTTCAGAATTTCTGCTGCTCTCACAGTAGAAAGGGTAGCACCAGTGTCCACTAGGAATGTAATATTATTACCTTCCACCTTTCCGTCAACAAATGGACCTGACTGATCTACCGCTAAGGATGTGCCAAGTACGCACTCTTCCTCCCCCCTCAGGCACCGTCATTGAGATGAGTCTGAATCACTCTCATTGCACTGCAACCAGTATTGCGGAACCATTTGCACATTTTGATTCTTACCAACTTGATCACCTCCGTGAAATCCAGTGTTCGCACTGTACCTCTGTACTTGAGCATTCACATTATTGGGCATAGGAGCTTGTGGCACCTGTAACTGTGGAGCAACTACCTGCTGCTGCTGCTGTTGATTCACACCCACCTCATTCTGCATCTGTGGATTTAAATTTTGATTTACCCCATTATTCTTTTGAGCAGATCTAGACTCGTTCTTCCAATGTCCATATTTTCTGCACGCATGACAAGGAAACTTTTTCTTAGCCTTTTCTTCGCTCATTTTACCTCAACCTCTACCTCCACTGGATACCTGTCCATTTTGATTCTGACCACTCATTTCATTACCTGTTTGAGAACTGTTGCTTAGTTCTTGCTGCTCTGCTACCTTTACTTGTGCCCACATCATTTTCTCCTTTAACTTGTTATGTCTTGATTCAATGTCATCACTACAATATTTTGCATACCTCAAAATTTCGTCAATTGTTTTGCTCTGCCAACAAATCAAATGCTGCTGAATCATATTGCTAATTTCCGGTTTCAATCCAAACACAAAACGATACACAAAATGTCCCATATCTTTGTCTCCAATGTTCTCAAACCCGCTGTACTGTTTAAACACCTGCAACAACCTTTCATAATAGGCATGTACTGACTCCTTTGGTTCTTGAGTTGTTCTGTCTATCTTAACCCAATCTGTTTACTTCAGGGAAATTTTTCCTTTCAAAAAGGTGATCACCTGGTTATACTTTTTCATCACCTCCTCAGATGGTGCACCTGTTTTAGGATCTCTAGGATATTCTTCTTTTGGCCAATTGACAGTAATTTTACATTCTGTCCACAAGTCAGCTGGTACGACAATCTCAAACAAACCATCTAAATCTTTTAACAAAACCTTTGAAACTTTCACAAACCTCTCTACTTGTTTGTACTTGTTTGTACCACTCAACTGGTTTCTCCCTTAGCCTGGGAAAATCATTCGTAAAAGGCAATATATCCTGCCTTGACCAAGGTACATGCACATATCCACCACCTGGAACTTCTCTCATTGGACACACCCTTTCAACTTGTTCTGTCTCTCTTAACGGGAACATCGATGCTCCTTTACCAACTGCCTCTTCTTTCTTTTTCTTCCATCTACCTTTCCACCGTTCCACATCTCCCCATTTTTTCAGAATATTCATCAATTCTTTTATCTGTAATCTTTTTCCAGAGGCATTCAAACTCTCCAAATATTTCTCTATATCTATTCCATATTCACTAGCAGCCTCTGCTATTTTCTCATGAAGATTCCTTGTTCTCCATGTAATACTTATACACAAAAACAACAGCTCTTCATCTCGGTAAGTCCCTAGTCTGTCTGGATTTATTGTACCAATAATCATCTCTTCCAAATCTACTTTCAATTGGCTCACATTTATACTCTGTGGTTGAGGTTTTTTCTTTTCCATTCCCTTTATCCAATCATTTAATTCTTCTGGTGAAGGACCTGCTGAACTCCCTGTCATTGGAATGTCGCTTGTCCCTATTCTCCTTGGATCTATTTGTATACTTCTTCTAGGGGTTTCTGTTATCATCTCACAAACCAGAAGATCTAACAATGTAGTATTTGTGTCAGCCTGTCGATCCTCATTCGCTACCGTCACCATTCCACTACTTTCGCTACTCCTTGGAACTGTCAATGTATGTACTTTTGATATATTCTGTTTTTCTCCATACAACGGAACTACAGGACTAATTGTTACCGGTACCGTCAATGTTTCCGCATTTAGACTTAACTGATTTATTTTCTGGATCTGCTCTTCTCTCGTCTTAGTTATTATGTCCAATTCTTTTTCTCGCACTACTCTAGCTATGTCCGTAATCTGTGGAGTTAATGGAGTTCCCATTAGTGGTGCACTCGGAGTCACCTCAACTGAATTTTCTTGATATGGCGGAGGTCTTTTGGTCATAATGTCTTCTAACAGTTCATCATCAGAATCGTTCGGGTCCTGTCTTAAACTTGAAGTTTCTATATTTTTCTTTTTCTCTTTACTTTTGCCTCCTGTCTGAACTTCATCAACTAAAACTGGGTACAAACTCTCAGTTACCACAGCTCTCCTCCACCCTTTCATCATATCTTCTCTTCTCTCAAAAGGATATCCAGTCTTTAAATTTCTGTATCTCCTACCGCCTCGATATTTTTCTCTTTCAAATGCTTCTACTTCCCATTCTTCTAGCGCTTCATACTGGGTAGGTCTGGGTTTTGGCTCTAGTGAATTCATTAGATTTCTCAAATTCTGCAAAATCCTTATATTAAACGAACCATGCTGTGGAAAAGCTATAACACCATCTTCCTTTGTGTATTCCACCCAATTCTCTAATCAAGTACACATATGGTATCCTCGCTCCAACATCATATAGGAAGCAGGCATTCCCGGAGGTGGAATAAGAATTCCCTCTCTAGTCACTATTGGTTTATCCTTTTTAAAGAAATTCGTTATTTCCTTTAACAACTTCATTTTTCTGACTCTTTATGCTAATGTACCTCACAAAAACACACAAGGAAAACCTTTCCGTATTCTATCTATTCTATTGGTCAGTTCTCGTCCAATATCAGCGCGACTCACACCAACCGTCCAATCACGGCTCTCTACGTATCTGCTATTACAACCAATACCAGCGCGGCTCACACCAACCGGCCAATCAGAGCTTACTTCACATTCGCTGCCTGACCAATGTTGCGTGCGCTGCATCGCATTTGGCAATGCAGCGCGCGCAATGAAATTCGTTTTATTTATTTATTTGTTTACTTACCTCTGTTCGGCCATATGCCGTAGTTTACTACCCCCTACCCTGCTCCTCCCCCGCCCCGCCCCACCACCCCGCAGCACTCCCTCCACAAGCCGCTACTGCTAAATACATAACTGTACCTGTATATCAACTCTCTTTCCTCTCGGTCGACGGACCAATTAGTTGAGTAGTTGATGGTAATAATAGAACTAACTAACTAATCAGTTAAATGATCACAGACTCTCGATAAGATTAATAAAGTTTATCTCAAATAAATGTAAATGATCAATGCTCATCGTATACAGGTCACAATGCAAACAAAGAATCTCACATAAGGAAGAGAAAATCAATCAACAATGCAAACAGTGTCATACTCATCATCAATAAACGATATGCACATGAAGGAGTGGATGGAGGAAGAGACATAAGTTTCAGCAAATAATGCGAAACAAATATGCATATGACAGAGTAGATAGATGAAGAGACATAAGTTTCAGCAAATAATGCGAAAAAAATATGCATATGACGGAGTAGACAGATGAAGAGACATAAGTTTCAGAGACAAAAATACATTTGCAAGTAATTTATGCAAAGTACGAGTCAGAAAGATAATACAAATCCAAATGATCTGTGAAATACCACCCCCCTGGCCAAGGGAGTAGTGGGGGTCTCCTGAAATAGAGTCAGGAGACAAAGATTTCAGGAACTGGACAGGATCACCTATTAGGTGCAGACTCATCCCATTCTCTAGTTTATGGTAGACATTAATAAAGGGTGCTACTGGTAAGACAAATTGAAGCCAAATGACAGACATAACAGATAATGGAAGATAAAATTATCCAAATAAACCAACTGAATTTCTATATAAAAAAATGTTTTTCAGGACTATATCATAACTGACTTGTAAAGCAAATAAGTAGATAATAATTCTGTATTGGAGGCAAATACTCCAACTGCTCTTTCTGACAGTATTCAGATCATCTCAATGTCCTTTTCTTTGACAAAAGCAACCATTTAGCTGATTAGGGACCTTCCAATTATCTTTTCTCACATCTTCTAGTGAATACTGAAAACTTGTGGCCTAATCGACAAAAACTTGTATAATAATTTTAGACATATGTCTGTGTTTTGAATTGAATTAGCCATTATTTCAGATTCACTCAAGAATGTAGACTTGGTTGCATCCCCCAGTTCCTTTGTGCGTAAATCCTAGGGATTGTCTGTGGTGCAATTGTTGCCACTCTAGCCTTCCCACAGCCCTCTCCCTCTAATGCAACAGATATTTACCAACTTTATTTGGAAAGGGGGGAAAACAAGATTAGAGGCAAAACTAATGTATCTCCCGGTTGAGTGGGGGGTCTAGGCATTCCAACTATCTTTCATTACTACTAGTCAGCCCAAATACTGTGTGTGGTTGAATGACACCGAGAAGACAGTGAGAAGTACTGATGCTTTATTGATCAGGCCATAGCCGGCACAAATGCATGGAAGATACCTTGTCTCCCCAAGAAATACAGAGCTTGGGGATTAGACTTGTCACAGACAACACAAGTGACATTAGAAATTTGGGACACAGGAGTGGTCAAATGAGGGACGATAATTGGCAATCCAGACTTCACGCTTGCACTTAACAAGGAGCAGTTTTCAGATAGGCACAAGGTGAGCTGCAAAAGGATCAGTGATCTTTTGGGGGGGGCATGAAGTCATTGGAATATGTCAAGGCTGAATACGGGCTACTAGAGCTGGAGCGATGCAGGTATTACCAAGTACGATACTGGGTGGCCCACACTACAGTTAGACACTCAGGCAGCTGGCCCGCCACTGCCAACTTACGAGAAGTAGGTAATCAATAATGCAGGTAACCAGAGGGACACACACGTGGGCTGGCCATCCCTACTGACATTTTGTGGTGCTAAGGAGTCAGAGCAGATATGTGATCCTTCAGCGATTTTATCAGAAATTCTGAAGATTTCCGTTTGCTTCGATATCTTCAGGATAGTCAACTAGGATCAACATGCACTCAGCAATAAAACTCATGGGCTTTGTAGGGTTTGAAAGTTTATGTTCATACTATGTTTAATTATCTGTCGCCAACTGCCAGGCACTCAAACTAGAATTTCTTCTTGTGATCCCTCTAATAGAATCAATCATCTTGTATTTTGCCCAGTTTAGCGACAGTTGGAACAACAAACCAAGTGAAGCCCAGATCTGCATGAGCTATATAAGGTTTGAGACAGGCTCGAGCCAAATGCTTGGCTCTGATTGTAGCCTAAAATGTGCAGAGTCTTCCACTGCTGCACCTCATTCTCAAAGCCCCAGATCATCCTCCCCTCACCTGAGAAGCAGATCAGGTGCCAGCCATTGCACTTCACCAAATCTTTTCTGCATTTTTTATTATTCCCTGGGGTGACTCACATGGTCTGATCAAGATCATGCTGTACATAGGCTGAACTCCACATGCCATACATGATCAGCCTATCAAATGCTGCAATGACCCCAACAAGTAATCACAAATGAAAACAAGCATTGGTAAACCTAATAGGTTTTCCCTATGCAAGACATATGGCGTTGTCAATGTTTTTTTAGGCAAATTGCACAGCAGCGTGTGCTGCTGTGCAATATGGCTTAAAGTAAATAAATCAAAGCGCTATGCCGCGGCCAGTGTTAACTGCATCATAGCACTTTTTTTGTTTACTTTAAGCCATGTTGCACTGCAGCAGGTGCTGCTATGCAACATCTTTACAAAACAATAACAAAGTCAAAAAGCTCTCCGAGAGCTAATCACCCAGTACCACACTGAAAAGACAATTTGGAATACACTGAGAATTTATCATCTCCAGAGACCAGCTTTTGTAAGAGGTCGCCAAACAGAATCATAGTCTATGAGCCCTTATCTTCCTACCTCTGGCCGCCATTTAACTAATCTGATCATTGTGCTTCCTAGGCCTCCATAAAGATTCCTAACAATGTTTACAATTTGAGAAATGTATCATATTCTGTATTTCCCTGTGGTACAGGGAGTTGAAATTCATCATTGTTGAAGAGGGGGCCCAAAGAAATATTTCTCCTTGACACCCCTTTGAAATCAGCCAGCAGAACTGCTTCAATTTATATGTTTTGCTTTATTTCCCTGTGGTGTAGAGGCTGGTATCAGTCACCACTTAACCAACTAGTCCGCCATAAAACACTAGTATGTGCAATTATTACAAAAACACCTGTGCAAGCGTGAACGGCTGTAAATAACTCTATTTGGAATTAAGGACATCTTGAACAACATTTCGCTGATTAGAATTCTGGAATTTATGCCTGTAGATTGAAAAATATACATACAGGCTTTTATTATGCCAATCCATTATGGCATGGCAGCCATACATATCTCACAGAAATCACAGATTTCACGGTTTAGGAATAAATCGCAGAATTTCCACAAAATGCAGAGAAACACGACTCCAGAACCCTTTTTTACAAGGACAGCTTTTTTTTTAGACTTAAGGAGATCAATAATCATTAGATCCAGTACTGACATTAACCTCCTAATACAAAGCATTAGCATATCATTAAGTGTTCCACCGACCATTGCTTCTACTATCCCAGAACCCATTATGAGGCTGCAATTCCTTTACATAAGTCACAGTCTATCTCTGAACGAATGAGTCATGGTGCGAAACATTTAGTTTTGGAAGCAAGACAATTGCACGATTGATTTTCATTTACAAGATTTATTGCTGAACACTAATTCAACGTTTTTGGATAATTTTTCAAATTACTGCTTTAGCTATTACTATTAATCACTCAAATTGTAATTGGTGCTGTTACTTCCTGAGTAAGACAGTCATTTAATTATATGTCATTAAATAAGCTTATGAGGCTAATTAAGGTGAAAGTTGATGACTGGTTTCGGTTACTGTATTGTGTCAATTCCAATGTTTATTTTTAATATATTTATCTCCACTTAAGACAGTGAAAGATCTGTGAACGGATTATTTTATTTATGTGATGCAATAATATTGACAAATGCTCTAGTATTCAGCACAATAATGAGCCAATAGTATTTTCCTGAATCACAGCACCAACAAAGAGATGATTAATTATGATGTCCACAAAAGAATATATGCTGCTTTGATTAATTCATTAAACAAACACAATTGAGCAGTGGTTTTCAACCTTTTGACTTCTGTGGATCCCAAATAAATTACTGCTGGAAACCAGGAACTCCTGCCTAAGCAAATTCTATGATTTGAACATCAAAACATTACACAAAAGTTCATAAACATATACACAAATTATTTAATATTTTTTTAATTCACAAACATAAATTATGAAGAAAAAAATTTTTTAATGGGAAAGTTGGAACTTTTATATTTGTAGTTTTAGTTCTAAAAGATGAAGAAAACGACGAAGCAATATGTCTAGACTCCAGCATATCAATGTCTGTTTTTTCACCTAACACATGCTCAATTTTTGTCTACTCATATCAGTGCTTTTTTTTTTTTTGTCCTCATTCATAAGTAAGTAATTTTCTCGTGAGCAGTACAGGCTCTTAAAAGGCTCCTGTGGAGGGAGGACCCATCTTCTAACTTTTACTTTGCCATCTCCAAGGATCCTGAAAGGCCAACCTCAAGAGGCCTAGGCGTTCGGAGGGGAGCGTAGCGATCTTACCGTACATCAACCTCCTTGCCGCGTTCTTACTTATTTCATAATCATAGGACCAGATTTAAGACATTGTATAGTGCATCTTGTTGGCCCATTCTTCCCAAGCCACCCAGGGGAGAGGATGTAGCCTTACGGCTAGAGCAGTCGACCTCGAAGCTGAGGAACCGGGTTCGAGTCTCGGCAATGATGCTAAACATCCTGTGATTCTGGGCAAATCACTTAATCTCCCCGTGCCTAACAAAAATGAATGTGTCCATCTGTAATGAAACTGGTGCTCATTTAAAGCGCTCTGATACCTGATATCTTCGGGTCTAGTTTGCGCTATATAAAAAACTCTAAAAAATTATTTTTAAATCTCATTCTTTTTTTAGAGAGGCATTCATGATCAAGCCTGTTGACTCTTTTAACGGAATTAACCCAGTCCAGGAGGACTGGGGGCAGAGGCGATACCCATTTCAAACAGATTTCTCTTCTTGCCAGAAGAATTAAAATAAATAATAAATGTACTTGCAGTTTTGTAAGTTTACAATCAACAACCTCTCCTGGAAGAATCCCAAAAATAACTAAGGCAGAGCTTACCTCAATTTCTTTCCCCAGGATCTCTGAGATAATCTTGCCAACATCTTGCCAGAAGCCCTGGATCTGAGTACACTGCCTGAACATATGTAAATCATCTGCATTCACAGAAGCACACTTTAGGCAGGCCTTAACACCTTCATCTCCCAATTTTGATAGTCTTTTAGGGGTCAAGTATGCTCTGTGGAGTGTAAACAGATGGTTCCTTCTGAGTGGAGCAGCTTTAACAACAGACCATAAAGTGTGCATCGATACTTGCCATAAAAGTGTTGTGTCGATCGTTGGCAGGTCTCTCTTCCAGGACTCCTCCATAGACGTTGGCGGTGGGTCCCCTTTTACCAGCATCCAGTACCATTTGGAGACTTCTTTGCGTTGGTAGAGGGGCCCAAGCAAAATATTTTTACACTCTTCGTTTACTTCCCCATCTTTTCCTAGACCAGCGACCCAACTTGACAATTGATAGAATTTAAACCTAGGGAGCCTCTGGTTCGTGATGTTATTTAAAAGTTCCCAAGAAAATAACTTGTTATTCTGCAGGAGTTGTCCCAATTTGTCAATCCCTTCTTCCATCAATGGTATATTCAGATTGTCTTTTAGGCAGATTGGAGTGCCTGGGGAGTTCCAGATGGGGGCACCGGAGCTGGAAAATGGAATCTTCAGAATTCTTCTGATCTGGAACCAGAGCTCACTTGCAGCACTTAAGACCTTTAGTTTGAGCTTTTTGAAAATTTAGGATGACCAAACTTAAAAAGAAAACCATCTCCACCAAAAGGGAATTTTTTTGTCATAGCTTGAAGGAAGGGAGGAAAGGAGGATGAATTAAATAGAAGAGATCTTACATTTGTTAACTGGAAGGCCTAGCAAAAAAAGCGGAAATCGGGGCTTGCGATACCACCTTCTAACTTCATGCTTCGTAATTTCTTCCACGCGATTATCACTCCCTTACAGGACCAACCAAAACTGGATATTTCTCCTTGCAGTGTTTTGATTACTTTAGCATTAAAAGGTAAAGGGATCACATCAAAAATAAATGTACATTTTGGTAAAATTGACATTTTCACCAAGTTAGAGCGACCCAAAATGGAGAGAGGAAGACTTCCCCAGGATCTTAGCAGTGATCTTAACTCTTTCATTTTTAACTCAAAATTTGCCTGAGCTAACTTAGTAATGTCCTGAGTAACCTGCACCCCTAGATATCTAATTTCTTGTTTAATCAGGGGGTTGTTTGATTGAGTATTCCAGGACATGATTTCGTTTTTTTGTCGATTAATTTGGTAACCGGAGACCTTCCCAAAATCCATTAAAAATAGCTCCAGGACGGGTAAGATGTTAATGCCCTCCCTTGTGAAAATCATTAGGTCATCCGCATACAGGGCGACTTTTTTTGCCCACCCATTCCATTTGAATAGTGCACGATTTTGGTTGGCCCTGATGTTACATGCTAGGGCTCAATGTATAGATCAAGGAGCAGGGGGGGATAGAGGGCAGCACTGTCTCGTCCTTCGCTCTAACTTGATTGAGTTAGTGAGATTCCCATTAACCACAATTCTCGCTGTAGGGGTCTTATATATGGAGCAAATAGCCCCAGAAAACCTTCCACCTAGGCCAAAGGAATGAATCGTGTGATGTAAGAAGAGCGGATCCCATTGGCTAGATAAGCCAACAACTAACAGGGTATTGATAAAATATTCTAATGGGTTCATATTAATGAGTGTTCCTAGCTAGTTAAGATAGATGAAGCTTTGGAGGATTCCCAATGTGATACAGATAGACTCATCATCCCTGCCTTAAGACTCTTCTGGAGAGTTGATCCTTTGCTCTGTGACCAACAGCTACTGCTAAAGGTGACTTTCTTTCTTTATCTAATGATTTTACTCTGATCCATGCTACTGCAGAGATTATTCTATTATTGACGGTTGCTACCGCAGCTGTGGGGAACTCAGCTGAGTTTCCAGAACGACTCTTTATGGGACGTTCGTCTTTTATTCTCACTCTTGCTCTTTCCTGAAAGGGACTCTTTATGAGTTCTACTTAGAATAGGTCCAGTAGCTAGTTCAGTGATGCTTTCTTTTATGGAACACTGTCTATTGATTTATGCTGTCACTAATCAATCTTTAATGATATTTCTGTAAACTGACTATTCTCAATAAAGATGACAACCGATACTAATCTGTAAGATAAATAAAGGTGTTGGAACTTCACCAAC
This sequence comes from Calotriton arnoldi, assembly GCA_963921515.1. NCBI lineage: Eukaryota > Metazoa > Chordata > Amphibia > Caudata > Salamandridae > Calotriton > Calotriton arnoldi. The sequence goes on along the minus strand of CAWUFW010010217.1, from coordinate 352,913 downwards.
ATCTCATCATTGACTGAACATTTAAAATTCTATTGTCAATGATTTATGCAAAGTTTATGTACAATCACTACCTTCCAAATCTTCTGGTAAATTAAAAATATGCAAGTTATACTGTCTATTATGATTTTTCAAGTCAAGAAGAAGGTTAGACATAGGTGGTATTTTAGCTACAAGTGGTGAGAAACTATCAATTTTAACTTTATTGTCCTGAATTTTAATTGCGTTGTCAGATATTTTCATTGACAGACTAGCAATGTCCTTTCGTAAATTTTTATTCCCAGACGCAATAGTATCTGTGCTAGAACGAATTGCTTGAATCTCATAAAGTAGTAAAGCCAAAGAAGGTTCACAAGATTCCACCAATTTTGATTTAACTGGTGGTGGAGAAATATTTTGTTTCCTTTTTATTATGTTAAACATGGGTATTTTTGCCCTCCATACTTCCTAAACTGGAATTCTGCAACAAAATATAATAAAAAATTGCAGGATATATTAATTAGCCCTAGGCATAAAACTCCACTCCGCTCGTGGAGTTTGCGGGTTTTTGGCAACTCCTCGTTCCACATAGAACGCGGAGTTACCAAAAACTCTGCACTCCGCAGCGGAGTGGAGTTTTTTTGTGTTCGCACGCTCAAAATGCGTTTTCACACCTGCGGGAGTGACTTATCTGGATGTCTGCGATCGCCGATGAGATTTCCCATCCGTTCGCGAGCGCCACAAGATTTGGTATCTGGCCGCACGGTCCCGCGAGAGTGTGCGATCGCGAACACATCATTCGGGCGCGCCATCGGACTTCCGGCAGAAGGTTTGTGAAGATCGCGATCCCGAACACGCAGAATTTGCAATCAGGAGCAGAATCTCTCTCGAGCAGCATCAAAACCTTCTCGAAATGATGATTTGGATTTAAAAAACTCGTCAGATTGACATTTGGTGTACTTTTTCTTTTTTTACTTTTTTTTTTAAGAGGAAGGAAGTGCCCCAGTGTCTCCTACTTCCTGTTCCGGTCCAGCAGGCTCCTCCCAGTGCTTTGGCCATCTCCTGTTCACTTTTCATTTGGATTTGGAGCTGGAAGGATCCCTCTTTGTATCTGCTGCATCATATATCATTGGATTTGAGGACTTTTGAATTTGAGATTTCACAAGTAAGTTGAAAAATTGGTGTTGTTTGTTTGATTGGGGCATTGCACCTACATTTTTTGTACTTTTCATCGTTTTTAAAAAAATGTATTGTGGTGGGTGGCCTGTAGTTTCAGTAGGAGCCTAGTTGTTTCTTTGTAAGTAATTTTTCTTCTTTTAGAAAGGACACATGTTGCAAAGTTCACTACATTTTCTCCAACTTTTGAAATCAATTTGCAATATTTATTTAATTCACTTGCCCAGTAATCTGCCAATAGGCCTTTCAGCCAGTAGGCCTAGAACTACTCATGGGTGCATGAAACAACTGTTTCGTTGGTGTCTGTTGAATTTAAACATCATTTAGGGCATGGCTGGCATTGGATTGAAATGCAAAATGTGTTTTTTGGGTATTTCACTTTTTTATGTATGTTAAATACATGCCTTTGTTGGATGTATGTTGTTGTAACTTGCAAACCTTTTTTAGCCTTGTGGATTTTTGATTTTGGCATTGTTGCATTAAAGCTGTGTTGTTTAGCATGCCTCCTTTGTCTGGCCAGTGTGTGAGTGTGTTTGCAATAGTGGGCCAGCAATTGCCTTGGCTAAGCCTCCCCGTGTGGCCAGGGGCCATTTTGTAAAGTCTGTGTCTACATTGTCTGTCTTCAATTTCTTGTTGTTGTGGCCTGCCTGGCCATGTGGCTGGCGCCCACTTTGTTAAGGTAGCCAGTGTGCTTTTTCTATAGGCCTGCATTGTCTGTCTTCCCTTTCTTGCTGTTGTGGCCTGGCCATGTGGCTGGCGGCCATTTTGTGAAGGGGCAGCCAGTGTGCTTCTGCATTAGGCCTGCAAGCCTTCTTTGTGGTGGCCATGCCTTCTTGCTGGTTGTTGTTTTGCATGCAATTTTTTCTTCTTTTATCCAGCAAAAAATGTAGCACAGTTCACGACAATTTGCAATATTATTGATTTGAATTGATTCACTCTGTGGCCTAGTCTGCCAATGGGTTTTCCAACCAATAGGCCCAGAGCTACTCATGGGTGCATGAAACAACTGTTTCTGTGGCATCTGTTGAATTTAAAACACCATTTAAGGCATGGATGGCATTGGATTGAAATGCAAAGTGTGTTTTTTGGGGGGGTTTCACTTTTTTTCATGTGTGTTAAATAAATGCCTTTGTTGGATGTGTGTGGTTGTTGTGTAACTTGCAAACCTTTTTTAGCCCTGTGGATTTTCGTTTTTGGCATTGTTGTATTAAGGCTGTGTTGTTTAAGCATGCCTCCTTTGTCTGGCCAGTATGTGAGTGTGTTTATAATAGTGGGCCAGCATTTGCCTTCGCTGAGCCTCCCCGTGTGGCCAGAGGCCATTTTGTAAAGTCTGTGGGGTCGATTCCGATTCGGGCCGGAAAAAGCACCGACCGACTCGGATCCGGAAAAAATACCGACCGACACGTACCCGTGGCGCACGACACGCCAAGTACGATGCAAGGCGCGAAAAATCCGACCGACACGTACGGAAACAAAGTCGACCGACCGAGCCGCACGGAAAGCAGCAATCTGGCCGGAAAAACACGCAAATCCAACCGACCGACACGCACCCGGAACAAATCCGACCGAAACGTACACGCGAACTCCAAACCGCAAAGTACGATGCAAGGCGCGAAAACCACGACCGAGTCGGACGGAGGACAAGCCGTACGACCGACACGCATACAAAACCGAGCCGAAGCAACACAATACACCGCGACCGACGCGTACGCAGCATAGAAAGCTGCACAAACACAGCGTGAACGAAACGGAGAACACCGTACGAGACCAATGCAGGGTCCGACTCGGTCACAAGAACGTTTCCAACATACACAAACAGCACAAAGGAAAAATCACCCAAAATAAGGCCAAACAAGCAATTACCAAGCCAATAAATACTGGGGGTGGGGACAGAGAACAAAGACACACCCACAACTCCACCTATATAAAGGACACAAATCACTACCATGAGCCTTTGCAAATGCCATTCCACTGCCAGCACCCAAGAGAAAGCAACCACACACCCACAGCTCATCCCTCACACAAGCCACACACCATCAGCACACCAACAAATACCTACCTCACATACACCCAGCAAAACACACACTCACACACCCTCACCTGCACACCAACACACACATCACCTACCATCACCACCCATCACCATGCCCCCCAAGAAGAATCCCAAGTTCCTAGATAGTGAATTGGAAGTCATGGTAGACGAGATCCTCAGGGTGGAGCCACAGCTGTTTGGCACACTGGTCCAACAGACCCCCATGTCGCAGAAAACCAAGATGTGGGAGAGGATCATCAACAGGGTGAACGCCCAATCACCATGTCGGCGCACAAAGACCGACATCCAGAACAGGTGGTATGACGTGCTCAGGAGGGTACGGGACATGCTGAAGAAAGACTACATCAACAGCCAATACACCGGCAGTGGCCCTCCTGCCAAGCCAATATACCTCAGGCCCTGGGAGGAGAAGGTGTGGGCCATCCTTCCGCCAGTGAGCGTATATGGACTAGAGGACATCCCAGAGCCTGGTGAGTACACAACAAATGTACACAATATTCTGCCACAAAACACACACATCACTGTCAAGGGGAGAGTCAAACCATGCACTCTTAGCAATTACACAGCAACCAGAACAGAATCATCCCAAAATGTGTATGTTAGTCAGATAAACACAACACATGCCATCAAAAAGTCACATCCAACTGTGCCAACACATGTACAAACACAACCACAACTACAGCTAGGCAGTGGCACAAATAGAACTAACAAACACATCCAGACATGTAGCCACCACAACAACACCAACACACAGTGAAGGCCACTCAAAGGAAGGAATTCTGTGTATGCTGGCCAAGTCAGTGAAGCCAATAGCATCATGGGAGTCGCAGTCACACATATTGCTCCCCCCACAACTGTCCCATCAACACCACCATGAACCATGCTCACATCACAGGGAGTGGAGAAGGACTCACAAGATGGCTGACACTGGCTACTGCTGTGGGGAGCACAAGGCCCTGCTGGCAACTGTGCACCAACAAACAGCAGGACACCACTGACTGACATCCTGAGAGACAACTTACACTCCCTGCAATGCAAGCACGTTCCATGGTGGGATATCTGGCTAGCTGGGTGGGAAGGGGGACTTGCAGCACTGACCATAGTCACAAGCACCTCCCCTCACACCCCCCCAACACAAACTCCACAGAACCCACCTGGTAGAATGCAATGCCCCCCATCCTAACACAAGATCCCACAAAGAACCACCACCCTGGGTTATGTTGTGTGAAGCACAGGGACACTCTTGGGACTTCCAGCCAAACAACTGCCAGGACAACACTCCCAGCCATCCTGTCAGCACAGCCAGCCCACCCCACAGGGAAGCAGAGTCAAAAGGAAGGAAGCATGGGCATGCTGGGAAGGGGGAGGAGGCAATGGCATGATGGGAGTCGTAGTCACAGATATAGCTCACCCCCACAACTGTCCCATCAACACCACCCTGAACCATGCTCACATCACAGGGAGTGGAGAAGGACTCACAAGATGGCTGACACTGGCTACTGCTGTGGGGAGCACAAGGCCCTGCTGGCAAATGTGCACCAATAAACAGCAGGACACCACTGACTGACATCCTGAGAGACAACTTACACTCCCTGCAATGCAAGCACGTTCCATGGTGGGATATCTGGCTAGCTGGGTGGGAAGGGGGACTTGCAGCACTGACCATAGTCACAAGCACCTCCCCTCACACCCCCCCAACACAAACTCCACAGAACCCACCTGGTAGAATGCAATGCCCCCCATCCTAACACAAGATCCCACAAAGAACCACCACCCTGGGTTATGTTGTGTGAAGCACAGGGACACTCTTGGGACTTCCAGCCAAACAACTGCCAGGACAACACTCCCAGCCATCCTGTCAGCACAGCCAGCCCACCCCACAGGGAAGCAGAGTCAAAAGGAAGGAAGCATGGGCATGCTGGGAAGGGGGAGGAGGCAATGGCATGATGGGAGTCGTAGTCACAGACATAGCTCACCCCCACAACTGTCCCATCAACACCACCCTGAACCATGCTCACATCACAGGGAGTGGAGAAGGACTCACAAGATGGCTGACACTGGCTACTGCTGTGGGGAGCACAAGGCCCTGCTGGCAAATGTGCACCAATAAACAGCAGGACACCACTGACTGACATCCTGAGAGACAACTTACACTCCCTGCAATGCAAGCACGTTCCATGGTGGGATATCTGGCTAGCTGGGTGGGAAGGGGGACTTGCAGCACTGACCATAGTCACAAGCACCTCCCCTCACACCCCCCCAACACAAACTCCACAGAACCCACCTGGTAGAATGCAATGCCCCCCATCCTAACACAAGATCCCACAAAGAACCACCACCCTGGGTTATGTTGTGTGAAGCACAGGGACACTCTTGGGACTTCCAGCCAAACAACTGCCAGGACAACACTCCCAGCCATCCTGTCAGCACAGCCAGCCCACCCCACAGGGAAGCAGAGTCAAAAGGAAGGAAGCATGGGCATGCTGGGAAGGGGGAGGAGGCAATGGCATGATGGGAGTCGTAGTCACAGACATAGCTCACCCCCACAACTGTCCCATCAACACCACCCTGAACCATGCTCACATCACAGGGAGTGGAGAAGGACTCACAAGATGGCTGACACTGGCTACTGCTGTGGGGAGCACAAGGCCCTGCTGGCAAATGTGCACCAATAAACAGCAGGACACCACTGACTGACATCCTGAGAGACAACTTACACTCCCTGCAATGCAAGCACGTTCCATGGTGGGATATCTGGCTAGCTGGGTGGGAAGGGGGACTTGCAGCACTGACCATAGTCACAAGCACCTCCCCTCACACCCCCCCAACACAAACTCCACAGAACCCACCTGGTAGAATGCAATGCCCCCCATCCTAACACAAGATCCCACAAAGAACCACCACCCTGGGTTATGTTGTGTGAAGCACAGGGACACTCTTGGGACTTCCAGCCAAACAACTGCCAGGACAACACTCCCAGCCATCCTGTCAGCACAGCCACCCCACCCCACAGGGAAGCAGAGTCAAAAGGAAGGAAGCATGGGCATGCTGGGAAGGGGGAGGAGGCAATGGCATGATGGGAGTCGTAGTCACAGACATAGCTCACCCCCACAACTGTCCCATCAACACCACCCTGAACCATGCTCACATCACAGGGAGTGGAGAAGGACTCACAAGATGGCTGACACTGGCTACTGCTGTGGGGAGCACAAGGCCCTGCTGGCAAATGTGCACCAACAAACAGCAGGACACCACTGACTGACATCCTGAGAGACAACTTACACTCCCTGCAACGCAAGCACGTTCCATGGTGGGATAACTGACTGGCTGGGTGGGTGGGAAGGAGGGCCGGCTGTCAACCAAACACAACCAATGCAGACCATGTTCACACCCCAGAAAATACATAGAAATGCCCAAATAATGCAGGACAATGTGCCACACCAATATCAACCCCTGACTGTGACGACTCAGGACAATGCAATGTATAGGCCCGCACCCAGAGGCACAGTCACAACTGTAATGTGTGTCAAACATTGATGCCTGCAGAAACATGACATACATTGTTTGTGTCTCCCAAAAACAGGTGATGATGGGGACACAGCAGCAGACGCTGAGGAGTCCCAGTCCCAGGCTCAAGAGGATGCCGAGCTCACTGGCGTCGTACAGCCTCTGTCCTCCTCGGACGATGAAGAACAACCTGGCACATCCGGTGCAAGTCAACATGCAGCACCAGCAGGACCACCAGCTGCAGCACCAGCAGGACCACCAGCTGCACCCCCTGCACCCACCCCTACAACGACTGTCACCACGAATACCATCCCTGCCGACATGGACAGAATAAGGAGCAACACCAGCACAGTGACCCTGGACCAACCTGGGGCCATGGACACCACCACCACCACCAACCCCCAAGGTGGACCAGGGTTATCTGTGCGTGCCACTGCACACACTGCACATGTCAGCAGGGGTGGTGGGAGGGGTGGGAGACAGAGGTCGCTGCTTGCAGACGTTGCTGGTGTGCATGATGACCCACAACTGGTACGCATAGCTGATGCGTACCAGTCCAGCACCGGAGAGCTCAGCCAGGTAGTGGGGCTCCTCAGAGACATTAAACAGCAGCAGGCTGCCCATCATGCCCGCTTGGACTCCCACATGTCCCACGTGGAGTCACACATGTCCCATGTGGACTCACACATGTCCCGCGTGGAGTCCAAGTGGGATGCACTGCATGAGATGACGGCGGTGCACAGGGACATTTTACAATGCCTCCGCCAGATGAACAGCAACCAGTCCACACCTCCCTGTGTGCCAACAACATCTGGTGCCGAACAAACTGCAACTGCCACAGGGAGGGAGGAGGACTCTGGCGGAGAGTCCCCTGCACCGCAGCAGCCTGCACTTGAGGGCCCCCCCAAGAAGAGGGGTCGTCCGAGGAGGGAAAAGTGAGAGGCCAATGGCCAAGCGCAACTCCCAGGAAGCCTGAACCTGTTCTGGATGTTCGCCTTTGTGCACAGACTGTTCACCCTGTTGACGGCAACACTACTCCCACACATTGCATGGGGAGTACAAGTTGGACCAATGTGTCAGACAACTGTGGCCCCGATACTGGGGATCCTGTCTACCCGGACTTTCAATTCACCTAGGAACTTGGGATTGCAAGATTCATGTACAGCACAACCCATCCTATGCACTATTAACACAAATGTATCACAATAAACACACTAATACACCATACTTGCCTCTGTCGTGATTCCAACGTGGGTGCTGTTATGGGGATGATGTACTGCAAAATTACACTGTGTATGCGAACTGCAACAGCAAGGACAACACAGGCATGTGAGTACAGGAAACGTGACACACATGAGGGAGACACACCACCAGGGCTACACGACACATACACACCTAGGCCATCTGACTCATTGCCTACACTGATGTTGCCAGGGAAGACGGTGCAATGCACAGACACCACACCCATTCCCAGTTGTAGTCAAGTAGCCCACAGGTGCAGTAAGCAAATGGCAGTCAAATGTGTGACCACAGACAACGCACATCAGAAAGTGAAGCACAGGTTTATTACACAGTTGCAACATGCCGTAACCACTACAGATGCAAGGTAACCCCACCTGGCAGCGGGCACACAGTCAACAACTGTAGACGGAAGGAAGTCCATGGGTGTGGCGCACATCACCTGTAGGGACACAACAGCTACCAGCCTGGATGTGCAATCACGTCGTCGGTGGACACAGTTGACCAAACGAATCTGAAAGTACCCTGTGAAGGACAGAAATGACACACAGTCAAAAGCAATGGAGTACAGGACAGAACAGCAAAACACATGCACAATACATGTTACAAGATACCCACCCAGAACCAAGTTAGCATGTCAACACTGTTGGGGAGTACAGCCCACCTGTCACCACACATCGCAACACACATCCAGTCAAGTGGCCCATGGACACACTCCAACAGCACCAGAGCACCACCCACACATCATGCCAACTCACATCATTGACATGACACCTCAGGATACTCACATTCAGCTAAAGAAGTTGGTGATGAGCTGTGTGCGGACATCACCATCACCATCATCATCATCATCGTCACTGGCATCGTGGTCCAGGCCAGGATCCTCCACAGGTGGCGGATGTTGGTCATTGTCATCCTGGATGAGAGGCAACTCCTTCCGCACTGCCAGGTTGTGGAGCATGCAGCAGACGATGATAATCTTGCACACTTTCGCAGGGGCATATGGGAGGGACCCTCCGGTCTTGTCCAGGCAGCGGAAGCGGCTCTTCAGGAGACCAAAGGTCCGCTCAATCACTCTCCTGGTCCGACCATGTGCCTCATTGTAGCGCATCTGGGCAGGTGTCACAGGGTTCCTGAGGGGTGTCAGCAACCACGGCATGTTGGGGTATCCCGAGTCACCTACGGACAGACAAGTGCACATTAGCTGACTTGGGAAAGTGGGCGGAATACCACAGATCAGATCACACACAATGGCACAAAGTCAGTACACACCGACAAGCCAGGCACGCTGGTTCTGCATCTGTGCCATCATCCTGGGGATGCGACTACTCCTCATCACAAAGGCATCGTGTGCTGAACCAGGGAAACGGGCACACACGTGTGTGATGGTCATGTCTGCAAGACACACCACCAGTGCATTGACCGAGTGGTAGTGCTTGCGGTTCCTGTAGGCCTGCTCCTGGGCCTGTGGTGGTACCAAAGCCACATGTGTCCCATCAATGGAGCCAATGACATGCGGCATCCTCCCCAGGGCATAAAAGTCACTCTTCACGTCAGTGAGTCGTCGCAGTCTAGGGAAATAGATGTACCGGTTCAGGAAGAGCAACATTGCCGCCAAAACATCGCGGAGCACACGGCTGAACATGGTCTGTGACATCCCACCAGCAGTCGCCACAGTATGTTGGAAGGTACCAGTGGCAAAGAAGTGTAGGGCTGCCATCACCTTCACCTTGGGGGTCAGCGCTGTAGGATACGGCCGGCCAGGCTGCAAATGTGGGGACAACTGCACTGCCAAATCCTCAATCAGCTGCCTGGTGAAGCGGTACCGTCGGATGCTGTCCCGTTCCACCATCGTTGCCAGGTCTGGGAATGGCCGATGTACAGCAGGAGCCCTGCAGTGCAGAGGAGAAGTAAGCAAGATTGTCAGTCACCCCACATATGCGGCATTGAACACACTCAAGATCCCAACATACATCATTTTGAGGCACAACTACATGAAGTGTGCAGTACCGGAAGGACATGTATGGTACATACATGGCCAACATCTGTCAACACGGTCCAACAGGTGGCATCAATTAGTCCCAGGTTGGCCCATTGGATATCATGAGGCCGTGTCACAGTTCCCATCTCCTGCTGCCGTGTCACAATAACCCCCCACAGGGACATGTGAGGACAGATGTGCCCCAGGCACCACAGCTCAACGACAGGTACATTCCCAGGGACCCTGTAATGCCACATGGACACTGGCATTACATGGAGTATCATGTATACACCACAGCAAAACAACCATGACCCCCACAGGTAGTGGCCCCACTTGCCACGGCAGGACAGACATGGACGTCTGTGACACACACGCACAACATCAGAGTCCATGCACACACAACGTGGATGTGGAGACTGTCTCCCATTGTGCACATGAAATCAGAGACATTGTAAACACCACATGCACAAAGACTGTGGAGGACCATCACTATTGTGCCACTGGGACACCCTGGCTCAAACATACCGTCCCACATGGGACTCACGGGGTATGTGACATGACATACACATACACCACTGTGAAATGTGACCATGGCACATGCACAGATATGAACAGTTGCACATCACAGTGGTCACGTACACGTAACACCCAGGATCCTGTCCCCATGAACACGTGCACAGCCTGGGGGTGGCTGCCCACAGGTGACACCCACAGGACAACATGTACACCAACATACACACAATAGGAAATGCAGCCTTACATGCCTTATGATAAAGTTTGGACAGGCTGTCGTGATGTAGGTGTGCCCCTCACTCCCTGGGAGCTATCTGTGGCTGGCATATGTCCATCTGAGACAGGCATGCTGACATATGCCAGTCACATGTACAGTGATGCGTTGAACAGCAATGGACCGATCGGTGCCTCCGGCCGGCCCATTGCTTTCAATGTGTGCGGGTACGCGTTGTACCCCTGTGCGCGTTGAACTGCAATGGACCGATCGGTGCCTCCGGCCGGCCCATTGCTTTCAATGTGTGCGGGTACGCGTTGTACCCCTGTGCGCGTTGAACTGCAATGGACCGATCGGTGCCTCCGGCCGGCCCATTGCTTTCAATGTGTGCGGGTACGCGTTGTACCCCTGTGCGCGTTGAACTGCAATGGACCGATCGGTGCCTCCGGCCGGCCCATTGCTTTCAATGTGTGCGGGTACGCGTTGTACCCCTGTGCGCGTTGAACTGCAATGGACCGATCGGTGCCTCCGGCCGGCCCATTGCTTTCAATGTGTGCGGGTACGCGTTGTACCCCTGTGCGCGTTGAACTGCAATGGACCGATCGGTGCCTCCGGCCGGCCCATTGCTTTCAATGTGTCGGGTACGCGTTGTACCCCTGTGCGCGTTGAACTGCAATGAACCGATCGGTGCCTCCGGCCGGCCCATTGCTTTCAATGTGTGCGGGTACGCGTTGTACCCCTGTGCGCGTTGAACTGCAATGGACCGATCGGTGCCTCCGGCCGGCCCATTGCTTTCAATGTGTGCGGGTACGCGTTGTACCCCTGTGCGCGTTGAACTGCAATGGACCGATCGGTGCCTCCGGCCGGCCCATTGCTTTCAATGTGTGCGGGTACGCGTTGTACCCCTGTGCGCGTTGAACTGCAATGGACCGATCGGTGCCTCCGGCCGGCCCATTGCTTTCAATGTGTGCGGGTACGCGTTGTACCCCTGTGCGCGTTGAACAGCAATGGACCGATCGGTGCCTCCGGCCGGCCCATTGCTTTCAATGTGTGCGGGTACGCGTTGTACCCCTGTGCGCGTTGAACAGCAATGGACCGATCGGTGCCTCCGGCCGGCCCATTGCTTTCAATGTGTGCGGGTACGCGTTGTACCCCTGTGCGCGTTGTACCGCAATGGACCGATCGGTGCGCACCCATTGACAATGGGCTTGCCTGGCAACGGACGCGTTTTCGAATTTCGAACGAGTCGGTTGCTGGAAAATCAGTTGGTCACCCACAACAATGTTGCAAAATCATGTATGTCATGAAGTTGAAGATTTGAAGGATGCTGTGGGCGTGTTTTGGTGCTGCTATTCCATGGATTGGCCAGATTCAGAAGATGCAAACGACTTGGACCTATCACTTTGTACACAAGGGACAGTATCTGCCTCTCCAGCATATATATATTGCTGGCTGTTCCCCTGAGAGCCCACTTGCCTGCACTACATGCTCCAGGACGACATCTGCCACTGCACTGCTGCTGTCTCTGCCCCTCTGGACCCTGCAATGGCACGTACTGTGGAGAGAGCCCCAGCCTTCAGCCTTGAAGAGAACCAGGCCCTGCTGGACAGCCTACTTCCACAGTACAGCAAGCTGTATGGGACACCAGGGGAGCAGGTGAGTGTTCTGTGCACTGCCTTTCTGAATGTGCATTTTGTGTGACTAGCAAGGCTGAGAGTCTGCACGCCACTGGCTAGCAGGCTCACTGAGTAGTTGTCACCCCCCATAGTGTGTAGTGACTTGCACTGGACAGGTATGGTGCAGTGACAGTGCATTTGAACATGGTTTTACTTCCCATGCAATGATACCATGTAGTGACGTCTGGCAAACTGTCCATGGTCAGCTTTGCACTGCCTGTGTACATCATGTGCCCCTGTGATTGAGACATGTATATACAACTGTGTCATGCACGGATATGTTGCATGTGTGGTAATGGCCTTTTCACTTTGTCATCCTGACAGGTTAATGCCCATCGGAAGCAGGAAATCTGGAAGGACATCGTCCGGGCTGTCCGGTCCGTGGGGGTCTACAAGCGCCGGATCCGCAACTGCCAGAAGAGGTGGCAGGACCTTCGGGGCTGGACCCGGAGGATTGCACGGGTCCAGCTGAAGCTGTCGCCTCCTCGCAGGAGGGGCGGAACACGGACCCTGACCCCCCACATGCTCCAGATCCTGGCGGTGGTCTTTCCAGACCTGGATGGGCAGCTGAAGGCCAGACAGCAGCAAGGAGGGGTGAGTCAAAGACTGTACTGTGAACTCTGTATTACATGCTTTGTGCCCTCCTCTGGCCTGGTTCAACTGCCACAGTGCAGCAGTCATGTTGTCCAGGAGCCATGTCCCTCTATTGTGCACTGCCCACTGCTCATCTGATACCCAGGTGTGGCCCTTACAGTCAGGGAATTGTGTCACTTGGGACTGTGTCCTTGCAGTTTGCTTCACTAAAGGTGGGGGACAGCATCTGTTTCCCTAACTCTGTTGTGGGCATCATGGGTGGGTCCATTGTTCACACAACGCCTGGGTTTGGACATGTGATCTGCGTGTTGCTTTGATATGCGGTCCACTTGCTGAGCTGAGCCACCACATGTGCCTGGGGTATGTGGCACACGCCCATGCAGCGGGTGGGAACAATGTTTGGGCCCCAGGAGTGTGCAGATTACGTGTGTCACACATACATAGCCAGCTATCCACTGTCCAGGGCACATCCCTCATTCATGTGGAGCAGGACAGTCATGCCTACTCCAGGCCATGCAATGCACTCTGTACTCCCACTCCCGTGTATCAGCTGACACATTGTGCACAGTGATTTGACCCCTCCGGTGTCTGCCTCTGTGTCAGTGTGCTGTGGATTAGTTGCCAGGACTGCTGGGGTGTTTCTTGGTAGGGGCTCAGCATGCCCCTGGAGATGTGACCATAGGAGACGATACTTGTGTGTCACATAGGTGTTTGATCAGCTGCCCGTGCAGAGTGGGGTATGCGAATGTGATGTTCAGGCAGCTGTTCCCCATTCACAGCAAATTGTGAGGGGCTCAGGTTCAGAGGGTAGTGTCACAGGTCTCCCATATGTCCAATAGGTGTGACCTGGACAGATGAGGTTTGAGATGATGTGTTGTGTGGGGGATGTACATGTGCACTTGTGCAGCTCCAGGACTTGCATTCCCCATGACCTACTATTGTGACACAGTGCATAGTGTTGTTGTCTGGCTGCCAAGTCATACATCACTGAGACAGTGATGTATGACTTAGCAGTCATGCCTCTGCCATGGCATGTGTCAACTTATTTGTGGTCCTGCAGGGGAGTGACATGTGCTACATGCACCCCATAGTGGCGCTGGCTATCAGGACATGGGTGCATCATGGTGTCTGTCGCTGGTATGCATCACATGCATTTCCTATTTGACTCTGGGCATCCCTTTCATCCGGAAACCTGTACTCACTCAGTGGCAAGAGCTGTGATGTGTCCACACCGTGTCCTCTGCACTGTCCAACTACTGTGTACTTGGTGCATGTGTCCACACTGGGGTGTTGCAATCCAACAGACACCAGACAGATGGGTGCAAGGCCATGTGGGATGTGAGTGCCATGCTTGGCATCAGACTGACAATTGGCTTCTCCTGTTCAGTTAGGGCACTTTTAGCAATGTACAACTAATGATGCCAGGGCTTGCTCTGTGATGTGCTGTGCTCACAGTGGTGTGTGCGTTTGGTGCAGGTGACTGATGTCTGTCTGTTTCCCCATTGTTTGCAGATACATCCACGGCCACGGAAGGGGACAGCTCCACGGACCAGGAGGAGCCAGAGAGCCAGACTGGGTCAGCAGCCGAGGAGTGGTCGGAGGGACCCAGTGGCACGGAGGGCGAGGGGAGCCACACCGAGGAATCCTCAGCACCATCCACCTCAGCTGAGGACCAGAGCAACTCGGAGGATGACTCCCTTGTGGAGGCGGGTGTCAGCAGCCACCACACCCCAGCTAGTGTTGCTGTCCCCGCCACCACCAGCACCACCACCGCCCTCCCATCGGCTCCCATTCCCAAGGTCCGTGGAGGCTCCCATGTTCGGGAGCGTGTCTCCTTTGGCCCAGGCACCGCACCCCCTGCCCCTGTGTCCCCTGCTGCCCTGAGTGAGGAGTCTGTGTACCTCCTTCGCCAGCTCCATGTAGGGCAGACAGCCATGCTGAGTGTCCTCCATGCGCACACCGCACTGTTGACTCAGCTGGTGTCGTTCATGGAGGGCTTCTCATCGGGCATGTCTGACCTACAGAGGGGCAACAGGTCCATGGACTCCTCCCTGACGGCAGCAGTGTCTCTCCTCAGACAGTCCCTCACCCCTCCTGCCTCTGCTCCATCCACACTCCCCAGCACCTTGCCCGTCCCAAGCACACACACACCGGCACAGGCACACACCAGCACACACACATCCAGCACACAGACACACACGCCACAAACTAAACGCACATGCACGCACAGTCAGGGGACTGAAACCAGACTCACAGGGGATGGGGCCCTGGTACACACACACGCATCCACGGGCACTGCACAGTCCTCAGTTGCCTCTCCCTCCAAAGCACCCTCCCTTGCCTCACCTGCAACCCCAAAGACCCAGCGCCTCTTCCTCAGTGACCTCGGCCTCTTCCCCTCCGATCCAGCTGCCCCAGCATCCAGGGGGAAGAGGAAGCCCCCCCACACGGAGCAGAGTGCCCCTCGCCCCCGGACACCCTCCCCCAGGCGCAGACAGACTGAGGCCCCCACCGGCAAGTCCCCCCGGAGTGGTAAGAGCAAGACCCCGCCACCGCCCTGCAGCTCAAGCACCAGGTCACCTTCCTCCATCCCTCAGGCCCCCACCCCACAGGTGCCCCCGCCACACCCTGCCCCAGGTTCCCCCACCCACAGATATACCATCCCCAAGAGGCTCCAGCCTTCTCCCCCTGCCACTTGCTCTCCCGGCACCACACCCCCGCTGCGCTTGTCTGTGCCACTGATGTGGTGAGGGTGTCCTCCCCTCTGTCCAGCCCACCTTGCCTGTTCCCCATTCTCCTCCCCTGGTGGTAGGCACTGCAGTGGAGTCCACTACCACCCTGTCTGACTTGGGCACTGCAGTGGCGGACCTGTCCACTCCATCTGCGGGGTCCACTGCAGTCGTGCCGGCACCCACAACATCTGAGCCATGCCCCCCAGTTGTGCCGGCACACACCATGTCAGACACCTCCACTGCAGTTGTCAGTGGCTCTCCAGCACCCACCACCCCTTCCCTGCTTCCTCCTGGTGAGCCCTGATCCTGTCCCTGCGGTGCCTGGCCTACCCCCCGGTTGCCCCTCCTAGTGGATTGTCCCTGGTTTTGTGCAGGCATGTGTAGGGTGGCATCTGCCACTGTCACCCACTTGTGACTTTGTTGATGGACTGGCCATTGGCCTTTGTTTATGTTCTACCGGACTTCTACTTTTAATGCCACATATGCTGAATAAAGCAACTTTCTGTTCTCTAGTGCTTTTGCTTCTGATATACATGATGTTGATGATGCTAACAATGCCCTTGCTGCAGTGATGGTGATATTTGGTCTCATGATTATGAAGTGTTACTGTGCAGGAACCCATGTGGTCCAGGGGTTATGTGTCCTATCCTGTGGTGTATCCATGTCATCCATAGCAGCATCTGAGGGTGTCATGTGTTCAGTATTTGGCAATGAGATTTCCTACTTAGATTGGCAACTTCACATCTGTGGCTTCCACCCCTGCACATCTGTTGTGCCTGCCATTGTTCTATTCGTCTACTTCCCTGACCGTGTGGCCATCTCCAGTGAACATGCAGGTTTGGGCATCAATGGGGAAGGACTCATCTGTGTTGTCAGTGCAACATTGCTATACAAGTGTGTTGGATCTGTGCTGATGATTCCGTTGGCACATCCATGACCAGGCTGATGTTACGGGAGCCCTCATTTGTTGCTAATTGTTGATTGTGTGTCCCATTGCTGCCATGGTATGGTATCTGTTCGCCTCACATCTGCAGTCTCCACAGGGTATCTGCATGTGTGTGCCCATTGGTGCAAATATGTGGGTCTGCATTCGGATGGTCACTTCTGTCATTGTGTCATTGATGATTGTTGACGGTGTCAGCCCCCATGGGTGTTGTTTGTCTGCACATGGCCAAAGTTATGTCTTATTTGCACTGCAGGATTTGGCTCCCCCAATTTATGTTGCAATGGGACACATACACTACTTTGCCACTGATGTGTTTGTTGTTCTGTGACCAGGAATCATCCATGCAGTTTGGCAGTTGCACCTCTTACTTTGTCAACACTTGCCTTTTGGTCACTGTGATGATGGGGGTTTGGACCCCATTGCCACAATGTTCAAGATGTGCTGCAGCTATGGACCCCACACTTGCCTTTTGGTCACTGTGATGATGGGGGTTTGGACCCCATTGCCACAATGTTCAAAATGTGCTGCAGCTATGGACCCCACACTTGCCTTTTGGTCACTGTGATGATGGGGGTTTGGACCCCATTGCCACAATGTTCAAAATGTGCTGCAGCTATGGACCCCACACTTGCCTTTTGGTCACTGTGATGATGGGGGTTTGGACCCCATTGCCACAATGGTCATGGCCTGCTTGCGTTGTGTGTGCCACACACATATTTGTGTGGCACATGTGCTAGGGGGTCACATTGTATGTTAGAAGTCATGTTCGGTGTTGTAGGCATTTGACACAGTCTACACACGCTTGTCATGGTGTTGGGGGATGTCTTCTTCTTGCATTCCCTAGGTTGTGGTGTGCTGGTTGTGTCATGCATTGTCCATCCTATGGGTGGGGGTGGTAGTGGTGGTAGGCATCCTGCCCCCCTGGGTGAGGGTGATAGTAGTGGTAAGCATCCTGCCCCCTGGCTAAGGGTGGTAGTAGTGGTAGGCATCCTGCCCCCCTGGCTAAGGGTGGTAGTAGTGGTAGGCATCCTGCCCCCCTGGGTGAGGGTGGTAGTAGTGGTGGGCATCCTGCCCCCTGGGTGAGGGTGGTAGTAGTGGTGGGCATCCTGCCCCCTGGCTGAGGGTGGTAGTAGTGGTAGGCATCCTGCCCCCTGGCTAAGGGTGGTAGTAGTGGTAGGCATCCTGCCCCCTGGCTAAGGGTGGTAGTAGTGGTAGGCATCCTGCCCCCCTGGGTGAGGGTGGTAGTAGTGGTGGGCATCCTGCCCCCTGGGTGAGGGTGGTAGTAGTGGTGGGCATCCTGCCCCCCTGGCTGAGGGTGATAGTAGTGGTAGGCATCCTGCCCCCCTGGGTGAGGGTGGTAGTAGTGGTGGGCATCCTGCCCCCCTGGGTGAGGGTGATAGTAGTGGTGGGCATCCTGCCCCCCTGGCTGAGGGTGGTAGTAGTGGTGGGCATCCTGCCCCCCTGGGTGAGGGTGGTAGTAGTGGTGGGCATCCTGCCCCCCTGGGTGAGGGTGATAGTAGTGGTGGGCATCCTGCCCCCTGGGTGAGGGTGGTAGTAGTGGTGGGCATCCTGCCCCCCTGGCTGAGGGTGGTAGTAGTGGTAGGCATCCTGCCCCCTGGGTGAGGGTGGTAGTAGTGGTGGGCATCCTGCCCCCCTGGGTGAGGGTGATAGTAGTGGTGGGCATCCTGCCCCCCTGGCTGAGGGTGGTAGTAGTGGTAGGCATCCTGCCCCCCTGGCTAAGGGTGGTAGTAGTGGTAGGCATCCTGCCCCCCTGGCTAAGGGTGGTAGTAGTGGTAAGCATCCTGCCCCCTGGCTAAGGGTGGTAGTAGTGGTGGGCATCCTGCCCCCTGGGTGAGGGTGGTAGTAGTGGTAGGCATCCTGCCCCCCTGGCTAAGGGTGGTAGTAGTGGTAGGCATCCTGCCCCCTGGCTAAGGGTGGTAGTAGTGGTAGGCATCCTGCCCCCCTGGGTGAGGGTGGTAGTGGTGGTAGGCATCATGCCACCCCTGGGTAGGGGTGGTGGTGCGCATTCAGGCCCCTGTGTGCATATGTGGCATTGGTGATGGGCATCCCGCCCCTATGGTGCTGCTGTTGCTGGTGTAAGTATATTCTGCATCCCTGTGTGTGTGTGTGATGTGTCGTGTATGTGTTGTATGTGTTTTGTGGTTGGTGTCTGGCTTACCTTCTGCGCCGTACGCGTCCGTGCCTGTTCCGGTAGTAAATGTAGAATATTGGTATGATCGGGACGAAGGGATTCATGGTTGGTTCGTGTCGTTCGTCCTTCTCGTTGCTTCGCGTCGTCCTCGTCGCTTCGCCTCGTCCTCTTCGCCCGCGTCGTCCTCGTCGCTGCCGTGTTCGTCTCGTAGCCGTGGATCGTGTTGTGGCGCGAATCGGAGCTTATGTGCGCCTCTCCCGGATGCTTTGACGAGCCGTGCGTAGCGACAGGTTCGGCGCGTACGGAAAGCGCATCGTACTTGTCCGGCCGGACGGGGCTGCATTTTTCCTTCCGTGCGACTAGATTCGGCGTTTCCGGATTCGCCTCGGTCGGAGAACAGGACCTGGTTTGGGTGAGTACGGCTCGGCCGGATTCTTTGCTGTTGTGCGCATCGTACTTGCTCGTTCGGTGTGCTGTACGGATCGGTCGGGAAACAGGCTTTCGCATGGCTTTTTTCCCGACCGAATGGTATTGGGTGCGCCTCCGACCGAGATCGGAATCGGCCCCTGTGTCTATATAGGCCTGCTTAACTTCATTGTTTTCCAGGCCTCCTGCTTGTTGTTGTGAGTGACTGACCATGTGGCTGGTGGCCATTTTGTGATGGTAGCCAGTGTGCTTTTGCCATAGGCCTGCATTGTCTGTCTTCCCTTTCTTGTTGCTGTGGCCTGGCTATGTGGTTGGCTGCCATTTTGTGAAGGCAGCCGGTGTGCTTCTGTATTAGGCCTGCATGTCTTTCTCTTTCCTTTGTTCCTCTTGGCTTATTGCTTCTATCCATTGCCAGCTGCAGCTCCCTGAATGCTGAATCCCACGTGATGCATAATGCCAAACAGGGTCAGTTACATTTGTATTTTTATTGTTGTTCTTCTTCTTTCCTATCCTTCCTCAGTGTACAGTACACCATGAAAGCCCTTGTTGTCAAATGGCTACACTGTTGTTATGTTTTTTTAATACCTGAGGTAATAAAATGTAATAATATTAATAAAAGCACTAACAAGTGTGACCCCACACTAAGTTATATATTATATTTGTTTGTTTGTACTAGTACTAATTGAACCACAACAATGAATACCACGTTTCACTGATATTCTTCGTGCTTCTTTGCTTTTAGGTGCACAAAAGAGGAGGAGACAACATCACCCATTGTACTGCCAGACAGAAGTCCTGCTGCGCACGACGTCACGTGACATGTAACCACAGACATCTCTTCAAATTGTGCCACTGCGTGCTGCTGAGATCTTGAAGATGGCCCCAAAGAAAGGTACCAGGTCCAGTAGTACCAAGAAAGTTGCCAGTGACAGTGAGAAGAAGGCACTGCCACTTATTACCAAGGAGACCGGTTTGTCGCCCAAGACCTTTTTTGGGAAAACAAAAATTGCGCCTGCAGCAGCGGCTTCCGGGGAGCAAGCTGGGAGCAGCATCCCCCGCATCAACAGACCCACCCCACCAACCTAGGCCCAAGCCTATGTCTGTTGCAGAGGCAGCCAGTCTAATCATGAGTCCAACGCCGACAAGCAGTGACGTTGAAATTGACTTATAGCAAAGTAGTACCCAATCAACGCAGAAGATTCAGATAAGTGGGCAACAACAGCCGCAACAACAGCTGCAACCACAGCCTCCAATAGTAGTTGTTCCTCCCGAACTAGGGGCAGTTCAGAAAATCGAGCTTCCTGCAGAGGAAGAAGAGCAAGCCACTCTTTCAGAAGATCAGTTGTCTTCCAGATCCCCAGCAAGGATAAGGAGGGTTAGTCCATCGACTTCTTCTGTAAGCCCCCCTTCTGATGATCTAGACGCCACTTGGAAGCCACCACCTCGGTCTGAGAGTGAGACACGCCACGAGACAAGGCTAGGGAAAAGGAAGGTTCCAGAAAGCCTTAGAGTTATGGAGGTAGATGTAGAAGAGGAGGAGGATGACGAGCCAGTCATCATGGGCATTAGTCCCGCCCCAGTGGAGACCGGCATTACCCCATCCCAAATTGCTGTGAGGGATGTGGCATGGATACCACCAACACAGATCATACCACCAACACCACCTCCAGCTTCCATATTTCACCGGCAGCCACCTACATCCACCACAACCACCTCAGAAGTAGGTACTGCAGAGAGTCAAACTTCACGCCCACCTACCAGTTCATCCGGCATTGCAAGTGGCACCAGCAGCGTTAGAAAGTTGACCTCCCAAGTTTGGAACTTCTTTTCGGTTAGCAGGAAGGCGGTGAATATTGCTATATGCTCCATTTGTGGACAAGGTGTTATTCGGGGTAAGCTTGGTACAAACTATGGTACCGGAGGCCAAATAACCCATCTGAAAAAACACCACTTGATCCAGTGGGAGGCGCACCTTAGCGGCCAAAAAGCTGCACCCATTGTTGTTGGTGGGATGAAGAAGTAGAAGATCCAATCACGGTGGTAGGTGCACAAGAGGGAGACATTTTCTCTGGTACACAAAGTAGCCCTGTCCCCAGCAGTGCAGTGGTAACGCCCACATCCTCATCAGCAACATCGCAGTGGCACAAGAGTAAGAGTCAGGCTGAGACACCAAGGGTCCCAGGCAAGAGAGTACCACAACGAAAAAATGTGCATTGAGCCTAACAACATCTGGCATCAAGAAGTCACCTGCATCAGTGGCACCAGAAAAGAAAAAAATCCAGGCTACCATGCTCAGCATGTTTAGGTCGGAGGTGTAGTACGAACGCAACCACCCAACGGCACGTTTGTACAACGCGAAGCTGGCTAAATTGTTAGCGCTGGACCGCCTCCCTTTTTCTTTTGAGGAAGGGGTGGGTTTTCTTGAATTTGTGACAGCCATCTGCCCAAAATGGAAGGTTCCCAGCCGGTCCTATTTTGCCAGAGTTCCTGTTCCAGCACTACATCACGACGTGCTGGAATTGCTTGGACAAGCTTTGCAGCAGAGTGCTGTTCACACTATCCACATGACAACAGACATGTGGACCAGTTGCCAAGCCACTGATTACATGTGCATCACTGCACACTGGATCTCTTTTGTGGGGGTTAGAGAAAAGATATCTGCAGCAGGTGTTGTTGACACTGGTGAGTTTTTTAATGCCACTCGGAAACCTGCAGCTGTAGCCTTGTTCGCCATGGAGAAATCTCATACTGCTGCAAACATTTTGAAAGACTTTGACAGCAACGTCTTTGAATGGCTGCACCCAAGAGGGCTTAACATTGGTTTTGCTGTCACGGACAATGGCAGTAATATAGTTAAGGCCATGGCCGATGGTGGCTATTTCAGGGTACTGTGTTTGGTGCACTGCATTAACATCATTGTTCAAGACTTTCTGAAAAAAGAACACCAAGTCAGCAACTTACTGACCACCTGCAGAAGAATCTACACACATTTCAGCCATTCTTTTAAAGCCCGGAAGCAGCTGAGGATCATTCAACGTGAGCATAGAATGCCAGTTAAAGCACTCATCCAGTAGGTGTTAATACGTTGGAACTCAACTTATTACATGCTTGAACGTCTGTTTGAGCAGTACAGATAAATCAAGGAATATGTCATGCAAAGAGGGGATGCTACTGTGAAAGGCATGATCATTGAGATGGACCAATGGGGCCTAGTTAAATGCCTGACAGAGATGCTACTTCCTTTCGAGCTCTTCACACGTGAAGTCAGCAAGGAGGACTGTACTATGGGCCAAGCTATCCCATTGTTGCACATGCTACAGGAACAGATGAAGGGGTGTCTGCAATGTACGCAGGTGTGGAGGAAAAAAAGAAGCATATGAGTTAGTGGAGAGCTTAACCCTTCGCTTATCTGAAAATACAAGGGTGCAAAGAGGCATTGTATCATCCAACCATTACATTTGTCCCACAATTCTGGATCCACAGTACAAACCAGTACTGAACACATTGATTCCTTTTCCAGAAGGGGATGTTGCCAACTACAAAACTTAGATAGCTGCGGAAGCCAGTCGCTTAGAAAAAGAACGCCCGGGAATTAGAGGCCCGCTACTCCAGGCCACAACAAGTAATGCAGGGCAGCCGGCGTCAAGTTCAACTTCGGAGCCTGAGGGCAGTGCGGTTGGCTCACAGCAGCCAAAACCACCAACACCAAGAACAACATCAACGAGAACAGGAGCATCAGCCCCACCAAAATCGGCACAGGAATGGTTTCTACAGCAAGGGCTTGTTAGGTCCAGTGCTGAGGCAAAGGCAAAAGAGGCCGAGCAAAGTGGAGTACCCCGAGCATTGAGCGGATTGTCCAGGCCTATCTGGATGACCCAACAGAGGTCGTCATTGATCAAAACCCATTACTGTATTGGTATGGGAAAAGGTGCCAATGGCCAGTGCTCAGCAGGCTGGCGATAAACTATCTGGCTTGCTCTGTGCAAGTGTCTCTTCTGAGCGTGTTTTCAGTGCTGCTGGTGCCGTTCTGACAGTGAGAAGGCCCAGTCTCACGCCCCAAAAAGTGGAGAGGTTAACTATGAACAAAAAGAATCAGCACTTTATACCACCGGATTACACCATACCTGACGTAGCACAGAAGGAAGATGATGACGGCGACTTAGGTCATGATGGAAGTAGTGTGTTAGATGACCTACTTCTGGGTGAACCACCAGAGTTTGAGGATGAGCTCTAATTTCCCTTACCAAAACTAAGCTTTCGACTTGTTACTTTCTTTCTTGCTTTGACGCCCCAAAAAAAGCCCCCCGAAAAGATACAGCTAAGGAATATTATTTACTTTTATTATTTGTGTGTGTCACTGTCTTTCTAGTTCGAATCACAACAAATCCATCACCACCGTCTTACTCTTTTATTGCCGGATTGGAGTTGCAACTGTGTGCAGTCAGTGAAGAAGTAAGTCCACTCCCCCGAGTCCAGCTCCAGTCCTGGCTCACCCTAAATCCATTTCCCTCAAGCCAGACATTGGATGGAGAATAGTACAATGTGAAATGTGTGCCTGCCTCGTTGAGTCCCTCCAAAGAACCTAACTATAGCTATCCTCCTTTCAGAGCCTAGAGGGACTGCCCAGTAAGAACAGGTAAATGATGGCATGCATTGGAGGCTGACTATGAGTGATTGGTGTTTGTGTTGTTGTTGTGCATGATGTCTAGTCTACTAGTATTTAATCTACACACAAAAAAGTGACTCAAGTCAATGTTTCTCTTCTTGTTGTTCAATAACAAAATTGTACTACAGCAGGCCGATCCATTGCAGTTTTGATTCTGGACTCACTCGGTACACTACAGAGTTGAACACCATGATGACCATACCATACTCGCAGTCAGTCAGTAGGATTGGAGATGATTGATGGAATAACTCAGGGCGTTTCATGAAGTGGCCTAAAAGGTAAACAAGTCAACAACAACAACACCAGACCTACATGTCTGTGTAGTGGTTGAGGCGAGTGTAGTGGTATGACTGACAGCGGTGTATTGATTTAGTTACTTAATTTGGAAAATGCTATGTTGCTGTGTATGTGTGCTCAGTGCTGCCTGGCTCAAAATCTAAGCTAAGTGGAGGTTGGGTGGGCCCTGCGGGCCTGTTGTTGTTGTAGATGCTGGAAACAGGGAAAGCCATGATTTAGCCATCCCGCCTCTGAAAGTTTTCTTGTTGCACTCCTCCTAAATTTATGCAGTTTAACTTTACCTTTCTCCTTGATTTTTCAATATCCCTTTTGTTTTTCCATCTACACTTACAGGCCGGCCTTTACCCTCTGCTATACTGGGAAAAACAACTCACACTTACCTTACCAATCTGCACCTGTCAGGTAGGCACCCACGATTGATGGAGGGAGTGTCCATGGAAAGGAGGGCCAAGAGGAATGCCGACTGCCAAGATGCAACTCCCAATTTGACCATAACATAATTATGGTATAATTTGATTAATTTTTTCTCTTCAATCGTTACCACTGTGTGTGTTGTTGTTTATTATGTTTGCTTATATTTGACTCCTACAGATATTTTTTTATTTTTTTGCTAGCTTTAAAAGGAAGCCCGGTACAACAGAACATAAAATGTATGTAACTTGGGTCTCTCTGGGGGCAGAGAGGCAAAGCAATTGCATAATAATAATAATTAACAATATACTGCTGCCCTGTACTACTACTAGTCTAGTACTACTCATCATCATCAAGTCATCATCATGCATGCATTTCCTTTTTCTCCCTTAACAGATGTATGCTGGTCATCTGCCAAGCTTGTGTGTTGTCCATGTGTAGTGTTTGTCTTTGTCAAACCTTTCCCACAAATACCCCTTCCCAACCATTCATCAAACCCTAACCCTCTTCCCCCGGGCTGTGTGATTTATTTTGAGGTGTGACTAAATTATAAATTTACATCAATAATTGATCACACACTTGCTGGGACGGATGTGGTGAAAGCAACACTAACTCAAGGCAGGGTGAGAATCTTCTTCTGCTCTAAGTATATATAGCCCACACTGGCAACATATAGATTAGACTGCCCACCCATGCTCAGTATTCGCTATTCAATTTTTTTTCCAGAGGAACATAATCCATCATAATTATTAATTGCAGGCATCGATTTATCATCCTTCCAGCACTAAAGGTTACGCTTGTTCACTTCATAGGTCGAGTCAACTTCAGTTTGTAACTTGTACTAGGCTATCCCTGCCACCATTATTTACTTTACCATTGCTTATCATCATCATGGTTTCTTGTTTGGCAGTCTTCTACTTGTGTACTGTACTTCTATTACTTGTTCCCTAGTCTCCCTCAGGTGACTCACTGTCTCATTTTCTTTTTTTGCAAATGCAACTGTCTACTACTGCTAACACCACCGACCATGGCACCTTGGGAAACTAAACCATCACCAGGCAGCCATCGCTTCTCCTAAACATTAATCACAGGTAAGAGAAGAAGTGTGGGGGAGGCAATAATGTATATACTATTGAAATTAATTAATTCACACATCCACATCCTTCCGAGTACATACTACATGGGGTTTTAGTTGCAGAATGCATAGACCAGGAGGAGAGACTGACAGTAGTAGGACAAGTGAGGGTTCCGCATCTATCTGTTGGTGTGTTACACTATTGGCAGATTTCAAAAACTGACTGCGGCCCTGCAGCAAAGGAGGAAACAAACAAGGCGACGTAAAAGAATAACCCCCCCCAGAAAAGATTTACATCATATGTATTGTAAAACTATAAATAATTTATTACCCTAACAAATATACTAGAAGAAACCCACAACCCCTGACCCACCCCTCTCCCTAACCCTAACCAATGTCCAGTAAATTAAATGTCCATGATTGTCCACTCCAAAATGTCACTCCAAGAAGTCCAAAATAAATGTCCAAGAACAACACCCAAAGTTTACCCAACTCCCAACATCCCACCCACCAAAAAAAGATTAAAAAAGGGGCAAGGGTAAAGAAGACTGAGGTCTAGCGGCAGGCGTGCCGGCTAGTACGCTCCAGGACCTCCTCCAGCCTGGCCTCTAGGCGCGTCATCCGGAGGAGCATGCAGCGCCGAATGTTCCTGCACGAACCACAGGGGTGGACAACAGTGGTTGATGATGAGGTGCGGCGGGCGGCTGCCAGAACACGGCACCGTACCGCCGGCAGCACGGGGGGGCCTGGCTGGGGCCTGGGGCATTGGAGGAACCTGCAGCTGCCGCCTCCTCCTCCTCCTCCTCCTCCGCCAGGACAACCAGCCGGCGATATTCATCCCGGATGGCCTCCAGCTTGCGTTGCCGTGCCCTTGCTGCTAACTCCTGCCTGTTGGGTTGGGAAGGAGTAGCTATATAAAGAAAGAAAAAAGGCGATTGTAACCAATACTCTTTGCAAAACAGTAACACAAAATTATACACATAAAATTATAGTGGCACAGTAGCACTAGCAGTACATAACATTTGCGGTATCCTCACTACCTCGGCCCCTAAGATTTGGATGTGATGATTGATGATTAGACTTTCAGGCATTAGGCACTATGGAGTAGACAAGTATTCTTCTTCTCTCTCTTGTTTAGCACAATTAATCTTGTAGGCATGCCAGCTCAGTCAGCTTGTGCTCTAGACAGACATACTCGTGTCGCAGACTCACGTTACTTTACTACTGTCTGCACTCTGCAGGTGGGGCAGCTGTACTACACAATTATCTATTTTTCCATTACAGCCATACTCTGTTAAATCAATGGCAAATGTTCAATTTCACTTTCACCCGGAATACTACAATAAGGCACATGATATATGCTTAATATGAATGATCATGATATACGGCACAACGTCACGTCACTCACGTGATGAAGATGACATACTGATTTGTAAGTAGTTAACCATGCAGCTGATACGGCACCCATGTCTGATACGGTCAATTACATGGGTAGGGACTGGAGCAGAAGTGGGCCTCGGAGGAAGGCGATTGATGATGGGTGGGTAGGGTACATAATACATAGTCATGGACAATATATATGTTGTGCTTGCAAACTACTGTGAGTCAAGGGAGTATACAACCTCAAACCTTTGAATCAAAAACCTTGAAAAAAACAGACCTTGTTTATTCTTCCCAGGGCTTATTTATCATTGCATTGCTCTTCTAGCAATATTTTATTCTTCACCCTTGGCTTTGGTACTCTGGCACAGTTTAATTTTCTTTTACATTCTCTTCATCCAGTCTGACTCTTCACCTACTATGATACCATCCAGGCATCCATCCATCCAAACATGGCTATCACATAAACCTTTCACTGACAACATACATTTGTCATTTAACCACTACCCATGTGTCCTTGCTTGCCTTTGAGTTTGACCCCCCTAACCCCCCAGAGGATTCCTTTCACCCATACAGTTTCACCCACCCAGGCAGGCATCCTTTCTGCTTTCTTTCACCTTTCACACATCCTTCAACCACCCATGCATCCTATCAGCCACCTATATGCATCCCAGGGCCCCTTCCGTCACACACGCATCCTTCTCTGCCAGTCATATAATACATGTAGTCTGACTCGTTATCTTCGTCATAAAACTTTCTCTGCTGAGTTGAAGATAGAATAGAATAAAGGCCATTAGTTACTCAACCCCAGCTAATGCTAATGTTAAGTAAAGGGTGTCTTCTTCAACTGTTCAGTGTTCACAAGAACTTAGTGTCAGCAGAAGTACAGTGTACTGAGTGTACACCCTTGCAGCAAGTGTAACTGTATTCATCATTCTCAATAAGTAAGGAATATGACTTACCACCGCCCGCCACTGCTGCTGGCTCACCCCCTGCAGCTACGGCATCCGCCCCCCCTGGAGTGGAATGGCCCTCGCCACTGGCCCCAGCACTGGTGGTCGGTACGCCTGGAAAAAACATTTCACATTTTTTAGATGCCATATACGCCTCCCCCATTTATTTTTTTTATTAGCAAAATTGAAAATACATAATAATACACTCACCACACACATCACTATCTACAATTCGGATACCAGAGTAGAGTAGACAGTATTTCCTATCAAAAATAACAAAATATCCGGTTGGGCATTTTGTTGGTGACAATTTTTTAAAAGCCTCTCAAGAAGAGAACAACCCAAAAGACTGGACTCAGTAGCTAGAGCTATTGGTGCATCTCATTTTTTGAAAAGAAGAAAGAGTGGCCAACTGGGCAGACATGAGGTCTCTCTTAGTTGGAAAATAATGGTGCCGTCTTCCTCCTCATACTTCCTTCCAGCCATGGTGCACGGTAATCAGTTGTTCAGTATTCACCATCAACTGCTGCTAATAAAAAAAGTACTAGGCCTGGATTAGAAAAAGTAAAATACACCACTTTGTGGTGTCCAACGTGAGTGAACACCATTTACTGATTGAACATGAGACAGTGAAATAAAGCCTTCTCATCTCAACAAACCTGCTTAGAATACCTTACTTGGGCATGCATTCTGCACAGCAGATTGGTGCTACTAGTACTAGTAGTAGTAAGGAGTCCTTATGCAGCCTAGGACCAATGGGTTCTCTGAGTCTTACAGTACCACTACTAGGCAATCCACAAAATATGTAAGGGGAAAGGGAAAGCTGAGCGGAAAACCAGAAGAAAGCAAGCTACAGACAGACTAATACAGAGTCAGAGGCAGTTTGATTTGATGTAAAAAAAATACCACAAAAAAAACAGACATTGGAAACAATGTTAGTAGGTAATGGAGCAAAAACAAGAGTTTAGAAACAGATAGATCAAAGAGGATTTGGGAAAAATTAAAATTAGGAAATGGAAATAATAGAGCGGCAAAAGTTAGGGAAATATTAATATAACACCTGGAGGACTTACTGGGGCCAGCAGAGCCATCTGCGCCTGAGGCCGCTTCCTGCTGTCCCTGGGAGGCCCCTCCGGCTCCCGCACCCGCCTCAGCAGACCCAGTCTTCTTCTTCTTGCCCCTGGATGCTGATCATGTAAGACATAATTAAAGAGTCAAAAAATGATTTGTGTTAAATACATAAATATTAAATAGTCGCTCTAAAAAGTTTTTTAGACAGGAAACGGCAATTGCAATAACATTGACCTATCCTAAATCAGATCGACTAGTAGTAGACTAGTATCACAGTCGCGGACCATCCTATCTTTATTATTCCACAGTTCCATTCCGATTCCTGAATCCTAAACATACCTAGCCCGCCTATTCCAGACTTTGGAATGAATTGCAAAAAAATTATATTTGCTTCTTAGTTCCGATCTCATTCGCAATCATCTCTCAGTCTCAACTCCAACCCCCTTTGACGGGCCAATTACTAAGTCTACATTTATTCTTCTTAAATGCATAGATGGACGCATACATATTTCATACACCAAATTGGTTGGTTGCTAGTATTCACTCCTATACGAACCACAAAAGGTTCTACTAGAACTGAAGTCATGTGAGAGGACGCGTCACGCAGGCCGCTAAATTACCAAATATGTAGGAAGTAAGAAAGGAAGTAAAAAAAATAAAAAAGCAAGTAATAGAAAAACAGTCAAAAACTAACTAAAAACACACAAGAAGTAGAAAAAAACGCAAAATATACACTGAGGAATAGTGAGGGATAGATAATAAATAAAAAAGATCAGAAAAAAGTTTTTAGAAACAAAGGATTGAAAAGATATAGGGAGGATAGAAAAACAGGCCCAGAACCATAGCAAACATGAAAAACAAGATGGCTGCGCCCATCGGCGACCTCGTGGTGAAGTTTGCGCGATATTTCCCCCTGAGCACGCAATACGCGTTCCCAAACACGAAATACGCGTTCCCGAACGTCAAAAACGCATCGCGAACGGGCGTAACAAGCAACCCCGCGCACTCGCAGAGTTTTTTTGCAACTTCGCAAGCTCCACCCAGGGTTAATATTAATAGAAAGGAAGACCTTTCAATAGAAGGGGGTGCAGCAGCAAAATCTGACTGTGGGAGTGACTAGGCCACAGCCTCGCCCTTTCCAGAATGTTGCTCGGCCCACCTGACTGGAAAACTCGGCTGTACTTGAGAGAGAAGACCGAGGAAGAAACAGGAAGGGCAAAAGACTCCTTCTGCTGCGTAGAAGAACTGAATAAGCACCCCACTGGTAAGTAGAAGCTTCAAAACGCTGCTGTGGGGATAATTAGGAAAAATTCCGGCTCCTTAGTGGCAGGAATCGTCGATAAAGGGCAGACGCGGTGAAGAGGTCACCGGGGGGAGGCCAACTTAGCTCGCGCGAATCCCCAAAGTGCTTTCTAAAACTTGAATTAGAATGTTAAACTGTTATATTCCTCTTAGGTAGTCTCAACTAGGCTGGGAATACTTTTACATCATGTTGTTCCATTGGTGACATCAGTGGATTCCAATGGGTGAGCGAGCCAGTAGTCAGTTGAGACTTACGACTACACCTGGCAGGAGATGTGGGGTTCTGCTGTCTCTGTCAAATAAACAAAGAGGAACTTTACTACAGAGTTGGTGTCTTCCATTACCACAGAAACCTAATTGTGTGATGATTTAAAAATCATCAATAGGGAGGGAGTTGTAAGAAATTAGTTCTTAAAATCAAACTTTGACTTGCAGCCTATATTAGAATTGTGCTTTAGAAATGCCTTTAATCTGCTGTAGAAATGTTTTCACTTAGAAAATGGCATGGAACTAAAATGTGCCTAACCCATAATGTGAAGAAATCCTTATTAATGCTGCAAATAGATATTAATTCTACATACATATATTGAAAAATGTGATTACATAAGGTTTATGAAAAAGTATAATTAAAATGTTTTGTACTGAGCTATCATTCTTAAATGTGCACATTTATAGTTTAGGCTTCAAAGCCTTTTCTATTGACTCAAACTAACTGTTTAATAGACGTGTATTTGAATATTTTCCCTAACACCAGCAACCTGTTCAGAATGTGCTGATTTCCGTCCTATGTTCCATTTATTTCCCTCACCCCATGTAAGGTCATTGACTATAATACAATGAGACTTGCTGTGTTTGTTATAATAAATAATGTTTTAGACATTTATGAATGCTTCATTAGAACAGTATTGCTAGTTTGCCTCCACATCTCTGAAACCTCTTTGTCTTCTTCATAGCACATCTTCTAGCTTAGGTAAGAAGGCTCTCATGAGAACTTTCCTCCATGTAACAAAATATGAAATAGTGTTGTACTACTGCACTGGCATGAATGTTTACTGTGGGAATCGAGTGAAGAGACATCGGAAGTTGATGAAACCTTTGAACGAGCGGATCCCATTGGCTAGATGAGCCGACATCTAACGAGTATTGATACTATTTTCCAATGGATTTATAATAATGAGTGTTCCTAGCTAGTTAGGATAGATGAAGCTTTGGAGGAGCCCCAATGCGATACTGATAGATCCATCATCCCTGCCTTGAGACTCTTCTCCTGGAGAGTTGATCCTTTGCTCTGTTAAGATGACTTTCTTTCTTTATCTAATGACTTTACTCTGATCCATGCTACTGCAGAGATCATTCTATTATTAACGGTTGCTACCACAGCTGTGGGGAACTCTGCTGAGTTTCCAAAACGACTCTTTATGGGAAGTTCATCCTTTATTCTCACTCTTGCTCTTTCCCGAAAGGGACTCTTCATGAGTTCTACTTAGAATAGATCCATTAACTAGTTTAGTGACGCTTTCCATTATGGAACACTGTGCATTGATTTATGCTGTCACTAATCAATTTTTAGCAATATTTCTGTAAACTGACTAATCTGAATAAAGATGACAAAAACCAATGCTAATCTTTAAGATAAATAAAGGTGTTGAAACGTCACCAACCTCTCAGCATTACCTGAACATTTCAAATCTATTATCAGTGATTTATGCATAGTTTATGTTTTGTTCTAGCTTCATTCATACAACGGTGGCAAAGGTCGATTGACCTTTTTAAGAGCCATCAGGATTTACCAAGGATGAAGTCTGTTAAGTTGGGTGTTTTAAATTTGGAAAAACATACTTGGTTAATCCTCAGGCTCCAGCAGAGTCAAGAAACCAGCTAGCCTTTGCTTTCGCTCTTCTGCTTGAGAAGTTCATGATTTATGTCTTTTTGATGTTAATTGTCAAACCATTCATGATGGAGTATGCTTGGGTGGCACACAGAAGGAGCTGCATGCAGGCAGGCGAACTTAGTCCGACTAATCAACACCAAGTAGTTGTCATAGAGGAGATTTGAAAATAATATTTGCGTTACAGGCATTGTCCTCTAATACTTTTATTCTACTCAGGGATTTCAATGTCCATGTGGACGAGCCTTCTAATGTAGAAGCATTACAACTCTGCTCTGACCTGGCTTCCCTAGGTCTCAAACAATGTGTTTTGGGTCCCACTCATATTGCTGGTCACACGCTAGACTTGATCTTCACCAACTCCCTCTTGTTGTCCTGTGAAACCCCTTGTCCTCTTGTCTGGATGGACCATGCTCTTATAAACTTTCAGATTTCAGCATCTCACATGGCCGTTTCTCGTAATAATCCCCCTGAACCAATTCATTGTAGACAATGGCATAAAGTCTCTCCTGATGCCTTTGTGAAAGCCTTTACTATCCCTAACATAGAGAATGCAACAGACATGCAGGAAGCTTTCAAACTATTTCATACATCTCTCAATACTGCCATTAATACTCTAGTACCCGAAAAACTTCACTCCTCGCCAAGATTAACACCACATGCATCCTGGTATACGCCGGATCTACGCAAGGAAAAAACCCAATGTAAAAAGTTGGAAAGACAATGGCGGTCTATTCCCATACCTAACAATCGGGAAGCTTATAAAAAATCTCTAGCGCACTACCACAGCAATATTAGGAAAGCACGGGAAAGTTTTATTGCGCAGCAACTCCTGAGCGCTGGCAATTCCTCCAAGCAACTTTTTAAAACCCTTAATTCTTTCATCAATCCTCAGGCTTGCAATAACAATATTCCCCCATCACAAAAACTTTGCGATCAGATTGCCGATCACCTAGAGGATAAAATTAATCTAATTTATAATAATCTTGCTAATCTGACACACAGTTTTAACTCAGAGCCTACGTACGTTGGTAACTCGGAGCCTACGTATGTTGGTAATAAGCAAACCTGCCCCCGCACTCTCGAGAAGTTTGCTCCTTTTAGTGTAGAGTCCACTCAACTCGCTCTAAAAACGGTTAAATCAGGTTCTCCTCTGGATCTTATTCCTGCGAAGAGAGTAGCCATGCTGTTTCAGCAACTGGCCCCACCCATTAGCTCCCTGTTGAATCTTTCTTTGAGCACTGGTGTACTTCTAGCAGAGTGGAAAGCTGCTCAGGTTATCCCGATCCCGAAAAAAGTAACCTTCCCACTACAGATGTTTCCAACTATCGCCCTATATCACTTCTTCCCTGGGCTAGCAAAATAATAGAGAGTAACATCAACAAACAACTGATGGACCATCTTGAGTCCAACAAGATCCTTGATTCATCTCAGTCAGGCTTCAGACCTATGCACAGCACCGAGACTGCTCTCTTGGCTGTCACAGACCATATCAGAAACTGTCAAGACAAAAATCTGCCATCTATGTTGGTGCTGCTAGACCTGTATGCGGCCTTCGATACCATATCTCATCCTATATTGATACGGAGACTGGAGGAGATAGGTATCCAGGGCCTGGTGCTACAATGGTTCAGAAACTATCTGTCTGACCGTACATAGACTATTCATTTAGGACCTTTTCGGTCACGTCCCATGGCGATAAATAAAGGACTGCCCCAGGGCTCTTGTTTGAGCCCTCCTCTGTTCAACATATATGTCACTCCTCTTGCAAACATCATAAGAGCGTATAGCTTCACGCCTATTTCATACGCGGATGATACCCAACTTCTGTTAGCCTTTGACAAAGACCTGTCCGAATCGAGAGAGCATTTCACTGCTGGTATGAAAGCTATTACAGCATGGATGGCTGCTAACTCTCTCCAACTAAATGGTGGCAAAACTGAAATTATGCTTTTCGGGGCTGCTCAACGGTTATGGTCTCCCGAGTGGTGGCTGCCGGAATTAGGACCACCACCTATTCCAAAATCTTCCGTGAAGAATCTGGGCATAAATCTTGACCAGAAGCTTACTATGAAAGACCAAGTGACTTCCATTACTGGCTCCTGTTTCCATGTTATGAGACTATTAAGAAGAGTCTTTCCAATGCTCCCAAGGGCAGTATGTAAGACCCTAGTCCAGGCACTGGTGATCAGTCGCCTGGACTATGGAAATGCTCTCCTGGCTGCGGTAAACAAATCCCTCCTGGACAAGCTCCAGGTAGTCCAGAATACAGCGGCCCGTCTAATTCACAACCTTCCAGCGAGATCAGCTTCTGTCCCTCTACTACATGCACTACACTGGTTGCCAGTGCGGAAGCGGATTACTTTCAAGATCTGTTGCCTAGTGCACAAAGCACTTAATGGCAAGGGACCTAGCTACTTGAAGGAAAAACGTATTCCTTATCGGCCTACAAGAGCTTTGAGATCTGCCAATAAGTCTCTCCTTATGGTACCACACATTAAGAAAAGAACGCACAGGGAGTCGTACTTTCTCTTTCTTGGCACTCCATCTTTGGAACAAACTTCCCCTACACCTTCGAGAATGCACCGTGCATCACAACTTTAGAAAATTATTAAAAACTGAATTATTTTATTCTCTCTAGATCCTTGCCCTGCATTTTCTGATCCCGCTGCGCCGAGATATCCCTTTGGGGATGATTCATGCGCATTACAAAATAAATTAATACAAAATAAATAAAATATTGAACCACACTTTGGAGCGTGAGAGTTGACAGAGGACAAGGCTGGGGGCATGTGAGAAGTTGGCCTGGTATATGATGTTCACTAATTAAAGTGAAAGACACACAATTGATGGACGGAATGCAGAACAAATCAAAACATTCACCCCCAGTCAAGAGATCTGGGTTAAATCCATCATTCTTTTGCTAACCATGCCACCCCAGTTTAGACCTGGCCATATGCAAATCAGTCTTGACCCTGTGACTCATGGGAACAGTCCAGCCCGAACTGCCAAGCCAGGTGCTCCCTGGACCATAAACAAGCATCCTAGGACCGGTTCCGGGATTTTACCCCTCATCAGCCAGGATAGCTTGAATCCAGTGGCACATTGAGCCCGGGACCCACATCTGGGCATACCCGGTGCACTTAGGGCGAGAAAGCAAAAGACACATAATTGATGGAGGGAATGCAGAACAAATCAAAACATTCACTCACAGTCAAGAGATCTGGGTTAAATCCATCATTCTTTTGCTCACCATGCCACCCCAGTTTAGACCTGGCCATATGCAAATCAGTCTTGACCCTGTGCCTCATGGGAACAGTCCAGCCCGAACTGCCAAGCCAGGTCCTCCCTGGACCGGAAACAAGCATCCTAGGACCGGTTTCGGGGTTACACCCCTCATCAGCCAGGATAGCTTGAATCCAGTGGCACAGTGAGCCCGGGACCCACGTCTGGGCATACCCGGCGCACTTAGGGCAAGAAAGCAAAAGACACACAATTGATGGACGGAATGCAGAACAAATCAAAACATTCACCTCCAGTCAAGAGATCTGGTTTAATCCATCATTCTTTTGCTCACCATGCCACCCCAGTTTAGACCTGGCCATATGCACATCAGTCTTGACCCTGTGCCTCATGGAACAGTCCAGCCCGAACTGCCAAGCCAGGTCCTCCCTGGACCAGAAACAAGCATCCTAGGACCGGTTTTGGAGTTTCACCCCTCATCAGCCAGGATAGCTTGAATCCAGTAGCACAGTGAGCCCAGGACCCATGTCTGGGCATACCCGGCGCACTTAGGGCGAGAAAGCAAAAGACACACAATTGATGGACGGATTCTTTTTGCATTTGTGACCCCGAGTGGGACGGGTATGCCCAGATGTGGGTCCCCTGCTCTCCATGCCACTGGAGTCAAGCTATCCTGGCTGATGAG
Source organism: Calotriton arnoldi (assembly GCA_963921515.1). Lineage (NCBI taxonomy): Eukaryota > Metazoa > Chordata > Amphibia > Caudata > Salamandridae > Calotriton > Calotriton arnoldi. The sequence continues at coordinate 316,757 of CAWUFW010010217.1, read as the reverse complement.
GGGTGAAACCCCGGAACCGGTCCTAGGATGCTTGTTTCCAGTGCAGGGAGGACCTGGCCTGGCAGTTCGGGCTGGACTGTTCCCATGGGGCGCAGGGTCAAGACTGATTTGCATATGGCTGGGTTCAAACTGGAAAGGCATGGTGAGCAAAATAAACGATGGATTTAGGCCCAGATCTCTGTACTGGGGTGAGTGTATGACATTGTTCTGCATTCTGTCCATCCATTGTTCTTTTTGCATTTGTCACCCCGAGTGGGACGGGTATGCCCAGACGTGAGTCCCATGCTCTCCATGCCACTGGAGTCAAGTTATCCTGGCTGATGAGGGGTGAAACCCCGAAACCAGTTCTAGGATGCTTGTTTCCAGTCCAGGGAGGAGCTGGCCTGGCAGTTTGGGCTGGACTGTTCCCATTGGGTGCAGAGTCAACACTGATTTGTATATGGCTGGGTTCAAACTGGAAAGGCATGGTGAGCAAATAAACGATGGATTTAGCCCAGATCTTTGTACCGGTGTGAATGTATGACATTGTTCTACATTCTGTCCATCAATTGTTCTTTTTGCACTAATTAAAGTGGGCACCTTGCACCAGTCCAAACAACCCTTAAGGTGATTTAAGAGGTCAAAGATAACCTTAGAAAGCTATCCAAGTGGTAGCTGTGGAGAGCAGCCTTCAGACTTAGTCTTGAAGGAATGTTAAGCAGCTTGTTTTACCAGAATGCAACCTTATTGTATTGGTTAAATGAAAGGAGAACCACACAGTAGTTATAAAAATATGTATTTATTATTATAACACACCTTAAATACCTCACAGTATCTGCTACACACAGATAAACATAAAGCACGCAATACTGTAGCACAGAAACAATCGTAAGTAGTACTAATACACAGTGGGCTCCAGGAGGGAGACCAAACCATATACTAAAATAGTGGTATAAGAACCACGATTCGAGTCAAGACAGTGTCTAGAGGATGTAGAATCTCTGGGACCCCAAGGAACCACCCAAGGTGAGTAAGTAGGGACCCCACGGAGGACGAGTGCAGTGTGAGAACACAACAGCGTGCTACGTACAATTCAAAGGGAGAGTCGTGGTTGCAGTTTTAAAGTTTAAGGACCCTTCCCAGAGGATTACGAAGAAACCCTTTGGAACCTAGAAGGTTGGAGAGCCACCCCACCCATGGATATCGAAGAACCAGAGTTACCTATCCCAGGGAAGCCAAGTGCATAGGGCTGAAGTGGCTTCAGAAACCGCTGTCGATCTCAATGGGAGTCTTCAAAGAAATGCCACTGCTGTAAAGAAGAAAAGTCTCCGGTGGAACCCACAAGTGGATTCTTGAAGGAAGGAACCTGAAAGCAGAGGGGACAGAGTCTGGGTCACTCAGGAGTGACCAGGGGCTCGGTAGACGAATGCCCACCGATTTCGGGTGCTTCAGGTGTGATGATGGAGACCTTGACTCTACAGCTGCAGGGACCAGGAGATGTCGAGGATGACCAGGAGCCGGATACAAGCTGTCTGAGGAAGGATGTCGAGTGCTGAGGGGTCGGTGTCCGGCGGGAGCACCAACAAACCTTGGCAGCGGCAACCCACGAAGAAGGTCAAAGAAGGTTACGGTCTGGCCCAGCAAGAACCAGCGGACTCACCACAGCAAGGGGAGTCGGGGCAGGCCTGGAGCAACCAGGGGAACCCAAGAAAAGCAGTGTTGTCCCTCAAATGGACCCACAGGCCAAAGGCACAGGAGTTGCGAGGGGACCTCTAGCAGTTTCACAAAGTAACAGCTTGCAGGGCACAGAGTGCGAGAAGGCCAAAGTCCTTTTTACAAAATGTGTGCAGAGGTTGGGGCTATCTACAGCCCAATGCACTCAGTTGGGGATCGCCAACAAGCATATGCACTTGCAAAAGTACGCATGATGAGAGGGCAGCTCGACCTCAAAGAATGTAGGAACCCACCTCCTGTGTTGCTGAAACCTTCAGAGTCTGCAGGAGCTCAGGATCAGCAGACGGGTCAGTTGTGTTACGGTGCCTGCGAATGCAGGGGTGTGATTCCTTCACCCCAAGGGAGATACTTCAGTTGTCTTTGATGCCCCACAGGTCCTGCACAAAGCCTGTATGGTGCACAAGCACAGACGATGCTTTGGACGGAGAGGGAGATGAAGTCCGGCCCAGTCGAAGTCCAGCAAAGTTCAGAGTGTCCAGACGGTCGAAGGTCAGTGGTTTCTTGATCAGAATCTTGTCCACCTCGAATCTAGGGTTCTCCAGCCAGGTAAGCCCTTTTGTACCTATGGGAGAGGATTGGACAGATTCAGGGGACCCTCCCAGGGGAGGGTCAGGACAGTGGGGAGGATACTCTCCTGTCCTTTGTCCAGTTTCACACCAGAGCAGGAGCCAAAGGCTTACAGGACTGGTTTGAACTGGACTATGCACAGGGATACTAAATATGCCCCTCGTGCAGACTTTCAGGTACTTTGGAAGTGGACCCACCCAGCCCCAATACACTAAATCCTGTCTGGGAGGTGGCACACCTCCCTGTGACAGGATGCCTATTGTCCTGCCTTCCCCTGCTCGAGCTTGACTCAGCAGCAGGAGGGCAGAAATGTGTCTCTGGTTGGCAGCAACTATTTTGTGCTGTCCGGGTCGAGAATGCTGGTACCGGGAAGACCAGGGACCCCACGAAGCTCGCTTCAGAAGGGTGAAATTACCGGTGTGGAGGTATGATTCCAAGGTGTTTGATACCAAACACGACATGTTTTGTTGCAGCCATTTTCAAGATAGCATTTTGCGCAAGCATATAATGCACCTCTACCTATATGTCTGGCTGCGTCACCGACAACCCGGGAGAATGGTCTCTGAAGGCTGCAGGGGTGCTCTGCTCATGCAGGGGCACCCTCTCACGAAAAACCCAGCACCCTGTCTTCAGGATTGTCAAGGCCTGCTAGAGGGGTGACTGATGGGTTTTAAGTGTAGTGATCTATAGATATAGTGAACCTATATCTAAAGTAAGTGGTGCATGTACCATCTTACACAGGCTGCAATGGCAGGCCTGTAGTTCCATTTTGCATGGCCTCTCATGGGTGGCATAATACATGCTTCAGCCCATGGGAGGCCTCTGGGGTACCTATGCCCTGGGTACATGTGTACCATATATAGGGACTGACAAGTGTACCCTATTATCCAATCTGGAGTGTACCTAAGTGCATGGCATAACATTATAGGGAGAAAGCAGATAGACTGGGGTCCTGATTAGCAGGATCCCAGTCAGACTAGTCAAAAACAGTGTAACATCAAGCAAAAAGTGGAGGTAACCATAAGAAGCAGGTCCTACTTTCCTACACAACCCCCCCAACGTAAGGAGATGAGACTAACCTTGCCCATTTAAGTCTTCATTTTCTGAGTGGAAATATCTGGAGAGTCCATCTGCATTGCCATGGTTACTCCCAGGTCTATGTTCCACTGTATAGTCCATACCCTGTAGGGAAATGGACCACCTCAAAAGTTTGGGGGTTTCACCCTTCATCTGTTTTAGCCATAAGAGGGGCTTATGGTCTGTCTGAACAATGAAGTGAGTGCCAAACCAGTATGACCTCAGCTTCTTCAGAGCCCAAACCACAGCAAAGGCTTCCCTCTCAATGGCTGACCAACGTTTCTCTCTGGGGGTCAATCTTCTGCTAATAAAAGCTGCTGGTTGAGCCTGACCCTCTGCATTAAGTTGTGACAACACAGCCCCTACCCCCAACTCAGATGCATCTGTTTGGACAATGAATTGTTTGGAATAGTCAGGACTTTGCAGAATGGGAGCAGTGCACATGGCCTGCTTGAGATCATCAAATGCCTTCTGACAGCTAACTGTCCACTGAACTTTCTTAGGCATTCTTTTTACCGTAAGATCATTCAAGGGAGTCACTATGGACCCATATCCTTTCACAAATCTTCTGTAGTACCCAGTCAGGCCCAAGAAAGCTCTGACCTGAGTCTGGGTAGTTGGAGCAACCCAGTCCATGATGGTCTGGATTTTGCTCTGCAATGGTTGAACCTGGCCTCCACCCACAAGGTGGCCCAGGTACACAACCTTACTCTGCCCTATCTGGCACTTGGTGGCCTTGATAGTGAGGCCTGCTTTCTGCAGAGCCTCCAAAACATTCTTCAGGTGGACCAGGTGATCCTCCCAGGTGGAGCTAAAGACAGCTATATCATCAAGATATGCTGCACTATAGGTTTCCAGACCTGTAAGGACTATATTTACCAGCCTTTGGAATGTGGCAGGTGCATTTTTCAAACCAAAGGGCATGACAATAAATTGATAATGCCCACTAGGGGTTGAAAATGCTGTTTTGGGTTTGGCATCCTCAGCTAGTCTGATTTGCAAATATCCAGTAGTGAGGTCAAATGTGCCTAGGAACTTGGCTAAAGCCAAAGTGTCAATGAGTTCATCTGCCCTAGGAATAGTGTGAGCATCGGTCCTAGTGACTGCATTGAGCCCCCTGTAGTCCACACAAAAACTAATTTCTCTCTTACCACCCTGGGTATGAGGTTTGGGTACCAGGACCACTGGACTAGCCCAAGGGCTATCTGAGGTTCAATCACTCCCAATTCCAACATCTTCTGGACCTCAGTCCTGATGCAATCTCTGACATGGTCAGGCTGCCTATAAATCTTATTTTTAACAGGTAGACTCTCACCTGTGTCCACTTCATGGGTACAACAGGTGGTCTGACTAGGGGTCAAAGAAAACATATGTCTGTATTGATTGAGGACCTTCCTGCAATCAATCTGCTGTTGCTCAGTGAGGCTGCCTGCCAAGGCTACACCATCAACTGAGCCATCATCAGGGTTTTGTGAGAGGAGGTCAGGGAGTGGGTCACTCTCTTCCTCCTGTCCCTGATCAGTAGCCATGAGCAAGCCCATGTCTGCCCTGTCCACATAGTGTTTGAGCCTGTTTACATGGAGCACCCTATGGGGGCTCCATGGAGTTCCAAGGTCCACCAAGTAGGTGACCTCTCCCTTCTGCTCAAGAATAGTATGGGGCCACTCCACTTGTCCTGGAGGACTGCTGGGGCCACAGGCTCCAACACCCATACTTTCTGTCCTGGCTGATAAACAGTCAGTACAGCCTTTTGGTCATGCCAAGCCTTTTGCAATTCTTGACTTGCCTCAAGGTTTTTGCTGGCCTTCTTCATGTACTCAGCCATCCTGGAGCAGAGACCAAGTTCATAGTCCACAATGTCTTGTTTAGGTGGTTTGAGAGGTAACTCCCATCCCTCCTTCACTAAACACAGGGGACCCCTAACTAGATGCCCAAACAGAAGTTCAAAAGGGCTGTAGACAAACCTCTTCTGTGGGACCTCTCTGTAGGCAAAGAGAAGGCAGGGCAACAGGACATCCCATTTTCGCCTGAGCTTTTCTGGGAAGCCCATGATCATGCCCTTGAGGGTTTTGTTGAATCTTTCAACCAACCCATTGCATTGTGGGTGATAGGGTGTGGTGAATTTGTAGTTCACTCCACACTCCTTCCACATAGCAGTAATATAATTTGACATGAAGTTTGTATCTCTGTCAGTTAAGACCTCCTTAGGGAAACCCACTCTGGAAAGAATTCCCAGGAGGGCCCTGGCCACCACAGGAGCTGTGGTGGTTCTAAGGGGTATTGCTTCTGGATACCTAGTGGCATGGTCCACCACCACTAGTATCTAACTGTGCCCAGATGCAGTAGGAGAGTTCATGGGACCAATGATATCAATCCCAACCCTCTCAAAGGGAACCCCCACTACAGGTAGTGATATGAGGGGGGCCTTCGTGGTACCATCTGACTTACCACTGGCTTGACAGGTGGTACAGGACTGACAAAACTCCTTTGTGTCCTCTGACATGTGAGGCCAGTGAAAGTGAGGGACAACCTGTCCCAAGTCTTACTTTGGCCTAGGTGTCCTGCTAAAGGGATGTCATGTGCAAGGGTGAGTAGGAAGCCCCTAAACTTCAGAGGTATGACCAACCTCCTAGTGGCACCAGGCTTGGGGTCTCTACCCTCTGAGTAAAGGAGTCCCTCATCCCAATAGATCCTGTGGGATCCACTGACACTCCCAGCAGCATAAGCAGCAGCTTGCTGTCTGAGGGATTCAAGAGAGGGGCAGGTTTGCTGCTCCTGGCTCAGATCTGCCCTGGAAGGGCCCCCTGTTCCCAAGAACTCAACCTGATCAGGTTCTAGTTCATCTGAGACAATACCTTCACAGGGACTGAGATGATCTCCCTCCAGAGACTGATCCTCTCTCTGAGCCTGGGGGGGAGACACAGCCTTACCCCTCCTGCTCCTTCTTTTAGAAGGCACCTGGTCCATCTTTTCAGAATCCAGGGCCTGTTCAGTAGAAGTCAGTTTGGCATGTGACCTGGTCACAGCAAACACATCTGCAGAGATGCCCAGCATTGCTGCATGAGTCCTTAGTTCCACCTCAGCCCAGGCTGAGGTCTCCAAATCATTGCCCAACAAGCATTCCACTGGAAGGTCTGAGCCAACCACAACTTTCTTAGGGCCAGTTACACCTCCCCAGCTGAAATTAACAACTGCAAGGAATGATCAGTCCAGATATTGTTAGCATTGGTCACTTGGTACATCTCACCAAGTATGATTTGGTCAGGGCCCACAAGATCTTCTGTCACCATAGTGACACTTGTACCTGTGTTCCTGTATGCCATCGCTTCCTTACCATTAATCAAAGGCTGCTGCCTGTATTTGCCCAGGTTACTGGGACTGACAAATAAGGTGGCAATATCCATGCCATCACAGAAAAGTACAGCCTGAGCTGGAGTTCTGACTAAGCCAGAACAAATTTCAGAGCCCAGGGTTAACCCTACTAATCCCTTGTTCCCTGTACCACCACTTTAAACTGTACTAGGGGGAGCAGTTGCCTTAGGGGCAGTGGTGGTTGGAGTTGAATACTTGGCCTTTGTACAATTGGCATCTTTTGTCCAATGGGTCTTTTCTTTACATAAGTAACACCAAGGTTTCTTTTTGCCTTTACCTTTGTCGGATTGTGACTCCCCCCCAGATGCAGGTTTTTGGGTCCCTGATGAAGACTTGTCATCTTTACCCTTGTCCCCACCCTTATCTGAAGTTTTAGCATCTTGTCTTCTTTTGGTCACCACCATGGTTCTGATTTCTCTGCTTCACCCTGGTTCTGAACCATCTATCTGCCTTCTTTCCCAATTCTTGGGGAGAAGTCAGATCAGAGTCAACGAGGTATTGATGCAACAACTGATTTTGGCAATTTTTAAGGATCTGCTCCCTCATAATCAAATTGCACAATCCCTTAAAATCATTCACTTTGCTGCCAAGCAACCAGCCTTCCAGAGCCTTAATGGCACTATCCACAAAGTCTACCCAGTCCAGATTCTGTGCCTTCTGGGTGTCTCTGAACTTAATCCTGTCCTGTTCAGTGGTTAAGCCAAACCCATTAATGAGAGCACCCTTCAGGACTGAATAATTGTCAGCATCCTCTTCTCTAATAGTGAGGAGCTTATCTCTACTTTTGTCAGCAAAGGAGAGCCACAAGATAGGTGCCCACTGCTCTTGAGGGACCCTCTGAACTATACAGGCCCTCTCCAAAGCAGTTATCCATTTATGGATGTCATCCCCAACATGGTAGGGAGGGACAATTTTGCTCAGGTTCCTATTATCAAAGGAATGTTCCTTAATTCTAGGGACACTGTTGCTGCCACCATGGGACTCTAGTCCCACCTTCTTTGTAGCTCTCTGGACTTCTAGGGACTCTTTGTCCAGGGCCAATTGCTATTGCCTGAGCCTAAGCTTAGCTTTCTCAAGTTCCAGAAATTGGTACTCCCTGTCATAAGAGTGGTCCCTCTTGCTAGACACAGAGGTCCCTACAGACTGTCCTGTGTGATTAGATTCTGCAGAGGGAGATCTAGATCTCCTTGGTAAACTCTGCACTCTTCCAGGGGGGGGTAAAGAGGGGGACTTCTTGGGCTACTCCATCATCTCCCTGAAGATCTGAGTTGTCCAGGTGGGAACCATATTGTTCCTCCTGGCCAGGGTTTGAGTCTAGGTCATAAAAGGTGTCACCTCCTGACCTGTCCTCATTCCCTGTCCCACCCACTCTCTCCTGTTCATCTGACCCAGGGGTCTTCTAAGGTCATCAAGAAGTAACGTCTCTATCAGACGTTGAGTGTTGGCACTTTTCCCTGTCTTCAGCTTTCTAGAGGCACACAGGGCTTTCAATTCTTGGAATGAAAGCTCACTGTATCTAGAGGGCAGAGAGCCACTGGCATCTCCTTTAGAAGACATACGAAGTGTGGTGAGGTGTTGCACCTACCTAACCTAGTGGGAACTAAACTCTCTGGGTTGGAGAAAGGGTGTGCTAGACCCTTGACATACCCAACCTTAAGTTCAGTAAAACTTACTTATTCTAAGCCAGTATTATATGTACCTAGTACTTAGTGGTTTTCAGTTAATCAATACAAAGATTTATCTGGTAAAACAATGCAGGTTTGAATCCCAACAGCTGCACACCAATGTGAGAAGTTGGCCTGGTATATGATGTCCACTAATTAAAGTGGGCACCTTGCACCATTCCAAACAACCATTATGGTGATTTAAGAGGTCAAAGATAACCTTAGAAAGCTATCCAAGTGGTAGCTGTGGAGAGCAGCCTTCAGGCTTAGTCTTGAAGGAATGTTAAGCAGCTTGTTTTACCAGAATGCAACCTTGTTGTATTGGTTAAATGAAAGGAGAACAACACAGTAGTTATAAAAATATGTATTTATTATTATAACACACCTTAAATACCTCACAGTATCTGCTACACATAGATAAACACAAAGCACACAATACTGTAGCACAGAAACAATCGTAAGTAGCACTAATACACAGTGGGCTCCAGGGGGAGATCAAACCATATACTAAAATAGTGGTATAAGAACCATGACTCGAGTCAAGACAGTGTCTAGAGGATGTAGAATTGCTGGGACCCCAAGGAACCACCCAAGCTTAGTAAGTAGGGACCCCACAGAGGACGGGTGCAGTGTGAGAACACGACCGCGTGCTACGTACAATTCAATGGGAGAGTCGTGGTTGCAGTTTTAAAGTTTAAGGTCCCTTCCCAGTGGATTACAAAGAAACCCTTTGGAACCTAAATGGTTGGAGAGCCACCCCACCCGTGGATACCAAAGTACCAGAGTTACCTATCCCAGGGAAGCCGGGTGCATAGAGCTGAAGTGGCGTCGGAAACCGCTGTCAATCTCAATGGGAGTCTTCAAAGAAATGCCACTGCTGGAAAGAAGAAAAGTGTCCGGTGGAACCAACATGTGGATTCTTAAAGGAAGGAACCTGAAAGCAGAGGGGATAGAGTCTGGGTCACTCAGGAGTGACCAGGGGCTCGGTAGACGAATGCCCACCAATGTCGGGTGCTTTAGGTGTGATGATGGAGACCTTGACTCTACAGCTGCAGGGACCAGGAGATGTTGAGGATAACCAGAAGCTGGATACGAGCTGTCCCACAAAGGATGTTGACTGCTGTGGGGAGGATGTCCGGCGGGAGCACCAACAAGCCTTGGCAGCGGCAACCCACAAAGAAGGTCAAAGAAGGTTACGATCTGGCCCAGCAAGAACCAGCGGACTCACCACAGCAAGGGGAGTCATGGCAGGCCTGGAGCAACCAGGGGAGCCCAAGAAAAGCAGTGTTGTCCCTCAAATGGACCCACAGGCTGAAGGCACAGGAGTCGCGAGGGGACCGCTAGCAGTTTCACAAAGTAACAGCTTGCAGGGCACAGAATGTGAGGAGGCCAAAGTCCTTTGTACTAAATGTGCGCCGAGGTTGGAGCTATTGAGTTGGGGTACGCCAACAAGCATATGCACTTGCAAAAGTATGCGGTGCAAAGGGGTTTGGGTTATGCGGTCCCCACAAAGGATACTGGCCTCAATCTTGGTGAGAGGGCAGCTCAACTTCACAGAACAAAGGAACCCACCTCCTGTGTTGCTGGAGTCTTTGGAATCCACAGGAGCTCAGGATCAGCAGACCAGTCAGTTGCATTACAGTGCCTACGAATGCAGGGGAGTGACTCCTTCACCCCAAGGGAGATACTTCAGTTGTCCTTGATGCCCCACAGGTCCTGCACGGAGCGTGTATGGTGCAGGGGCACAGACGATGCTTTGGACGGAGAGGGAGACGAAGTCGGGCACAGTCCAGCAAAGTCCAGAGTGTCCAGACGGTCGAAGGTCAGTGGTTTCTTGATCAGAATCTTGTCTACGTCGAATCTAGGGTCCTACAGCCAGGTAAGCCCTTTTGTACCCACGGGAGAGGGTTGGACAGATTATGGGGACCCTCCCAGGGGAGGGTCAGGACAGTGGGGAGGATACTCCCCTGTCCTTTGTCCAGTTTCAAACCAGAGCAGGAGCCAACGGCTCCCAGGACTGGTTTGAACTGGACTATGCACAGGGACATAAAATGTGCCCCTTGTGCAGACTTTCAAGCACTTTGGAAGTGCACCCACCCAGCGCCAATACACTAAATCCTGTCTGGGAGGTGGTCACACCTCTCTGTGACAGGATGCCTATTGTCCTGCCTTCCCCTGCTCGAGCTTGGCTCAGCAGCAGGAGGGCAGAAATGTGTCTCTGGTTGGCAGCAACCATTTTGTGCTGTCCAGGTCGAGAAGGCTGGTACCGGGAAGACCAGGGACCCCACGAAGCTCGCTTCAGAAGGGTGGAACCATACCTCCCACACCGGTTACCAGTGTGGAGGTATGATTCCAAGGTGTTTGATACCAAACACGACATGTTTTGTTGCAGCCGTTTTCGAGATAGCATTTTACGCGAGCATATAATGCACATCTACCTATATGTCTGGCTGCGTCACCGACAACCCGGGAGAATGGACTCCGAAGGCTGCAGGGGTGCTCTGCTCATGCAGGGGCACCCTCTCGCGTAAAACCCAGCACCCTGCCTTCAGGATTGTCAAGGCCTGCTAGAGGGTGACTGATGCGTTTTAAGTGTAGTGACCTATAGATATAGTAAACCTATATCTAAAGTAAGTGGTGCATGCACCATCTTACACAGTCTGCAATGGCAGGCCTGTAGTTCCATTTTGCATGGCCTCTCATGGGTGGCATAATACATGCTTCAGCCCATGGGAGGCCTCTGGGGTACCTATGCCCTGGGTACATGTGTACCATATACTAGGGACTAACAAGTGCACCCCATTATCCAATCTGGAGTGTACCTAAGTACATGGCATAACATTTTAGGGAGAAAGCAGATAGACTGGGGTCTTGATTAGCAGGATCCCAGTCAGACTAGTCAAAAATGGTGTAACATCAAGCAAAAAGTGGGGGTAACCATAAGAAGCAGATCCTACTTTCCTACAGGGCAGATCTGCCAGAAATAAGTTAAATAATCTGCAGGCCAGGACACACCCTGGTTTAAGTCCACTGGACATAGGAATAGCCCTCGATAGATTAGCTCTGCTACTCAGCTTAATTCTAACCCAGCTGTTGGAGTATAGGTTTTTGATGGCTCTTAGGAGTGCCGGGAGGATAAGTCAGGTTCTTAATTTCCTCCAGTGCCTGTTTCAGTTGAAGCAGTTGAAAGTGGCTTTATAGTCGAAGTAGCAGAAATAAAGAGGGAGTTTGGTGCTTTCGAGGAATCGAGCATTAATAACAGGGCCATGAAGCTTGACGAGGTACCAGTTTTTTTTGTGAACCTAGTCTGGTTGGGCGGGATGATTGAGTTTGTGGTGGCCCATTTGCGAAGGTGCTCCAGTAAAATGCGTGCATAGTATTTCACCTCATTATCAATCAGGGACCCCAAATGTAAAAACACTTTCACTCACCTAGCCTATTCTGTCTTCTAATGGACAAGTTGCTAACAGTGATTCATAGTCCCTTTTTGAGAGTGACTTTTGTTGCAATTTATGCCAAATAAATTCTTTTCTCCACAGTTGCTGTTGGGTATTGCCAAAATGTATAGCAATATGGTATTGACCATTATTTCATGTAATAAATAACTTTAACATGTGCAATTATATCTAATCCTGATGGGCCCCAGGCATGCTAGTGTACAGCTTCATGATAAAATAAGAGATCACAAATGTAATGCCACAATTGAAACAGTTAGAGCGCCATCTTATTATGTAGCTCAATTAATTACTACAAACCCAAATAAAGCACATAACATACCTTGCAAATATATCAAATCGGTAACTCACACATCTATGTCTAACAAATCGAAAAAGGCTAAATCTAAAGAAATACCAATGATGTAGTTGGTATGACAGACAAAACCACAAAATCACCTTCCACAAATAAAAGAAAGGCGAACATCAGGAAAGCAGCACAGGAGCTTCGGATTACACCAAATTCATTACAACCAATGGAAGACCAAGTCCAGAGTTTCCAGCACATTTGCATGATCACATAGATCCAAAAACGAGCAGACGAGCAGTCAAAAAAACTGGTCCATGATGTCCTGAAACCTGAACTGCATGACCACCTGGTATGTGTATGCTTGCAAAACCTCAGGACGAGAGCCCCCAGCAACAATAATTTCTACAAAGGTCTATATTTTGTGATCACATAATCTGGACTCTTTCAACGCTTCAGAATTACCGACAACACCACCAATAACCATCTAACCATCAACCCCCACCTCACAACTAAAAATAATGCCTCAGCGGTTACCACAGAGATTAAGCTGCTATGAAACTACTATGAACACTATGTGTTAGAAATGGGATTTCTGGTTGGCTAGGGCTTGCGCCTAAGCCAGGCAGAAACCACCACTTTAGTCAGGGCAAGGGAGTTACACGCTGAAGATAACCCCTGCTCACCCCCTTGGTAGCTTGGCACGAGCAGTCAGGCTTATCCCAGAGGCAATGTGTAAAGCGTTTGTCCAACACACACACACACACAGCAGCGACTCACTAGGCACACTACAAAAGAAACTCCACACAAGGTTATATCAAAAATAGCCTTTGTATTATCATAAACACATTAGAATCATAATCACAAAATATACACTGTGCCAACTGGCACCAGGTAGAAATTCACAGGGGATTATATACATGACAGGGCCAATCGGGCCACTGTCAGAACCTTTAGAAAGCACAAGTAGCAAATATAAAACAACCAGTAACTACAGGCAAAATACTGTACTCAGCATTATTACTAGCAACATAAACGCATTATGTCTGCATCACATTAGGCATAAACACATTATGCATAAATCACATTTAGGAGTACACGGTAGTAACACTCCCCAGGTGCATACATCACCTTCAGCATAAACGCATTATGCATTCCTTTAGGGCCTTGCGCCCTACCAATACACACCGAAATGACCCCAGGCCCACTGGCCTTCCTGGGGGCCCAAATGCCCTCTGTCCCAAGAGTCAGGGCTTTTAGCTGCCACAGCAGCGGTGTGCAGGCCCAACAGGCCAGCACCAGAAATCAGGGCGAGGGTGTGATCCACCCGGGTCTCTCCAGAGACCAGAAACAATGCCCCCCAACCCGCGGTCTGGCGGTGCAGCTGTGGCAAAAATAGACACCAACTGTATGCCTCTTCTTCACAAATAAAGAACTGCCCCCACCGGGGCAGCTACCGCGATTGGGCGGTACAGCTGTGCAAAAACTGCACCACAGTGCCTTGGGAGCCCCTCCTTCCCGGGGCCCCTCTGGTAGCACTTCTGCCCCCAATGGGCACCCGTAGTGCCCAGCACCAACAGTGCCATGTGAGCACATCTTCACCGGGACTCGTCCGGTGCCACTACCAGGCACCAAAAGACAAAGGCTCAATTTGAGCCCCACTCACCGGGGCTGTCCTTCTTTCGCCGATAGGGAGAGCGCCGCCGATCCGCGCTGGGAGCCCGCAAGGCTCGGGTTGAGCCCCTTCTCTCGACTCCACTCTTCGGCAGTGCACACGAGGGCGGAGAGCCGTCAAAAGGCTCTGTCTCCCTCAGGTGCAGGTGCGCAGGGCTTCTCCTCCTCCACACAGGGAGGCCCCACCCACCAGCAACACGCGGGGCTCTCTCCGGCCACGGGAGCCCCGCCTCGGACCAGGCAGCCTTTTCCTGCCTACTGCTTCGGGGGTATTCAGGCCACGCCCCAACCAGGCACAGCCGCCTGGCTTCCTCTTTGGCTGCGCTTCTCCCGGGTCGCTGCTCGTGAAGCGGCGGCCCCTCAGCAGAGCATAAATACGGGGTGGGCTCCCACTCCTCCAAAATGCGGGGTAGGCTCCCGCTTTACCATGGAAGGCACAACATGCGGGGTGGGCTCCCGCTCCCTTCCTACGCAGTAGGGGGGAATCCCCACACCGGAATTCCCTCGGGACGATGGGCCGCTCAGCGCTGCCGGGCTCACATGCTCTTCTTGTCCTGGAGCAGTAGGAAAAAGGGTGCAGCGCTTTGGGGCTCAAAAACGCCCCGCCTGTCCTGGCAAGGTTGGAGTCCCCCTCTCTGGGGCTCCAGCAGCAAAGATGTAGCGCTTCACGAAGCACAGGAATCCAAGAGCTTCGGAAAGCAAAGCTGGGCCCAGGCAGGCCAGCTCACAGGGCCCTCCAGCAGAGCTGCAGTCCCTCGTGGCGGTTCCTCCTGGGGCCCAGCAGTTCAAGCACCCAAAACAGCACACCTTACATGGGGTCACAGCCCCACCATTTATACTGCAATTCCCTTTGTTCTGCCCTGCCACTGGGCTTGGAGAACCAGTCTCAACTGGTTCTGGGGGGTACTGGAGCACTTTGCGTACAGTGCTTTTACTCCCCTTTGTCAGGTGGGGGCTCGGTCATCAGACACACCACAGGGGGGCGGAGCCAGCATTCACCCAGGCAGGCACAGACCTATTCAGGGTCAGGGGACTACTCCTCCCACTACTCCAAATGCAGATCTCCTATTCAGCCTAGCGCTGACTCACCCTGCCCTCCCTGGAGCCACACACCTCACCAGCCCCTGTCACTCCAGAGCCAGACATGCAATACACATCAGGCAGGCAGACACATAGCACACAGAAATGCCAACTTCTAAAAGTGGCATTTCTAAAAATAGTGATAATAAATCTGCGCACACCATTGCGCAGCATTTATTATTACTATTCCAAACATATCAAACTTGACCGCGCTGCTCCTCTCATATCAGGAATTACCACTGAATCACTTATCAGGGGATCCCCAATGCATCCCTATGGGAGGGCAGCCTCACAGCAGTGAGAAACCAAAATGGCTGTTTGTCACTACCAGGACATGTCACACACTTAAGGTACATGTCCTACCTTTCACCTACAATGCACCCTGCCCATAGGGCTAGCTAGGGCCTACCTTAGGGGTGACTGACGTGCAGTAAAAGGGGGGTCACAGACATGGCAGTTACACTGCGCGCACAGGCCCTGCAATGGCAGAGGCCTGAGCCTGGTTTGAAAGGCTACTTTGGTGGGTGGCGCAAGCAGCGCTGCAAGCCCACCAGTAGCATTTAATTTACTGGCCCCGGGTATATGAGATACCACTTTACTGGGGACTGATAGGTAAATTAAATACGCCAAACAGGTGTAGACCAATCTTACCATGTTTACCACAGAGAGCACACGCACTTTACACTGGACAGCAGTGCTAAAGTGCCCAGAGTCCTAAACCCACCAACACCAGGTCAGAAAAAAGACTAGGAGGAAGGCAAAAAGTTCAGGGATGACCCTGCAAAAAGGGCCAAGTCCAACACTATGCAACAGGGTTCCCACACAAACTTTCTGGAGACTCAATCAGCATCTCACAGTCACCTGAGTGTAAGGCTAAATGGCAAGTCACTGATGCCTGTGACGCTCCAGGTGACAAGCCCTGTCACACTTTATCTTCCACACGGTGTTAAGATTAGATACCTGATGTGATTTGTGATTGTCTAGTCGTCTGAGGTGTTGTAACAGGAAATAATGGCAGTCAATATGGCGATCAATTGCAGTATGTCCGGGTGAATACAAACAGCACACAAGTGTTGGTAAATAAACAAAGATGCAGGTGGTAACTGTGTACGAGTGAATGGCAGGACATGCACATGTGAGCGCAGATCATTATGCTCTCTAGTGGCTGTACTGTACTATTAACACTGTTATCATCCATGCTTTCCCATTCTTCTGCAGTTGAGGTGTAAATCCCTGAGGCCTTTGCCCTCTGTAGATGTATCAGTGGTATCTGCCTGTACCTTGTCCTTCACCCACCCTGAGATTCTGTGTCTTGAATAACGTTTACATTCCCTTTGACCCCATGTTTAGTTTGTGTCTGACACATTACATCCTGGGCTGTCATGTTCAAGGACACTGTCATCAGGTAATTTCCAAGTAGTACTCATCGGACATAGTTGTCTGTGTTCTCCCTGCGTTTGACATGTTGATTGGGGATGACACTTTAACCACGTTTATTGTCAGAAATATTGAATTTTCGAGCATGTTAGATGCAGTGCCTCCGTGGGGGACGGATGAGAATATGTGAAGCATTGTGTCACATACATCAATAGATGAGAGGTGGTGTGATCAGTGAATTAGCTACACATGTGAGCTGTTAGATTACTTACTGCACGTGGCTACAGCCACATTAAACTGATGGTCTCAAACAGAGGCTTAGCTATCTATAATTCAGCAGGTGCAGTGGCACCGGGGCTAAGGGGTGTAAAGATCCCACTCTATCCCAGCTATGGCTGACTTTTACTTGTCAGCCTGGGGTGCAGGGGCCCATTTTCTTTGCTTGCACTGGTCTTAGACATTGATTGGAAAACACTGCGCTCATGCCCTCAAGACCAATAGAAGTAGACGGACGGTGAAAGTGAGAGCCAGATGGAGGTGATCCAGCGGCTTACTAGCAACAGATACTCCACTACCATATACTCACCTGGGCCCATACAACTTGCTTCCGCTAGCGCTAAGTAAACCACTGGAACTTTAGTTTTTTTATAATCTTCATACCTCAAGATCTAGTTATTGCTTCTTTAACTAAACCTTTACTGATCAAACAGTTCTTTCCTCTGGTCAATGGACCAGTTAGGTGGAACTAGTTGATGGCGATAATTAACATAACTTATTATACATTACTTAATAAAAAAATAAAATAATGACAGACTCGGTAAGCTTTAAAATCTTTATCTAAATTAAGGGGTTTTGAACCATCTCAAAGTGTTTCAGTACAAACACCCTCATTCACGAGAGTGCCAATTCAATAAAATTTCAATAAACATTTAACAATTCAGATTCACACAATAACTATACTTTAGAGAGAAGAGGATAGAGAGAGAAGAGCAATTGTCAAAACGATGAATTTCATAGTTACCAAAGTATGGTGTGAAGACCAACCCTCTGGACAAAGGGCTGGTAAGGGTCCCCAGGACAGATCAGGAGACAAAGACTTCAGGACAGGAATCAGGACAGGATATTCACCTCTCTAGATACCGACGACTACGTTGCACCCCTCTCTGACACTCTCTTCCTCCTCGTGGTTCTTTCGCGATCTTCTTTCTAACCCACCCAAATTAAGTAGATGGTTCTGCATTCGAATTCTTCTTCAGCGTCTCACTGCATCGGCACCACCCCCCAGCATCGACAGCATCCCGAGCTCTGTATCGCCTCAGCTGCTTCCGCTCCTCACAAGCTTCGCCAAACTAACTAACTAAACTATTTCAATTATACCTTTCTATTACTATGTACCACCCATTAATGTTTCAATTTTACAAAATACTAACTTCTGATTGGACAGGCAAGGGGGGGATGATCATCACACCATGCTTATTCTTCATTTCATTTCTTTAAACCATTGTTTCCAAACTCCTCCCCTCAAACTTTTATTCCACCCTTCCTTTTTCATACATCTTTAAACTTTATTAATACAAATGTAACAGTTTTCTCGAATAAGTTCCTTCATATGAACTCTTCACCCTCATGTTCCCAGGGCACATCTCCGCCGACCTTGGACGCGTGACAAGTCCTTAGTCATCCTTTCAAGCTTCCACACCAGGGCGCATGCGTTGCACCACGTCAGTCTGCTTGACTCAGACAACTTTAACAGGCCCAAATACGCACTAATAATAAAGTCAAAAAGAGAAATGTTATTCTCAAAAATAAATGATTTTACTGTATACCACCAACCTCTACTCTAACCCATACCATTTATTATTTCTCTTTCTGCTTTTGCGTTAGTGTAAACTCATTTTCTAATTTCAGCAAGCAGGTGCCATGCATGTGAGCTTTCAAGCGGCCATTTTATAGCTATTTGCGCAAGCGCCAGAATTCCCTCCAAGCGTTTGTTTTGTCATACTACGTAGATGCAGTAGACGCATGCGCAGTAAAGATTCCGTGTTAGAATGCATTCTAGTCCTACGTCCGTGTTATTGCAGTTAGTAAACACATGGGCAAGCTTCATTCTTTTCCCGCGTATGATGGAAATGCGTATTATTAATCACAAAACACGTTGTTAGTAATTCGCTAGTAAGTTAAAACGAGAGGATTGCTTCCGAGCAAGTCTCATGTCCGCAACCTTGCTCGATCAATCCCCTCTCTGATGGCATATTAAGCCATCACAAAATTTCCCATCCATCCCAGATACCAACTTTAGCACTTCTCAGTTTTCTCTATTTGTCCTCCCAACTTTTCATCAATGATTTCATTTCCTTCTAAATCTCGCATCTTCTTATATAACTTGCTTTCATTTCTTCCAAGATTTTTTCCTCGTATTTTCTCTTTCGTGTCTGTCCTTTTCCTTTTCTATTCAAGTGTACCTTTTCTTTTGTACCTTTTGTACAACATCTATATGTAATCATTATTAACATCACTATCGTTATTATCATAACTAATGGTATTATTATCTGACCTAGAAAACTCTTCCCAAAATCAACAAACCATTTCCCTATGGATGTTATACTTTTTGTTAGTCTTTCCCACACACTGTCAACCTCCAGTTGGGTCAAATCTTTATGCATATCCGTAATATTTTCAATATATCCTTTAATTTCTCCGGCATTGTCCGGAATATAAGTGCAGCAATGTTGAATTTTCAACATGCCACAGACTCCACCTTCTTTTGCTAACAATATATCAAGAGCAAGACGGTTCTGTAAAACCATTGATCTAATTGCAACCATTTCTGTGTTAATCATTAAAAATCCTCCTGCAGTATCTGTAGAAAGACGATCAACTATGGTTGATAACTTACAAATTTTCTGTGAATTTAGAATGACTCCAACTGAGGGTATCAGTGCACTAAAAATGTCTCCTACAATTTCAGAAAAACTAGCTCTTCTTCTTCGTGTTAGTCCATTAGAATTTCCATTGGTTCCACTGATTTTATCTACATGATACATTTTTGGAAAAACTATTCCAAAATAACAGCTTCCGTACCATCTTGCAGGTAACCTATAACAGGCATTGCTCCTACATACATAATACACTCCTGGAAACACAGGATCAGTTCCCCCTTTTAGTCCCCACCCTCCTAAAATTAGGAAGTTATGTTCACATCCACTGGAACCAATGTAATTATTGTTATAATCTGTCTTTAATCTACGGAAGCAGAATTTTCCCTTTTTCACAAAATCCAGGGACATCGCAGCATGAGCCGTGCCACTTGCATAGATTCCCTCTATCTCAACCCATGGAGGTACATAGGGTTTTCTGTGTAGTTGCCTTCCTCATTAAATCCTGTCTCCTTTCTTCTACTAAATTCAAAAAATCGTTTTCTTCTTTTCTTAATGTACATGTTAGATTATCTTTGTGTGCCTGAACTAAATCTATTGAACTCATTGTTAAGAAAAATTGACCCATAAACTGTGCATTTTTACTACTGGCTACTGGATTCATATTCTCATATTCTTTCTAATAGGTAATTCAGAAAATACTACATCTATGTCTGAATAAAAATATTGAAGTCTCCCTGTAGCATAAAATAAACTTGACAAAACACTACATGACACACCATAGGTTAAGGGTATATGGTGATACGTCATTCCTTCTGATACTGATGAGGGCAACTTCATACATATGTAGCAGTTATTAATCTCCATAGTACTAACATATTGAAATAACAACTTAATAAACACATTAGAGGACGTATTATAGTCTGATTCATTATGATAGTTTGCTTCGTCTTCTACCCCAATTTCTATTTCAGTTTCTCTTAATCTATCCACCTTAACTTTATTATCTGTGTTATTCTTGTCACTCGTTTTCATTATCAAAGGTACTCCTACTGTTAAGAATAGCCATCCTAATGTTGCTAACAAAATACTACAAAAACAAAATCTAAAACACTTTCTTTTTAGTCTACATTTTGGTTTCTCGATAACTCCAGTTTCTGCCATTCTAATTTCTGACAAAATTCCTTTTCTCTTGTCTTTTCTTTGTCAGTTTGAATTTTTCTTTTTGTTTTAAGGAGGCCTCAATTTTCTTTCATCAATCTGTGCAATATGGACTTCTTCTGTCTCATCAGACAGATCCAGGGACTCAAATTCCTTGAGGATAACGTATGTCCATTCAGGAGCCTTATATCTTCTATTTAAATTTCTCAGTCTTGGACTTCTTCAAGTTATTTTTGCCAATGTTTGTTTAGGTCTTGTTTGACTACTGACTTCGTTCACTTGTTCTGGTCTCTTTTCAGATTTTCTCAAATGATATTTCAGTTTCTTTACTCCAGTGGGCCAATTGTCTCCTCTCCTGACTCTTTTGATTTGTACTGCCTTTTCACCTTCCTTGTCTCTTTGTAAAGTTCTTTTTATTTCATTTATTTTAGGCACAATCTGTTTTGTTTCTCTGTTTTCTGTGCTTGAACCTTCTCTTGCTTCCTCCTGTTCAGGTTCTTCTGTATTTTGTTCTAGTTCTTCCTGAGCTTGTTCTTCTAATTCTATCTGACCCTTTTCAGGTCTTACTTCAAACCTTTCTTCTTCTACCTGAACTTGTTCTTCTAATTCTATCTGATCCTGTTCAGGTCTTATTTCAAGCTTTTCTTCTTCCACCTGAACGTGTTCTTCTCTTTTTCCCTCCTCAGGTTTGTTTGTGTCACTTTCTGTTTTTACCTGAGTGTGTTCTTCTTCCCCTGTCTCTTCCTGACTACTTTCCTGTCTTTTTAGTTCTGTTCTTCTTCTGGTTTCAATGGCATCATCAATTATTTCAATCGCTGGGATCCATTCTTCCTGACTTATCTCAGGCTGTTCATCATATGGTTGTCTTTCAGAATCTATCACTCTAGATTCTTCAATTTCACAGTTCACAGCTCCTGACTCTTCAGCCTGCTCAGTCAGTGATGGTTCTTGTTGATCTGATGGGCTCTGTACTCTTCTGGTATGGCTGGCATGAATCCAATTGGGCAAACCTGCACACTTCACTGCTGTGGTAGTGACTAGTATGACTTGCCTTGGTTTGTCCTACCTTGGTGCTAGACACGATTTCCTTGCGTGTTTCTTCACTAGCACCCAATCTCCAGGATTCAAATCATGTGCTAGATCTGGCTGTCTTTCAACTGCGTCTTCTCCAACCTGGTGAGAGATAGAACGCATCATTTCAGCCAATCCTTTGCAATAGTCCAATACCAGATCATCAGTTATACTCATTAGTTTATTGTCAGGAATAAACGCCTGTCTCATGGCTCTTCCCATGAGAACCTCATGTGGGCTCATTCCTGTTTTTCTGTCTGGAATGCTTCTGAGACCCATCAATACAAGAGGTAGAGCATCTGGCCATTTCAGTTTTGTGGATGCACACACCTTTCCCAATATTGACTTGATTGTGCCATTCATTTGCTCAACAACTCCAGACGCCTCTGGACGATAAGCACATGTAGTTTTTGTTCAATGTTAAATGCAGCACAGATTAACCAAATTATTTCATTATTAAAATGAGGGCCTCTATCTGATTCCAAAGTGACCGGAAAACCAAATCGTGGCACCAACTCCCTCAACAACAATTTTGCAACTGTAAGACTGTCATTTCTTCTAGTAGGGTAGGCTTCCACCCATCTTGAGAAAAGGCATACTATGACAAGTACGTATTTCAATCCATTTCATGGAGGTAATTCAATGAAATCTAACTGCAATCTGGTGAAAGGTCCTTCTGCTTTTCCAATTTTTCCCCAGCTTACCACTGTCTTTCTACCTGGGTTCTGCTGTTGACAGGTTAAGCATCTTTGGCAAAGGCTCTCTGCGATGACCCTGAACTTCGGATTGTACCAACTCTGTCTGAATAGCCTGATCATTGAATCTCTCCCTATGTGTGTTGCTCCATGGTATACTCTCGCCATTTTTGAAAGCAAACAATTTGGCATGACTGGTCTTCCATCTAGATACACCCATACTTCATCATGTGGTCTTTTGGTACAGGCTGCCTTTATCCAGATTTCTTTTTCCTTTTCCTCAACTTCTTCCTGCAATTGTCTAATCTCATCCCATGTCTCTGGTACTGAGAAGTACATAAGTTGGCATCTGGTTTCACCCGTTTCAATTTTTCTGTTTATGGCTACTGCATTTTTAGCGCAGTATTTCGCCACTTGGTCAGCATAATTATTGCCAGCAGTCACATAGTCATTTCCTGACTGATGTGCAGCGCATTTTACAACTGCTATTTCTTTTGGCAATTGCAATGCTTCCAACAAATCTTTTACATTTTTGCTGTTTCTGATAGGAGATCCTGAGGAAGTCAGAAATCCCCTTTGCATCCAAAGCTGGCCAAAGTCATGCACAATCCCAAAACCATATTGACTATCCGTAAATATGGTTACTCTCCAATTTTTCCCCTTTTTACATGCCATTGTCAAGGCAACCAATTCAGCTACTTGTGCAGACTTGCAGGATGCTTCAATTACCCCCGAAATTTTGCAAACAGCATATGCAGCGCTTAAACCTCCTTCTTGTGTCCTAAGGCAGGAGCCGTCTACAAATAACTCATGATCTGTTTCTTTCAAAGGTGTCTCTCTTATGTCTGGGCGGGGCTTCGTGCATAACTCAGTCACGTCCAAGCAATCATGGTCACTTTCATCTTTTACTTCCTCATCACAGGGGTCTGGCAATAGGGTGGCTGGGTTCAGGATCATACACCTTATCACAGTCACGTTTTCAGCTCCCAAATTCACTCTTTCATACTTTGTCAAACGGCTAGGAGTGAGGTGCTGCGTTCTTGTTCTTGTCAAAAGAATCTCAACCGAGTGTGGAACGAATACCTTTACCGGATGTCCCATCACTATCGACTCACTTTGCTCCAGACTCATACAAGTAGCAGCTACTGCTTTTAAGCAGCCAGGCAATGCTGAAGCTACTGGGTCCAATGCGGCTGAAAAATATGCCACTGGACGTCGACTCAATCCATGTCTCTGTGTTAAGACTGAAAGTGCACAATTTTCTCTTTCACAACAAAACAAAGCAAAATCTTTCATATAGTCAGGCATGCCCAAGGCAGGAGCCTCACACAAATAATTTCGCAATTTCACAAATGCCTCTAGGCAGTCATCATTCCAATCAATCAGATCTTTTGCTCGTTTCCGAATCATCTGTATCAATGGTTTCGCTAACATAGAAAATCCATTTATCCATTGTCTGCAGTATCCAACCACTCCCAGAAACATTCTCATTTCTCTCTGAGTCTGTGGTAATTGCATTTCTTTGATTATTTTTATTCTTTCCGGTGTCACTTTTCTAACTCCTCTTTCTATTTTATGCCCTAAATATCTTACTTCTTGTCGACAGAACTATAATTTTTCTGGAGACACTTTGTGTCCTCCTTCAGCCAAATGGTTCAGTAATGCAATTGTATCGGTGACACAATCTTCTCGCGTTTTTGATGCCACTAACAGGTCATCAATGTACTGAACCAGAACAGAATTTCCAGGCATAATCAATGATTCTAGCCACTTTTTCAAAATCTGATTAAAGATTGAAGGACTTTCTGTGTACCCCTGAGGAACACAACACCATGCGTAAATATGATCTTCAAACTTAAACGTAAAAATATACTGGCTGTCTGGGTGCAAAGGAATAGAAAAGAACGCTTGGCATAAATCAATTACTGTGAACCATCCTGCATTCCATGGTATCTGATAAAGGATCACTGCTGGATTTGGCACAATTGGGCAACATGGAATTACAATTTTTTTTTTTCCCGTAGGTCTTGCACTATTCTGTATTTTCCGCTAGGCTTTTTCAGTCCCATTATTGGCGAATTACAGGGACTGCCCATTACTTCTTTTAAAATACCTTGTTTAACCATTCGTTCAATCTCTGGAATAATTCCTGCTTTCCCTTCTGGGCTCATTTTGTACTGTCGGGTATTTGGATACACTGCACCTTCTTTTACTGTCACTTTAACTGGGTCTATATTCTTCATTAGCCCAATGTCTTTTCCTGTAAAATCCCACACTTCTGGATTAACTGTCGTTCTTAACTCTTCTGGCAATTCATTCTCGGTTATTAATGAAAACATTTCATCTACCTCTGTTCCCTGTTTGGCCAGCATTATCTTATAAGCAATGTCCTCATCGGGGGTTTGGAAAGCAACACCATCCGGTGTACAATAGATCGTGCAGTTCATCTTGCACAAAAGATCTCTTCCCAACAGATTTACTGGACTGGAATCGCAAACTACAAATCGATGCATTTCCTTGAAGTTCCCAATGTGCACCTCCATTGGTTTTGTGATTGGGGTTCTAATCTGTTGGTTAGACACGCCTACAACTTGGATAGATTCTCCCGAGAGGGGTAGGTTTGGGATGTCTGCCGTTCTCACAGTAGACCTGGTAGCACCAGTATCCAATAGGAAAGTAATGTCTTTACCTTCTACTTTCCCGTCAACAAATGGACCTGACTGATTTACCGGCAAGGATGCGCCAAGCACGCACTCCTCTTCCTCCCCCCTCAGGCACCGTCATTGTGCGGTATCTGAACGTTCTTCATCATTCTGTAAAAAATATTGTGCAATTGTTCTATTATTCTTACCACTTTCTCCTTGAAATCCGGTGTTTGCACTGAAACTTTGATGGTTCACAAAATTTGGCATAGGAGCTGGTGGCACCTGATATTGTGGTGTGACTACCTGTTGCTGCTGATTCATAAGTACTTCATTCTGCATCTGTGGGATTAAATTTTGATTTGGCCCATTATTATTCTTATTATTCTGAGTACTCTTACACTCGTTCTTCCAATGTCCAAGCTTTCCACACGCATGACAAGGAAACTTCTTTTTCGCTTCTTCTCTGTCCATTCGCCCCTTAAATTTATTACCATTCGCTCCTTGATTATTCTGACTCTGTTCTTTCACTTGATTATTTATTTATTTATTTTTTCATTTATTTTATTAGGCTTTTATACAGAACAATCTTGAAACACAGTATTACATCATAACCATGGCGAGTTGTGGACATGGTAATCAGTTAGCTAAAAGAAAACATATAACATCCAGATCAGGTGCAAATGTATATCACACATTGATTGAATACCCATATACTACTCTATTTCTCGATACACAGTCCCTCCTATCTTCGCAGGGGCGATACATGGGAAACGTAGAGTCAGGAGCCACCTGGCTCCGCACACCGTGCGACCGGACCGGGTCAACACTAGTTAAGCTATATAGCAGTATTAGAATCATTGCGTTCCCGAGTGGTGTTATCAGTATCAGTCATGTCTGTCTCTCTAGTGGACAGGTATGTCATGTATAGCCCCCAAAAGTTTTTGGGCCGACTCCGGGGGGGGAGAAGGTCACTGAAATTTTCAGTTTGGGTGCTGCAGTACAGCATGTCATGCGACCACTGCACCATGGTGGGTGTAGGACCTCGTGACCAACTAATCGCCACTCTGCGCTTCGCTAGTAACAGTCCCATGTCTACCAGCCTCCGCACTCCCCTGGGTGTCTGTTTAGAATATCCCAATAGGGCTAATGCAGGGTCCGGAGGTAGGGCCAAGTCAGTTATTTTACCCAGTTCTCTGAAAACCGCTTCCCAAAACGTGTATATCCCCGGGCAGGACCAGGCCAAATGTAAGAAGTCTGCGATCTGCTCGTTGCATCTCTCACAAGCTGGAGTATCCCTTAACCCATATCTATGTAGTCTCTCTGGAGTATAGTATACTCTATTCAAGTATTTAAAATGGATCAGCCTGTGTCTGCCGTTTAAGGAGACACGCTGTGTACTAGAACAACAATAAGCCCACATGGAGTCATCTATATCTTTCTGCAAATCTTGCTGCCAGTCTAGCCTGGCCTTGGTATAATGATTTGCCCTATGGGACATTGACAACTTATAGATATTTGAGACAATATTGCGTGGTGACTTCGCTTTTATGGTATAGGTCAGTTCTAATAGTTCTGGGGGTTCCAAAAGGTCCTCCCCAAATATATTGTGTAGTGCGTGTCGCGTTCTGTGGAATTGGAATTGCGTAAGGACTGGAATAGTAGTGCCGGCTTAATGCTCTAGGTCTTCCCACTGTTTTGCCACACCATTTTGGAATACGTCTCCTACAGTCAGGATTTTCAGTGAGTTGAGCGCACGTGTGACTCCTCTGTCCCTGCTTGGGGGCAACCAGCGGCACCATTCTATTGGCATGGCTGGTGAATACAGAATAGCTCCTGCCTGTAATTGTAGTAGGTGATGCCAGGCATGACATGTCGCATTGATGGAGTCTAGGATCCCTGTTCTATGGTCTGCAGCTTCAAATACCATGGCTGGCAGTGGCAGCGGGTCAGCAATGATTGTTTCTATACAGAGATGTTGGATGTCCGGTGGGCCATGAAACCAATAGTAAGCTTGGGCACTCTGTGCTGCTCTATAGTATAAATTGAAATCGGGCACGCCCAGCCCCCCCATATTATATGGTAATGTGAGTGTCTGTCATTTTACTCTCGCTTATTTACCCGCCCAGGCCAATTTTATCAGCAAGGTTGTGACCCGGTGGAAAAAGGAGTTAGGGAGAACCATGGGGATATTTGTGAAGAGGAACAGTAAGCGGGGTAGCACCACCATTTTCATGATCGCAATTCTGCCTAGCAGGGACAGGGGTAACCTAATCCAGTTTTCTACATCGTCTTCTAATCTACTGACAGCTGCACCATAAATTTCCCTAAACACCACTTCCGAATCAGAATGCACCCGGATACCCAAGTATCTAATCGCTTCCATGGACCCCTGTAGAGGGTAATCTGGTTCAAAAGGTGTTGTGGCTGGAGTAATCGGGAAAACATTAGACTTAGGCCAGTTGACCCGCAGTCCTGACAATGCACCAAAATGCACCACCTCCCTTAATACAGAAGAGAGGTTACATTCCGGATTGCGGACATATAACATTGTGTCTTCCGTGTAGGTAGACACTATAAGCTCGTGGTTCGGGAATCTAATGCCTTTGTGGCTGTGATATTCTCTAAGAGCGCAGGCAAGGGGTTCGGCCACTAATGCGTATAAAATGGGAGACAGCGGGCATCCCTGTCTCGTCCCTCTGGTAATGGCGATAGGGTCTGTCACTAGGTTTCCTATTTTGATTCTGGCAGTGGGGGAATTGTATAGTACACCTAGCAATTGGAGGAAGACTGGGCCCAGCCCCATCTTGGTTAAGACTTGTCGCATAAAGGGCCATTCTACGGAGTCAAAGGCCTTCTCCATATCGAGGAAGACAGCGACAGCCTTTGTCTCCTGCCGGGTGTGTTGTAAGGCACCAAACACTGTGAGAAGATTGTAGGTGAGAATTCTGCCCGGAACAAACCCAGCCTGTTCAGGGGCCACTACTATCTGAGTGAGGGGGACTAGCCAGTTAGCTAGGATTTTTGCAAATATTTTTGTGTCGACGTTTAGTAGAGAGAGTGGGCGGTAAGATCCACACTCCTCCGAGGGCTTACCCGGCTTGAGTATGGCGACTATAATAGCCTCTCTCATCGTAGGTGGCATAGTTCCTGACACGCACATGTCCTCAAAGAGCTCGGTCAAGTGCGGGATCAAGATATCAAAGAACGCCTTGTAGAAGGCTACAGTGAGGCCGTCCACTCCAGGGGCGCTCCCCACTTTCATACTCGATAGGGCCTGTAGAATTTCGTCTTTTTCAATGGGCTTCATCAGGTACTCGCGATGTGTATTAGTGAGGAATGGTAGTTTAATATGAGCAAGATAGTCTAGAATTTCATCCTCCGTCCCAGTAGATCGAGTAGAGTATAGCTCAGCATAAAACTGTTTAAACCTTTCCGCAATCTCAGCCTCCTCAATTATCATATCGCCGTCTGCTGATTTGAGTTCAGTGACCTGCGTTTTACTGCACCTGTTTTTAAGTAGTTGTGCTAGAACAGCACCGGCCTTTCGCCCTCACCATATGCCCTCGCTGTGGCATATTTACCTAGGTGTTTTATTTCAGCGTCAGCTGCTTCGTGATATTCTCCCAACAACTCCCTAATTTCCCGCGAGACCGCATCATCTGCGTTCGCTAGTTGGCGTTTTTCCAAGACCCCGAGTTTCCTTTCTAAGTCAGCCAGTCGTTGACGAATTGAGCGGAGAACCCCAGAGTGTTTAGCTATGGTGACGCCGCGAATATAGACCTTGAAGGCCTCCCAGACTACCTGGAAGCTATCAACAGATCCCACGTTAGTTGTAAAGAAAGTCTCTATAGCGTCCACCAGTTCTTATTTAAAGACCGAGTCTAGCAGGGAGTAAGGAGGGAACCTCCAAGTAAAGGGCGGGATAGTCTTTCTAGGAGTGTTAAGCACTAGCAGGAGGGGAGAATGATCCGATAGAGATCGAGGGAGTACCTTGCACACTCTAACGTTTTCATTTAGAAGCGAGGCAGCTAACCAGTAGTCGATGCGGGTATGTAGATTATGATAAGCTGAGTAGTGTGTGTAGCCCCCTGTGCCCGGATGTTGCATGCGCCAGACATCGCATAGGTCCATTCTTATTATAGCACACTCCAGCACCCGAGCTGCGGCAGAGGTGCGCCTCTCAGGGCCCCCTGATCGGTCAATGTTTGGGTTTCTGACCAGATTGAGATCACCTCCCCAGAGGAATTGTCCCTCTTTGTGGTTACTGGCTGTATTCGCAAGTGCTTCATAAAATTCAGGGCAATCATAATTTGGGCCGTAAATATTAACTATTAATAGGTCCATTCCCTTCCCTTGACATCTGGTTATCACAAACCTACCTTCTCTGTCTGTGTCTAATGGGACGAGAGTGTAGGGAGACCTAGGGTTAACCCATGTCAATACCCCTCGTGCATGAGTGGTGAAACCTGAAGCATGTATATTATCCGTAAACCTTTGCTGCGTAGGAGAGGACTATTAAGCGGAAGGAGTGTCTCCTGTAATAGGGCTATGTCTATGCCATGTCTCTTCAGGAAAGCCAGTACTTTACGGAGCTTCCTGTGGTCATTAAGTCCTCTAACATTCCATGTAAGCGCTCGGAGGGTGTCCACTGTCATATCACCGCTAATATTGCTGGGTACCACCATGGAAGGTGTTGGAGCCTAATCTACGATCTGACCTGTGTAGCGAATAATTGTCTTGTTCACCATGTGCAATCTTGAAAAAAACAACAACCATAATAAACAACATTGCAAGTCTTATAACCCACCCTCCCCCCACCCACGTCAGACCACCCCCAACTTGGCCTCGGCGAATCCCCATTGATTCCTAATCTGCCCCCTCCCTCTAAATCAGTATACCCTCCCAAGTGTGATTCACTCGTGGGCGGATGTTGCTCGCCCGGCAAGGAGTGCTCTCCAGCCTAGATAGGGCCATACTCCGGGCACCATCAGACCATTAATGTGCAACTACATAATTTGATAAATCTCAGACCCCAACTACAGTAGTGAACTTTAGTTCAGCAAGGTTGGCCGCCTATCTTGTAGGAATAAACTAAGACGTTCCTGCTAGCGAGTCACAATTGTCCAGGAGCATTCTCCCCAAATTTAACTGTGATCATGACCCTGTGCAAGAGCCCCGCGCTCCCCGGCAATCTTCAGGTGGCCTACTCTAATGGCGGCTTGTAATGTTCGCATGGATGGCTGAAGTGGGCTCCCCGCTATACATATAGACAAGTACTATGACCATTCCGCGGTAACCAGCACATGGGCCCCTACGTGCCAATAGCTGTCCCCTAAACTCATCAAATCAGCCAATACTTATCGCCTGTAGGAGCCGATCAGCATTTAGTCCTGCTCGTCCAGTTGCCCTGCCGCCGCTTCATCCAGCAGTTGCCGATCCGGGCTGTGACGTTTTTCTTTGGACCAGACTTTCAGAGCCTTCTGTAGGGTCTTTGGGTCGGTGAAGATGTGAGAGCGGCCCTGTTTATTAACGCGGAGTCTCGCTGGGTACAACATGGCGTAGTCGATGCTGAGGTCGCGGAGCTGCTTTTTCATTGGAGCAAACTGATGACGCGCTTCCTGCACCCGCATTGTAAAGTCTGGGAACAGAGAAATCGTGGAACCTTCATATCGCAAAGGCTGTTTTTCCCTTGCCACTTTCAGCGCTACATCTCTGTCTCGGTAGTTGAGCAATTTTGCGATGATCGGCCTAGGAGCCGCTCCCGAGGGCGGGCGTGGTCCCAGGGATCGATGCGCCCTTTCCACCACAAACATAGCAGAGAATATTTTGGTACCTAGCAGGGTTACGAGTAATTTCTCTATAAATTGTTCCATGTTACCAGTTTGGGTAGTCTCCGGTAGGCCAGTGATTCTAAGGTTGCAGCGCCGAGAACGCGATTCCAAGTCATCAGTTTTGTCTTGTAGGACCCTCAGGACCCTGCCAAGTTGTTTATGTTCGGTGTCTAACGTGGTTTGCGTTTCCTCCACTTCCGTTATCCTGCACTCAGCCATGTCCAACCGCTCAGTGTGCTTATCTAGTCTCTCGGCCATGCGATCCATTCTGTAGGGAAGGGCATCCATCTTGGTGACCAATGCCGAGATGCCATTCTGCAGGCTCTTCTCCATTGCTACCAGCGTGCCACAGATATCTGGATTCGACTGTTCATTGGGCCGTCCCTGCCTCTCATCTGTATCTTCCGTGGAAGCATCCCGAGACTTCGATCTTTTGTTTTCAAACGATAGTTTCGGTTGCGCTTTATCCACTCTACCCATCTTCGCCGTTCGGTGTCTCTAGTGTGTGGACAGCCGGTACTCAGCAGACAAGGGGGCCAGATATTGTATGTGGCATGACTTCAAGTTGCGTGCCAGTGCAACAACCAGGCTGCGTTGCAGGCTCCCAGCAGGGCAGCGCACAGCTGGGTCAGTGCTAATGCAGTCCACCCACGCTCCAATGCGAGCACAGTGCTTCCGCACAGGTGAACAGAACTCAGGCCTGCATCTCAGAACGACAGCGCCAAAAGTTCTGAAGCCGGGCAGTCCGCTCCTGCGTTAGCGTCGGCGACCAACAGCGACAGCATCCACGTTGCCCTCCTTATCTATTCAGTCTGTGGGCTGGGCTTGTGTTCAAGTGCCCCCTCTAGTTGACACCGCAGCGGGCGTGAGGAGGGCCAGGAGGAGGCCCCGACCTGCGGGTTCTCAAGTATATCCGCTCCAGCGGTAGTGATCTCGCCAGCTCAGGCTGTCTCTCCCAGTTCAAGTATCACACAAGGGAGCCCGCTCGCCATATGGCCACCGCAGCCGGCCAGGGGTATCAAATTGCAGGTCCAACGGCGTCCCGCCGCCAGGTGCCACCCCAGTCGCACTGCCCGACCCCTGTGGTGCAGCTCCCATAGGTCCAGCGGTCGCCTCCAGTGCAACACTCCCACCTTCTAGTCTGCGGCCCGGAGCAATGGCGTAGCGCAGCCTCAAAATGGCGGGTCCAGTCCGTCAGCTCCCATGAAACTCAGAGGGTCGTAGGTGCGTGGTGCAGTATAAAGCCCCACTGCAGACGTTCTCACCTCTGCGCCAATGTCCACTCGAGATGCAGTGAGGGTCTGTATGGGCACGAGGATGCCAAGTCTCGAGCCGCCGCTCTCACCAGCTTCAACACCGCGGCTCAGTACCAGCACCACTCCGCTCGCGAATCTGCTCAGCGTTCCCGCTCACGGGAGATAAGCCGCTCTCCGGGGGTGCGCTAACTGTGGCAATAGCGCTGCCCCATCGGCTCAAGAGACGATCTGGTTCTTTGCTTACGTTGCGGTTACCTTGGGGTCTCATGCAACAGTATCTCCAGTCGAGGACCGCGTCTCAGTACAACTTCAGTCCGGTGATCAAGGCCCGGCAAGGCCAGCTCCCCGCGGGATCACACAGCTCCGTCTGCTCACGTAGCACAGGGGTCAGAAGCGGCTCATTTCATTCCGGAGACCCTCCGGAGTCAGGGAAATGCCTTTTGGCACTTACTTTCACATGTAGTTGCCGGATATATGCCGAATAGCGTGACGGTGCCTCGGAGCTCGCAGCTTAAGCGGCCATTTGAGTCGCGAGCAAGCTCCGCCCCCTCTTTCACTTGATTATTATTATGCTCATTTGCTTTCTCTTCTTGCTGCTCTGCCAATTTAACTTGAGCCCACATCATTTTCTTTTTTAGCTTTCTACGCCTGGCCTCTATGTCATCTCCGCAATATTTCGCGTACTTTAGAATCTCATCCACTGTCTTACTTTGCCAACACAACATGTGCTGCTGTATCATCTGACTGATTTCCGGTTTCAAACCATATACAAACCGATACACAAAATGTCCCATATCTTTGTCACCAATATTCTCAAAACCACTATACTGTTTACACACCTGCAATAACCGTTCATAATACGCATGTACAGATTCATTTGGTTCCTGTGTTGTTCTATCTATTTTTACCCAATCTGTTTCTTTAGGAGGGATTTTCCCTTTCAAATACGTAATTACTTGGTGATACTTTTTCATCACCTCTTCTGAAGGTGATCCTGTTTATGCATCTCTAGGATACTCCTCATTAGGCCAATCAATTGTGATCTTACATTCTGTCCATAAATCAGCAGGTACCACTATGTTAAATAGACCATCCAGGTCTTTCAATAACACCTTTGAAACCTTCACAAACCTCTCTACCTGTTTGTACCACTCAACTGGTTTTTCTCTCATCTTTGGAAAATCATTTGTAAATGATAAAATATCTTGTCTACTCCAAGGGACATTAACATATCCACCTCCAGGAACCTCTCTCATTGGACACAATTTTTCCACTTTTCCTGATTCTCTTTTTGGAAATGCAGCTGCTGCCTCTCTCGCTTGCACTTCTTCTTTCTTTCTTATCCATCTAATTCTCCATTTATCAATGTCTCCCCACTTTCGCAAAATGTTCATTAATTCTTTTATCTGTAACCTCTTTCCCGAAGCATTCACACTTTCTAAATCTTTATCCGTAAAATCCACTCGATAAGGTTTTTGTAACAATTTTGATTTCCCTATGTCTATTCCAATCTCTGAAGCAACTTCAGTTAATCTCTCATGAAATAGTCTTGCTCTCCTAGTTATACTCTTACATAGAAACAATAATTCCTCATCATTGTAAACGTTTAATCTTTCTGTACCTACACATCCTGTCATCATCTCTTACAATTCCACTTTCAACCTGCTGATATCTAAAATCTTCGGTATTGGGTTCTGATTATCTCTTTCCTGAGCCCACCTCTCTATTTCTTCCGAGGTAACTACTGTTGTGCCTGAAGTTCCAGCCGGAACCAAAGGTCTTCTCTCTCTCAAATTCATAGGCGTAACTCTCTTTGGAGTTTCCCCATGAGGTTCCACAATAGGGAGATCCATTAATGAAATAACCAACTCACTTTCACTAACTTGATCATCTGTGATTTCTACCTCTTTTCTAGGATCACTTAATGGAACTGCAACGAGTTGTGGTTTTTGGCAAATCTTATTGTCCCCATATAATGGGATTACTGGACCAATGATTACTGGTACTGTCAAAGCTTCAGTATTTAAATTCAATTGACTTATCTTTTGTACTAACTCTTCCCTAGTTTTATTTAAAGCTTTTCTTTCATTATCTTGCAACCCTCTGTTGTATGATGTCTTATGTAAAATCTGTGGAGTTAATGGTATTCCCATTATGGGCACACTTGGGACACCCTTACTAGCTGCTTCTTGATACGGTGGTGGATTTTTAATTAAAATATCCTCTAATAATTCATCATCTGATTCTCCATATCCTGTTGAATTCATATGTTTCGTTTTCTCCTTACACTTTTCTCCAGATTGTTCCTCAGCCATCAACACTGGATATAACCCTTCTGATACCATAGCTCTCCTCCACTGCTTCATCTGCCCTTCTCGTGACTCATGTAAATGTCTCGGAAAGAATCCTCTATATTTTCCACCTCTGCATTTTTCTCGTTCATATGACTCAGTCTCCCATTCTTCCAAAGCCTCATATTGAGTTAACCTAGGTCTAGGTTCTAAATCATTCATTTTCAATCTCAAATTCTGAAGAATTCGCCCATTAAACGTACCATCCTTAGGAAACACTAACACACCATCATCCTTCGTGTACTCTACCCAGTTTTCCAACCACACGCAGGTATGATATCCTCTTTCTATCATCATAAAAGATGCTGGTGTCTTCGGTGGCGGAATAGGAATTCCCTCTCTAGTCAATACAGGCTTATCCTTTACAAAGAAGTTCTTTATTTTCTTAAAAATTGACATCTTTCTTTTCTCTCCATACATCTTCGAAGAACGGTGTAGGAAATTGTATTCCGCAAACCCTTGAAATCTTCTACCTGTACGTCTTGCACTGAGAGTCAAATCAAAATCCTGCATACAATCCTTCTCTCCACCAATCCTAGCCCGGCTTCTAACTAAGTGTCCAATCAAATCAGGCTCACACTCGTACTCTGACCAATGTCAGCGCGACCTTTTTCCTGATGTCAGTTCTGCTCCTCACTACTGACCCCTCCTTTACAATGCTGCTCCTGACCCGTGCCCGCTGTTTCTACCAATCCCAGCGCGGCTCTCTGTGACGTCGGTCCTACTCAGGCGATTTCTCACCCCTCCTTTACCAAGCTCCTCCTGTCACACGCCCGCTGTATCTACCAATCCCAGCGCGGCTCTCTGTGACGTCAGTACCACTCCGGCAACTGACCCTCCCTTTGCAAGGTAATATGAAACTTTTATTTCTTCGAAAATTCTTTACATTTTCTTTGTTATTAACAACGTAAAAACATTTGCTACTCTGTCTGTTCCACTAAATCAAAAAAGGATAGTTTATTTCTTTTCACTGCTAGTAAATCCTTCCGCTTACTCTTCACCCAAGCTCCAGAGAACCTGCTACTCTTCTGGTATCACCCGTTAGGGAATTTTGAGACCGATATTTCACCAGCGAACTCATTTTGATGCCAATCTAGCTTAGAAGAACCTGCTACTCCTTCAGGGTTACCCTTACTAGGTGATATAACGCCTAACGTTTTACTAGCGAACCCCTTTGCTATCAACCACTCTCACTTTTATACTGAAAATAGTCCCTACTTTAACACTGCCAGCCCTACCTAGCTTCTCAGTGTTATTCCAACAGACGAGTAACCTCACTGCAGTGTGGTTTCTATCGCCACCTGCTATTTATTCCCCGGGAATTTCTAGACAACATAAAAACAGGACGCTAACTCTTTTGTTAAAACATAAATCAAAAATCATTAATCTATACTTATCACCAAACTAGTCACTAACAACCATCCGCTGCTACCAGAAAACAGATCCAGCGGCTTACTAGCAACAGATACTCCACTACCATATACTCACCTGGGCCCTTACAACTTGCTTCTGCTAGCGCTAAGTAAACCACTGGAACTTTAGTTTTTTTACAATCTTCATACCTCAAGATCTAGTTATTGCTTCTTTAACTAAACCTTTACTGATCAAACAGTTCTTTCCTCTGGTCAATGGACCAGTTAGGTGGAACTAGTTGATGGCGATAATTGACATAACTTATTATACATTACTTAATAAAAAAATAAAAATAATGACAGCCTCGGTAAGCTTTAAAATCTTTATCTAAATTAAGGGGTTTTGAACCATCTCAAAGTGTTTCAGTACAAACACCCTCATTCACGAGAGTGCCAATTCAATAAATTTTCAATAAACATTTAACAATTCAGATTCACACAATAACTATACTTTAGAGAGAAGAGGATAGAGAGAGAAGAGCAATTGTCAAAACGATTAATTTCATAGTTACCAAAGTATGGTGTGAAGACCAACCCCCTGGACAAAGGGCTGGTAAGGGTCCCCAGGACAGATCAGGAGACAAAGACTTCAGGACAGGATATTCACCTCTCTAGATACCGACGACTATGTCGCACCCCTCTCTGACACTCTCTTCCTCCTCGTGGTTCTTCCGCGATCTTCTTTCTAACCCACCCAAATTAAGTAGATGGTTCTGCATTCGAATTCTTCTTCAGCGTCTCACTGCATCGGCACCACCCCCCAGCATCAACAGCATCCCGAGCTCTGTATCGCCTCTGCTGCTTCCGCTCCTCACAAGCTTCGCCAAACTAACTAACTAAACTACTTCAATTATACCTTTCTATTACCATGTACCACCCATTAATGTTTCAATTTTACAAAATACTAACTTCTGATTGGACAGGCAAGGGGGGGATGATCATCACACCATGCTTATTCTTCATTTCATTTCTTTAAACCATTGTTTCCAAACTCCTCCCCTCAAACTTTTATTCCGCACTTCCTTTCCCATACATCTTTAAACTTTATTAATACAAATGTAACAGTTTTCTCGAATAAGTTCCTTCATATGAACTCTTCACCCTCATGTTCCCAGGGTACATCTCCGCCGACCTTGGACGCGTGACAAGTCCTTAGTCATCCTTTCAAGCTTCCACACCATGCGTTGCACCACGTCAGTCTGCTTGACTCAGACAACTTTAACAGGCCCAAATACGCACTAATAATAAAGTCAAAAAGAGAAATGTTATTCTCAAAAATAAATGATTTTACTGTATACCACCAACCTCTACTCTAACCCATACCATTTATTATTTCTCTTTCTGCTTTCGCGTTAGTGTAAACTCATTTTCTAATTTCAGCAAGCAGGTGCCATGCATGTGAGCTTTCAAGCAGCCATTTTATAGCTATTTGCGCAAGCGCCAGAATTCCCTCCAAGCGTTTGTTTTGTCATACTACGTAGATGCAGTAGACGCATGCGCAGTAAAGATTCTGTGTTAGAATGCATTCTAGTCCTACGTCTGTGTTATTGCAGTTAGTAAACACATAGGCAAGCTTCATTCTTTTCCCGCGTATGATGGAAATGCGTATTATTAATCACAAAACACGTTGTTAGTAATTCGCTAGTAAGTTAAAACGAGAGGATTGCTTCCGAGCAAGTCTCATGTCCGAAACCTTGCTCCATCAGAGGCAGGGTTCAGGAAGGGTTGAGATACTCTAGCAGCATGATGATTTGTATCCTGAGGGGCAGATTTACAAGAAAGTGACGCATCTGTATAGATGCGTCACTTTCCCTGCGCCACCCTTACAAACACTTGCACCACCATAGATGCGCCGGGGCAGATTTACAAGAAAGTGACGCATCTGTATAGATGCGTCACTTTCCCTGCGCCACCCTTAGAAACCCTTGCACCAACATAGATGCGCCATATTTACAATACGGCGCACTATGGCGCAAGGATTGACAGATGCGTCAGAAATTCTGACGCATCTGTTGGCGGAAAAGTCACGCATTGCATACAATATACCTGACGCAGGTATAATGTGACGCAGGGCTTTACAACGTAACGCATCTCCCTAGATGCGTCACGTTGTAAATAGGCCCCATTTTTTGCACCGCCATTGCGTCAAAAAAAGTGACGCAATGGCGGCGCAAGAAGGCGCAAGGGGCTTGTAAATCTGCCCCTGAGTATGTAGTCTCAGACCAGTAAGATCTTGACTAAACAGACTCCAGTAATCTCATGATTGTTTAAGGTCTGGTCAGCAGCAATATGTTTGCAATTGATGCATGGTTGCTGGTTTGCCACAGAGACCTCGCTGAACCTCGAAAATAAACAGGTGTTGAACACCTTGATAACCCCAAATTATATTACTGAGCCAGGTCCCTTCCAGATACGAACACAGGCAACCTGAGACGAATTTAGGGCAAGTTGAGCCTTCTTGGTTACATGCAGCTTGAGGCCTGTGGCACAGTGATCACGGGGCCCATATCTTGGCCTATCCATCACACCTACGGTGTCTACTGCAACAAAAAGCAAAGTTATGGAAGTAATTCTTGAATTAATCACCACCACTGGCGATCCATTAGGGCTGCATTTCACTCAAAGGGTTTTTGCCTAGTGCCACGGCATGTAGGGCTGCTACCTCGCCAGTATTTTATCAGCATGACCAGCATTTTTAATTGTGACAGTAAAAAGACTGTGAAAATCAGTAAAACCCAGTTTGTTTTTCCTTCGGAAATACAAACTTAAAACAAACAATGCTAACCATCTTGTTGCTTGACGAGGAGTTTACTTTGGCCAGTGTTCTGCTCTCACTCGTGGTCACAGCACAGATCTTTGTCTGGTTTTCTGCATATTTATAGGGTGTGTAAGGTCCCTTTGGCTTATTATCCAAGGGGTCAGCTCACGTGCACAGAGTTTTGTGGATGTCAGCAGGGTAATTCTGGTGTGCAGCAGCAGGATGTTTACGAGGGAAGAGGAAGTAAGGGACAACATCAATCCACATTAAATGACACTGGTCAACATTATCACCTATTAACCTGCAAACCTTGAAAGACTTCAAATGGACCCTCCTAACCTGAGTCTTAATTGCATCCGCTCTACCCGAAGGGGTTTCCACGTTTCATCTTGTTTGTATTGATCAGTCTCAAAGGTGGAATGGCATGAAATATGTTTCAGTATGTGGGATCTAGTTAGAGGATAATAAGACGAGCAATATAGCACTAGACTGATAAAAATAAAGCGTACGTCGTCCGGTGTTTGAGCTGAGCTTTGTTCATAGGGTCAGGAAGGGTCAGGCAGGTACAGGCATCGCAACTGGGAGTATTTATTTGCAGCAGATGGGTCAGTGCTCAAGGTGAGATATTCGTTCATATCAGGCGATAGTGCGTCTTTTTTTACAAGTAATACTCCTGTCGTTTCGTTTGAGTTGGTTATGTCTGCCTGCAGAGCAAGGGAGTAGCCAGAAAAAGAAAACACCCCCCATTTTGACCCATACATAGCAATAAATATACGAGTAAAGTGAGTGATCCCTGCCCTTAGCACGAAGTGCCATGGGAATTGTACCCGAGGGGAAATTTTGCAGAAAAATGGTTCAAAATTATAAATATTATAGAAAGATTTTAAAGGATTATGGCCAAAAACTACACATTTACCCATACTGGCTTATTTTTATAATTCATCTTTCATTCTTTTGCTTTCCTTTCATGCTTATTCCCTTCCTTCTTTCCATTATCTTACCTTTGTTTTTATGCAAATTTCATTACGTCTTTCCATCTTTCTTTCCTTCCGTCTATTCTTCTCTCATTCCATCTGACCTTTTCGAAGCTTTCTATCCTTCTTCATAGCCCTTTAATCTTATTATGCTCATGTCATTCCTTCGCACCTTTTTTCTTTTTATATTCCATCCATTCCCTTATTTCATTTTTCTTTGCTTTCCTTCAGTCGCCATCCTTTCATCTCACATTTCTTTTGTTTTTTTCAATACATTTTTCTGCTTTCCTTCTTCCTCTCGTTCAATTTTTCTTATTTATTTCGTTGTTCCTGCCTTTTCTTTTTTTCCAGCCTTCTTTCTTTTCTTCCTTCCATTTTCTTCTTTCACATCTTTTTCCTTATTCCCCATGGTCTTTTGTGCTCTCTTTCCTTCATGCTTCTTTTTCCTTCCCTAATTATTTGTATTTTAATTTCTTTCCTTTATGTTGTCTCACTCCATTTGCTTTTAATTCACCTTTTCAGTGCCATTTTAATATTTTTTCTTTCTCACTGTCACCGTTTTAGGTCACGATTAGGTTTTCTTTTGGTCCCCACCCCACAGCTGTGTTATTGTAGTTTATTCTTGCAGAATTTGCTACTTTCTCCTAACTTGTGATGACCTGCGAACCCGAAATAAAAGTTAAGAAGGGCCATAAAACAATTTAATCTGCTCCTCTAGCACCTCTGCTTACACTGATATAGAGGGTGGTTAACTATGCCCTTGATGCAGAGCGTGTTGATCTCTGAATAATTTCCTCTACAATATACATCCGTCATGTCTGCTGTCATTGTGCCCTTCCAGTCTTGGATCCATTTTTCCTGCCTTGTTTTACAGCGTTTGTGGCAGGGAATGATTCTTTTGTGACGTCTGTGTTAAATAATACAGCTTCTCCAGTCTCGAGCTGCTGTTCAAAAAGTTGGTCCGTAGACTTTTTTTTATTTTGTAGGTTTATCACCACAAGCTGGTTAACTCTATCATCAATCATCAACTTGTGTCCTTCCCAGTCTAAGACTCAGATTTGTTAGCGCTTTGCACCAGGTTTGTGTTACTAGTGTTATGTTGGGATTTACTACCACAACACAAATCAGGATCTGCGTTGTATAGTTTCCCAAATTAACGCAAAGTTGCACTATGATGTGCTTTGAGTTACACTAGGTAAAGGGGACCTTCTATGGGTGGGGCATGGGTGTTCCCATACAACCTCATAAAGAAATCAGTGATTTATCTGTGGATAC
Organism: Calotriton arnoldi; assembly: GCA_963921515.1. Lineage (NCBI taxonomy): Eukaryota > Metazoa > Chordata > Amphibia > Caudata > Salamandridae > Calotriton > Calotriton arnoldi. The sequence continues at coordinate 276,187 of CAWUFW010010217.1, read as the reverse complement.
TTTGAGATGTGTCAACTTGAGAAGCTCTTTGTACTGTGTGATCAGGGACCTCGCCAGTATTTTTAGAAAGGGTAGGCATTAGCCTATTAAACACTCTAAGGACCTTCTTGGGATAACAATTTCTGTGCGTAATTTCCATATGGTCACTTCATACGTTTTTACAGAGCAAAACCAGCCACTCAGTAGTGGTATACTAGTTTTTAGAAGAAGCCTGATAATGGTTGATGAGAACCCAATATGCACAAAAGTCATATTTTATCGCTTTAGCGCATTTTGCCTCCACTTTTTTTTTACGCAGTAGGAGTAAGAAGCAAAACAATCTGTTGGGTTATGATAGCACTGCTGTATTTTTTACCGTTTTCATTAAAAAAGTGCCTGGTAAATGTGATGGAGCATATAGATGCCAGCCGCTATTTTTACTTGATACTGCTCACTATTCATTCTTATAGCAAAGAACAACTTAATAGCTCGACAACTGATCAAAGTGGAAAAGCCAGACACAAACAATGTCAGTGTGTCAGGGTGTAATCAAACAGCAGACTTCAGACAGACAGACTGCAAACTGGCTGCTAGGAGCCTGCTAAAGATGTACAAGTAGCAATCCCGAGAAATCTGCAGCCCAAATACTCTTGTAGGAGATTCTGAAATATTGTGAATTCAAGATATAGTAGCAGTGGCATAATGAAAGTTGATGGGGCCCACTGCAAAGTACCTGGAGGAGGCCCCCCACGCTCCCGACCCAGTCAGGAGCCCTCAGGCCAGGGGCCCATGCATTTGTGCCAGAGGGTGCCCCATGGAGCTTGCCCTCCCCCCGCAGAACCGTGGGGGCCATTGTTATGCTACTTTATAGTAGCCAATAATTGATAGGTTAACAAAACAGCTAGCTGCAGCAGTTACGCTCAATGTTACTACCAAACAACGTAAAATCACCTCGGATCCGGTGCACTTCTGGGCTTTGCTTGACCGCCTCCTGGCCTCCCCAGCTTGGTTTCCTTGACCATAGTGCCTGCTCTCAGCAACAGCTCACAGACGCGTGCACATTGCTAAAGTGATGTGTTGAGTTTAGATGAAGGTGGACGTTGCCTGAGGGCTCAGATTAGAGAAACCCAGTAATGAGGCTCAACTCAACCCAGCTAAACCACAAGCCACACCCGGTGCCACCTTTCTGCCTCCTAAAGGCTGGCCCCTTCCAGCAGCGGCTATGCTCTGCTATGGTGGAGGAGCGTCGCCCCCCACCTGCCAGTAGCCAAAAAAATGAAAAACAAAATGATAATAAACTCTTGTTTATTATCGTTTTATTTTTTTCTCTCGGGCCTAGGCTTGGGGGTGAGGCAAGGGTGATGACAGGCTGGTGGAGGAGTGGTTACACTGCTATTCAGTGCGCATGGCGGTTTGGCCGGCTATTTGAGGCCGGCCAAACCGTCATGATGATAAAATAGAGACATAACACGATTGGCACACTTTCATACAACAGAATACTAAAACACCAATTTATGAACTTTTATCATTTTTATGAGGAAATGCTGCTGTGATTAATAATTTTAATTTGTCCTTTCCATCTACCTATCTGTTTGAAGGGTTTTCTAAAACTGTGACGTGAATTGAAAGCCTACATCTTTTAACAACACATATGGAGTTTCATCTAGTTGATATTGTCCATTCAAAACTACTTGAGCCAAGTTCAGAAGTGATAGCAATGCAGTGAATACAATAAAATGCACCGTTTTTTAAATACATTGGTTACAGCTAAAATAGTGAAGAACTTGGACAGTATTGACCTCCTGTATCAATGATAAATCAAGAACAGCATTTCTATGGGGTGTTCCACAGCTACTTTTTTACTGTCACAAATCCACCACAGAATGTCCACCTACATGTCTGGTTAATACATAAAATTGGATATTGAATTAAACCAAAATGCTATGCAATTAAAATAGTAAGGCTGCTTAATGATTTTTTAAAATAATTGTGCAGGAACTTGTATTTCCTTAGCTTCTTCTTTCCATTCCACAGGTCTACTCAAGTTGAATACTCAATCAAATTGAATGGTTGACATGGAATCACCTTTAGGAATTCAATTGTTATTGGCTGTCCTGCACGACATGTCGGACACACCTCTTCCCATTGGATGAGATGGATATTGACAGCAATCTTGGTGGACAAAATATGCACCCTAAGACACAACTTTTAAGTTAGCACATATGAAAGGTGCACTTATAAATTGCAAGACCGACTCTCCTTGTTTGAAGGAGTATGGAGCCGATTTATCCATCTCATCAAAACATAGGGGCATATTTACAAGCCCCTTGCGCCACTTTTGCGCCGCCGTTGCGTCACGCAAGTGACTCAGCGGCGACGCAAACCATGCGCCGCGTTGCGCTATATTTACAACGTGACGCATCTAGGGAGATGCGTCACGTAGTAAACCCCTGCGCCACATGAAACCTGCGTCAGGTTTCATGTGGGCGTACTCGGCGCAGGGGGCGTTCGGCGCAGGTGCGCCTCGAAAAGTGACGTAGTGAAATCTACAAGATTTCACGCAGTCACTTTTCCGACGCTGGTGCGTCAAATCCTTACGCCTGCTTCAAGCAGGCGTAAGGATTGACGCACCATGTTAGGGATAGGGAAGGTTGGAACAGTGCTGGAGTTGCGTCGCGCTTGCGACACGACTTCAGCACTGCGCCAACCTTCCGCCGGCAGATGCGTCACGCATCTGCTTATCCTGCGCCACGATGCGCCGCATTGTGAATGCGGCGCATCGGACGTGGCGCAAGGGTAAACTTGCGTGACGCATTTTCCTGGCGCATCCCTGCTGATATGCAGGGATGCGCCAGGGAACGTAAATATGCCCCACAGTGCATAGACCTTCAAATACCCTCATCCCTGATTTAATGCCAAAGGCTTATCAGTCTGAGGTAATGTTTGTTGGGATGAAGGCGATAGGCACACACCCTTCAAGAGACCGTGAGTACTCTAGATAAAGGATGGGTTTCCTAGGTAGGAAGATGATGGGGGATAGTTATAATTGCCTGAAGGAAGAGGTTGGTTACCTGCTACTAGTATAATTCGCAAGTATGGGAATCGTGAAATATAATGTTACAGCTCTGCATGAGCATCAATTCACCAAAATGCCGGTGGTAGTGGAAGCGACATCACATGCCATTTGACCTTTACTTTGACTCACACATTTGCACATATACACACATTAACACACACTCTCTCCCACATAAACACACACTTACCCATAGGCACACATCATACATTTTAAAACATATTTTATGTACCTCAGCTATGAGGGAAGGTCATATTCCAGCTAATTTTACTCCATTTTTTTAATTACACTAATAGTGACTAATATAATATTGACTATTAGTGTGTTTAAAAAATGGCAGAAAAAAAAGTAAAGTGGAGCCCTAGCCAACGTCCCTAAGGACGAGCTTACCCTGTGGTCCTGGCACTGATTTTGACACCTCTGAGGTGATGAGTTGCAAAGGCAGTGTCAGGGGGTCACAAGGGGCAAGCCATAGGTTGATGCTGCGACCCATCGTGACCACAAAATGACAGCCAGGCAGCTCTGATATATAATCACTCACACTGTTAGACGAGGTTGGAATCTATTTAGATCTCTTTGCTGTCAAGCCGGGTAAACATGAGCCGGAAGGACTAAGAGGAGAGAGGGATAAACCCTTTGGTGTATAACTTGATTATATGTATGTATTTAGCTGTGTGCATTTCTTTGTACAAACATGTACACTACTTATGGTTTAAAAATATATGGATATTTAGGTCTGCTTAGTAAATGTATATATACACACATACACATTATTTTATGCTAACATATATATAGGTCACTACATAGTTTTCATATTAGTTTTTTGATTAAATGCTTTTGGGATGCTTATGGATTTTTGTTTTATTTCATTTATTTATTCCAAACCTCATTTTACTACTATGATCTCAAGAACATCCCTTCCTAGATTCTTCTCTTTTGTATCCCTCCTTTTACTCATTCCAAACCTCATCTTAGTACTATGATCTTCCAAATAACAATTTCTAGACTCTTCCCTTCTCTAGCTCCCCTTTATTCTATTCAGTCAAACTTAACAGACTCGCATGTCCACCGCTCGAATTAACAACTTATATTTCCTTATACTAATCCACCACCACTAAACCTTTGGGTTCCGGAGTAGCGTGCTACTCGCCGAAAAGTGCTTCCACGCCTCGTCAGGGGTAAAAAGCGTTATATAAATGCAATTACAATATTATTATGTGTAACCAAGTTCGCCTTCTGTATACTGGGCTATTGCCGAATGTGCTAAACATGTTGAAAATCAATAAAGAAATGCATAAAAAAGGAATGCTTTCGTTACATGGGCTAGATAGTGCATTGCCTTTGCAATTCTAGCAGAAAGTGATTATGGCCATAAACCTGAAGAAAAACAACATCCGTCTATCTTATCTTTGATTCACAGGCTTCACTGCTGCCAAAATACACTAAGTTGTTGCGATGGAAGATTATTTCTGAGGACACCTCAGAATCTTAAAAATACTGTTTCCAATGACTACAAAGTCACTTTCACTGCTTATAATTGCTTATCAAAGTTAGTAGAGTTACACTTTCACTAAATGTAATTATCTAAAATAATATGGCACTCAATGCATAGGTCTGTCTCCTAGGTTTCTCAAAACACGGATTCAACTGCATTTCTTGGGCCTTCTGTCTCTAACATTGTGGAGACTCGGCTGGTTGCTGCAGGCGCTGGTGCTGAGCAAAATACATTTTTTCAGGTCCAGAAATGATGGTTCTTTATCAGCACAGGCACGAATGCTGTTAGACCCTTTCACGAAGCCATTACTCACCACGTGTAATAGTGCACCTAGCACACGTGTGCATCCACAAAAAACACATTTTAAATATATGCGCAGTAGTTGCCTAACATACATGCACACAATAGTGTGACACGTGCATGGTAGTAGACATGAAAATATACTACTCAGATGTAAATGCAGGAGAGTACAGGGGATGATACCCATAAATGTGTTAATCTTATTTTAAAGCGCATGGAAGGTGGAAAATCAAGGAAAGGCGCAGAGAAGACTTTGAAGATACTCCGACGCCCCGCCTAAAGATTAAGTCACCTAGAGCTCACAAAGGTTACACCCAGTACTCCCCAAGAACTAGTAGAGGCTAATCCGGTCCAAATTACACTCGCCCAATCGTGAAGTAAGATACACTCCACACTCTGGACACTCACAGAAAATGCTAAAAAAAAGTGTCACACAGAGACCGTTTCAAATAGGGATTAAAATTACAAGGACAAAGCGGAAAAGTGAAACTAAATGTACAAATGGGTACAACCGCACACAGACAGCCAAAGCCAGCACAAAAAGAATATAAACACTCAAGAGGGTCGAGGAAAGAAAATTTAAAAATAAGGAATGAGATGAGCATACCTGAGTAACTGTAAACATATCATATGTATCATTCATCATAAATAAGACATGGCCTCATGAACACCAACCAATGAAAATTCATAGGAATGTCCAATAAATTATTACCAAGTCAATAAACGGTAAACGGAATGTTGTAGAAAACGCACATTTTGATAATATGTACACACATTTGTAAATCCTAGTGAGGAGTGCTCACTTACATCTCCTGCACCTCATACCTCCCCAAGGGAGTCTCATCAACCCACCGGCCACGTCAGCACCATAAGCAAGCCAGCCCCTGGCATAAGAAGTTTTACACAATGTCGGTATCAGTGTTTGTTGCACTGCCCCTCTTCTTGAGGAACAACTACTTGAGAAGGAGAGAGACGGTATAGGGACAGAGGATCACTCTCTTTAGTATGTTTGAGGAAGTGGTGGTCGGGAGCAAAACTTTCCTTCCAGATGTGATCCTGAACAAGGGTGCAGACCTCAATTCACCGAAAGCCCACACTCATGCCATTTCTGCCAATGTCAAGGTACTGGCGGCACTCCACTTCATGGGCACTGGATCATTTCACAGGACCCATGCTGGCTCATGCTGGCATCTCACAAGCATGCCAATCTCGGTGCCTGCAGCAGGCGTTAAGATGCATTACCAGTTGACTGCAGGAGTGCATTATTATGCCACATTCACTACATAACAGGCAATGGATGGCATTGAAGTTCAATATCACTCCCCACTGTGGTAAGTGCCATCAACTGCATACATATGGTAATTCACCCACCTGTCAGTTGGCTCACCATTATTGCAATCAACACCGCTGGCACTTAATTGATGTGCATGCTGTTTGCAATGCCAGTGGCTGCATCACACGTCTATGCTACCTCTCATGGTGTAACAGATGGCATCATCATCTTCCATCAGCCACAGGTTGCATGCCAATTGATTGGTAGGGATTACAGAGACATTTGAGTGTTTGTAGAGTTCTGCAAACATCTACAGGATGTTCACTTAGCCATAATATCACAGTGACTGTCACACCAACCAGCAGTCTTTCCCACATAAACTCTTAAATAAGTAATTAAGGTAGGTATGAGTGAAATTTGAAGAAATGTCAATGGAAAGCAACTGTAATCCATGTATCCTCCCTTTCAGACATCCCTTAAGAGTATTACAAAGCACCCTATAATTTCTCAAGTCACTCTTCACGTGTCTCAAACGCACATGGTGCTACTCTATTCAACCAAAGTAGTGTTCAAGTTCATTCTAGGCTGTTGCATAGTATCTTCATTTAACAAGACAGGCACATGAACCAACATTCGGCACTATGACTCAGTCAAGCCCCCAAACTCGCTCAGTATCCAGAGCTCACGGTCTGCATGTATGTAACCAACTTTCCGCTTCACACGTCACCACAACTGTTTTGTTTGGGTTTTGTATCACAGTGGAAGGGCAGTGTTGAGTCAGTGATGAGTGGTGAAACATCCTACACACAAAGGGGAGAAGACAGATAAGGTGGCTTCAATTATTTAATGTCCACAAACAAGTGTCTAGCCCCCAACGTTAATTGCAGAACAGAACAAGTTACTTACCTTCGGTAACGATGTATCTGTGAGAGACAAATATTAGTTATAGATTCCTAACCTTAGGATTACCCCCAGGCGTCAGATTGGATCCGGAGAATTTTTCTTTAGCAGTACCCCTGCGCGTCGGTAGGTGGCGTTGGTCGACTCCGCGTCCATCGTCAGCATCGTGGTCGCGGGGATGATGTTGCGGTGCCTACTTAGACGCCACCCCTGTGCACTGACGTCAGTTCTGACACGACTTTTCACGCCAGAAGCACAGAGCCATGAAGACACTGACCACTGGTGCGCCACACTAGGGCCCTGCAAGGGAGTCCCTATCCCTAGAAGTCAGTTTGCAGAGCGGGGAGGATGGGTGGTGCGGTAAGGAATCTATTACTAATATATGTCTCTTACAGATACATTGTTACCGAAGGTAAGTAACTTGTTCATCTGAAAGAGACTATTAGTTATAGATTCCTTACCTTAGGATAGATCCCCCATCAATACCAACCCCGGAGGAGGGACTGCGAACCAAGTTCACACCAGAAAATCCTGAAGGACAGAACGGGCAAAGTAGCCATCCCTCCGGACCTGACTATCCAGACAGTAATGTCTGGTGAACGTGTGCATAGAAGCCCACTTTGCCACCAGGCAAATGTCGATGAGTGGGACTCCACGCGACAAAGCAGTAGTTGCTGCCGTAGCTCTAGTGGAATGAGCTTGCAGCCCCACTGGAGGTTCCTTTTTAGCTAAAGCATAACAAATCTTTATGCAAAGGACGACCCATCTAGAGATGGTACGCTTTTGTACAGCCCGACCTTTCTTGGCACCCACATAGCCAACAAAGAGTTGATCGTCCACCCAGAAATCTTTTGTGTGGTCAAGGTAGAAAGACAGCGCAGGTTTGGGGTCCAGACGGTGGAGTCTCACCTCCTCCTTGGAAGGGTGCGGAGGTGGGGAAAAAGTGGGCAAAGTGATAGCCTGTACGAAGTGAAAAGGAGTGACAACTTTAGGCAGGAACGAGGATCTCGTTTGAAGCACCACTTTGTACGGATGTACCGAGAGGAAAGAAGGCTTAGAAGAAAGAGCTTGAAGCTCACTCACTCTCGGAGCAGAGGTGATGACAACAAGAAAAGCAGTTTTCAAGGTAAGAAGCTTAAGAGGTCAGTTGTGAAGAGGCTCAAAGGGAACGCACATAAGACAAGTCAAAACAAGGTTCAAGTCCCACTGAGGCATTATGAAAGGAGATGGAGGAAAGAGATGAATAATGCCTTTAAAGAACCGACTTACAATAGGGCACTTGAACAAAGAGGGCTGATCTGGTAGCCGAAGAAAAGCAGAGATGGCTGCCAGGTAGCCTTTGAAAGTGCCCAGAGTAGAGCCCCGCTGGGCCAAATAAAGAAGCAACAAAAGGATCTCAGAAAGAGGGGCAGAAAGGGGATCCAAAGCCTTTGCTGTGCACCATGCCACAAACTTGTTCCATCGACAGGTGTATACCATCTTAGTGGAGTGATGCCTGGCTGCCAAGATGACATTACAGACTTCAGGAGGAAGGTCAAAACCCATCAACTGTTGCCGCTCAATCTCCATGCAAGGAGGTGGAGGCTGGACAGGTTAGGGGGGAGGACCTTCCCCTGCTGCAGCAACAGAAGATCCTCCCAAAGGGGCAGTCTGATCGGAGGATCAATGGCCATGCTCAGGAGTTTGGGGTGCCAGACTCTTCGTGCCCAGTCTGGTGCCTCAAGAATGACTTGGGCCAGTCGCGCTTGATCTTCTTCAGCACTAGGGGCAGAAGTGGTACAGGCGGAAAGGCATACAGGAGGCCGCAACTCCACTCGCGATGAAAAGTGTCGCCGAGCGAGTGCTGCCTTGGAAACTCCAATGCGCAAAACTGCTGACACTGCACGTTCTCTTCAGTGACGAACATATCTAACCAAGGCTCTCCCCACTGCTGAAAAAGACCTTGCACCCACCTCCAGGGGAAGGTGCCATTTGTGATTCACCAGGCACCGACGGCTGAGTTCGTTCGCCCTGGTGTTCAGGGAACCTGCCAGGTGATGAACCACCAGGGTCATGCCCTGATGTTCCAGTCATGTCGAAAGGCAAGGAGCCTTTTGACAAAGGGTCCACAAACCTGTTGCAGTTCCACATGGCGGTGGTGTTGTATGTGAGCACCTGCACTGCCGTCCCCTTGAGGGAGGGAAGGATTGCTTTCAGTGCCAAGCGGATCGCCCGGAGCTCCAAGAGGTTGATATGGAGCTTGGACTCTGCCGGACACCAGACTCCTCTGATCTCTGCCTATCCCAGGTGGCCTCCCCAACCCAGGAATGATGCATCGGTCACCACGTGAGGTCTGCTTGAAGAAGGGAGAGGGATCTGCCTCTGACCCAATCCTGGTTCGTTAGCCACCACTGCAGTTGTTGCACAGTTCCCTCCGAGATCTGGATGTAGTCGGAAAGATTCCCCTGATGCTGCGCCCACTGGAACTTCAGGTCCCACTGCAGAGCCCGCATATGCCATTTGGCATGATCCACCAGCAGGATGCAGGAGGCAATGAGGCCCAGCAGCCTCAGGGTCATTCTCACCGAAATCCGGGATAGAGGCTGAAACATCGGTATCATAGCCCGAATATCCCAGACTCGCTGTTCGGGAGGATAGGCCCAAAACCACACTGTGTCCAGAACAACCCCGATGAAAAGGAGCGACTGAGAGGGAGTCAGGTGTATCTTCGGCATTTTGATAGTGAGCCCCAGAGAATGCAGGAGGTCTGCCGTAGTCTGGAGGTGGGAGACAACAGCCTGGGGCGAGCCCGCCTTCAACAGCCAGTCATCGAGATAGGGGAAGACTGGAACCCCTGATCTGCACAGGTGAGCTGCGACCACCGCCATCACTTTCGTGAACACCCGAGGGGCACTGGTAAAGCCGAAGGAGAGCACGGTGAACTGAAAATACTTGTGGCCTACCGTGAACCGTAGGTAACGTCTGTGGGCTGGCAGGACGGGAAAGTGAAAATAGGCGTCCTGCAAATCCAATGCCACCATCCAGACTCCAGGGTCGAGGGCAGATAGAACCTGAGCCAAGGTCAGCATTTTGAACTTCTCCTTCTGGAGGAAGCGGTTGAGGGCCCTGAGGTCCAGGATAGGGCGCAGGCCCTTGTCCTTCTTGAGCACCAGGAAGTAGCGGGAATAGCACCTACCTCTGGTGCAGGGACCCTCTCAATAGCTCCCTTGGCCAAGAGAGCTGAAACTTCCTGGTGGAGAAGCGCCAAATGATCCTCTGACATGCAATCAAAAGACGGTGGCATGGAGGGAGGGGTAGTATCGAAGGGGAGGGAGTAGCCCCTTCAGACTATCTGTAAAACCCACCTGTCTGACGTGATGGATTGCCAGTGGGGGAGGTGATGGCGAATCCTGCCACCCACTGGCCGCTAATGGGCCTGAAAGGCCAGACTCGGAGGATTTGGACTCTGCTGCAGGGGGGAAAGGGTGGACTGGCCCACCCGCTGGTTCCCAGACCCGCATCGCTGGGTCCCACATCCGCGACCATGCAGAGGCTGGGCAGCTTGTGTGGGCCGGTGGCTAGACTGGGTCGGATGTGGTAGGGTGCCCTTTTCATAGCCACGAAAGGGGCAAAAGGCAGACTGTGCTGGACGGGAGGACTCAGCGAGGCCTAAGGATCTGGCTGTAGCCCGAGAATCCTTGAAGCACTCCTGAACCGAGTCTGCCTTGTCACCAAAAAGGCAACGGCCATCGAAGGGCATTTCAAACAAGGTTGCTTGAGCAGCCCCCGAAAAACCAGATGTCCTCAACCAGGCGTAGCGCTGAAGGGCTCCCAATGTGGCAATCGTTCTGCCTAGTGAATCGGTGGTGTCCAGTCCATATCTGATTGTGAATTTGGCTGCATCTCTCCCATCCGCCACTGCCTCAGAGAGAAGGGCACGGGACTCCTCCGGGCATTGAGGCAGCACCCGCGCAACCGTGTCCCAGACTGTATGGGTGTAACAGCCCAAGAGGCATGCGGTATTCATGGACCACAGTACCAAGCTGGAGGAAGAGAACACATGCTTTCAAGGATGATGCAGCTTGTTGGATTTCCTGTCCGAGGGTGCAGAAGTGAATGCGCCTTTGGACCACCAAGCTCTCAGGGGAAGGGTGTTGGATGAGGAAAATGGGATCATCCGGAGCTGGGCGGTGGCAGCAGGCAATCGTCCGTTCCACAGGAGCCCCTGTGCTGGGCTTGGACCAAGTGCCTAGAAGGACATCCGTGAGGGCTTCATTGAAGGGCAAGAAGGGTTAGGAGGAAGATGCCGCTGGTTGAAGCACCTCTGTCAGGAGGTTAGTCCTGACTGCCACTGTAGGGAGCTCCAGGCCCAAGGCCTCGGCTGCCCTACACACCACCACTGCATAGGACGCTCCCTCCTCCGTAGCCTTGGTAGGGGGAGAAAGCATGCCAAGGTCTGGGGAGGTGTACAGAGCGCTTGCATCACCCAATTCCTCTCTCCAGTCCGGTTCTTCCAGCTGGTCTGCCAAAGGGTCCAGCGACCTCTCCCAGTCCTCATCACCACCCTCAGAGTGTTAAGGAACACCTGGGATGAACAAGGGAATAAAAGTACCCTCCGGCGTCGGATTCGACATCGGCCGATGTCGGTCCAGCTCCGGGTCCATCTCGGGGATGAGGATGGGGACGGCGTCGGCCAGGAGCACTGCCAGCCCCGGGGGCATCGTCGCTGGGATCGGCACCGGGGAAGGTCGAGTAAGGTCGACTGGCGTCGATCCAGATCCAGGCCTGGATCCATGGGGGCCCTCCGGCACCGGGGCCGGATCCACCGGCATCAAAGGCCCAGGGCCCCCAACCGACTCCCTGGGGCCCGAAGGCGCATCAGTGGAGTCGGGCTGCCCAAAGATACGGTGGAGGGCTTCGTAGAACATACAAAGCTGAGCAGGGGACACTCCGGCTCCCGGAAAGGGAGGGAGGTACGGAGTCGCTCCGGAATCAGGCACCGGAGACGGAGCCTTAGAGCGACGGCACTCCGGTTCCCGCGTCGCGTCAGCCGACCGACGGGGAGAAGGCAAAGAGCGACGGTGCTTCTTCGCCTTTTCTTGTGCTTTGATTTACACGAAGAGTGCGAAGACTTGGACGAGGTGTGATGACTCCGCGACCTGTCTTGAGACCTTCCCCGCGAGTGAGACCGGGAGCGATGCGGAGCCGACTGCTGCGCCTCCAAAAGCTTTCAGGATCACTCTCGTAAAGACTTCGGATTTTTGGCCCAACAGTCGGAGCACAACTTCGGGTTGTGGTCGCGCTCCAGGCACCAGAGGCACACGAGGTGCGGGTCCCTCACGGACATCAGCTTGTGACAGGAGTCACAAGGCTTGAAGCTGGTCCGACGATGGGACATCCCTCAGGCACCAGGAGTCGAAGACTCGAAAAAAGAGTTCAACAAAAGTCGAAAAAGTTTAGTCAAAAAATGACTAAAGGGCAAGCTCTCTCTGGATCTGCGCTAGGCTGGCGCGGAAAAAGAAAGAACTGACGTCAGTGCACAGGGGCAGCGTCTAAGTATGCACCGCAATGTCATCCCAGCGACCATGACGCCGACGACCGACGCGCAGTGGTACTGCTAAAGAAAAATTCTCTGGATCCAGTCTGACGCCTGGGGGTAATCCTAAGGTAAAGAATCTATAACTAATAGTCTCTTTCAGATAGCTGTGTTTAAACATTTTCAGATCTCAGTTTTATCTATGGGATAGGCTCAGGGATTTTACCTAAAAAAGGAGAGAGGTCCTCAACCACACAGGTGGCATGCTTTATCATTCGGCCATTGGGAGGTAATCTCCATTATTCTAGGGAGAATTGTGGAATATAGCACTGTTGCACTGTGAAAATGAATTTGAATGCCATAGAGATTATCTGCTCTATTTTGCTGCCTTAAAATTTTAAACTTCACTGTTTTTTAAAAAGAATCGCAAAGCGTTTTTTAAAAATCAACCTACCGGCACTTTGGTTATGTACTGAAGCTCGCACTCTGCGGTGAGGTGAGGTCAAGATCAGAAGGTGGGGCATTGAACACAGAGGGCTATTTTGCATGGCAGCGCTCTAGTGTTTCAGATGTCCAGAGTAATTATTGGCATAAAAGCATGGCCGCAGGGCAGATGCGCTAGGCATTTGGCCATTGGGAGGTAATCTCCATCGTTCTGGGGGTATTGTGGAATATCGCACTGTTTCACAGTGAAATTGAATTTAAATGCCATAGAGATTTTCTATGCTATTTTGTTGCCTTAAAATTGTAAACTTCACTGTTTTGAAAAAGAATCGCAAAGTGTTATTTTTAAATCACCCTTCCAGCATTCTGGTTATGCACTGAAACAAGCGCTCTACAGTACGGTGAGGTCAAGATCAGCGGGCGGGGCATTGAACACAGAGGCACCATTTTGCACAGCAGAGCTCCAGTGTTTCAGATGCCCAGAGTAATTATTGCCATAAACACCTGGCCGCAGCGCCGATGCATGCCAAAGGTGTGCTACAAGCAAGCACTTATGCGCATGTCCGCGTCCTGACCATGGCCAGCGCCAGACACCATGTTGGCAGTAGCTTAGAGGTAAGACACTTAATCACCTACACCTCTGCCGAGATACTCAACTTAAGACCCTGCAGTAAGCGGTGCAATAAACCTGTCCTCATAGACTGCAAGGGTCTGGTCTGTTGTCGCTCTTTTAAACTCCCTCTTCATCCTCTAAACAGCAGAGTTAGTGATAAGAGGGAGCAGTTGGATACCCATAGGAAGCTAAAAGCAGCACTAATAACTGTTTGTTCTCCACAAAAAAATGCCTTAGACATTTACAACCTGATTGAGAAAGAACAATTTGATGTTCTTCTCATGACTGAAACATGGTTAAACGAGGAATCCTGCCCTGACCTGCAACTTGCTCTCCCTCCACACTATGCTTGCCTATACCTAGACCGAGAGGGGAGGAATGGTAGAGGAGTTGCCACTGCCTTTAGAAAGTCATTAAAATGCACTGCATTCCAGGTTGAGGGCCTGGTTGGCATGGAGGCTTTAGGTTTTGTCATCTCAGCCCCCACACAATGTTCCTTTATGGGAGCCCTGTTATACCGACCCCCAGGTTATGTGGAAGACTTAATTAACTCCATTTCCCAAGCACTGGATCACAAAATCATTAACTAAGCGAGTTTCATGATCTTAGTAGATTTCAACATTCAGTTAGACAACCCATCGGACAGCTAAGTATCAAAACTGTCCGACTCGCTTGCGGACATTGATCTTCCTACGACCCTAATGGGACCTACACATAAAGCAGGCCACATAATACACACTAAAGTCTCTAACACCTCACTAGATCTTGACAAGCCAAAAGAAGTTCTTTGGTCAGATAATTTCATACTACCCTTTTCCTGGCCTTTGTCCCCTCCAAAGAGTCAAGGGAGAACGGGGCCTCGCTCTAAGAATCGTGCCTGAAATACGGTGGATATATCACTATTGAAGGATAGTCTAGTTGCCACCAAACCTACGCTAACTGGCGACATACTGTTAGACGAGGTCAGATTGAATAACTGGCTCGTGGAGGCTGCTTCTACAGCTTCTCCTGAAGTTAGTGAAAGGACCCTAAGACACAAACTGTCCGCCCTCTGGTTTACGAGTGAATTAGCAGAAGAAAGAAAGCACTGTAAAAAGTTGGAACGCATAAGGAGAAAATAATACGTTGAAACTAACAACAGCAGGTACAAAGCGCCTCTGGGTACCAATCATATAAATCTGAAACATGAACATCGCAATTTTTACTGTAACTTAATTGGGAAAGCAAACAATAATGCAAAAGAAATGTTAAAAATTGTATCAGATTTTACAGACCCTAAAGGCACTGCACCCCATATTGAAACAAGCACCTCCCTATGTACTCAACTGAGCACATTCTTTGAAGATAACATTTTAAAATCCAGGGTAACCTCACAAAAATGCAAGACAATGAGCCCATGAGCAATGTAAGTCAATTAATGCCTATGGCTCAGAATAAACTGTTGCAGTTTACGTCTCCGATGGTCCAAGACCTGGAAAGTTTCTTTACCAAAAGTAAATCTGGCTCCCTCTTGGATCCCCCCCAGGTTATGAGGCTTATTGGGGATAGCCTATGCCATATTTACTAGAATCTCTTTACTACCTTCCTGCATTCAGGGACAGGACCCCGCTCTTGGAAAAGGGCAAACTTCATTCTCCTGTTAAAAACACATAATGCAGACACTAAAATACTTTCAGATTTTAGACCCATCTCTTTGCTCCCTGGGGTCTCCAAGATTATCAAAAAAGTTGTAAATCCCCAGCTACCATTATTCTTGGAAACTTCTTTAGGGCCCTCCACAGCATGGAGCCAACACTCATGGAAATTACAGACTGCATCAAATTTACGCTGGCGACAATGTCGCATTAATTTTGTTAGAATTTTGATTGACATGATCTCGTATGAGCCTTGCTACACCGACTTGCCCATATTGGGGTAGAGGGAAAGACTCTAGCTTGACTGGGTTCTTTTCAAGAGTACAGAGAACAGGAAGTATGGCCCAAGCCATTTTTCTCAGAAGCTAAAAGTCTCAAGTATGGAGCGCCTCAGGGCTCAGCCCTGAGCCCCACACTTTTTTAATATATATATGACACCACTGGCATACCTTATAGAATTCTTTGGTATCCAGGTGGTCTCCTACGCAGATGATACCCAACCTATAACAACAATGAGTCAGAGGCCAAAGCTAAATTTGTGGCCTGTAGGGGAGCAGTAATGAGATGGCTTAAAACCAACTCTTTACAATGCTCCCTTGAAAAAACGGAGGTCCTGCAGTTTGGTGTTGACCCCTGCCTGGATGGTCAGGGGCCTGGCCAACCAGCTGCAATGCACCTCCCCCCTGCTGAGGTGGCCAGGAACCTAGGGGTTCTTGTCGACACACATGTTTCCCTTAAACCCCAGATCTCAGCTGTGGTTACAACCGCAAGCTACTTAGGATGCTAAGGAAATTCCTTAAAGTCCTGCCCTGGCAAGCCTAGAAAACAGTGGTACAGGCATTGATCCTATCTAGGCTGGACTATGTCAATATTTTGCACCTAGGAGTCCCATAATATCTTATCCAGAGACCACAAAAGGTACAAAACATGGCAGTCCACCTTTGGTTTAATCTTCCCAAACACTCCTCGATTTCCCAGTACCGTAACCAGTTGCATTGGCTACCAGCGAAGAAAAGGGTCATTTTCTAATCCTTGACGGTGGCGTATTCAGCTTTCTACAAGACAGGTCCCAAATACCTACATGAAAGGATGACATATACTAACGGAAAAGATCCTTGCGCTCACAGTCAGCCCAAAACTGACCATCCCCTTCACCAAACAAAAGAAGTGTGGCAGTACTGTATGTTCGGTTCTGGCAGCTAAACATTGGAATGAGCTCCCCCTTTCCCCTCAGATGTATACCAGATAAAAAGTAATTCTGCAAATAATTGAAAATCCATCTGTTTAAGGGATAAGGTGGTTATAAACCTCCTAAGGGCTATCTACCTCAAAGCCGGGACACTCGCGTAGTAGCCAAGATCTAATCCCTTCATTCATGCATTCATTCATTAGTATTGTGCCCCCCCTACCACAATCCCTGTGGTTGGTGCGGGCTGTGGGCTCTATCTCAAGCTCTTAAAGAAGTTGTGTAATTTTAATTGTACATTGGACATCTTCCAAATAGTAAGGAGAACTGGGCCCCTACTTTTAAATTAAACATTATCCCAGGGAAGCAGTTTAGGTTTATTGGTGCTTCCTGGTAGCATCAATAAAACCATGATACACAAAAGTCTTATATAATACAGATCCTCCGTATGCTATATTGTCAAGTTGTTTCTGACTATATTTGTTGGAGGATATAGGTCCTGGGAAATTCATCAAGATGTGGTCCCTTTTAATGGGTCACTTCCTGATTCCTTAGAGGTCCATAATATTCCCAGCACATCGCAAGTCACAGTCAGGGAAAAGAATATAAAACTTATTACTTACTAAGGTTTCACACTTTGGCTGAATACTTCAGGAACCATCACAACATGAGTGAATATCAACCACCATAGTCATAATTCCTTGGAAAACATCGAAACATGCGTAAAAATGCAATATCAAACATGGTTGGTAAGTAGTGCAGTGCACGTGATCACTGCAAATACACACAAGTGCCTCTTAAGGTACGACAGGCAGAACACAGTATTTCTTGCATATCACTAGTAAAGTTGTAGGCAGTCTCAAAATTGCCTCAAGGTTAAGCTCACCTAAACTAAAGTGTGACAGAGTCACCTGGCTCAATAGGACCACAGGTTGGGTACCTAATGGATTCAGGGTTACAGAGTAGGTTAGTGAAATGAAGTCCTATTCAAGGAAGACCTTAGAATATGTAGGATGTTGTGTCTGCCTGATTGTTATGATTATCACTTACTTCTCTGATGGGCACCTCAGGTTTTTTGGGAGCCACATTGCCGAATGGTACCCACTAGGAGCAGAGACCAGCAACTTGTGCTCACAAAGTAATACGGACAACTTGAATTGGTTACATCATTCCGTCGGCACATAGGAACATCATGACAGGTCATTGCCTCTTTGGCAGGTGCTTTAGCAACAAGGTAGGGACTGTAAAGTGAAACGTGTCAGCCATTTTAGGAGAGTGTGCTCCTCTGAATACACCACATATGTGGTTGCATTGTTACGTTGAGAAGTATGAGTGTCTGCAGACTTCATTCTCTTTAGGAAAAATCTCTGAGCCCATCCCATAGATAACACCTGAACCTTGTAATTGTTAAACAAAACTTGTTCTATTGTTAAAGCCAGATACTTATTTGTGGATTGTTGGACTTGGCCCTCTCTGCAGGCCTTCGCCCCTCTTGTTTTGCTGAGTTCAATTTTGTTGGCTTTAGGACCCTGTGCACTTTACCATTGTTAACCAGTGCTAAAGTACTTGTTCTCACTCCCTACAACATGGTAAAATTGGCTTACACCTGATTGGCATATTTAATTTACTTGTAAATCCCTAATAATGTGGTTCATCATATACCCGGGGTTGCTAAAATTAAATGCTATTAGTGGGCATGCAGCACGTTTTGTGTCACCCACTTAAGTAGCCTCTTAAACATGTCCCAGGCCTGCCATTGCAGCTTGTATGCAGTGTTAAACTGCCAATTCTAGCTGCAAATAAACCCCTTGCCAGGCATAAAACTCCTTTTTATTACTTATAAGTCACCCCTAAGATAGGCCATAAACAGCCATTAGGGCAGGCTGCATTGTATTTAAAAACTTGGAAAAATTCATTTTTCATGACTGTGAGGTCAACCTCTCCCATAGGATAACATTCGGTTCCCTTATTATATATAATAATGAGTAACTTTTGTTTTGGAACAGGCAGAATTGTCATGTTTGGTGTCTAAGAAATTGCAATTTAAAATCCTCCTTAATGGTAAAGTTGGATTTTAAGTCACATTTCTGAAAATGGCACTTTTAGAAAGTTGCCAATTTTTGTACTAATCGTTTGGTGCCTTCAACCTGTTTCCTGGGTCACATGACTAGATGTAGTTGGCAGTGGGCCTTTGTGTATTCCTTCTAGACAGCACTTCAAAGACCCTGCCTCAGCTCACACACAAATGACTTCACACTAGCCAATTGGGCTCCCACACAGACTGGGACGAAGGCAGGGAGGCAGGAAATTCCAGACACTTCTGTGGGGTGGAAACTCTAGAATTTTCTTCCATTTCAAAGCTGGCACCAGGTATAAAATTAGGACCCCATACCCACTCTTCAGGTCACTTCTGGACCTGCACAAACACTCTCAGAAAACTGCCCTGCTGCATGTGGTCTGCTGTGTACATCAGATGACTGCACTAAGAGGGATGTCCTGCTGCCTAAACCCTCCCTTGTGCGCTCAGAGGACTGCCCTTCTGCCTTAGACCTGCTTTCCTGCTTGAGGAACCCAAGAATTCCAGATTGACTTCAAGGGCTTGTTAACTGGCCTCCTGATCAGAGCCTCAGGGACAGAAAAGGTTCTCACCATTTGGAACCCGCATATGGACCCAGCCTGAGTGAGTCCTGACCATTCAAGTGGTGCCCCTCCAGTCCCAAACCCTTGGAAGTGGGCTCGAAGGTGCCCAGATAGCCCAAATCCAAAACTTGAGACTTAGAAAATGTTCTGCCAAAAAGGGCTCTGAGAACAGAGAGGAGACGAAAATCTACCTTCTTGCCAATCTGCCCATGGTGCATCGCCAATTGGCCTGGCTGTGCACCAGCTCTCGCTGTGCTCTTCTCCACAGCAGCAAATCCTGTTCAGCGGCTCCTCGAAGAAGGGCTATCTGGCCTCGTGGAGCCCTAGTCGGCTACAGCCTGCAGCTTAACCCCGCTGGAGATTTTCAACTTCCACAAACGAGAATAACTGCAAACCTAGAAATCTTCACCACAACTTCATCCAGCGGATCCCCGAAGACAACGCTTTCTCCTCAAACATCGCCAGCTGCCCTGCCCCGGTGAACTTTACCTTCTAAGAAATTTTTCTTTAAAAATTCAATTAAATCCGAAGGTAAGAGGAGACGAGGCCCAATCCACTTTGTGTATCCGAACTGCCTTCCATCGTATTCGGCCATAACTTTCGATTTGCCCCGGTCTCGTGCGAGTAGATGTCTGTGGCTAGCACTTTGATCTTTTAGGTGCTATTTTTCACTTTAAAATTTAAAAATTACAGCTCCAGTTCTACTGATTGGATTTTTGTTATTTTGGTATCAAATAATTCAGTAACATTTACTCTATTTTTCTAAGTTAGTGTGGGATTTTTCTTGTGTTGTGTTTTCACTTTATCACTGGTTAGGTGCTGCATAAATACTTTACACATTGCCTCTAATCAAAGCTTGACTACTTTTGTGCTATACTACCAGAGGGTTAAGCACAGGTTCATTTAGTGACTTTTTGTGGTTTGCCCTGGCAAGAATTGTGGCTGTTACTTGAGTACAGTTTCAGCCCCTCATCCAACAACCCAATTTCTCACACGGATGCATGGGAAAACATACCTTTACACCTAACAAAGTAACATGCTGTAATACAAATGTCTATATATCATATGTTCAGTCTTACTTTTGTGTTGCATTGTGTGAATCCATTGTGATAATAGTGCGTGATATCTCTCTTTCTCATTTGAAGTGTGCAGAAATTTACACCTACCCCAAGTACATCTACCTAGTGTAATATTCCAAAGCATACTAACTTGTGTTTGTGGTACATGTTGTGTATGAAAAATTGTGTGTGGCTTCTTTAATGACTTATGTGTGCATCCAGGACTGTTGTGCAACTCCCTTCCTTTCTATCACAAGTTTTTCCCTTTTTCATAGCACATGGGTATCCTTCGTACGACGTAATATTACATCAACAGCTTGCACCAAGAAGTGAACTGTGGGGTAATTGCAAATTTGCCATCCGTAAGCCATTTAGAGTTCAATCCAAATCATTCCCGATCCTGCTGTTGCTCTAATCTGGTAATATAGGCTGGACTATGTCAATATTTTGCACCTAGGAGTCCCATAATATCTTATCCAGAGACCACAAAAGGTACAAAACATGGCAGTCCACCTTTGGTTTAATCTTCCCAAACACTCCTCGATTTCCCAGTACCGTAACCAGTTGCATTGGCTACCAGCGAAGAAAAGGGTCATTTTCTAATCCTTGACGGTGGCGTATTCAGCTTTCTACAAGACAGGTCCCAAATACCTACATGAAAGGATGACATATACTAACGGAAAAGATCCTTGCGCTCACAGTCAGCCCAAAAACTGACCATCCCCTTCACCAAACAAAAGAAGTGTGGCAGTACTGTATGTTCGGTTCTGGCAGCTAAACATTGGAATGAGCTCCCCTTTCCCCTCAGATGTATACCAGATAAAAAGTAATTCTGCAAATAATTGAAAATCCATCTGTTTAAGGGATAAGGTGGTTATAAACCTCCTAAGGGCTATCTACCTCAAAGCCGGGACACTCGCGTAGTAGCCAAGATCTAATCCCTTCATTCATGCATTCATTCATTAGTATTGTGCCCCCCCTACCACAATCCCTGTGGTTGGTGCGGGCTGTGGGCTCTATCTCAAGCTCTTAAAGAAGTTGTGTAATTTTAATTGTACATTGGACACCTTCCAAATAGTAAGGAGAACTGGGCCCCTACTTTTAAATTAAACATTATCCCAGGGAAGCAGTTTAGGTTTATTGGTGCTTCCTGGTAGCATCAATAAAACCATGATACACAAAAGTCTTATATAATACAGATCCTCCGTATGCTATATTGTCAAGTTGTTTCTGACTATATTTGTTGGAGGATATAGGTCCTGGGAAATTCATCAAGATGTGGTCCCTTTTAATGGGTCACTTCCTGATTCCTTAGAGGTCCATAATATTCCCAGCACATCGCAAGTCACAGTCAGGGAAAAGAATATAAAACTTATTACTTACTAAGGTTTCACACTTTGGCTGAATACTTCAGGAACCATCACAACATGAGTGAATATCAACCACCATAGTCATAATTCCTTGGAAAACATCGAAACATGCGTAAAAATGCAAGATCAAACATGGTTGGTAAGTAGTGCAGTGCACGTGATCACTGCAAATACACACAAGTGCCTCATAAGGTACAACAGGCAGAACACAGTATTTCTTGCATATCAGTAGTAAAGTTGTAGGCAGTCTCAAAATGCCCTCAAGGTTAAGCTCACCTAAACTAAAGTGTGACAGAGTCACCTGGCTCAATTGGACCACAGGTTGGGTACCTAATGGATTCAGGGTTACAGAGTAGGTTAGTGAAATGAAGTCCTATTCAAGGAAGACCTTAGAATATGTAGGATGTTGTGTCTGCCTGATTGTTATGATTATCACTTACTTCTCTGATGGGCACCTCAGGTTTTTTGGGAGCCACATTGCCGAATGGTACCCACTAGGAGCAGAGACCAGCAACTTGTGCTCACAAAGTAATACGGACAACTTGAATTGGTTACATCATTCCGTCGGCACATAGGAACATCATGACAGGTCATTGCCTCTTTGGCAGGTGCTTTAGCAACAAGGTAGGGACTGTAAAGTGAAACGTGTCAGCCATTTTAGGAGAGTGTGCTCCTCTGAATACACCACATATGTGGTTGCATTGTTACGTTGAGAAGTATGAGTGTCTGCAGACTTCATTCTCTTTAGGAAAAATCTCTGAGCCCATCCCATAGATAACACCTGAACCTTGTAATTGTTAAACAAAACTTGTTCTATTGTTAAAGCCAGATACTTATTTGTGGATTGTTGGACTTGGCCCTCTCTGCAGGCCTTCGCCCCTCTTGTTTTGCTGAGTTCAATTTTGTTGGCTTTAGGACTCTGTGCACTTTACCATTGTTAACCAGTGCTAAAGTACTTGTTCTCACTCCCTACAACATGGTAAAATTGGCTTACACCTGATTGGCATATTTAATTTACTTGTAAATCCCTAATAATGTGGTTCATCATATACCCGGGGTTGCTAAAATTAAATGCTATTAGTGGGCATGCAGCACTTTTTGTGTCACCCACTTAAGTAGCCTCTTAAACATGTCCCAGGCCTGCCATTGCAGCTTGTATGCAGTGTTAAACTGCCAATTCTAGCTGCAAATAAACCCCTTGCCAGGCATAAAACTCCTTTTTTATTACTTATAAGTCACCCCTAAGATAGGCCATAAACAGCCATTAGGGCAGGCTGCATTGTATTTAAAAACTTGGAAAAATTCATTTTTCATGACTGTGAGGTCAACCTCTCCCATAGGATAACATTCGGTTCCCTTATTATATATAATAATGAGTAACTTTTGTTTTGGAACAGGCAGAATTGTCATGTTTGGTGTCTAAGAAATTGCAATTTAAAATCCTCTTTAATGGTAAAGTTGGATTTTAAGTCACATTTCTGAAAATAGCACTTTTAGAAAGTTGCCAATTTTTGTACTAATCGTTTGGTGCCTTCAACCTGTTTCCTGGGTCACATGACTAGATGTAGTTGGCAGTGGGCCTTTGTGTATTCCTTCTAGAAAGCACTTCAAAGACCCTGCCTCAGCTCACACACAAATGACTTCACACTAGCCAATTGTGCTCCCACACAGACTGGGACGAAGGCAGGGAGGCAGGAAATTCCAGACACTTCTGTGGGGTGGAAACTCTAGAATTTTCTTCCATTTCAAAGCTGGCACCAGGTATAAAATTAGGACCCCCATACCCACTCTTCAGGTCACTTCTGGACCTGCACAAACACTCTCAGAAAACTGCCCTGCTGCATGTGGTCTGCTGTGTACATCATATGACTGCACTAAGAGGGATGTCCTGCTGCCTAAACCCTCCCTTGTGCGCTCAGAGGACTGCCCTTCTGCCTTAGACCTGCTTTCCTGCTTGAGGAACCCAAGAATTCCAGATTGACTTCAAGGGCTTGTTAACTGGCCTCCTGATCAGAGCCTCAGGGACAGAAAAGGTTCTCACCATTTGGAACCCGCATATGGACCCAGCCTGAGTGAGTCCTGACCATTCAAGTGGTGCCCCTCCAGTCCCAAACCCTTGGAAGTGGGCTCGAAGGTGCCCAGATAGCCCAAATCCAAAACTTGAGACTTAGAAAATGTTCTGCCAAAAGGGCTCTGAGAACAGAGAGGAGACGAAAATCTACCTTCTTGCCAATCTGCCCATGGTGCATCGCCAATTGGCCTGGCTGTGCACCAGCTCTCGCTGTGCTCTTCTCCACAGCAGCAAATCCTGTTCAGCGGCTCCTCGAAGAAGGGCTATCTGGCCTCGTGGAGCCCTAGTCGGCTACAGCCTGCAGCTTAACCCCGCTGGAGATTTTCAACTTCCACAAACGAGAATAACTGCAAACCTAGAAATCTTCACCACAACTTCATCCAGCGGATCCCCGAAGACAACGCTTTCTCCTCAAACATCGCCAGCTGCCCTGCCCCGGTGAACTTTACCTTCTAAGAAATTTTTCTTTAAAAATTCAATTAAATCCGAAGGTAAGAGGAGACGAGGCCCAATCCACTTTGTGTATCCGAACTGCCTTCCATCGTATTCGGCCATAACTTTCGATTTGCCCCGGTCTCGTGCGAGTAGATGTTAGTGGCTAGCACTTTGATCTTTTAGGTGCTATTTTTCACTTTAAAATTTAAAAATCACAGCTCCAGTTCTACTGATTGGATTTTTGTTATTTTGGTATCAAATAATTCAGTAACATTTACTCTATTTTTCTAAGTTAGTGTGGGATTTTTCTTGTGTTGTGTTTTCACTTTATCACTGGTTAGGTGCTGCATAAATACTTTACACATTGCCTCTATCAAAGCTTGACTACTTTTGTGCTATACTACCAGAGGGTTAAGCACAGGTTCATTTAGTGACTTTTTGTGGTTTGCCCTGGCAAGAATTGTGGCTGTTACTTGAGTACAGTTTCAGCCCCTCATCCAACAACCCAATTTCTCACACGGATGCATGGGAAAACATACCTTTACACCTAACAAAGTAACATGCTATAATACAAATGTCTATATATCATATGTTCAGTCTTACTTT
Source organism: Calotriton arnoldi (assembly GCA_963921515.1). NCBI lineage: Eukaryota > Metazoa > Chordata > Amphibia > Caudata > Salamandridae > Calotriton > Calotriton arnoldi. The sequence continues at coordinate 251,595 of CAWUFW010010217.1, read as the reverse complement.
TGTGTTGCATTGTGTGAATCCATTGTGATAATAGTGCGTGATATCTCTCTTTTCTCATTTGAAGTGTGCAGAAATTTACACCTACCCCAAGTACATCTACCTAGTGTAATATTCCAAAGCATACTAACTTGTGTTTGTGGTACATGTTGTGTATGAAAAATTGTGTGTGGCTTCTTTAATGACTTATGTGTGCATCCAGGACTGTTGTGCAACTCCCCTTCCTTTCTATCACAAGTTTTTCCCTTTTTTCATAGCACATGGGTATCCTTCGTACGACGTAATATTACATCAACAGCTTGCACCAAGAAGTGAACTGTGGGGTAATTGCAAATTTGCCATCCGTAAGCCATTTAGAGTTCAATCCAAATCATTCCCGATCCTGCTGTTGCTCTAATCTGGTAATATAGCAACATACTGCACACATCAGTGGAGGACGCCAATCAAGAGAGCTTGGACGTATGCAAGTAATAGTAGAATATATGCCACTGGTCCATGATTAAGACCCTGAACACCCTGGGGAGGGCTATCTGACACTTCACAAATCATCTCTTCAAGCTCGCCCCACTACAGAGCAGAATACTTGCCAAGGCCTAGCTAGAACTCTTTGCTCAAATGGAGGTGCATAAGCAGCAGTATGTTGGTGATTACTTACATTTGAAAAATTTGCCAATTTACTTATCATGTACGTTGGCACACTGTTTTCTCAAGTAACAATTCCATACTTGTAATATTTTTATGACCTCAGGTCTTAAGTGTTATACAATTAGCTAAACATGATGCACTTATGTGACAGAGGAGGAAGGGGAGACAAAGTCCTTCTCTTCAGTCAGTCCACTACGAATTTTTATCAACACATTTCTGAGAGAAGGACACACAGGAGGGAGATTTTGTGAACATAGACACTATCACATGCCAGAATGAGAGTGAGGAAGGTGTCCCTCCTGTCCAGAAAGATCCAATGATACTAGCTCCAGTGATACTAGCTCATCCCTAGACCATAAGTGCATTTAGTTATGTACATTCCTGAGTCTCTTGTGTCCACCTACTTCAGCCTAATCCATTGTCTCCCCCAAAACCGATCAGTCCAGGAGTTGTTGAAGCAGGCAGGTGGACTTTGCTAATCTGCAGGATGTACAGGATGCCAAGAACAGGTTGCCTGCCTACCTCCTTACTTCTTAGACTCCCTCAATGCTAATGCTTAGACCCCTCCCAAGCTGTAGTCTTTTGTAGTCCCGCTCATTCCACTACCATTATCCTGACCTTATGTCTAATTCCCCTCAGCATCAATCTGGTGCTGCTGCATCTGAAGAAATGCCCATGCCCAAGGAAGTGGTGCTGGTCAATGTACCATCTAATTATGAAGACAATGACCAAGTATTTATTTCCCAAACCCAGGATAGCTTTGCTGGTAGTTGGTTGTGTCTACTAGATGCAAAAGGGGCATGGCCTGGTCCTGCAGGTGTGCCTAGTGTCCTTTTGGTCAGGCCTTGAATGAGCTGCAGGATCTCATTTTGCCACCTAGGTCCTCATTATGAGTAGCAGTATCTCTTCTGGAACTGTACCTCACATTTCTGATAGTCCCGGTGTCTCCAGGTCATGAATTACCAAGTCTGCAGTTCTGAATCAAGGGTCTGGAAAAATCAGACCCGAGAATTCTGGGTCCATATACACCAGTGTGTGTTGTGTGAGGACAATGAAGACATGACACTTGTGAGAACTCTAAAAACATAGATAAATGAGACATGCATTGCTAGTCTGTTAGGAACAAAGGTTGAAGTGTACAAGTAGGTCACTGAGTACTGTACAAGATAAGCAGTAAAACGTTATTGCTCATGTGGAAAGACACTTAACAGGCTCTATTATCTGGCCAATCTGATTGGCTAATCCGCATGGCAGCATAGGACGTTCAGTAGTGATGTAAGGGAGAGAAAGAGGCCAACGAGTTTAAAACATAAGTCCTGGAAAGGTGACATAACCAGACCAAATGTGATTTGGAATGAGTTGTGTAAAATATCCAATAATATGACAATGCAAGATGTGCACAGACAGATACAGATGTTTGTCAAATGTAGTAGTGACAGTTGATAAATGTAATGATGATATTGCTAAGCAAACAGTCTTGTTTTACTTTTCTTTAGCATATAGGTAGAATGGACATTTTTTGGGACACCTACCAGGAAACGTGAGGAAGACGAGCTGTGGATCCAGTGCCAACTGGGCTCTTGCTACACGACATCACACCACACCAAGAGTTGTTATTGCTGCTAGTTGTGAAAACAAACTGAAATCTTGTCGGTATTATTAATATACTCTCATACAGTGTTATATTAATAATGGCACTTGTAACCCTGAGCGTATCAGCTATTTGAATCAAATATGGATGTTGTTTTATATTAGCTCAAGGCTTTCTATAACACTGAACATGTTTGCTAATTTTTGTGACTGCAGTAGCCCAGGAGCCACAGGGCACAGAGTTGTGGCTTGCACATTTCCTAATAGTGTAGCCTCACTTTTAAACCTGGCAAGTGGATTCAGGATTTTGTGAGAATAAAGAGGCTAATATTGTACATATGAATGATATCTTCACCTCAAGGCCGTTCAGCCCTTCTTTTGCTGCGTTGTTTGCTATTTTGTATTAAACACTAGTTAGAGTTGAGGCTTCCTGATGTGTTGTGTTTTATTTACAATAGGCATTGCATTGGTGGCTATTGCTTCAACAAATGAAGAATGCAGGGGAGCGCTCGACTGAGCTCCATTTGACAATCCCATGTGCCATAGGTAAAAGAGAAGTTCCTCCAGGGTGACTGGGGTGAAGAACAGCCCAGCGCCGGACCTAGCAACTGGCAAAAATATGACCGCAAACTGAACAAAACGTTTAGGGAAAGCCTAACAGCATTTTCAGTTCACCTGCTGCTTGCTTTGTATGGCTTATATAGTCTTGTGGTTAATAAATTGTCAAAAAACGGTGCACACAGATGTCACCAGGGTAGGAGATGACCCTGAATATAAAATTGATTGAGTAAGGAGGGGTGCCAGAAGTTTAGAGTATAGAAAATGAGTATGAGTGTGAACCCATAGTACAGAGGGAGTGGGGTCTAGGAATAGTGGAAAACAGGGAAGATTGGCAGGAGCACCAGGACCCAAAGTATATATCCCTGAAGGATGAAGGTGTGAGAGAAAGATACCCTCTGATCTAGCCACACAACCCTTTCACATCCCCCTCTGGGTGTTGACTGAAGTTAAGTCAAACACAAAGGAAACTTTGGATGCAAGTGCATGATACCTTCCTTCCCCCTTCAAGAGATCAGTTAGAGGAAATAATAACTGAAGAGATATACTATCCCGTTTTCCATTTCTTTTCCTACCTCCATCTGTGGCATGAGCTGTGAGCAGAAGCCCTGCAGACCCTTTCCTTATTTCTCCTGAGTGTGAATGGATTATAACGAATCACAATGTGAGCCGGACAGACTAAACATAGCAAACCCCCACCAAAAGGGACTCCTGCCCACACTATGTACCAACAATATGGTAACCACATGTGGAAATACTTATGAGAGTTGGTGGGACTCACTAATGAGGATAGGAAGAAGTTCTTTCGGGAACATGACTTCTTTGATATAGAAAGATTAGTTAGTTTGCAGGAGAGACTGAAAGACCGTCAGAATAGAATAGATGCACAAAAGTGGCCATTCCTCAAACAGTGGCGTGAAGGGACACACAAGCCAAAACATGAATCCCAGGTCTGGAGTATGGAAGATACTAAGGAGAAGCTACAATTTCAAATATGCACCTAAGGGAGAGTCAGGGCTTGTGCTCCATCGGCTCCATCTCCTCCAGATCTGCTCCCAGATCACTGAAAAACATGAAAAAGAGAAAGCTAGTGAGGACCTGAAGGAGGAGGATTTGTTGAACATGTTCCCCTATGTTGGTCAATGTGCAGCTGGTTTTGGACCAGGAAATGGAGCATTGTCTGCGGGTCCACCAGTGACCTGAACACAAGGAGGTAATGTGCAAGCGAACACTACAATGAGATTGACTGAAAGCAAAACAACCAAATTGGAGGCTGGTTCTACCTCTATGGATGGTCTAGAGCCCGCACACATTCTGCCCTGGAGCTCAGGCTCCGGCAAGAGCAAAATCCTAGGATAATTCTCCAAAGCCTGGGACAAACCACAGGCTGTCTGTCTAGACAGCCTCCCCCTTATTCCCTCTCAAGTAATGCTGATAGAGAGGGTCCATTCCCTTCCACCCTTCTCACTATGACAGTCTACCCAGCAGCCATGTTCCGAGGGCCCCTCTGACTTAAGGAACATAAAGAAACAATTCCCCAACATTCGGTAACATTTAACTCAAATTTAAGAAGCATTGCAGAGCATGTTTGAGGTGTACAGACCCAACTGGGAAGGTGTGATTCAGTTATTGTGATTGATAATGCCAAGTGAAGTGAGAGAAAGACTGGTAGAGAAAGTGTCATGGCTGAGTATGGCTCCAGGAAATGAAGAGAATGCTGTACATGATAGGCTTTTGAATGCGATTCTGGAGATATGCCCTATGAAAACTGACTGGACTGAAATTTCCAACTGTAAGCAGAATAATGGTAAGGCACCAGCCATTTATTTAGACAGACTCAAGGATGTGTTTGAAAGGTATTTGGGTACAGCCCGTCCAATGAACATGGCTCTGGAAGATGTAGGTGCTGCTTTTATGCACGGACTATTCCAATACTAGGGATCAAGTGTCCACCATTTGTATTGAATGGCAGACTTAGAAGCTAGCAGAGTTAGTGACTGTCATGAAACATTGTGTCGCAACACACAAGAAAAATAATGAGGAATCTAAATTGATGTAACTGAAATTGCAAAATATGCAGTCAGTCATCAAAGGGAAGTGACGAGTTCAACAAAGGGAGGAGGGCTAAGAGGTGCGGGAGGTGGAATAACTTGAAGAAGGAATGGAAGGGGTCAAAGAGAGGTCCAAGAGTGAGGAGGTTCTTGCTTCATATGTGGTCAGCTGGGGCACTAGAAGCGTGATTGCTCTAATACTGCTTACAATGTGCTAGGTCTCCCTGACCAACCTAGGCATCATCAAAACAATCAGGATCCTTACCCTGAATATTAGGACATCCCATGAGGTTCTGACTGTGCTATGCATACCTTGTTACCTGTTGATCAAAAGGGCGGGCCCCATTGTGGATTGTGTCAATGACAGTAAACACACCACTTGCCTGATTGGCACAGGGGCAAGCCGCTTGCCTCACAAAATGTCCTTTCTTTACCTCCCTTGGGCATGTCCATAGATACAGTTGGCATTTCCAATCAGAGAGTTCCCCACTGCTTGTCTCATGCCTACCAGTGAGGAACAAGACCTGTGTGGCAATTCCTTAACCACTGCTCATGTTCCTAAGCCACATATTGATGTGTTTGATATACTCCTTAGCAAATGTGAGATATGTTAGTTTTGTGGATGGACCATGTCTTAGAAATGATAAAGGTACTTTGGATGCTGGTTATGCTAGTTGCACTGCATATCAAATTGTGGAAAGCTGCAACTTACCCAGTGCAGAATAAGCTCAAGTTGCAGAGCACATTGCTCTCACTCAACCTAGCATCCAAGCCAAAGAGAAGACAAGATATTTGGAGTGACGAATGCCTTTTGCTCCTATGGATGTAAAGAAGTTTCATGACCTTGGCAGGAACCACTATCAGAATTGGGCAAAAAGTTCTCAATCTTTTAAATGCTTTATAGTTACTGGAAAAAGTGGTAGTAGTGAACAGTGGTGCTCACCAGCACCCTTTTAATGATGTTTAAAGGGGCAATGTCCTACTCAATTCAGTTGCTAAAAAGGCAGCACTGTCTAAAACGGCTGGTGTGGCTATGTATGTTGTGAGTACTGATATACATCCTCTACCCACTCTGAAATATTTGTCTCAATTGCAGAAGCAAACCACCAAAAATGAAAAAAGTCCTGGATCAAGCACCAATAAAAAAGAGACCCTAAGGGGGTATGGAGGGACAGCACTGGATGTGTGGTCGCACCAAAATTCCCAACCTCACCAGGTTGTATCGTGGAGCAGCCCACATTGGTAGGGATGGTATGATACATGTCTCTACAACCCATTGGTCTGTGCCCTTCTTTTCTTGTATTGCCCAGATCTATTGCTAATTCTGTGCCACATTCCTGACATAAAATGCCACAAAAGGGGTTGAGGTGACCCTTGCTGTCCGCCCTGTCTCTTCATTCAGACTTCATTCAGATGGGCAAATAAGCAAGTTACTCTTATACCCTTGTTGGTGTGTGTATGTTTTCAGGATGGGTTGAAGCGTGGCCATGCCGATGCAATTACTGGAGTTACTCAGAGATTTCATCCTTAGGTTCAGGGTGGCAAGTTGGATCAGTAGTGATCGAGGGATCCACTTCGTGTTAGCAGTAGTGCAGATCATTTGTAAGGCTCCAGGAATAGACGGGCATTTTCAATGCACCTATCAGCTCAAGTCCACAAACAAGAGAGGAATAAAAGGACTCTGAAGAAAAAGATAGCTTAGATATATTCAGACACACAGTTAAAATGACCTAATGCCCTGAAATTAGCCATGTGGTCCTTGAGAGTGATCCCTTCCCAGAAGACAGAAGTTGAGCCTATGTGAGATAGCCGTGGGTCGACCCATAATGCTCCCATCAAATCCCCGTTATTTGTGCCAGACTGGATTTAAAGTTAAATGATGATGCAGTTTTACAATATTGCAGAAACCTTATACAATGTCTTTGCTGTTTCCAGTTATCATGCGAGCCACTTTACCTGAGTGCCCGATCGAAACTTAACACTGTCCCCAGCCGAAGGAGTAAGTATAAATCCATGCATACTATAGGAAGGAAGCACTACACTCCTCCTGGCATGGTCTATTTCAAATCCTGCTCTTTACAAACACAGTTGATAAATGCTGTGGCTTGGTGACTTGGAAACAGACTTCCCACTGTAAACAAATCGATCCTCCTAGAGACTAGAATGCTTCAGTTACCACCTCAGGACCCGTGCCTGGCACCGGATCATTGGCTGAAACTGTCTGCTGCAGTCATCATCTGTTGATAGGTCAAAGTGTTCATGTCCACCTTCTTTGACTGCCCTACCACCACTGCATGGTGGTGCCCCGACAGCCTTTCATCACTTCTGCATCTGTCCAAGGTAGGAAGCCTCCTTCTGGATACTGGAGCCATCTATGGATCTGGCCTGCTATCTTCCTTGCTGCTTTGAGCAACAAGTTGGTGGTGGGTACATCATTGCCTCAGTATGGGGAATTATTCCAAGACCAAACTGTACTGCATCTTTTCTCACATGAGGCAGCATCTGGGCTTACAAGGTAACTCTTATCTGTTGCTGCTGGAAAGGTACAGACAGACCATTAATTCTTCCTCCTGTTGGATTTGGAAACACATGCCTGTTGATGTGGCAGACAGCATTCCTTTGATCGGAGTGCACATTAGTATTAATTATACATGCCTTCAGATTTTCCACTTTGGGCATAAAATGCTGGAGTGTGCAGGCATCTTTTTTTTTTCTAGGCCTAGAAAAGTTCAATATCCCTTTTAACCGTAACATGCAAGATGGGACTCATCTAGCAGTTACTGAGGACGTTTTTATTTGAGAGCGCCGAGAAGAAATTGCGTGTAGTGTTTTTATTGGACGTAGTAAATATAATTTAACAGTGAAGAATATTCCGTTTGCGTCACATCCATTTGACTTTTGCCCTCCCAATGATCTGTTGTTTCTTAAAATCCACCCGCATGGAGGTCATTCATATTTTATATGTATATTGCCAGCCTACCCTGGGATATTTAGACTGGACTAGAATGTTTTATCTGTCGTACATCGTTCCAGCTATAAGTCACTCTCTAGAACATCCCATGAGCCCAAAGAGGAGCAAACAGGCTGTTTCAACTACCTCTAGGTTCTTTGCTGCTCTAATTACCATGTACAGAATGGGTGCTGCTTTGAATGAGATAATAAGAATTGTAGAAAGTTTGGAAGAAATAGCAAATTCCACCACAATAGATTTAGAATTAGAGACAGAACAGTTACATGCCCAAGATGCTGTCCAAAACACAGTGGCTTTAGATTATCTCTTAGCAGCCAAATGAGATGTCTGTGCAATTGTCGAGACCGAATGTTGCACTAACACTTCCCGTAGCATACACAAGCAAAAAGATAATATTAAGGAGGATGAAAAGAAATTACATGAAAGACAAAAAAGCGGCCCATTCCTAAGTCCAGTGGCACATAGTTGTAGTAAGTTTTGGGCCTTTGTGGTGTGAAGATATTTAAAGAGAGAGAGAGAGAGAGAGAGAGAGAGAGAGAGAGAGAGAGAGAGAGAGAGAGAGAGAGAGAGAGAGAGAGAGAGAGAGATGTGTGTGTGTGTATATATATATATATATATATATATTGCTTCCACTCGGCCCAAGTTTGGACGCCGGCGCTCTCAATGAGGGGCGGTGCGTGTTTACTCCGGCAGAGCCACGCCGGTAACTATTTCTTTGAAGTTGCCACAACAATGGATCGCACTCACTGGAGATAGAATTTAAAAAATGCGTATTTATTAATTCAAGGGTTTTGCCATGCCCAACGCGTTTCGGTCCTACAACATGGACCTTGATCACGGGATGATTGTAACTCGTTCTCAAACATCTTTTATTTCCTGCATTTTTTACAAAAAAAGGGGGGATTACTTCCTGTTTCCGTTCCATATGAGGCATTATGGTTAGTGTAGTCAAACCTCATAATCCGTTTTACGCATGGCACAAATTAAGTGATTAATTAAGTGTTGTAAGTGACATACATAAAGTGAGATGTGAGAGTGTGTTTAAAAAGTTATTTAAATTTTAAGAGGCAAAAAGAGAAAGAAAAAGAGAAAGAAAATTATATTTAAATTCTTCTCGTTTAAATAACACACAAAGGTTGTTAGTTCTTGAGTTTTTGATTTTTGTGGAGTTCGAGTTCAAATCCCTCTAGTGGGAGAAAATTCCACCTTAGATGAATCAATTTCTTCATGGTGATATGCTGTATTCATTTTTAATTGGTGGCACAGTTTTTTTCCTCTCTCGATTGTTTTAATTAATGTTATTTATCCATTTTGAGATCACGATTGGTTTCAAGCCCTCCAGTGGGCAGATTCCTTCTTGATATCATTTCTCTGTGTTTGGATAGTTGTTTAGCGATTGTTTGTTCAAGACTGATGGTTCTGTTCCAATTGCAGTTTTCACTTATGTATTTTATCTTCACACTGGTTTTCAAAGATGCACATAAAGTTCTTCGTCCTGATTTAGGCCTCTAGGATTTAAGGTCCTGAATGTTACTATATGTTTCGACTCACTTTGTCTCAATAGCTTCTCACGGATCCACCTCTTTCCATAGAAAATCAGTTCTTCCCAGTTACTCTTGTGTACTGTTTCCATGTGCTTAGCTATTGCATTTGATCGATCTATGTTTTTAGTCACTCGAATATGCTCCAGGACTCTTTTCTTGACCTCACAGGTTGTGCTTCCTATGTATTTGAGTCTTCACGGGCACTCCACTATGTATAAGACAAATGTACTTTTACACGTGATGTGTTGCCTGATTCTCCAGTTCTTTCCATTGCCAATCTCTACTTCTTTTTTTGGTTTTCCAATTCTACAAGCTTTGCAGTTTTTACAAGGCCAAAAACCTTCTTCTTGCATCCATGTGATGGGCCTGTTTTGCTTAAAGTGACTGTGTACTAGCTTGTCTCTTATGTTTGCTGCTCTTCGATGTGTAATGTTTGGATAATCTCCTACTATTTTTGATAATGTTGGATCCAATTTCAAGAGTCCCCAGTGTTTTGTCAAGATCTTCCTTAGATTATTTGATTCCGCATTATATGTTGTGATTAGTCTGATTTGCTGAGAATTTGTTGATGTTTGTGATTCCAATTTGTTATTCCTCTTTGTATTTCTCAGAATATCTTTGGGGTTTTGCTTGATGACACTTTGTAAACTATTTTCAAGTACTTTTTTGGGGTATTTTCTTTTACTGAATCTCCATTTCATGGCTTCGCTATGTTTCTCAAACTCCACATCAGATGAACAATTTCTCTTCAAGCGTAGAAATTCCCCATAGGGGATGCTCCATTTCAGGGTTTCTTTATGGAAGCTGTCACCATGCAAGACAGCATTCGTTGCAGTTTTCTTTCTAAATAATGTAGTTTGTAGCATGTTATTCTCTACATATAAGCATGTATCCAGAAAGGTCACCTTTTTTGGACTGATTTCCATTGTGAATTGTAACTTGGCCTCATTGTTATTTAATACTGCAAAGTATGTTTTGAATTCAGCTTCTGTTCCATCCCATATGATGAGCAGGTCATCAATGAAGCGTAACCATAATATCAATTTCTCCGTGAAGTGGTCATTCTCAGGTGACCATGCTATTTTCTGCTCAAACCACCCCATCATAAGGTTCGCATAATTGGGAGAAAAGGAAAAACCCATAGCACAGCCCATTGTTTGCTTGTAGATTTTTTTATTAAATAGAAAGATGTTATTATGTAGACACAGTGTTATCATCTCGATTAGCATTTCGTTTTGTGATCGGTATTGGATATTTCTTTTTCCCAGGAAGTACTTGCATGCTTGTATTCCAAATTGATGTTCAATATTGGTGTAAAGCGAGACTACGTCCATAGCTACAAGCTTGTAATTTGGTTGCCAAGCTATATCTTCCAATTTTTTAGAAGGTCACCAGTGTCCTGTAGATATGAGCTAAGGTCTTTTACAAGTGGGGCAAGGAAGTGATCGATATAATTTGAGACTGGTTCCAATAAAGAGCCATTTGCAGATACTATCGGTCTGCCCGGTGGGTTGGTTTTACTCTTATGAATTTTAGGAAGGAAATAAATGGTTGCCATTACCGGGAAGCTAGTGGTTAAGTACTTTTTTTCTTCTTCATCAATTAGTCCCTTATTCAACCAATCTTCCAAGAAAACTGTAAGCTGTTTCACTATTTCCTTTGTTGGATCCTTAGTCAGGCACGTATAACACTCTACGTTGGACAGTTGTCTATGGGCCTCCTGAATGTAATTAATTTTATTTTGAATTATAATGTTTCCACCCTTATCAGCTTGTTTTATTTCGATAGTATTGTCCTGTTGGAGCGTTTTTAGGGCATCTCTCTCTCCCGGAGTTAGGTTATCCTTCCTGTTCTCATATCCAATTTTGTATAGATCTTCTATAACTGCTTCATGGAACAAGTCCACTTTGTTTCCAGGTGGTAGGACAGGGTAGAAGAAGGATTTCTCCAGTGGGTTGAACTGAGGAATCTTTGTTGTTTACATATTTATCGGCCGTTCCGGCCGAGGAGACTGCACCACCCCAGCAATCGGGAAGGGGTCCACGGAGACACTGAACTGTTCTTGTCTCCCTGTGGGAAACCGGCTGGCATAATTATGGAGTTTTGCTTTCCTCAGAGGCCCACTGGAGGGCGAAGATAATTTAAATAATTGGTACTAGAACGCAGTACCTACTATAGGGAATAAGTAATGAGAGACACTGCGAAAAATCACCAATGATTAATAATGTTAAAACTACAAATCCCAGCATGCAGTACTTAACTGTAATCACCTGTTGCCAATGAGGGGCATGATAAAAGAACATGCTGGAAGAGTGCCTTTCAAGTTGAACTGCACCAGTACTTGATGCCTGTGACCAAGGAGCTTGACGCTCCGAAACGCGTTAGGCAGAGATGACATCGGAGTGAAGCAATGCCCATCTGCTTACACTGAGGCTGGTCTCGAGTACGAACTGAGGAATCTTTGTTATATATATATATATATATATCCATCCATATATATATATCCATATATATATATATCCATATATCCGTTGCTCCAACTTTCACCCAAGGCGCCGAACTCACAGCGGGTGCCTTTACGTGATGGTGAAATCCACGGAATACACTCTGCTCAAAAAAGGTCAAGGAGCACTCACGGGTGTGTTTAGTTGCTGCTTTAATCCAAACAAATGCATTTCGGCAGGTATGCCTTTTTCAATCTTTCTTAATAAAGTACAAACAGCACGCAGAATTCTGATCATTTAAATTGTCCAAATCTTTTACCATTTGGCTTGTTTAGCATAATAAACAGTGACAGAGGACTGCATGTTTCTTCGTGAATGCCTTCTAATTAGTCGCCATGATGACACAGTGTTTATTTTTCCTAAAGTATCGGCCTTGATGTTATTCACCGTGATTTTAAATTTCAGTTTCAATGCAACTTTCCTCCATCAGCTCATGCTTAAGTATTTCTGGCCTCGGAGTGTCGTTGGCATCCACATTAATGTATTCGTACCTTTCTGTCACTTTCTTTGGCGTGCATACAACCCCTCGCTTGCCACATTTCCAAATTAATACCTGCAGGGCCCGGTTTGGCTAACTGGGCATCCTTGAGTTCAATAACTCAGCCAGCAGCGCAGACATACATTTTCCTGTGGCGGTTCGGGCTGTGCCTTTCAATGTTCATTGCTCCAACTTTCACCCAGGGCGCCGAACTCACAGCGTGCTGCCTTTACGTGAAGGTGAAATCCACGGAATACAATCTGCTCAAAAAATGACAAGGAGCACTCACGGGGTGTGTTTAGTTGCTGCTTTAATCCAAACAAATGCATTTCGGCAGGAATGCCTTTTTCAATGTTTCTTAACAAAGTGCAAACAGCGCGCAGAATTCTGATCATTTAAAATTGTCCCAATCTTTTACCAATTGGCTTGTTTAGCATAATAAACAGTGACAGAGGACGGCATGTTGCACAAAGAAAGTGACAGAAAGGTACGAATACATTAATGTGGATGCCAACGACACTCAGAGGCCAGAAATACTTTTCCATTTAAGCATGAGCTGATGGATGAAAGTTGCATTGAAACTGAAATTTAAAATCACGGTGAATAACATCAAGGCCGATACTTTAGGAAAAATAAACACTGTGTCATCATGGCGACTAATTAGAAGGCATTCACGAAGAAACATGCAGTCCTCTGTCACTGTTTATTATGCTAAACAAGCCAATTGGTAAAAGATTAGGACAATTTAAATGATCAGAATTCTGCGCGCTGTTTGCACTTTATTAAGAAACATTGAAAAACGCATTCCTGCCGAAAGCAGCAACTAAACACACCCGGTGAGTGCTCCTTGACCTTTTTTGAGCAGAATATATATATATATATATACACACACACATAAATATTGCCCACTGGCGGCCGCCAGTAGGTAGTTATAGTTCGGACCTGATTTCTATTAAAAAGCTGTTTTTGATTTGCCAATAACTTTGGCGTCTAATGACGAATCTTTGTTAAATTTTTTAAACTATCGGTGCAGTCACTTCAGCTGCTGTCTTGAAAATTTCACAGTGATCCGTTAAGAGGGGGCCGAGAAAAGGGGGGGGGGCAAAATGCTTTTTCTCCATGTTAATTTCCATAGAAAACTTTAGACATGGCTACAGCCCAACTGCTGAACAGAATTACACCAAATTTGGCAGAAAGGTAGCTCTTGGTCCAGAAAGCACTCTTTTTGTTAAATGGTGTAAATCCATTCAGTAGTTCTTGAGAAATTTAAAGATTTCTCAGATATAGTACTGTGGCCACAGTGGATCCACGAACCCTCCCGATCTCGTGCCTGAGATCTGATTGCCTGCCAACACTTCAAACCAGTAAGTGTTGGCAGCCATCTTCTGACTCGGTTGAACAGAGTCACAAGAAAAAGATAAAAGAAAAGGGGGCAGGGTAGAGACACCCTGACCCCCTAGGCCTGTTCAGGGGTCCCACAGGTACCCCAGGGCCAAAATAAGCATTTTTTTAAAAAAACATTTCGGTGGGAGTCTTGTTGGATCCACGAATCCCGTAAAAAAATGTAAGAAAATTAAGTGCGGGCTCCCGCTTTTGTTTAATTTAGGCCCCTGGGTGGACCAGGTCCCGGGGGCAATAAAAACAAAAAATGCGGGGGCCCACATGGGCCCCCACAGCCCCAGGGATGCCACCTTCTTGGGGCTATTTTTAATTACAATGCGTGGGGGGCCTCCAGCCCCCCACACAGCCCCGGGGACTGCCACCTCCCTGGGCCTAATTTTTTAAAATGCAGGGACCACAGGGCCCCCTGCAGCCCTGGGGACTGCCATCTCCCCCGGGCTTTATGTAAATAAGAAGCGTGGGGGGCTCCAATCCCCCTAAGGAGCTCCAGGGACCACCACCTCCCCCGGACTACTATACTTAAATGCGGGGGGGCACATGCCCCCCACTGCCTTGGGGACCACCACTTCCCCGGGGCTATTTTCAAGATGGGAGGTGGGCCGCGCGGCCCCCTCCTGGAGCTGTAAATGGCCCTGGGGACCGCCACCTCCCAGGGCTAGTTCCAGCAATGTCCGTGGGTGCCCAGCCCGGAGACATTACAGTTTGCTATGGGATGGCGGGAGCAGTGCTCCCACTATCCCATAGCAAACACTTGTGCTCCGCTTTGAACAGGCGAGAGCATTTGCATGTCAGCAGCTCCCTGGGTGTAAAAAGCAATGCCGGCTCCCGCAGGAGGCGGGAGCCATCTGGGACCACAGGGCTTAAGGCACCCCCTACGGGCCCCAACGAGATGGCCATGCCCTGGGGGATGGGGTCTTCGGGGCTGAAAATGGCCATGGAGGGAGGCCACTCGGCCCCCCTCCATACAAAGAAAAAGAAATGGCCGGGGCCTGAGGGATGGGATCCCCGGGGCCCAAATCAGCCTGGGGAGGGGGGGCCGCACAACCCCCTCCCCTTTAAATAAATATATATAAATAAAGGCCTAGCCCCGGAGGATGGGGTCCACGGGCCGAGATCGGCTTCGGGAGGGGGGTCGTGTGGCCCCCATCCCGTTTAATTTAATTATAAGATAAAAGAGCGGCTCAGGCCTCGGAGGATGGGGTCCCCAGGGCCCAAAAGGGTCAAGGGAAGGGGGGCCACACAAACCCCCTTCCTAAAATGAAAAAAAAATCGAAAGCCTGAAACTCGCCGGAGGCCACACTCCCTTTCTCCACTACTCTGCAAACGCGCCTCCTGGTGCGCTCTTGGTTGGGGATGAAGCCCCCTTCACTGCTGAGGGTTCTTAGGAGCCAACAAGCCCACTTGTTACCTTCCGTAAGCCCCACACAGTGGGATTGCTGAGAGGTGGTTGCAGGCCACACTCCTTTCTCCACCACTCTGTAAACGTGACTCCCGGTGCACGTCTAGTTGGGGAATAAAGTCTTCTTGGCTCCAAAGGGACCTCGGGGGCTAAAAAGCTCTCCTGCTACCTCCTGTAAGTCCTACACAGCGGAATTCCTGAGAGCTGGTCGGAGGCCCAGCCCCCTATTTCCACCACTCTGCAAACGTGACTGCTATTTAAAAAACCTTAGAAATTCACTAAAAAAAACAAAGGTTACAGGGACGTTATCGGTAGGAATTAGCATTTAAAACACCTTGGAAATTCACAGAAAAAAACAAAGGTTACAAGGACGTTATAGTTAGCAAATAGAATTAAAAAAACCTTAGAAACTCACAAAAAAAAAACAAAGGTTGCAGGGACGTTATAGTTAGGGTCAGTTTTTACTCTTACAAAACCAGAGAAATTCAGCTGTTACAGTTACCTGTGTTAACTATAACTCGTGCCCTCGCAATGCACTGCTAATGACTTCACATGTTATATCACTCATGACATGGTCAGTGACATCACTGATGACATCACTGATGACATCTTGAATAACATCAGTGATGACATCATCCAGTGACTGTTTTAAAAATGTTTATGAGTGTTAAATATATATGCTAAGGTGTATTGGTGAATCAGTGGGTGTATGAGTGTCTGTATGGATGACTCAGTGGGTGCATGACTGACTGTATAAGTGAGTGATTAGGTATCTCAGTGAATGTATAGGTGAGTGATTGGTTGTGTAACCAGTTTTCCCAGCTATTCTTCACAAGTGTTACACGCTGAAGTAAGGTCATTGTCTTTGATTCTTCTGCACTTGCATGACCCTTGGTACAACCGACATACGGCATGCACTTATGGGAATTTGCCTCATTTGGGAAATTCTGCCCAGCGGTAATCTGTCAGGAACTACCTGTTACCCTGGGTTAATTATTATGTTCACTGGCCTGGTATTCATGACCTTACTTCAGCTTGCACACTTGTGAAGAATAGCCGGGAACACTGGTTCCATATGCAACACGAGTTATTGACCTTGACCTGACGTACCCATGAGGAGGTTCCTTTTATGCCAGTTATACATTCATACTCTAGGAATACTCTGAGTTCCCGCATGTCTACGACACACTGGGTCTACTGGATATCTTTCTGTCAAAAGAAAGTTTTCTTTTTTCTATCCAACTTTATTGTCCCACTATGGGGATTACACACGTTTCGATGCCAACAAGTGTCAATTGGTAGTGGCTCATGGGGCATGAACTACGATTTAAGACAACAGTTGTATATTGATGAATCATGTCATTACTTATAATCTGAATAGTGTTGTATGCAGAACTAATACATCACTTGTCTACCGTTGTATGCATAGCAGAGGCCACTAATAATCACATGCCATATCATTACAAGATGGCCGACATGTTTTGTTCTAAATAGAAATATGTAGGGAAGTCCTTCGTTCATTTTGAAACTCTGTATGTATGTCATTCACAATGTATGGTTTTCTACGTGTGAGCAAGGCTGCAGGCCAGCCGAAACGTGTTATGGGGAGCCAATAAATCCTAATTCTTGAGCATATCATGTCGTGGCGTGTCCTGAGAGTGCGTTATTCCTGCTGAGGGGTTTGTCCTTTGTTGATACTTTGGCCGGTTTCCTTCGCTGGTGCACGAACCACCTTCCACAAGTCCGTGGTCTGAGAAGGGACAACACAAAGGAATGTAACTGACAGACCTCCATAGGAGCGGGTACTCCCTGCTGGAAAAGGATTTGACAAACTCTGCAATCGACACCGAGAAGACGCATCCCAGAGGTAAGCACACGATGCTGCAACCCGGAGGGGAGAGGGACCGTTGGATGACGGAGGTCAGGTAGCAGATCTTGTTTCTGACGGGTGGTGGTCGTTGGGGATGCTTATGTCTCTGGGTGGCAGGACGGACCTCTTTACAACACTATGTTGATCCTCTCACAGTTATTTCATAGGAGTGGCAGAAGGAACCTGGCATTGTACCAGGTGGACACACACAAGGACAGATTAGGAACACGAAGTCTCAAGAATTTTCTACAGGAGATATTGACGACACCATCATAGGGTTAAGGAGGACACTGAAAGGAGGGCAGCAGCACAGTCGCTGTTTGCCAGGGCCCCTGGCATCATTAACAAGTACTCAGAAAATACTGACAAAAACAAAAGCAATGAAGACAAAATAAGAAAATTGGAAAAACTGGAGAAGTCTGAAATCTCCAAGTGGTGGGAAGCCATATCGTTACAAGACTACATTGAAAAGAACATGGTACCACGAGGATTACGGATATATACCATACCCATATACGAGTCACCCAACCCAAAAATGCTGGAGGAATGGGCTGAAAACTCTGCTACGAGCTCGAGAAGAATGTTAGAGATCCTAGTAAAGTATGCGTGGATAGATAGGGAAACACTACTTCAGGAAATTAAGCTACTCAAAGAAGACCTGGAGAAATGCATGGAAAAGGAGGCACTGAACAAGGAAATGGAAACAATGAAAGGCAGACTGAAGAACCACGAAGAAGATATCAAGAAAAGGAAACAGTGGAAACTACATAGAGACTGCGAGGACTATGAGAATGGCAGGATACTAACGCTCAGCAGGAAATATGACTATATGTACAAATCACAAACCTCAGTGATTGGGACACAAGCAAGAGCATCTGAGAGTTGCGCTTCCGAAAATGCTACAATGATGGAAGTGAAACTGATAACTCTTGCTCCTCAAGCAGTCACTTGTCTGGAAGTGAGCTGGGTAACAAACCTGCAACTTTTTTAGATGAGTATCTGTTCCTACGGCGGGGCTGGCAGACGTCAAGGAGAACACCGACTGCGAAACCCAAGCGACAAAGAGGACGAGGCAGAGGAAGAGGTTGAGGAAGAATCGCAAAAGAAGAAAAAGAATCAGACAAAGGTGGAAAAAGAGGCAAAGGAAGGGTGAATAAGACTATCATCAACCTACCCAAGAGACAATTGAGTGATACTGATAAAATGACTTTATGTTAGGCCTCTCCTTCTGCCCTACCATGAATTTTAAGTACTCTGAAACCCGTATAGATCTCTTTAAATTTGTCAGGAAACTGAAGTTGAAAAAGTGGCACCTCCTCAAAGCGAACAACAGTGCTACTGGGGTTACAGACACGGGTAGAGGGACTGACCTAGATCTCAATATTGGCGACATAGATAACTTGGTTGCAATACACCAGTTAGAAATGGAAACTGAATCCACAGTTACTAACACTGAAGTTGAAAAATTTCTTGTCAACTTGAACATCACTTATGATACCACAGCGAATACCCCTTTTAAACAACGCTCAACATTCTACCCTCTATTATCACATGATAATATTGATACATTTCACGACACTGTCACTAAGAGTCTAATTAAATTCTGCCACAAGAAATGGTTCAAGAACCACTCCCCCTAACCTGACACAACAACAGAGACTGGCCCTTAAATCTATGGCTGAGGATGAAGATATTGTAATCCGTCCGGCAGATAAGGGAGGTAACATAGTCATCCTTAGTAGGGAAATGTGCGTCGCTGAAGCTCCCCACCAACTTAACGATGAAAAATTCTACATCATGGTATCTAGAGAAACTTATGCCAAAAGTGTGGAGGATATATGAGACAAACTGAAAGACTAGAGAGACAAAGGGGTGCTGGAATGGGAGGAATTCTGTTTCCTGAAAAAGACTACCCAATACTTCTAGTCCTGTATCTTCTCCCGAAGATACACAAAAATTCGAGTAATGCCACAGGCAGGTCAATAGTATCGTCCGGAGGTAGTGCTACAGAAAACATTTCCAAATATGTTGACCACTTCCTGAGAGATTTAGTGAGTAACCTACCATCACATGTGAAAGACACAAAAGATTTCCTGGGTAAATTAGAAGGTATCCACTGAGAAAGGCACTTTCTACTCATCACCCTAGATGTGACCTCAATCTATACAATCATTGACCACAAACAAGGCATCCAAGCATGCCAACACTTTCTACAAACCCGACACATTAGGTTTAAGTTACATACCGACATGATCTTGGGCATGATTGAGCACTGCCTTACCAACAATATCTTTCTCTTTGACGGTACCCTATATAAACAGATCTTAGGGGCCGCGATGGGTACATGTTTTGCCCCAAGCTTTGCTAACCTTTTCTTGGGACAGTAGGAGGAGGAGATTTTCAGAGATAGTGTTGGCTTTCCGGAAACAGTACAGGTTGTTCTATGGCTTAGATGCATAGACAACCTATTCGTTGTTTGGTAAGGTTCTGAAGAGGAGGCCAATATGTTTGTGGACAAACTTAACAACAATACCCGCAATAACATCCTGACTCGTACCATAAGCAGGGAGACAGTAGACTTCTTAGACACCAGAATTGAAATTGTTGATGACATGATTCGGACCAAACTGCACCGCACAGACACGGCGGGCAACAGCTTGCTTCATGCTACTCAACAGTCACCCAGACACCCTTAGGTGGAGCATTCCCTATGGGGAACTTCTGAGAGCAAAACGCAAATGCAATACAGACAAATCATTCAAAGCGGAAGTCAACATTATGGTCTCAAGGTTTAGAGAAAGAGGATGCCCACAGTGGGTCCTCAACAAGGCCATTAAAAAGGTGGACAAGGTCCAGAGAAATGAAATTCTGTTCACACCCACACCAGCAGAGGATGGAGAGAGGGATACCAGCACCAGAATCATTCTTACATACAATGATAGTTCCAATGAGGTCAGGCACGTTCTCACTAAAAACTGGAACATACTTACTAGTGACCCCACTATAGGACACCTGATACAGGAAAGACCCAGCATCACATACAGGAAAGGAGGCAGCTTAAGGGACACTCTGGTCCATAGTGACATTACTAGATACAACACCTGCAAAGATCAGGGAATTAAAGGGTTCTTTCCTTGTGGCCATTGCAAGGCATGCAAAAATAGCTACATGAAAAAGGAACTTACCATGGACAATGGCATTAGAAAATCTATAACACAGTTCCTTACATGCAGTACACCCTTTGGTATATATATGCTGGAGTGCCCATGCAAACTTAAGTATATTGGCAGCACCACCCAGATGGTGAAGAAACGGGTACTGGAACACATGAGAGCTATAACAAACAGAAATCAACTCTATCCAGTAGCCGCCATTTCCAGAGTCACCATTTTCCGACAGATCATTATTGAGTTTTCTTGCTATTGAACAAATCCCCAATCCAAACTCAGGCAAACAGAATCTAAGTACATCGTAGAATTCCAAACCAAAAGCCCTGGGGTCTTAATATGGACGAGGAACTCGGAGCCCACTTACATGAAGCTTAATTAGTCTCCTATCTTTCTGTAGAGTCCTCCTTTATCATTATGCTTCTAGGGAGAGAACGTTTTATAATATGACACCTTCATGATGCACATGTTGGTTTTTTTAATTGTATGATACACTTATGTTGTTATTTATATTCTGTTGTTTTCTGTTTATTTTCCCACAGGAGGAAAGGAAGGGGACCACCCTGCGCTGGCAGATCACCTACACAGGTTCCATACCCTTTTCTTCAGAGGCACAACCGGGTGGCACGGTTTCACAGATGCACTTTTTACAGAGTTTCTTATGAGACTTTTGGAAACATTTGTATCGCTTGTATGCCTAAATGTATGTGATACATTGTGTGTCCCTGATACATTCGGGAGTCTGGATTACCCTATCTGGTTGCGCCGGGTTGGGTACTGGCCCAGCACTGTCTTCTGCACTTGCATGACCCTTGATACAACCGACATACACCATGCACTTATGGGAATTTGCCTCATTTGGGAAATTCTGCCCTGCGGTAATCTGTCAGGAACTACCTGTTACCCTGGGATAATTATTATGGGCACTGACCCGGTATTAATGACCTTACTTCAGCTTGCGCACTTGTGAAGAATAGCCGGGAACACTGGTTCCGTATGCAACTCGAGTGATTGACCTTGACCTGACATATCCATGAAGGGGTTCCTTTAATCCCAGTTTTACATTCATACTCTAGGAATACTCTGAGTTCCCGCATGTCTACGACACACTGGGTGTGCTGGACTTCTTTCTGTCAAAAGAAAGTTTTCTTTATTCTATCCAACTTTATTGTCCCACTCTGGGGATTACACACGTTTTGATACCATCAAGTGTCAATTGGTAGTGGCTCATGGGGCATGAACTATGATTTAAGGCAACAGTTCTATATTGATGAATCATGTCATTATTTATAAACCGAATAGTGTTTGTTAGACCTGGCACCATTGGCGTGGGTCTCCCTTCCATTTTTCGCTGTTGTCTCCTCTGTTTTACTGGTGTTAGATGCTCTGGGCGCTGTGCCACTGCCATTCAGTGTCACAGCGCGAATGCTCCCTGTATAAATATGTCTATGTGAATTGGTATATCCCTGATTGGCTTATTTGGGTTACCTGTTAGTCCCTAGTAGTGTGGCCTATGTGTGCCCAGGGCTGGTAAACCAAATGCTGCTGGTGGGCCTGCAGCACTGATGTGTGCCACCCACAGAAGCAGCTTGTAAAGTGTGTCTCAGACCTGCCACTGCAGTGTCTGTGTGCAGTCCAGAACTGCCATCTTGGCTGTGAAGTGCAACCACTTCCCAGCCCCTGAACCTTCCCTTGGCATCCTGTAAGTCGCCCCTCGGGTAGGGTGCATTGTATGTGTAAGGTAGGACATGCCTGGGTGTGTGTAGCATGTCCTGGTAGTGAATTATGCACCATTTCGTTTTTCACTACTGTAAGGCTACCTGTTCCTCATAGGCTAGAATGGGCAGTTTGACTATTACATGCTATAGTCCTAACTGACCCCAGGGACATGGTAGAAAAACGAATTTAGTATGCCTGAGCTCAGAATATTAAAATACACCTTTTAGTGAAGTTTATTTTTATATTCTGTGTTTGAAAATACCACTTTTAGAAAGTAGGTATTTTCTTGCCTAAGCCTTCCAGTGTGCTCTGCCGTTATGTGTATTGGCTGTCTGGTTTTAGAGGGGCAGGACAGGCTGAGTCAGACCTTGGTGGAATAGAGAGATCTGCATTTAGAGTGTGGGGAAGGGTGGCTCTTTGATCTGAATAGGGCTGTGCCTGGCAAGGTGAATGCTGGCTCCACCTCCCACTGTGTGTCTGCTAGCAGACCCCCTCTTTCTGAAAGGAAGGATGCAGCCTGGTAAACAAAGTGCTCCAGGCCTGAGCAGAACTGGTTCTGGCTAGGTTCAGGGACTGGTAGCTTCAAGGATCAAAGGCTTTTGGGGTATAAATATCTGTGCTCAAACCCCTACTTTTGTATTGCTTTTGGATCTGGAGAGGAAACTCTGTCCGTGCCACTGGAGGAATCTGCAGGAAGTGACTGTCCTTGTGCTTGTGTGTTTTTCTTGCACTGGCCTGCAGCAGTGACCACTGGACCTTGAAGAAGAGGAAAAGGAACTATTGAGAGAACTTTTATTTTTGTACAGCAATCACCCAAGGGCTAGGAAAAGAGCTAGCCTCCTGCTGGAGTCTCAGGCACAACAGACTCCACCACCAACCTCCTGCTTCCTCCCTGCGAGGACTGCTATCTGCTGAGGAGGCTCCTGTGAGTTCCAGGGCCTCTAGTTTGCATCAGAGAGAAGAGGGTAAGAAATCGACGCTAACGCATCTTTGCGGGCCGCTGCAGTCGAGAGCGCTGGGAAAATCATCGCGCTGCTGCCGCCGAGGGCCCGCAACCCGAAACCATCGCTGACGCCCCTTTGCGAGCCGCTGCAGCCGAGACGCGCTGGAAAGATCATCGCGCTGCTGTCGCCGCGCACTCGCAACCCTGACAGAAATCATCGCTTCGAGACATCGCAGTGCGGACGCCGTGCGTTCGCCACTTTGATCGCATCACACCGAATTTCGTCGCTCCCTCGCGGAGCGTCTTGTCTTCGCATCGCCACACGATCGCACAGCGCAACAGGATCACCGCATCGACTTCTCCCACGCGGCAAGAAAGTCATCGTATCGGTGGTCCAGCGTGCAGAAGTTTGTCGCATCGTCTCCGCACGCATCCCGCAGATCGGCGCATCATCCTCCCTTGCGGCAAGGATTTCAACGCATCGCCGGCCTCGCGTGCCGAGAATCATCGCTACAGCTTCTTTGCGACACTTTGTTGGTTTTGCAACTAAACCCAGGTACTTTGTGAAAGAAAGGGTCGCAGAGACCACTGCTTTGAACTTGAACCTTATTTTTGCAACCTTTGAACTATTTTTGACCGCCCTTCAACAGCTATCCTATTTTTGACAGTATTGTGGCTTTTACAGTTATTGGTCTTGTGATAAATCTGCCTTTATATAAAGATACTTATTTTTTATAATAACTACTTGTGTGGTGTCCCTTTGTAGTGTTCCTCATTGTGTTACTGTGTATGATCATAAATGCTTCACACCCTGCCTCTGAGATAAGCCTACCTGCTCGTGCTACGTTACCACAGGGTTGAGCAGGGGTATTAAAGAGGGTAGCCCTCTCACTCTGACTTAGGAAGAAGGGTCCCTACTTGGACAGTGGCCAGCCATTGCCAACTAGAGACCCCCATTTCTAACATTGGTGGTCAGCGGTGAGGATCTGGACTTGCATTTATGATCGCATACAGTAATTATAGTGTACACTACTAGTGAGTGCAGACCATAACGTACCACATACATTTTTTTTGAGAATTGTTTTTTTGCTTCTATATTGTGATTGATATTGCCGGTGATTTTTCACCCGCGCGCATTTTCTGAGAGTTTTTGGGATCCTATATTGTGATTGATATTGCCGGTGATTTTTCACCCGCGCCCATTTATTGAAAGTTTTTGATCCCCTATTGTGATTGATATTGCTGGTGATTTTTCACCCACGCACATTTCTGAGAGTTTTTGGGATCCTGTATTGTGATTGATATTGCCGGTGATTTTTCACCCGCGCACATTTATTGAAAGTTTTTGATCCCCTATTGTGATTGATATTGCTGGTGATTTTTCACCCACGCACATTTCTGAGAATTTTTAGGATCCTATATTGTGATTGATATTGCCGGTGATTTTTCACCCGCTTACATTTTTTGAGAAGTTTTCTTCTGTCCTTTATTGATATTGCCAGTTATTTCTACAATGGGCAAGCCCAGATCCAATGCCTCAGAAGATCTCTCCTGGGAAGAAGAGAAAATAGAAACCTACAATGCCAAGCAGCTCAAATATTTTTGCAAGCAATTCACAGTCCCTATCACAGGTCTCACTAGGAGGGAGGAGTATTACAAGGCGCTGAAGGCCTGGCTAGAAGCCAGGGATGCCCCTAAGGATCTAGGAGAGCTTGTGGAGGGAGGAGAGCAGCAGGGCGATGTAGTAGACTTAGTAGGAGACCCAGCCCTTTCCAACCCGGGCTCTAGTGTGTCCGCTAAGGGTCTGTCCCCAGAAGAGCTGGAGGACAGGGAGAGAGATAGGCGGCATAATATGGAGATGGCTAAGCTTAAAATGGATGGTCACCGGGACCTAGAGAACAAGAAGTTAGAAATTGAGATTATGAGGATGAAGCTTGAGCATGAGAGAGTATTGAGGAGTTGGAGATTAAAGCTAAGAGCATGGAAATCTCCCCTCTGGTGGCAGCGTACCTGTAGTGCACCCTGAGAGTAGGGGTGTATATACCCAAGGAGGTTATTAAAGATTTCCACAAAAGTGAAGATATTGGGCAATGGTTTGCCGCTTATGAAGTAGCCATGGTGTCCCACCGGGTCCCTGAGAAGGATTGGGGAGCAGGGTTGTGGGGACGCTTTGTGAGTGAGGGGAGGGATACCTTGTTGGACCTGCCCCCAGAAAGTAGGATGGTTTACGCCCACATGAAGGAAGCGTTGGTGACCCGCTATGGTTTGACCCCTGAGATGTATAGACAGAGGTTTAGGGTCTGTAAGAAGCTAGAGGGTACCACGTGGGTTGAATATGTGTCCTTTTTTGCAGAGCCATGGAACGCTGGGTAAGAGGTAGCAAAGTAGAAACTTTTGCACAGTTTTATGATTTGATTGCATGGGAGCATTTATCTAGCAATTGTTTTCCTGAGCTACGCCAGCACCTAATTGATTGCAAGCTGACTAACCCTAGAAAGCTTGCTGAGGAGGCGGACCGCTGGGTGAGCACCCGGGTCCGCAAGGGTCCAGTGGGAGACGTCGCCAAAGGTGGGCAGGGTCCCCAGCAGAGGAGTGGGGGGACAAGGGTCAACAGAGGGAGTTCCCCGAGGGCCCCAAAGTAATCCCCCAGGGAACCCAGCAGTGGTGTCCCAGCCCCCCAAGAAAGGAGGACCGGGCCCCCACCAGGTAGGCCTGTTCCCAGGGGGCCCCCACGTGTTACAACTGTGGTCAAGTGGGCCACAGATATTTTGATCCCCAGTGCCCCCAAGGGGGCCAGTGCACCCCCCGTGCACCACCCCGCCAGATTGCTAGTGTAGCCCTGGGAGAGGAGGAGATGGGTGCCCAAGAGGGGTGGGATCCCGTAGAATTGACCCTTGTCTCATTAGGGGACTTTGAGATGGTCCCCAAGCCTGCACTGCCTGCTAACACTAAAAAATACAGGCAGTGGGTGACCATCAATGGCCATAGGGTGGAGGCTCTAAGAGACACAGGGGCCAGTGTAACTGCTGTCAGCTCCCGGTTGGGGTCCAAAGAGCAGGTTGTCCCCCATGCATTCTACCCAGTAGTGTCCGCCGACAACTCAGAGAGCCAATGTGAGGTGGCTCAGGTTCCCTTTGAGTGGGGGGTCTCAGGAACTCTTCAGGTAGCTGTGAGGCCCGCCATGCCTGTAGACTGTCTGCTGGGCAATGATTTAGAGGACTCCCCGTGGGCTACGGTGGAGAGGAAGGCTCACTTAGAGATGTTGGGTCTGCCTGAGTGGGCGTGTGCTACCACGCGGTCCATGGCAGCCAAGGAGGGTGTTGAAAAGGATCTGGAGCCTGAGAGTAGGGCCCAGATCCCTGCCTTAGAGAGAAGGGGCAAGGGGCGCGGGAAGCCGGCCCCCTTGGTTCCCACGGCCCAGGAAGAAGCAGACCCTGAGGGGGATGCCCTGGAGCCTACCGGGGAGCAGATCACCGAACTGGGGGACCTGCCTGAGCTGACCCATTGGCAGCAGGAAGGGGGACCCACCAGGGAGGAATTTTGTGAGCAGCAGAGAGTTTGCCCCTCTCTTGAGGGTATGCGGCGACAGGCTGCAGCCCAGGCAGAAGGTGACATGTCTGGTTCACATCTGATTTATTGGGAGAACAGTCTCCTGTATAGTGAGCCTAAGGTTGCTGAGCCAGGGTCAGCCCGTGTGCTGGTGGTACCCGAGTGCTTCAGAACCTTCCTACTGGGGTTGGCTCATGACATTCCATTGGCAGGACATCTGGGGCAGACCAAGACCTTTGAGAGGCTGGCTGCCCACTTTATTGGCCCCAGATGCACAAGAGTTCAGACTCTCATTGCAGGACCTGTGAGACTTGCCAGGCAAGTGGGAAGAGTGGGGGAAGATCAAGGCCCCACTCCAGCCCTTTCCAGTTGTGAGTACCCCATTCGAGCGAGTGGGCATTGACATTGTGGGGCCTCTGGACCCCAAGACAGCCATGGGCAACAGGTTCATCCTGGTCTTGGTGGACCATGCCACCCGGTACCCTGAAGCCATCCCGCTCAGGACAGTGACGGCCCCCGTGGTGGGACGTGCACTGATGGGGATTTTCTCCTGTGTGGGATTCCCCAGAGAGGTGGTGTCTGACAGGGGGACCAACTTCATCTCCCAGTACATGAAGTCTCTGTGGAAGGAGTGTGGGGTAACGTATAAGTTCACCACTCCTTACCACCCCCAAGGTAATGGTCTGGTTGAACGGTTCAACCGGACCTTGAAGGGCATGATCATGGGCCTAGAAGAGCCCCTGAGGCGTAAGTGGGACGTCCTCTTGCCATGCCTGTTGTTTGCCTACCGGGAGGTGCCACAGAAGTCCTTAGGGTTCAGTCCCTTTGAACTCCTCTATGGCCACCCGGTTAGAGGACCTCTGAGTCTGGTCAAGGAAGGCTGGGAGCAATCTCCCAGGAAACCTCCCCAAGATGTATTTAGCTACATGTTGGCCTTCAGGAACCAGACTCGGCGTTTCAGAAAAATTGCTGAGGCAAATCTGGAAGCCAGCCAAGAAGAAATGAAACGTTGGCACGACCAGAATGCCACTCTGGTCGAATTTCAACCCGGTCAGAAGGTTTGGGTACTGGCCCCAGTGGAGCCTTGTGCGCTCCAAGATAAGTGGACCGGTCCCTTTGAGGTGGTGGAGCGCAAAAGTCCAGTTACCTACTTGGTGGACTTTCAGTCTCCCAGGAACCCCTTGCGGGTCCTGCATGTGAACCGCCTAAAGCCCCACTTTGAGAGGTCTGAAGTGGGCATGCTTCTTGCCACAGATGATGGGGTTGAGGAGGAGAGTGAGCCTCTCCCTGACCTCCTGTGTGCAGAAGAGAAGGATGGGTCAGTGGAGGGTGTGATCCTCTCCACCACACTGACCCCTGAGCAGCAGAGAGATTGTCACCACCTGTTGGGGCAATTTTCTGATTTGTTC
The DNA here is from genome assembly GCA_963921515.1 of Calotriton arnoldi. Taxonomy (NCBI): domain Eukaryota; kingdom Metazoa; phylum Chordata; class Amphibia; order Caudata; family Salamandridae; genus Calotriton; species Calotriton arnoldi. The sequence goes on along the minus strand of CAWUFW010010217.1, from coordinate 223,800 downwards.
TCCCTGGTACCTGGTGTCACTGATTGGTGCGTCCATGAGGTGGATACCGGGACAGTTCTCCTGTCAAGCACAAGGCTTACAGGGTAACTGACAGGGTCAGGGCTTGCATTAAGGAGGAGGTCTCCAAAATGTTCGCCCTAGGGGTGGTTGAGTCCTCTAGCAGCCCCTGGTCCAGCCCCGTGGTCTTGGTACCAAAAGCTGCGACGCCTGGTGCCACTCCTGAACTTAGGTTCTGTGTGGACTACCGAGGTCTCAATTCGGTCACCAAGACCGGCGCGCACCCCATCCCCAGAGCTGATGAGCTCATAGACCGGTTAGGGGCTGCCCGGTACCTCAGCACGTTTGATCTGACGTCTGGGTACTGGCAGATCGCCTTAACGGATGGGGCAAAGGAGAGGTCAGCATTCTCCACACCAGATGGGCACTACCAGTTCCGTGTGATGCCCTTTGGGATGAAGAATGCCCCTGCCACCTTCCAGAGATTGGTCAACCAGGTGTTGGTTGGGCTGGAGGCTTTCAGTGCCGCCTACCTGGATGACATTGCAGTGTTTAGTTCCTCCTGGGAGGACCACTTGCGCCACCTCTGGGAAGTGTTGATGGCGCTGCGCAGAGCAGGCCTCACAATCAAGGCCAGTAAGTGCCAGATTGGGCAGGGTTCTGTGGTGTACTTGGGACACCAGGTGGGGAGCGGCCAGGTGGCGCCCCTGCAGCCCAAGATTGAAACCATCCTGACTTGGGAGCCCCCAAGGACCCAGACCCAGGTGAGGGCCTTCTTAGGACTCACGGGTTATTACAGGAGGTTTGTCAAGGGGTATGGCAACATTGTTGCACCCTTGACTGAGCTGACTTCCAAGAAGCGGCCAAAGATTGTGAACTGGACTGACACCTGTCAGAAAGCCTTTGATGCCCTCAAAACTGCTATGTGTACAGCACCCGTACTCCAGGCGCCCAATTTTGCTAAGGAATTTGTTGTCCAGACAGACGCTTCAGAGCATGGGGTGGGGGCCGTTCTGTCACAGATAAATGAGGAGGGACTAGACCAACCTGTGGCCTTCATCAGTAGGAGGTTACTTCCACGGGAACAGAGGTGGAGTGCAATTGAGCGTGAGGCATTTGCTGTGGTCTGGGCACTGAAGAAGCTGAGACCATACCTGTTTGGGACTCACTTCCGGGTTCAGACAGACCACAGGCCCCTCAGATGGCTGATGCAGATGAGGGGTGAGAATCCCAAGTTGTTGAGGTGGTCCATTTCCCTACAGGGTATGGACTTCACGGTGGAACACCGCCCTGGTACAGAACACGCCAATGCTGATGGTCTGTCCAGATTTTTCCGCCTTAGCGATGAGAACTTCCAAGGGGATGGGTAGTTCTCCCACATTTCAGCTGGAGGGGACGTGTGTTAGACCTGGCACCATTGGCGTGGGTCTCCCTTCCATTTTTCGCTGTTGTCTCCTCTGTTTTACTGGTGTTAGATGCTCTGGGCGCTGTGCCACTGCCATTCAGTGTCACAGCGCGAATGCTCCCTGTATAAATATGTCTATGTGAATTGGTATATCCCTGATTGGCTTATTTGGGTTACCTGTTAGTCCCTAGTAGTGTGGCCTATGTGTGCCCAGGGCTGGTAAACCAAATGCTGCTGGTGGGCCTGCAGCACTGATGTGTGCCACCCACAGAAGCAGCTTGTAAAGTGTGTCTCAGACCTGCCACTGCAGTGTCTGTGTGCAGTCCAGAACTGCCATCTTGGCTGTGAAGTGCAACCACTTCCCAGCCCCTGAACCTTCCCTTGGCATCCTGTAAGTCGCCCCTCGGGTAGGGTGCATTGTATGTGTAAGGTAGGACATGCCTGGGTGTGTGTAGCATGTCCTGGTAGTGAATTATGCACCATTTCGTTTTTCACTACTGTAAGGCTACCTGTTCCTCATAGGCTAGAATGGGCAGTTTGACTATTACATGCTATAGTCCTAACTGACCCCAGGGACATGGTAGAAAAACGAATTTAGTATGCCTGAGCTCAGAATATTAAAATACACCTTTTAGTGAAGTTTATTTTTATATTCTGTGTTTGAAAATACCACTTTTAGAAAGTAGGTATTTTCTTGCCTAAGCCTTCCAGTGTGCTCTGCCGTTATGTGTATTGGCTGTCTGGTTTTAGAGGGGCAGGACAGGCTGAGTCAGACCTTGGTGGAATAGAGAGATCTGCATTTAGAGTGTGGGGAAGGGTGGCTCTTTGATCTGAATAGGGCTGTGCCTGGCAAGGTGAATGCTGGCTCCACCTCCCACTGTGTGTCTGCTAGCAGACCCCCTCTTTCTGAAAGGAAGGATGCAGCCTGGTAAACAAAGTGCTCCAGGCCTGAGCAGAACTGGTTCTGGCTAGGTTCAGGGACTGGTAGCTTCAAGGATCAAAGGCTTTTGGGGTATAAATATCTGTGCTCAAACCCCCTACTTTTGTATTGCTTTTGGATCTGGAGAGGAAACTCTGTCCGTGCCACTGGAGGAATCTGCAGGAAGTGACTGTCCTTGTGCTTGTGTGTTTTTCTTGCACTGGCCTGCAGCAGTGACCACTGGACCTTGAAGAAGAGGAAAAGGAACTATTGAGAGAACTTTTATTTTTGTACAGCAATCACCCAGGGGCTAGGAAAAGAGCTAGCCTCCTGCTGGAGTCTCAGGCACAACAGACTCCACCACCAACCTCCTGCTTCCTCCCTGCGAGGACTGCTATCTGCTGAGGAGGCTCCTGTGAGTTCCAGGGCCTCTAGTTTGCATCAGAGAGAAGAGGGTAAGAAATCGACGCTAACGCATCTTTGCGGGCCGCTGCAGTCGAGAGCGCTGGGAAAATCATCGCGCTGCTGCCGCCGAGGGCCCGCAACCCGAAACCATCGCTGACGCCCCTTTGCGAGCCGCTGCAGCCGAGACGCGCTGGAAAGATCATCGCGCTGCTGTCGCCGCGCACTCGCAACCCTGACAGAAATCATCGCTTCGAGACATCGCAGTGCGGACGCCGTGCGTTCGCCACTTTGATCGCATCACACCGAATTTCGTCGCTCCCTCGCGGAGCGTCTTGTCTTCGCATCGCCACACGATCGCACAGCGCAACAGGATCACCGCATCGACTTCTCCCACGCGGCAAGAAAGTCATCGCATCGGTGGTCCAGCGTGCAGAAGTTTGTCGCATCGTCTCCGCACGCATCCCGCAGATCGGCGCATCATCCTCCCTTGCGGCAAGGATTTCAACGCATCGCCGGCCTCGCGTGCCGAGAATCATCGCTACAGCTTCTTTGCGACACTTTGTTGGTTTTGCAACTAAACCCAGGTACTTTGTGAAAGAAAGGGTCGCAGAGACCACTGCTTTGAACTTGAACCTTATTTTTGCAACCTTTGAACTATTTTTGACCGCCCTTCAACAGCTATCCTATTTTTGACAGTATTGTGGCTTTTACAGTTATTGGTCTTGTGATAAATCTGCCTTTATATAAAGATACTTATTTTTTATAATAACTACTTGTGTGGTGTCCCTTTGTAGTGTTCCTCATTGTGTTACTGTGTATGATCATAAATGCTTCACACCCTGCCTCTGAGATAAGCCTACCTGCTCGTGCTACGTTACCACAGGGTTGAGCAGGGGTATTAAAGAGGGTAGCCCTCTCACTCTGACTTAGGAAGAAGGGTCCCTACTTGGACAGTGGCCAGCCATTGCCAACTAGAGACCCCCATTTCTAACAGTGTTGTATGCAGAACTTATGCATCACTTGTCTACCGTTGTATGCATACAGGAGGCCACTAATAAGAACATGCCATATCATTACAAAATGGGCAATACGTTTTGTTCTAAATAGAAATATGTAGGGAAGTCCTTCGTTCATTCCAAAACTCTGTATTTATGTAATTCACAATGTATGGTTTTCTACATGTGAGCAAGGCTGCAGGCCAGCCGAAACGCATTACAAGGAGCGATTAAATCCTAATTCCTGAGCATATCATGTTGTGGTGTGTCCTGAGAGTGCGTTATTACCGCTAAGGTGTTCGGACTTTTGTTGATACTTTGGCCGGTTTGCTTCACCAGCGCACACACCACCTTCCACAGGTACGTGGTCTGAGAAGGGGCGACACAAAGGAATATATATATATGTATATATATATTATCTACTGGCGGTCGCCAGTAGATAGTTATAGTTACAACCTATTATCCATAGGAAATCCGCGACATTCTATTTGAAATAACTCTCTTGCCGGTTGACGTATCTTCGCAAAATTTTCAAACTTTGTGGCCCGCTCCGGTCCGCTCCTACCCTGAAAGTCTCGGGGGATTCGTCAAGCGTGGGCCGAGAAAAAAGGGGGTCCCAAAACGCGTTTTCCCCATGCAATTTTCCATAGGAAACTTTAGACACGGCTACAGCTCGAACTGCTGAACGGAATTACACCAAATTTGGCAAAGAGGTAGTTCTTGGTTCAGAAAGAACCCTTTTGTTAAATGGTGTAAATCCGTTCAGTAGTTGCTGAGAAAATCAAAAGTAAAAAGATAGTGATATCTATGGCCGAGTAGGGTCCGCGTACCCTCCCGATCACGAGCTGCATGTTAATTGGCTGTCAGCTGGCTGTCAACATTCCGATTCAGGAAATGTTGGCAGCCATTTTGTCCCTCGGTAGAACCGAGGGACAGAAACAAGTGCGCAAAGCGCACAAAGGGGGCAGGGTAGAAACACCCTGACCCCCTAGGTTTGCTCAGGGGTCCCACAAGGACCCCTGGGCAAAAAAAAAATACATTTTTTAAAATCGGCAGGATGCGCTCAGGGTGCGCGAATCCTGCCGAAAAGAAATCGAGCGCGGTCTCCCGCGCTCGACTGTATTTTGCCCCCGGGTGGCCCAAGTCCCGGGGGCATGGTGGGGGGATAATTTAATGTGTGGGGGCCTCAAAGGGCCCCCAAGCCCCGGGGACTGCCACCCCCTGGGGCTTTTTTAAAAATGGTGCGGGAGGGCTCTGAGCCCTCCCGCAGCCCCGAGGACCACCACCTCCCGGGGCTTTTTTTTTATTAATTAAAAACCTGTGTGGGGGGCTCCAGCCCCCACACGCCCCGGGGACCGCCACCTCCCGGGGCACTAAACATTTAAATATGGGGGTCCGTTACGGATCCCCAGAGCCCCGGGGACCACCACCTCCCCGGGGCTGTGAACTGAATGGGAGGGGGCCGCGCGGCCCCCTCCTGGAGCCCTTGATGGCCCTGGGGACCACCACCCCCAGGGCTGGCTCCTGCAGTGTCCCGGGGTGCCTACCCCGGGACACTGCTGTTTGCAATGACAGGACGGGAGCCTCGCGGCTCCCGTCCTGTCATTGCAAACTGCTTTGGATATTGGAAGAGAGAGCAGGAAACCTGCTCTCTCTTCCAATATCCAAAGCCGATTTCTTTCCACATGGGGAGCAGCATGTTAGCTGCTCCCCATGTGTAAAGCAATGCCGGCTCCCGTAGGACACGGGGAGCCGGCGGGACTGTGGGGGGATTGGGGACCCTCCCCACAGTCCCCAACGAGAGGGCCAGCCCCGGGGGATGGGGTCCCCGGGGCAAGTAGTGGCCCGGGAGGGGGGCCACGCAACCCCCCTCCCCAAAAAATAAAAATTAAAAAATTTAAAAAAAACGGAAAGGCCGGCCCCGGGGGATGGGGTCCCCGGGGCCTTAAATGGCCTGAGGAGGGGGCCACGCAGCCCCCTCCCTACGAAAAAAAAAAAAAATCGAGGCCATGCCCCGGGGGATGGGGTCCCCGGGGCCAATACAGGCCCAGGGAAGGGGGCCACGCGGCCCCCTTCCCGTTTTTTAAATTTGTAATTAAAAAAAGGGGTAAAGCCCTGGGGGATGGGGTCCCCAGGGCATAAAAACTGGAAAAAGGAAGGGGGCCACAGAGCCCCCTTCAGGGGACAAAAATGTTTTTTTTTTTTTAAACGATCGGGCCCGCAGGCCCCGCCCTTCCTTCACCACTCTGCAAACGCGCCCCTGGCGCGTTTGCAGAGGGGAACGATTCCCCTTGAATACTGGGGGTCCCTGGGGGCCAACTAGCCCACCAGGAACCTCCAGTATGCGCCAGGGGGCTGCCTTGCAGAGAGGTGTACAGAGGCCACGCCCCTTTTACACCTCTCTGCAACGCAGCTCTGTGGCGCTTTGGAGGTATATGGTGGGCTAGTTGGACTCCGGGGACCCTCAGGATTCAAGGGGACTTAATTCCCCAACTTAAAACGCGCCACGGGCGCGTTTGCACAGTGGTGAAGGGAGGGGCGGGGCTTCAGGTGACATGTGTGCAAACAGGCCCCGTGGCGCGTTTTAAGATGGGGAATTAAATCCCCTTCAATCCTGAGGGTCCCTGGGGGCCAACTAGCCCAACAGGTACATCCAGAAAGCGCCACAGAGCTGCGTTGCAGAGAGGTGTAAAGGGGTGTGGCCTCTCTACACGTCTCTGCAACGCAGCCCCTGGCGCATATTGGAGGTTCCTGGTGGGCTAGTTGGCCCCTAGGGACCCTCAGGATTCAAGGGGACTTAATCCCCCAACTTAAAACGCGCCACGGGGCGCGTTTGCACAGATGTCACCTCAGGCCCCGCCCCTCCCTTCACCATTGTGCAAATATTCTTCTAAAATCATCCGAAATACGAATTCCTATTTACTCACCTGTTATAAGGAGAGACCTCAGTGCTGCATCTTTCAGCCCAGTACTGGTCCTGAAAAGTAATTTTAACCGTACTTACCAGTAACTTGAATTTCCTTCCATAGGATATCATTGCCTGCTTTTTGTTGAAAAAGTTTCTAAGTGTTGATTTTTGAAACATACAAATATTCCTCTAAAATCAGCCGAAATACGAATTCCGATTTACTCACCTGTTATAAGGAGAGACCTCAGTGCTGTATCTTTCAGCCCAGTACTGGTCCTGAAAAGTAATTTTAACCGTACTTACCAGTAACTTGAATTTCCTTCTATAGGCTAACATTGACTGTTTTCACTTGGAAATTCTTCTAAGTGTGGAGTTTTGGAACTTTAAAATATTCCTCTAAAATCAGCCGAAATACGAATTCCGATTTACTCACCTGTTATCAGGAGAGACCTCAGTGCTGTATCTTTCAGCCCAGTACTAATCCTGAAAAGTAATTTTAACCGTACTTACCAGTAACTTGAATTTCCTTCCATAGGCTAACGTTGACTGGTTTCACTTGGAAATTCTTCTAAGTGTGGAGTTTTGGAACTTTATAATATTCCTCTAAAATCAACCAAAGTACGAATTCCAATTTACTCACCTGTTATCAGGAGAGAACCCAGTGCTGCATCTTTTAGCCCAGCACTGACCCTGAAAAGTAATTTTAACCGTACTTACCAGTAACTTGAATTTCCTTCATAGGCTAACATTGACTGGTTTCACTTGGAAATTCTTCTAAGTGTGGAGTTTTGGAACTTTATAATATTCCTCTAAAATCAACCAAAGTACGAATTCCAATTTACTCACCTGTTATCAGGAGAGAACCCAGTGCTGCATCTTTTAGCCCAGCACTGACCCTGAAAAGTAATTTTAACCGTACTTACCAGTAACTTATATTTTCTTCCATAGGAATCCATTGTCTGGTTTTCAGCAGAAAAGTTTCAAAGTGTTGATTTTCACAAACTACAAATATTCCTAAAAAATCGCCTGTATGACTTAAACGCATTCTTTCAACTGTTTACAGGAGATGCACCAGTGCTGGATCCAGGATCCAACACTGAGTAAGAAAAAGTAACGATAACAGTTTTTAACTTCTAAGTGAATTTCCTTCCATAGGATAACATTGGTGATTCTATGAGAAAAGTTTCTAAGTGTGAACTTTTAAAGTACAATAATATTCCTTAAAAATCACGACTGTAACCAAAACGCTTTTACTCAACTGTTTACAGGAGATGTCCCAGGACTGAATCTAGGATCCAGTCCTGTGGTTAGAAAAGTAATCCATAAAGTAACTAATTGCATTTAACTAGAAATTCACATTGAGCTGAATGTTGCATTGTGTTTGAAAATGTGTTGCCCATTGCAACAACTGTAACTACTGTACTTAAAAGTCTATTGCCTATGTGCAACGTATTTAAACTAAAGTAATTCATTCTGAGAAAGTATTTATTGTAATGTAATGTATAATGTAATTACAATGTAATTTAAAAAATAAAATATTTTAAAAAAATTGTTTCTAAAAAATTTGGAAATCAGTATGAAAAAAATTTATATAACAATTAATACATTTAAAAATTGTCATTTACAAAACCTTTGAAATTCACTGAAAAAACCGTAGGTTTCAGACATGTTATAGTTACAAATTAGCATTTAAAAAACCTTTGAAATTCACTGAAAAAACCATAGGTTTCAGGGACGTTATAGTTACAAATTAGCATTTAAAAAACCTTTGAAATTCACTGAAAAAACCATAGGTTTTAGGGACAGTTATAGTTAGTTGGACATTGCACTCGTACAAAACCCGTGAAATTCCCCGTTATAGTTAGTCCAGCTAACTATAACTCGCGCCCCGCAATGCACTGCTGATGACGTCACATATTACATCACTCATGACATGGTCAGTGACATCACTGATGACATCACTGATGACATCTCAAATGACATCACTGATGACATCATCCACGTGATAATCTGATGCACCTCCTCACACCCCAATATAACCTTTGATACACCCACTCTAAATTACAGACTGCCATTCGCAAAACCATAGACACTCCAACACCAATAACTACATACCCACTCACTGATTCTTAGGTCTACGCACACATCCACTCACTCACCCGTACAGTCACTCATACTTACGGTCACTCAGTACAGGACTATCATATGCACTCATACTCCTATATAGACACTCAAACACCGCCACTCATCCATAGAGGTACTCACACACCTAGTCAGTCATGCAAATAATTAAACACACTACCATTTACTCACCTATACAGTTATACACACACCAGCTCACTTACTCATACAAATAGTAGCACATTCTTACGCTCTTATACAATCACTGATACAAGCACACACTCATCCATACAGCCACTATCACAATCACTCACTCTCGCTTATAGCTATTTATATACTCCAACACACATATATACTGCCTTTCACATATGTAGTTACTCACACATGTACCACTGGGACATACATTCACTCTACTAACACACTCTTACACACACTTACCCACCCATACAGTCTATCACAGATGCACTCTTGAAACCATCCACCCAGTGAATCACCCACTCACACATCTATGCACAGAGTTGCACACACCCCTCCCACACAAACACTCAGGCACCCATACAGATACTCAGACAAGCATTCAATAACTCATATAGACACTCATGTAGCTATTCACAAACACATGCAGCCACTTACACAGCAACAGACAGACGGATACAGACATTCACCCAGTTTAGTCACTAACCCATGCATTCAGTAAGATACGTTAAATCACTCACTTATAGAGTCAGTCACGCACCTACTAAATCATCCATACAGACACTTACACACCCACTCATTCTTCAATACGTCTTTTCCTATATATATTAAAAATATTTAAACTTTACAGAAACACACAGTCACTGGATGATGTCATCAGTGATGTCATTTGAGATGTCATCAGTGATGTCATCAGTGATGTCACTGACCATGTCATGAGTGATGTAATATGTGACGTCATCAGCAGTGCATTGCGGGGTGCGAAGTTATAGTTAGCTGGACTAACTATAACGGGGGAATTTCACGGGTTTTGTACGAGTGCAATGTCCAACTAACTATAACTGTCCCTAAAACCTATGGTTTTTTCAGTGAATTTCAAAGGTTTTTTAAATGCTAATTTGTAACTATAACGTCCCTGAAACCTATGGTTTTTTTAGTGAATATATATATGTGTATATATATATATATATATATATATATATATATACTCACTGAAAAAACCACAGGTTTCAGGGACATTATAGTTAGTTGGACATTTTACTCGTACAAAACGAGAGAAATTCTGCCATTATAGTTAGTTGAGCTTACTATAACTCGCGCCCCCGCAATGCACTGCTGATGATGTCACATATTACATCACTCATTACATGGTCAGTGACATCACTGATGACATCTCAAATGACATCACTGATGACATCATCCAGTGACTGTGTGTTTCTGTAAAGTTTAAATATGTTTTATATATATATATGCCAAGGTGTATTGAAGAATGAGTGAGTGTATGAGTGTCTGAATGGATGATTTAGTAGGTGCGTGACTGACTGTATAAGTGAGTGATTAAACATGTCTTACTGAATGCATGGGTTAGTGACTAAACTGTGTGAATGTCTGTATCAGTCTCTCAGTTGGAGTGTAAGCGGCTGCATGGGTTGGTGAGTAGCTACATGAGTATCTTTATGGGTTATTGATTGGTTGTCTGAATATCTGTATGGGTGCCTGAGTGTCTGTGTGGGTGAGTGGGGGGTGTGTGACTCTGTGCATAGATGTGTGAGTGGGTGATTCACTGGGTGTATGGGTTCAAAAGTGCATCAGTGAAGGGCTGTATGGATGGGTGAGTGTGTGTATGGGTGTGTTGGTGAGTGAATGGATGTCTCAGTGGTACATGTGTGAGTAACTACATATGTGAAAGGCAGTATATGTGAGTGTTGGAGTATATAAATGACTATATGTGAGAGTGAGTGATTATGAGAGTGGCTGTATGGATGAGTGTGTGCTTGTATCAGTGATTGTATAATAGAGTATGTGTGTGTTAGTAACTGTATGAATACGTGAGGTGGTGTGTGTATAACTGTATAGGTGAGTAAATGGGAGTGTGATTGATTCTTTGCATGACTGACTAGGTGTGTGAGTAACTCTATGGATGAGTGGCGGTGTGTGAGTGTCTGTATAGGTGTATGAGTGCATATGATAGTGCTGTATTGATGAGCGACTGCATGTATCAGTGACTGTATGGTTGAATGAGTGGATGTGTGTGTAGACCTAGGAAATAGTGAGTGGGTATGTAGTAACTTGTATTAGTGTGTCTATGGTTTTGAAAATGGTAGTCTGTATTTTAGAGGGGGTGTATCAAAGGTTATATTAGGGTGTGAGGAGCTGCATCAGATTATCACATGGATGATGTCATCAGTGATGTCATCAGTGATGTCATTTGAGATGTCATCAGTGATGTCACTGACCATGTCATGAGTGATGTAATATGTGACGTCATCAGCAATGCATTGTGGGGGTGCGAGTTATAGTTAGCTCAACTAACTATAACGGCTGAATTTCTCTGGGTTTGTACGAGTAAAATGTCCAACTAACTATAACGTCCCTGAAACCTTTGTTTTTTTCAGTGAATTTCTAAGGTTTTTAAATGCTAATTTCTAACTATAACGTCCCTGAAACCTATGGTTTTTTTCAGTGAATTTCAAAGGTTTTTTAAATGCTAATTTCTAACTATGCCTACAGAGGTAGGACATGTGCAGAAAGAGGAAGAAATGCGCAGAAAGAAGCAAGAGAAATGCAGAAAGAACCAACAGAGGTGCAGAAAGAGGCCTTCTTGCAAAGTCATCCTGTGCCCCCAACTTTTTGCTGACGGATACTGGTGGTAACTTACTCTGCCTAACCAGGCCTAGAGCCAGTGCTATCCTAAAAAAAACTTAGAATACAGTGAAAACACCTACATACACTAGGGTACACTATGGGTTGGGGCACCCCTGTGATTGGCATGACCTCCCCTGTAATGCCCTAGTACATAATAGGGCAGGGGGATTAAAACTACCTCTAAGGCAGAGGTGCAGAAACATGCTTCTTTAACTAGTAGTCGTGTTTGCAGAGTGGTAGAGAAAGGGTGCTCGGCCTCGGACCAGCGCTCAGGAATTCCACTGCATAGGACTTACAGGAGGTACCAGGAGGGCTTCTTGGCCCCCAAAGTCCCTCAGGAGTAAAGTGGACTTCATCCCCCATCCCGTAGTCTGCCAGGAGGCGCGTTTGCAGAGTGGTGGAGAAAGGGGTCGTGGCCTCCGAAGACGTCTTAGCAATCCTACTGTGTGGGACTTACTGGAGGTAGCAAGAGGGGTACTTGGCCCCCAAGGACATCCTTGGGGGCCAACTACCCCTCCTATTACCTCCAGTAAGTACCACACAGCAGGATTGCTAAGTTCTCATAACAGGCCACGCCCCCCTAGGCCCACCACTTTGCAAACGTGCTCCCTGGCGCGCTCTTCGATGGGGATTGAAGTCCCCTTCACTGCTGGGGGTCCTTAGGGGCCAACTAGCCTACCTCTTACCTCCAGTAAGCCCCACACAGTGGAATTGCTGAGTGGTGGACACAGGCCACGCCCCCTTTCTCCACCACTCTGCAAACGTGCCTCCCGGGGCACTCTTGGTTGGGGGATGAAGTCCCCTTTCCTCATGAGGCTCCCTGGGGGCCAACTTGCCCACCAGGTACCTCCAGTAAGCCCCACACAGCTGGATTGCTGAGAGTGGTCCGAGGCCATGCCCCCTTTTTACACCACTCTGCAAACGCGGCTCCTGGCACACTGCTGCTCGGGGGATGAAGTCCACTTGTGTCCTGAGGTCCTCAGGACAAAAGAGTACCTCATCGCCCCACCAGCAGTGGCCCACCCGGGGGCTTGAAACAAACGAAGCGCGGGAGACTGCGCTTCATTTTTTTAATAATTTCAGCCAGATTCGCGCACCCAGGGTGAATTCGGCCGAAATTATGGAGGAAAAAAATGCTTTTTTTGGGCCTGGGGGTCCCTGTAGGACCCCCTGAGCAGGCCTAGGTAGTCAGGGTGTTTCTACCCTGCCCCCTTTTCTTGTTTTTTACCTTTTTCTTGTGACTCGGTTACCGAGTCACAAGATGGCTGCCAACACATTCTGGTTTAGAGTGAATATATGTATATGTATATATATGTGTATATATATATATATATATATGTGTGTATATATATATATATATGTGTGATATATATATATATATATATATATATATATATATATATATATATATATAAACAAGGGACGGAGTTCCAACGAGCACTCAGGTCTACACAAGCAACAACAGGGTCCGTTCTTAAGCCAAAATGAGAGGTTTATTAATGCATAAACCAGTCGTGACGCGTTTCGCGCTCCAAAGAGCGCTTGTTCACACAACAAGGTCAATAAAGTTCGTCTCTTAAAAAGCATTTCGACTCAATACATTCATCGACATAAAGAGTGGACTGTGACATAAAAAGTGCTTGAGCGCTCATCTTAACACCGGCAATTTGATATAACATTCACAACAATTAAATTCAACCTTCAGTGCAAAGAAAATGTGAATATCAAATACCGGCAAGGGGCAAAGGACTGGCAATGCTAAGTATCACTATGATGTACCAAGTTCTGCATTCCTATATGTCATTAACACATTCACCTCGACTTATACCGCTCCCTAAATGATGTAACCTCAAGGGTGCATTGTGGGAACCATAGTGTATACGTGCTAGTGAGAAGGTGACTCACGCACATCATGAAAAAACCTCACCTGTCTCTAAACATGTATACTTTAAGAGTACGTGAGCTCTTATTAATGCATGATTAGTGCTTTCGAGGGCCATATACTGAGCCATCGACATCGCGAATGCCCAACAATTCTGACTTGTAAAATTATACGAGCCTGTGTATGTAGCTGGTTAGTGCCATAATGCTCATTATGCGCGTCGGGTATAAACATCGATAGCCTCATAATTGAACTATGTATTATGTGAATACACTAATGACAATTGAAAGCGAATATCAACCGCTAATGGGAATGCATGTATGTATGACGGCTATGCCACCCTTAATTAATCAACCTCGCCCCATAAATTCATCTGGCTTCCTGATTAGTGGAAACACAGTCCGTAAAAAGAAAGGGACGAACAGAAAATATTTAAACCTCATTCTCATGCACAAAGTGAATCACCATAAACAATACATGAATGTGCACATATGTACAAGTGTTGTTAAAAACCATATACATGACAATGTATATTACTTGACATGATGTAAAGAAGATGAAACACGGAGAAAGGTTTAGGGTACAGGTGCCGCAAGCCTGAGACAACGCCCCTCCCTTCCTTCCTGTGAGAGGGAGAAAAGAAGAAAAATAGAGCATAAATGTTAGAAGAGGTCCAAACATTAGTGCATAATTAAAAACATAAAATACATAGCCCAACTTGCTTAACAGAGATACTAAGTATACTCCAAATTGGCTCTATTCATTTTGTAAATGTATGGCCAGCTCTTCATCCATGTTATGCCGCACTTCGTTTTCTAGAAGCCCCCGGGTGGGCCAGGTCCCGGGGGCAATGCAGACTTATAATGCAAGGGCCCGCGGGGGCCCCCGCAGCCCCGGCGACAGCTACCTCCCCGGGGCATGATTAATAATATGCGGGGGCAAGCAGCCCCCCCGCAGCCCCAGGGACGCCACCTCCCCGGGGCTTGTAAAAAAAACTGCATGGGGGGCTCCTGCTCCCCACGCTGCCCGGGACCACCACCTCCCCGGGGCATTTCTGTAATATAGTTGGGGGGCCTCACGGGCCCCCAAGCCCCAGGGACCACCACCTCCCCGGGGCTTCAAAACATTAAAAAGAAGTGTGGGGGGACTCCTGCCCCCCCACACTGCCCCGGGGACCACCACCTCCCTGGGGTATTGAGAAAACAAAATACGGGGGTCCGTAGCGGACCCCCAGCCCTGGGGACCACCACCTCCCTGGGGCTATTTACAAGATGGGAGGGGGGCCATGCGGTCCCCCTCCTGGAGCCCTCTTTTGCCCTGGGGACTGCCACCCCCCAGGGCTGGCTCCAGCAATGTCCCGGGGTGTCCTCCCCCGGGACATTGCTAATACTGGAGGTAATAGGAGGGGTAGTTGGCCCCCAAGGTTGTCCTTGGGGCCAACTACCCCTCCTGTTACCTCCAGTAAGTCCCACACAGGGGTATTGCTAAGAGGTCTTCGGAGGCCACGCCCCCCTTTCTCCACTACTCTGCAAACGTGCCTCCTGGCACACTACGGGTTGGGGGATGAAGTCCACTTTACTCCTGAGGACTTTGGGGGCCAAGAAGCCCTCCTGGTACCTCATGTAAGTCCTACGCAGCAGAATTCCTGAGCGCTGGTCGGAGGCCCAGCACCCTTTCTGCACCACTCTGCAAATGCGACTACTACGTTATAGTTAGAAATTAGCATTTAAAAAACCTTGAAAATTCATTGAAAAAAACCATAGGTTTCAGGGACGTTATAGTTAGGAATTAGCATTTAATAAACCTTAGAAATTCACTGAAAAAAACAGAGGTTTCAGGGATGTTATAGTTAGGCTGACATTTCACTTGTACAAAAGCATAGAAATTTGGCTGTTATAGTTAGCTGAGCTAACTATAACTCCTGCCCCCGCAATACACTGCTAATGATGTCACATATTACATCACTCATGACATGGTCAGTGACATCACTGATGACATCCCAAATGGTCAAGTGGTCTTTTCAGTGAAAATATATATATATATACACATATATCTCCACATGTTGCCCTGAATTGAGGATGCACTCACAGGCAGATGGTTCCGCTCCTGAATCCTTTATTTAAAACTAGAAAAACAGGGTTCACATCTGGTTCCAGGGGGGTGGGGATCCTGTTACGCAAAAGGTTTCCCTTCACGGTGACGGACATATACACTAATCCTCAGGGTAGATTCGCAGGATTGACTGGGTCCTAGGAGGGCACAACCATAAATGTGCTGGCGGCCTATATTCCCCCCGCCCAGGATAACATTCCTCTACCGTACATTGGCAAAAAGATCTTGGAATTCCCTGAAGGGGCACTGATAATAGGGGGAGACCTGAATATGACCCTCAATGATCACTTAGATAGATTCCCGCCTCGTATCATCAAACGTTCACGCAATACCATGGCTGAATTTTTGAAGGCCATGGGGCTAATAGACGTGTGGAGTTAATCCCATCCTGATGGGCAGCAGTTCACGTTCCATTCCAGAGCGCATTACAGCATGTCTTGGATTGACCACTTACTAACTGCTGCGGGGGATAAACCACACTGCTCGGAAGTTAAACACCTAGCTAGGGGAATCTCGGACCATGCTCCACTGTGGGCAAAATACAGCCTAGCCAAGACATTAATGAGACGATCCTTATCCATCAGCCCATGGTACCTGGTCATACCACACATTAGAGCAGACATTGGAAAAACAACCGAATACTATTTTAGAGAAAATGTTGGGTCGATAAAGTCCCACCAGATTATATGGGAAGCATATAAGGCAGTTATAAAGGGGCAGGCACTCTCCCTTGCGGCGGGTCAAGGGAGAGAAAAAAAGGCCAAGTTAGAAGCAATTGAAAGGGAAATATTGACCTTGGAAAGCTCCCCCGCCTCCTTGCTCGAGGAGGATATCCAACACTCACTTGCCCTGAAGAGACAAGAGTACAGGAATTTAGTAGCTGAGTCAGCCAATAGTAAACTCCGCAAGATACAATATAAAGTATACGAACTGGGAGATAAGGCAGGCAGGTTACTAGCCTGGTTAGACAAAAGGGAGAAGGCTGGGAGATGGGTCATGACCATAAGAGGCTCGGAGGGTGAGTGGCTACGAGACCCACAAGACATTGCGGAGGCCTTTGCAAATCACTATGCTCAATTATACTCCCCGGAGGCATCCGGTACGGTAGAGGAGTCACTAGACCTAATACAAGATGTCTGGATTCCAGTCCTCCCAGAGGCAGACAGGGAGCAGCTCGGTGAAGATCTTACAGAGGAAGAAATAGAGGCTGCCATACAGAGCATACAATCCGGCAAGGCCATGGGGCCTAATGGCATCCCAATAGAACTCCTTAATTTGTCTGCCACAAAAGTGGCACCCCATCTCCTACACATGTTTGAAGAAAGTAGGCATGTGGGAGAACTGCCTAAAGGCCAGAGATTGGCGTCTATAGTGGTCATCCATAAAGATGGCAAGCCAGCAGAGGAGTGCTCATCGTATAGACCTATCTCCCTCTAAATGTAGAGGTCAAAATCTTAGCCAAGGTACTCGCTCGCCGACTGATCCCAGTGGGGACTAAGCTTGTGCATCCGGACCAATCCGCTTTTATGCCTGGCCGGAACACCGCCCTAAACTTAAGACGGCTACATGGAGTTTAAGGCCAAAGAGAAACCATACAAGAGGATGTGGCAATACTATCGTTGGACGCCCGCATGGCCTTCGACACTGTCGAGTGGCCCTATATGTTCGCGGTCCTAAAACGTATGGGTCTGGGGGAATTTTGTTTGTCCTGGTCCATTTGCTATATACCGCCCCTCTGGCCCAAGTGGTAGTCAACGGGCATTTATCCCGTACCTTTCCCCTAAATAGGGGAACAAGACAGGGCTGCCCGCTGTCCCTGCTTTTATTCGCCTTGATACTAGAGCCACTGGCAAGCTGGATACGGGGGACCCAGTGATCCGGGGACTAAGGTGGACAGCGGGGAGAGAGGATAGAATCTCGTTGTACTCAGATGACGTATTGTTATATGTGGCGTCGCCGAGATCCTCCATCGCCAGGATCCTTCAGATCTGTTCCACCTTCGGACAGTGTTTTGGATACACCATCAACTGGTCCAAGTCAGTGGTGTTCCCCCTACGGGGCGCGGCCCCGGTCTTGCCGAGGGGATGCGAAGCAAAAATTGAGACAGAAGGGTTTACCTTCCTGGGGATATATATTACTTCCAGTGAGGAGGTCTTCTATGAGAGGAACCTTCTCACCCCGCTAACGAGGCTGAAGGGAGATGTACGGCACTGGCGGGCACTGCCGCTATCCCTATTGGGAAGGGCGGCATTATTTAAAATGATGGCACTGCCGCGTTTTCTGTATGCCCTGCAGAATACGCCTTATGAGATTCCAGACTCATATTTTAAAGCAATAGACGGGGAGATTCGAAGCCTGTTGTAGGATTGGAAACCGCCCCACATTGCTACCCATAAATTAGTTTGGGGATCTTACGATGGAGGTATCACTCTTCCCAATATTCGGGCGTACTATTGGGCAGCGCAGCTGGTGGTGGTCAATAAATGGGCCCACCAGGGACAAACAGATCCGGCGTGCAATATGGACGAGTGGCTCATGGGACTAGGGGGGTTCAGCGATGCACTATACACCAACCCAAAGAAGCAGCAACTCACGGGACCAACAGCACAGACGGTCGCAATCTGGCATAAAGTAATGAAACAGTTGGGTTGAAGGGGTCGGGTGATGCTCGAAACACCACTGTGGTGGGCAGAGAACTTGGGGAAACTAGGTGGGTGCCAGGGATTTTGTGAATGGGATATCATAGGCATTTCAAAGGTCAAAGATCTGTGGGTTAAGGGGGAAATTATCCCGCTCACGGAGCTCCAAAAAGAATACGAGCTAGCCGATAAAGAAATATTTCGATATTCCCAAATAAGACACACTCTCAGGGGGACAAAAGCGGAGGGGGAGGTCTTGCCGGAGGCATCCCCTCTGGAGGACAGGCTCATTTCTGAATATATGCCGAGCAAGGCCATCTCATTGACATACAAAAAAATCATTAATAATCAACCAGACCCCTTGCTAAATCTCCGTGAAAAATGGCAGACAGATGTTGGGGAGCTGGAGGAAGAAGACTGGAGGGAGGCGCTCGCGTCGCCCAGAGAGGTGGCAATATCATCGAGACTACGACTTGTCCAATTAAAAATACTCCACAGGTCTTATATAACATGCACTGCACTGGTTAAAATGGGTAGACTCGAAGATGCGGGGTGTAGAAGAGCATGTGGTGGTATCGGCACCTTTTTCCACATCATTTGGGAGTGTGCTTCCATCCGAAGGTACTGGAATGCAATCATTACATGTATGAAAGAAGCATATGGAGAAACAGTTGCCCAGACTCCTACAGTGTGTCTCCTAAATGTGTGGGAACCCACTGATCTTGATCGTGCTGAGCAGCTGTGGACTACCATGGGTTTGATGGTTGCGAAACGAAATATTGCCCAAAGATGGGGGGTGGCGGAGGCACCCACTCTGGCTGAATGGAAGCGATTTATGGATTGGTGTATGCTGGCAGAAGCGGAAGTATATAAAAATAGAGCATGCCCCCGGAAATGGGACCGGGTCTGGTCAAAGTGGAATGCATTCAGGGGGAATATTTGTGAACCTCCACAGACTTGAGGGGCAGAGGCGGGGAGATTGATGGAGGGAGGGGAAGACCCAACTACTGTTCAAAGACGAGGTACAATGGGCCACTGATGTCTCGCCTGAGTATGATAATGTAAACCTGTGCCCGGGAGGGCGAAAAGTGAGATACTGCTGTGTAATTGTATTATTCAAATGTTCAATAAAAAATGTATTAAAAAAACAAACTAGAAAAACAATCCAATTGTTCACTTCACCTGGTGCGTTTCGGAGCTTCCTGCTCCTTATTCATAGGCTGTGCTGGAGTCTTCCTCGCTTTTCAAATGCATGCTGATCTGCCCTCCAGTGGGCTTCAGAGGTGTGTCCATTTACTAATGCATGCTGGGGCTTGTAGTGCATTCAATCATACCCTCCAGCGGGTTCTGTGTTTTACCAGTCATTTTTTCGAATTTTAAAGCCCTCCAGTGGGCCTCAGATTGTAGTATATATATACATCACTCCCGGGATCACTCCTGGCAAAACACACCAAATGGATAGGAGCAGACACTGAGGCACTTTTTGTTGTTTTTTACTTTATTCGCCTTCCGCCATCACACATTTTGGCCTTCAGCCCAGCCTTGATCACATGACATGCATGCATCGTACCACTCTATTTACGTGTTTCTGGTATAAACATAGAAGTCAGACTTATATGTATTCTTTGCATTAGGCCTGGGCGGTAAATTCCGCTCCGCTTGCGGAATTTGCGGAATTTTGGCAATTCCGCGTTCCGCGGAGAACGCGAAATTGCCGAAAATTCTGCGATCCGCGGCGTAGCGGAATTTTTTCCTTGTTCGCGCTTTCAAAATGCGTGTTCGCGCGCGTGGGAGCGACTTACCGGGCTCCCTGCGTTCGCCGACGAGTTTTCCTATCCGTTCGCGTGCGCCACGAGATTTTGGTAGCCGGCCGCGCGATCCCGCGAGAGTGTGCGATCGTGAACACGTCATTCGGATGCGCCATCAGACATCCGCGTTCGCGAACAGGAAACAAGCATCGCGAGCGGGCGGGACAAGTAAAACAAGATGGCCACGCCAATTGGCGCCCGCATGGGCAAGTTCGCGAGATATTTCCCCCCGAGCACGCAAACAGCGTCCCCGAACAGGAAAAACGCATTGCGAACGGGCGGAACAAGCAATTCCGCGTGCTTGCGGAATTCTGCGTAGCTCGCAGAGATTTTTTACCGTTTCGCGGAACTTTGCGTAACGCGACTACGCAAATTCTGCCCACCCCTAATTTGCATACATCTACTCATTCTCCACCACATATCATTACATCATTTATCATGTTTAATCAGCTGATAATATTATCCATGATCAACTTACAATCATTAATTCATTTCTTTGGCAAACTTTGTGAAGCATTTTCAATTTCATTTGAAGCAATGATTGCTGTCTATTAAACACGTACATTTTACTTTCCATCATGAGTTTCCATTTGATTATTGAAATTCTAAGAATTCATTCATAATCATCTGGCTTCAAAAGACAATGGGCCCGATTCACAAAAGTAATCTGAGACAAAATCCTAACTTTACGACTTTCGGTATTCACAAAGCGCATTTAGGAGTAGTAAAGTTAGGATTTTGTCTCACTTAAACTTAAGTTTTGGTCTTAAGTTTAACTTAAGACCAAAACTTAAGTTTAACTGAGACAAAAATTTGGTCTTAAGTTTAAGTTTGGGTCTTAAGTTTAACTTAAGACCAAAACTTAGGTTTAACACAGACAAAGTTTTGGTCTTAAGTTTAAGTTTTGGTCTTAAGTTTAGCTTAAGACCAAAACTTAAGTTTAACTGAGACAGAATCCTAACTTTACTACTCCTAAATGCCCTTTGTGAATACCGAAAGTCGTAAAGTTAGGATTTTGTCTCAGATTACTTTTGTGAATCGGGCCTAATCATACGTTACTGGCAAGTGCCCCTTACTATCCCTCTGCCGTACATTTGACCAGGTTTTTTCTGCGATTCTCATTTTAACCTTCATATCTGGCAAGTGCCTGATCTGCAGTACCTACTGTTATTCCTATTGAGCCACCATGTGTGTGGTCATCTTTTGTGCCAAGTGTGTGTGGGAATTAACCATGAGATGTGTATCCACTGTTTCCTAACTTCATTGTACATACCTCTTAAATTCATCTGTTTGAGAAATTATGGGCAATCTAACAAACCTTAAAAAACACATATTGGAGCCCGACAGCTTCAACATTTCCATCATTTCCTTTGTTTTCTCTGGATGTACCAATTTTTTACTCTTTCTCTCTCTTCCTGTACTATATCGCACCCATAATCTGTCATCAACAATCAAGCATATTCCCTCATTCTTCTTGTCTTCTACAGACTTGAATGCAGTTCTTCATCATAATTTAAGCCCTTTGGTGCCTTACAATCCAACTTGATGATGTAGCTCATCTCTAACTCTCTGAACCTCTTAGTGCGGTCCCCTCCCCTCCTGCTGGGTGGTACCGCATTGATTACAAAGTATTTTATTTGTTCTGAATGTTTGTTGTGGTGTATTTCGCAATGGGGTGCCACTGCACATGTATGATTACTTTTGGAGATGGCCCTCATGTGCAGCAATATTCTTTTGTGCAACAGTAATGTAGTACTGCCTATGTATCTCAAATTGCATGCACACGTTAAAACGTATACTGCAAACTCCGTTTTACAATTGTGTGTTCCCTTTACTTTCACTGCCTCTGTGCTCAATGGTGTCCTATAACTTGTGGTGTTTTCATCTATGGTGCAGGCCCTGCACTGCAGGCATCTTCTAAAACCCGGTTTCGGTCGCAGCCAGCTACTCTCCTGTTGCATCTCAGAGCTACTCACTACCACTGGATCTCTTATTGACGGTGCACATCTAAATGTAATCAGATGATATTTGGAAACTACTTTCCCTATTATTGGATCCACTTTTATCATCGGACAGTTTCTTCTTAAAAGTGTTCTGAGTTGTGCTTCTTGGCTATTGAATGGGGTTAAAATTCTAATTTCTGCCTGTTCTTTCTTCAACTCCCTTTTTGCCGGTTTAGTGAGCAGGATGGAATCTCTGTTACTACTGTTTGCTTTTGCTCTTGCTGATCTTAGTACTGACATGCTGTAGCCTCTCTGTTTAATGCAAAAATAACAATTGATGGACAGAATGCAGAACAATGTCATGCATTCACCCCAGGACAGAGATCTGGGCCTAAATCCATAGTTTTTTGCTCACCATGACATTCCAGTTTGAACCCAGCCATATGCAAATCAGTCTTGACCCTGCGCCCAATGGGAACAGTCCAGCCCGAACTGGCAGGCCAGGTCCTCCCTGGACTGGAAACGAGCATCCTAGGACCGGTTTTGGGCTTTCACCCCTCATCAGCCAGGATAGCTTGACTCCAGTGGCATGGAGAGTACGGGAAACACGTCTGGGCATACCCGTCCCACTCGGGGTGACAAATGCAAAAATAACAATCGATGGACAGAATGCAGAACAATGTCATGCATTCACCCCAGTACAGAGATCTGGGCCTAAATCCATCGTTTTTTTGCTCACCATGCCATTCCAGTTTGAACCCAGCTTTATGCAAATCAGTCTTGACCCTGCACCCAAAGGGAACAGTCCAGTCCGAACTGCCTGGCCATATCCTCCCTGGACTGGAAACAAGCATCCTAGGACCGGTTTCGGGGTTTCACCCATCATCAGCCAGGATAGCTTGACTCCAGTGGCATGGAGAGCACAGGACCCAAGTCAGGGCATACCTGTCCCACCCGGGGTTACAAGTGCAAAAATAACAATTGATGGACAGAATGCAGAACAATGTCATGCATTCACCCCAGTACAGAGATCTGGCCCTAAATCCATCGTTTTTTTGCTCACCATGCCATTCCAGTTTGAACCCAGCCATATGCAAATCAGTCTTGACCCTGCGCCCAATGGGAACTGTAGTGTAGCTCCTATTTCCCTAATAGGCTCTGCGCATTGGAATAATATATCCTATAGGTTTGACATAGGACTAAGGTCAGTATGTCCCTATCGAGTATATTAAACTTAATTACTTGTGCCAGCTAGCTCAGAGGCCCCTAGAAACTCCTTGACAACAAGAAGGGAGTAGTTTCTGGCAGCCGCAAAACATGACCACTTTGTTTCCCTTTAGAATCAGAAGGTGTCCCAGAGTCGTGGAAACAATAGATAACTATTTCACTCAGCTCAATCGTGCATGCTTAGTTTTCTCCAAGTTACACAGAAAGAAGTAGACGGGCGTTTCAATAAAAGATTTATTGAACAGTCTTGTTTCTGGTGTAAGTAAAATGTGCTGTTACGATCACAAGACAGTATGCGAGATAAATAATGTACAGTGTGAGCAGTAGAAATAAATAATACTGCGATAGCATTATCTTTTAGTATATATGCCTTTACATAAATAACACAGACTAAAAATGCGAGTACTCATACGATGCGTTTCTAATCTAGTTCTACCCCAATGTACCTAACCTAACCTAGGTGTAGGGAGAGGTATGAAGTAGGTGAAGTATTCCTTACTATGGTATACTAAGAGTATGTTAAGCCTAGTATGCCTAGTATGCCAAGAGTTCCTCTAGGTTCTTATCAACTCCATACCTGAAGAATGAGAGAGGTAGGAATCTCTTTGCCAGACTCGAACTCCAACACCCCGCAAGGGAAGTCAGATCACTGGAAGCTGGACTCTCTGCGTGCAGAGATGACATCGTCTTCTCAGTGCATCCGGCCGGGAAACGGCTCCTCTGAAGTCGAGGTCTCCTCTAGTTTACAAGGGCAAGGGAAGGTATATTTATATCTGAGAGGTACCTCAGAATGTTAGCATTGACGTGAATCAGACAGCGGAAGACGTCATGAATGAACCCCTAAGGAATAATGGTTCATGCATAATATATGAGTCCTTGAAGAAATCAAGGCTAGGGAAACTCCCGCAGCCTAAGGGTCTGTTCTTCATGAACTCGTTGTGACGTTAGGGTGGACGGATGTCAGAGACCATGCCTGTATTTGGAGCGCACGGTTTAATGCCTAAATAAGGGCTGGGATTTTATGCCTATATAAGGGCAGGGCGAATTGTACCTATATAAGGACATGATACTGGAAAGCCCGTTTATGGACACCCTAAGAGGTATACAACAGAACAGTCCAGCCCGAACTGCCAGGCCAGGTCCTCCCTGGACTGGAAACAAGCATCCTAGGACTGGTTTCAGGGTTTCATCCCTCATCAACCAGGATAGCTTGACACCAGTGGCATGGAGAGCATGGAACGCACGTCTAGGCATACCCGTCCCACATGGGGTGACAAATGCAGAAATAACAATTGATGGACAGAATGAAGAACAATGTCATGCATTCACCCCAGTACAGAGATCTGGGCCTAAATCCATCGTTTTTTTGCTCACCATGCCATTCCAGTTTGAACCCAGCCATATGCAAATCAGTCTTGACCCTGCACGAAATGGTAACAGTACAGCCCGAACTTCCAGGCCAGGTCCTCCCTGGACTGGAAACAAGCATCCTAGGACCGGTTTTGGGGTTTAACCCCTCATCAGCCAGGATAGCTTGACTCCAGTGGCATGGAGTGCACAGGACCCACGTCTGGGCATTCCCGTCCCACTCGGGGTGACAAATGCAAAAATAACAATTGATGGACAGAATGCAGAATCATGTCATGCATTCACCCCAGTACAGAGATCTGGGCCTAAATCCATTTTTTTTTGCTCACCATGCCATTCCAGTTTGAACCCAGCCATATGCAAATCAGTCTTGACCTTGCACCCAATGGGAACAGTCCAGCCTGAACTGCCAGGCCAGGTCCTCCCTGGATTGGAAACAAGCATCCTAGGACCGGTTTTGGGGTTTCACCCCTCATCAGGCAGGATAGCTTGACTCCAGTGGCATGGAGAGCACGGGATCCACTTCTGGGCATACTCGCCCCACTCTGTGTGACAAATGCAAAGATAAAAATTGATGGACAGAATGCAGAACAATGTCATGCATTGACCTCAGTACAGAGACCTGGGCCTAAATCCATCGTTTTTTTTGCTCACCATGCCATTCCAGTTTGAACCCAGCCATATGCAAATCAGTCTTGACCCTGCACCCAGTGGGAACAGTCCAGCCCGAACTGCCAGGCCAGGTCCTCCCTGGACTGAAAACAAGCATCCTAGGACCGGTTTCGGGGTTTCACCCCTCATCAGCCAGGATAGCTTGACTCCAGTGGCATGGAGAGCACGGGACCCACGTCTGGGCATACCCGTCCCACTCCGGGTGACAAATGCAAAAATAACAATTGATGGACAGAATGCAGAACAATGTCATGCCTTCACCCGAGTACAGAGATCTGGGCCTAAAAACATCGGTTTTTTGCTCAACATGCCATTCCAGTTTGAACCCAGCCATATGCAAATCAGTCTTGACCCTGCGCCCAATGGGAACAGTCCAGCCCGAACTGCCAGGCCAGGTCCTCCCTGTACTGGAAACAAGCATCCTAGGACTGGTTTCTGGGTTTGACCCCTCATCAGCCAGTATAGCTTGACTCCAGTGGCATGGAGAGCACGGGACCCACGTCTGGGCACACCCGTCCCACTCAGGGTGACAAGTGCAAAAATAACAATTGATGAACAGAATGCAGAACAATGTCATGCATTCACCTCAGTACAGAGATCTGGGCCTAAATCCATCGTTTTTTTGCTCACCATGCCATTCCAGTTTGAACCCAGCCATATGCAAATCAGTCTTGACCCTGCGCCCAATGGGAACAGTCCAGCCCGAACTGCCAAGCCAAGTCCTCCCTGTCCTCTTACTGTGCCACTGGATTCAAGCTATCCTGGCTGATGAGCGGTGAAACCCCGAAACCGGTCCTAGGATGCTTGTTTCTGGTCCAAGGAGGACCTGGCTTGGTAGTTCGGGCTGGACTGTTCCCATGAGGCACAGGGTCAAGACTGATTTGCATATGGCCAGGTCTAAACTGGGGTGGCATGGAGAGCAAAAGAATGATTGATTTAACCCAGATCTCTTGACTGGGGGTGAATGTTTTGATTTGTTCTGCATTCCATCCATCAATTGTTTGTCTTTTGCCTCTTTATGTAAACCTTTTTCACCATTTCCTCCTGACACCTTTCTAGAGCTTCACTTGTACTGCAATTCCTTGTGACGTGTAACATTTCACCTAAAGGAATGCTCATTTTAGTATGCTTTGGATGGAAACTGGATGAATGGAGGGCCAGCTGAATTCTTTCTATGTAACCTCATCTCTAGTTTCCCATCCTAAATGAAGACCTCTACATCCAAAAATGTGGCCGTTAATGTGCTGATTTAACTTTAAATCATTTACGTTCAGACTTTTGATAAACATTTATGCTGACGTGATTGACCCTCTCCAAATTATGAACAAATCATCAATAAATCTTGTCCAGATTACTATGTGCTCTTCCCATGTTTCTTCATGGCATCTGCGGAGCACCTATTTCTCCCACCAGCCCACATGCAAGCATGCGTAACCAGTGGCGAAACAGGTGCCCATTGCAGTACCACGTATTTGTTGGTACAATCTACCCCAAAATAAGAACAAATTGCCCTCCAGTCATCTTTTCACCACAGTCATTAGCATCTCAGTGTGTTATTAAAAGGCCACTTGCCTCTTCTAGAAAAAGTGGTGCATTGCTCTTAGCCCATCTGAGTGCGAGATGCTTGTGTACAATGATGTAACATCAATTGAGTCAGCACATAGTCTCTTTCTATTGAGATATCATAAATTAACCTCAGAAAGTCCCCACTATCCTTCACATATGATGGTAAATTCTTCACATGTTTTTGTAGAAAGAAATCAATGTACTTTGATGTGGTTTCCATTGAACTTCCTTTTGCTGAGATTATTGGACGCCCTGGTAGAACTTGGGCATTTTTGTGGATTTTTGGTATCAGATATAGTACTGGAGTTCTTAGGTTGTCGTTCCTTAAGAATCTATATTCGTCATATGAGAGTAGACCTTCATTCATCCATTTTTCTAGTTCTTGTTTGTACTCCAATTGAGCCTCAATCTGTCTTGCCGGTTCACATTTTTTATAGCAGTTACTCTGATTTAGTTGACTCCGTGCTTCCTGTGTGTACATATTTATTGGCCACAACACAATATTGCCTCCCATATATATATATATATTCACTGAAAAAACCATAGGTTTTAGGGACAGTTATAGTTAGTTGGACATTGCACTCGTACAAAACCCGTGAAATTCCCCCGTTATAGTTAGTTCAGCTAACTATAACTCGCGCCCCCGCAATGCACTGCTGATGACGTCCCATAGTGAATTTTATCCTCTGCCCCTTTGTGTATGATTTGGTCTCTTTTGTTAAGGACAGCACAGATTTTATTAAGATGATTGACAACATAAACTGGGACAATTCCTTCTTTTTGGTGACACTTGACATTTCCAGCTTGTACACCTGTATTAACCACAATCAGGGAGTAGAAGCGGTGAAAACATTTCTGAAAACCAGACCCTTAAAATTTATGGAACATAGTCAGATGATCGTGGATTTCATGACATTCTGCCTACACAATAATATTTTTGCGTTTGGTGACCAATTGTATATGCAGAAACAGGGCACCGCGATGGGCACGATGCTTCGCCCCCAGCTACGAGAACTTGTTCGTGGGCTGGTGGGAGAAGCACGTGGCCTGGTCGGGTATCAATGAGGCCTTGGCACAGAGGATAGCAATTTGGACCCGCTATATTGACGACATATTTTTCGTATGGACGGGTACCAGAAATGAATTGGACCAGTATATAGATAGTCTTAACATTAACGACATCAACCTTCATTTCACAAGAACCATTAGTAGAAAGGAGGTAGCGTATTTGGATTTGATGGTTTTTGTTGATGGAGATCAACTGAAAACCAAGTTGTTCCGTAAACCCACAACGGGTAACGCTACATTGCATTACACCAGCCAACATCCACGCTGTCTTGTAAACAGCATCCCCTATGGAGAGCTGTTACGCCTCAAAAGGAATAGTACAACTAAAGAGTATTACTATACAGCCGCCAAACATGCAGTGAGTCGTTTTGCTCAGAGGGGCTATCCACAGAAGGTATTACAACCAGCATTAAACAAGGTGAATCAACGAGATAGAAAAGAACTACTCAATAAGACAGCCCGATCTGGTGAAGATGAGACGACCAGAATGATATTGATATATTCCACAGACTCTGGAGAAATACGCCAGATTCTAGGGAAACACTGGAATATTCTTCGATCGGATGGTGTAATTGGAAAATTAATCACGCACCATCCGAGTATAACCTATAGGAAGAATATTTCTTTAAAAGACATGCTGGTGCATAGTCACTACAACAAAACGAAAGCAAGCCTAAGTAATATTAAGGGTTTTTATCCATGTCTTAAGTGTAAGGCGTGCAAAAACAGCAAAATTGTGAAAGAGTTTCAAGTGCCAGGCGGAGACCAGACCAGGTATATAGAAAGACTCCTAAATTGTAACACCGAATTTACTGTGTACTGTCTGCTGTGTCCGTGCAACCTGCGTTACGTGGGAAGCACGATACACCAGACGAAAAAGAGGATTTTGGAGCACATGCGTGCAATCACCAAAAAAGATAACAGTTATCCTGTTGCAAGACATTTCGCAGAATGTCATAATAGCAACAGCCAACATTTGAAATTTTTCTGTATAGATCATGTCCCTCCCCCAAAAGAGGAGGGGCGAGGGTAAGAATGTTGAGACAAATGGAGTCCAAGTATATAGTAGATTTGCGCACGCTTACCCCACATGGTCTTAACTGTGAAGAGGAACTGTGGATACATGTAGGCTAGACCAACAACATGTACATGGCGATTTTATTTCATCTTATTTTATTTTACTGAATATTATATGAGCCTGTCACTAAGGTCACTTGATTAGTAGACAATAGTGAAGTAGCAATAGAGTGAATTAGACGCATGCATCAAAATGAGTCATATTTCAGATATAAAGGAATAGCCCAATGAATTGAGCAACTAACTCACACGCAATAGACTCTATAGATATTCTTCTTTCCTTACCTTGATGAGTTTTGTTCCTCCCCTCCCTCCCTCTCGTCTTTATTCTCACCTCTGTTTACACTTTTCCTCACAAATAGATCTAGAAGAAGAAAATATTATATATACATATAAAAAAATAAGAAAATATATATACACACACACAAACACACACACAAAAAAATCACACGAAAAAGTGGTAAAGATGTTGTGACATGATTTTAATGAATAACTTTTGAACAAGGTAATTTTGAAATTTTAGAGTTATTTTGTTGAAAATTCTCTTCTTTTAGTGGTTCTACATAAGTCCTTATTCTTTTCTTTTATTTTGAATTGGTTTTTCTAAAAAGTGATGGCCGAATGTTGGAAATGGACCAATATGAAAATGTTAGAAGCAAAGAGTATTATAACAGATATATAAGACGGATTCTAGTTAGCCCATTAAGGATATTAAGGCGGCCACCTTTTGACATGTTGATTCTGTCGAGATCTTATCATGGGATAGATCATTTTGCCCATTCAGGGCTCCATTTTGACTAAGAGTAAAAAATCTTTTATACATATTATATGACGTTGTAAATATTTCAGATTCTAATTGGATTTTAGTAATGTTCATCAATATTTATTAATCATTGGATTGTATAGTTAACCAACTGTATTTATTGATATTTATGGTTATTTGTTGATACTGATCGAATTCCATACAGCCATGAAACAAAACGTATGATCTTAGAAGAGGTGTATATATAAATTATAGTATATAGGTTCTCTTTTTATCCATTGTAAGATGGCCGCCACTGTTACCATGAAATAATATACTTTTTATGTAAGTCCGTTTTCTATTTTGGCCAAAAGTCAACCAATTGAAGTGTATTTAAACTTTATGAATCCATTGTCGTCTGACATTGACGAAGGCCGTCATGGCCGAAACGCGTTTGTTCAGTTACGGGACTACAATAAAGTAACTTTTTAACATCTTACTCGAGTGTGCGCCACACTGTTTAATGCAGAGTTTGGACGAATATATATATATATATATATATATATATATATATATATATATATATATATATATATATATATATATATATATATATATATATATATATATATTCACTGAAAAAACCATAGGTTTTAGGGAAAGTTATAGTTAGTTGGACATTGCACTCGTACAAAACCCGTGAAATTCCCCCGTTATAGTTAGTTCAGCTAACTATAACTCACGCCCCATAATGCACTGCTGATGATGTCACATATTACATCACTCATGACATGGTCAGTGACATCACTGATGACATCACTGACATCATCCAGTGACTGTGTGTTTCTGTAAAGTTTAAATATGTTTAATATATATAGGGAAAGGCGTATTGAAGAATGAGTGGGTGTATAGCGTCTGAATGGATGATTTAGTAGGTGCATGACTGAGTCTATAAGTGAGTGATTAAACGTATCTTACTGGATGCATGGGTGAGTGACTAAACTGTGTGAATGTCTGTATCCGTCTGTCTGTTGTTGTGTAAGCAGCTGCATGGGTTTCTGACTAGCTAAATGAGTGTCTATATGGGTTATGGATTGGTTCTCTGAGTATCTGAATGGGTGCCTCAGTGTTTGTGTGAAACCAGGAAGACCGTCACCCAGGCACTCGTCACCAGCCGACTGGACTATGGGAACACCCTCTACGCCGGAACCACAGCCAAACTTCAAAAGAGACTCCAGCGCATCCAGAACGCCTCCCGCACGACTCATCCTGGACATCCCCCGACACAGCCACATCACCGTACACCTGAAAGACCTGCACTGGCTCCCCGTCAGCAAGAGAATCACGTTCAGACTCCTCACCCACGCACACAAGGCCCTCCACGACCTGGGCCCAAAGTACCTCAACGACCGCATGTCCTTCTACACGCCCACACGCCAGCTACGATCAACCAGCCACGCCCTCGCCACCGTACCACGCATCCGCAGAACCACCGCCGGAGGAAGATCCTTCTCCTACCTGGCGGCCAAGACCTGGAACTCCCTCCCCACTCACCTTCGGCGAACCCAGGACCATCTCGCCTTCAGGAAGCAGCTCAAGACCTGGCTGTTCGAGCAGTAACTTACCCCCTCCCCCAGCGCCTTGAGACCCTCCCGGGTGAGTAGCGCGCTCTATAAATGCCGTGATTGATTGATTGATTGTGTGGGTGGGGTGTGTGTGACTCTGTGCATAGATGTGTGAGTGGGTGATTCACTGGATGCATGGTTTCAAGAGTGCGTCTGTGATGGACTGTATGGGTGGGTGAGTGTGTGTATGGGTGTGTTAGTGATTGAATGTATATCTCAGTGGTACATGTGTGAGTAACTACATATGTGAAAGGCAGTATATATGTGTGTTGGAGTATATAAATGGCTATAAGTGAGAGTGTGTGATTGTGAGAGTGGCTATATGGATGAGTGTGTGCTTGCATCAGTGATTGCATAGGAGCGTAAGAATGTGCTAGTATTTTTATGAGTAAGTGAGCTGGTGTGTATAATCTGTATAGGTGAGTAAATTGGAGTGTGATTAATTATTTGCATGACTGACTAGGTGTGTGAGTACCTCTATGGATGAGTTG
Source organism: Calotriton arnoldi (assembly GCA_963921515.1). NCBI lineage: Eukaryota > Metazoa > Chordata > Amphibia > Caudata > Salamandridae > Calotriton > Calotriton arnoldi. Next base: position 191,989 of record CAWUFW010010217.1, on the reverse strand, counting down.
CGTTGTGTGAGTGTTTATATAGGTGTATGAGTGCATATGATAGTCCTGTACTGAGTGACTGTAAGTATGAGTGACTGTACGGGTGAGTGAGTAGATGTGTGTGTGTAGACCTAAGAATCAGTGAGTGGGTATGTACTTATTGGTATTGGAGTGTGTATGGTTTTGAGAATGGCAGTCTGTAATTTAGAGTGGGTTTATCAAAAGTTATATTAGGGTGTGAGAAGATGCATTAAATTCTCACATGGATGATGTCATCAGTGATGTCATTTGAGATGTCATCACTGATGTCATCAGTGATGTCACTGACCATGTCATGAGTGCTGTAATATGTGACGTCATCAGCAGTGCATTGCAGGGGCGCGAGTTATAGTTAGCTGAACTAACTATAACGGGGGAATTTCACGGGTTTTGTACGAGTGCAATGTCCAACTAACTATAACTTTCCCTAACACCTATGGTTTTTTCAGTGAATTTCAAAGGTTTTTTAAATGCTAAACCCTAACTATAACAGGCCTGAAACCTATGGTTTTTTCAGTGAATTTCAAAGGTTTTTAAAATGCTAATTCCTAACTATAACAAGCCTGAAACCTATGGTTTTTCAGTGAATTTCAAAGGTTTTTAAATGCTAATTCCTAACTATAACATGTCTGAAACCTATGGTTTTTTCAGTGAATTTCAAAGGTTTTGTAAATGACAATTTTTAAATGTATTAATTGTTATATTTTTTTTTTTGATACTGATTTACTACATTTTTTAAACTATTTATTTTTAGATATTTTATTTTTTAAATTACATTGTAATTACATTATACATTACATTACAAAATATACTTTCTCAGAATGAATTACTTTAGTTTAAATACTTTGCAAATAGGCAATAGACTTTTAAGTACAGTAGTTACAGTTGTTGCAATGGGCAACACAATTTCAAACACAATGCAACATTGAGCTCAATGTGAATTTCTAGCTAAATGCAATTAGTTACTTTATGGATTACTTTTCTAACCACAGGACTGGATCATAGATTCAGTCCTGGGACATCTCCTGTAAACAGTTGAGTAAAAGTGTTTTGGTTACAGTAGTGATTTTTAAGGAATATTATTGTATTTTAAAAGTTGACACAAACTTTTTCACATAGAATCACCAATGTTATCCTATGGGAGGAAATTCACTTAGCAGGTAAGTAGTGTTATCGTTACTTTTCTTACTCAGTGGTGGATCCTGGATCCAGCACTGGTGCATCTCCTGTAAACAGTTGAAAGAATGCGTTTAAGTCATACAGGCGATTTTTAAGGAATATTTGTAGTTTGTGAAAATCAACACTTTGAAACTTTTCTGCTGAAAACCAGACAATGGATTCCTATGGAAGGAAATATAAGTTACTGGTAAGTACGGTTAAAATTACTTTTCAGGATCAGTACTGGGCTGAAAGATGCAGCACTGAGGTCTCTCCTGATAACAGATGAGTAAATCGGAATTCATATTTTGGCTGATTTTAGAGGAATATTTGTATGTTTCAAAAATCGACACAAACTTTTTCAGCAAAAAGCAGGCAATGATATCCTATGGAAGGAAATTCAAGTTACTGGTAAGTACGGTTAAAATTACTTTTCAGGATCAGTACTGGGCTGAAAGATGCAGCACTGAGTTCTCTCATGATAACAGGTGAGTAAATCGGAATTCGTATTTCGGCTGATTTTAGAGGAATATTATAAAGTTCCAAAACTCCACACTTAGAAGAATTTCCAAGTGAAACCAGTCAATGTTAGCCTATGGAAGGAAATTCAAGTTACTGGTAAGTACGGTTAAAATTACTTTTCAGGATCAGTACTGGGCTGAAAGATGCAGCACTGAGGTCTCTCCTGATAACAGGTGAGTAAATCGGAATACGTAGTTCGGCTGATTTTAGAGGAATATTTGTATGTTTCAAAAATCGACACTTAGAAGAATTTCAAGTGAAACCAGTCAATGTTAGCCTATGGAAGGAAATTCAAGTTACTGGTAAGTACGGTTAAAATTACTTTTCAGGATCAGTACTGGGCTGAAAGATGCAGCACTGAGGTCTCTCCTGATAACAGGTGAGTAAATAGGAATTCATAGTTCGGCTGATTTTAGAGGAATATTTGCACAATGGTGAAGGGAGGGGGCGGGGCCTGAGGTGACATCTGTGCAAACGCGCCCCGTGGCACGTTTTAAGTTGGGGGATTAAGTCCCCTTGAATCATAAGGGTCCCTGGGGTCCAACGAGCCCACCCTGTACCTCCAGTATGCGCCAGGGAGCTGTGTTGCAGAGAGGTGTTCAGAGGCCACGCCCCTTTTTGCACCTCTCTGCAATGCAGCTCTGTGGCGCTTTCTGGATGTACCTGTTGGGCTAGTTGGCCCCCAGGGATCCTCAGGATTGAAGGGGATTTAATTCCCATTTTAAAACACGCCACGGGGCCTGTTTGCACACATGTCACCTGAAGCCCCGCCCTCCCTTCACCACTGTGCAAACGCGCCCGTGGCGTGTTTTAAGTTGGGGGATTAAATCCCCTTGAATCCTGAGGGTCCCTGGAGTCCAACTAGCCCACCATGTACTTCTAAAAGCGCCACAGAGCTGCGTTGCAGAGAGGTGTAAAAGGGGCGTGGCCTCTGTACACCTCCTCTGCAACGCAGCCCCTGGCACATACTGGAGGTTCCTGGTGGGCTAGTTGGCCTCAGGGACTCCCAGTATTCAAGGGGAATTACTTCCCTTCTTAAAACGCGCCAGGGGGCGCGTTTGCAGAGTACTGCAGGGAGGGGCGGGGCCTCCGGCACGATGCCGGTCGTTTTTTTTTCTCGTTTTTTCATGGGAGGGGGCTGCGTGGCCCCCTTCCCTTGGCCACTTTGGCCCGGGGACCCAATCTCCCGGGCCTGAGCATTTTATTTATTTTTTTAATTAAAAAAACGGGAAGGGGGCCGCGTGGCCTCCCTTCCCTGGGCCTGTATTGGCCCCGGGACCCCATCCCCGGGGCATGCCCTCGATTTTTATTTTTTAATTTGGAGGGGGGCTGCGAGGCCCCCTCCTCAGGCCATTTAAGGCCCCGGGACCCCATCCCCGGGGCCGGCCTTGCCCTTTTTTTTTTTTTAATTTTTAATTTGGGAGGGGGCTGCGTGGTGGCCCCCTCCCTGGCCACTTATGGCCCCGGGACCCCATCCCCGGGCCTGGCCTCTGGTTGGGGACTGTGGGGGTCCCCAATCCCCCACAGTCCAGCCGGCTCCCCGTGTCCTACGGGAGCCGGCATTGCTTTCCACATGGGGAGCAGCTAACATGCTGCTCCCAATGTGGAAAGCAATAGGTTGCATTTTGAAGAGAGAGCAGGTTTCCTGCTCTCTCTTTCAAAATGCAAACCAAGTTTACTATGACAGGACGGGAGCCGCGAGGCTCCCGTCCTGCCATAGCAACTACAGTGTCCCGGGTAGGCACCCCGGGACACTGCAGGAGCTGGCCCTGGGGGTGGCGGTCCACAGGGCCATCAAGGGCTCCAGGAGGGGCCGCGCGTCCCCTCCCAACCATTTCCACAGCCCCGGGAGGTGGTGGTCCCGGGGCTTTGGGGGTCTGTAACGGACCCCCATATTCAAATCTTTAGTGCCCCGGGAGGTGGCAGTCCTCGGGCATGTGGGGCTGTAGCCCCCACACAGGTGAAAATAATTTTTTTAAAAGAAGCCCCGGGGGTGGCGGTCTCGGGGCTGCGGGAGGGCCAAGAGCCCTCCCGCACCATTATTTTTTGAAAGCCCCGGGGGTGGTGGTCCCCAGGGCTTGGGGGCCTTAGAGGCCCCCACATTAAATTTAAACCCCCCACCATGCCCCCGGGACTTGGCCCACCCGGGGCAATTAACATAGAAGCGCGGAGACGCGCTCGATTTTCTTTTCCGGCAGGATCTGCACACCCTGAGCGCATCCTGCCGATTAAAAAAAAATGCTTTTTCTGCCCAGGGGGTCCTTGTGGGACCCCCTGAGCAGGCCTAGGGGGTCAGGGTGTTTCTACCCTGCCCCCTTTGTGCGTTTGGCGACGTGTTTCTTGTGCTTTTTTTTTTTTTTTTCTCGGCGGGATTCGTATGAGTGCATAAGATAGTCCTGTACTGAGTGACCATAAGTATGAGTGACTGTACAGGTGAGTGAGTGGATGTGTGTGTAGACCTAAGAATCAGTGAGTGGGTATGTAGTTATTGGTGTTGGAGTGTCTATGGTTTTGAGAATGGCAGTCTGTAATTTAGAATGGGTGTATCAAAAGTTATATTAGGGTGTGAGAAGATGCATGAAATTATCACATGGATGATGTCATCAGTGATGTCTTCAGTGATGTCATTTGAGATGTCATCAGTGATGTCATCAGTGATGTCACTGACCATGTCATGAGTGATGTAATATGTGATGTCATCAGCAGTGCATTGCGGAGCGCGAGTTATAGTTAGCTGAACTAACTATAACGGGGGAATTTCACGGGTTTTGTACGAGTGCAATGTCCAACTAACTATAACTGTCCCTAAAACCTATGGTTTTTTCAGTGAATTTCAAAGGTTTTTTAAATGCAAATTTCTAACTATAACGTGTCTGAAACCTATGGTTTTTCAGTGAATTTCAAAGGTTTTTTAAATGCTAATTTCTAACTATAACGTGCCTGAAACCTATGGTTTTTTCAGTGAATTTCAAAGGTTTTTAAATGCTAATTCCTAACTATAAACATGTCTGAAACCTATGGTTTTTTTCAGTGAATTTCAAAGGTTTTGTAAATGACAATTTTTAAATGTATTAATTGTTATCTTTATTTTTTGATACTGATTTATTATATTTATTTTTAGATATTTTATTTTTTAAATTACATTGTAATTACATTATACATTACATTACAAAATATACTTTCTCAGAATGAATTACTTTAGTTTAAATACTTTGCAAATAGGCAATAGACTTTTAAGTACAGTAGTTACAGTTGTTGCAATGGGCAACACAATTTCAAACACAATGCAACATTGAGCTCAATGTGAATTTCTAGTTAAATGCAATTAGTTACTTTATGGATTACTTTTTCTAACCACAGGACTGGATCCTAGATTCAGTCCTGGGACATCTCCTGTAAACAGTTGAGTAAAAGCGTTTTGGTTACAGTAGTGATTTTTAAGGAATATTATTGTATTTTAAAAGTTGACAGAAACTTTTTCACATAGAATCACCAATGTTATCCTATGGGAGGAAATTCACTTAGCAGGTAAGTAGTGTTATCGTTACTTTTTCTTACTCAGTGGTGGATCCTGGATCCAGCACTGGTGCATCTCCTGTAAACAGTTGAAAGAATGCGTTTAAGTCATACAGGCGATTTTTAAGGAATATTTGTAGTTTGTGAAAATCGACACTTTGAAACTTTTCTGCTGAAAACCAGACAATGGATTCCTATGGAAGGAAATATAAGTTACTGGTAAGTACGGTTAAAATTACTTTTCAGGATCAGTACTGGGCTGAAAGATGCAGCACTGAGGTCTCTCCTGATAACAGGTGAGTAAATCGGAATTTGTATTTCGGCTGATTTTAGAGGAATATTATAAAGTTCCAAAACTCCACACTTAGAAGAATTTCCAAGTGAAACCAGTCAATGTTAGCCTATGGAAGGAAATTCAAGTTACTGGTAAGTACGGTTAAAATTACTTTTCAGGATCAGTACTGGGCTGAAAGATGCAGCACTGAGGTCTCTCCTGATAACAGGTGAGTAAATCGGAATTTGTATTTCGGCTGATTTTAGAGGAATATTATAAAGTTCCAAAACTCCACACTTAGAAGAATTTCCAAGTGAAACCAGTCAATGTTAGCCTATGGAAGGAAATTCAAGTTACTGGTAAGTACGGTTAGAATTACTTTTCAGGGTCAGTGCTGGGCTAAAAGATGCAGCACTGGGTTCTCTCCTGATAACAGGTGAGTAAATCGGAATTCGTAGTTCGGCTGATTTTAGAGGAATATTTGCACAATGGTGAAGGAAGGGGTGTGGCCTGAGGTGACATGTCTGCAAACACGCCCTGTGGCGCGTTTTAAGTTGGAGAATTAATTCCTCCTCATTCCCGAGAGTCCCTAGGGGCCAACTATCCCACCAGGTACCTCCAGTATGCGCCAGAGAGCTGCGTTGCAGAGAGGTGTTCAGAGGCCACGCCCTTTTTACAACACTCTGCAACACAGCTCCGTGGCGCTTACTGGAGGTACCTGGTGGGCTAGTTGGCCCCCAGGGACCCTCAGGATTGAAGAGGAATTAATTCCTGAACTTAAAACACGCCACGGGGCCTGTTTGCACACATGTCACCTGAAGCCCCGCCCCTCCTTCACCACTGTGCAAATGCGCCCGTGGCGCGTTTAAGTTGGGGGATTAAGTCCCCTTGAATCCTGAGGGTCCCTGGAGTCCAACTAGCCCACCAGGTACCTCCAAAAGTGCCACAGAGCTGCGTTGCAGAGAGGTGTAAAAGGGGCGTGGCCTCTGTACACCTCTCTGCAACACAGCCCCTGGCGCATACTGGAGGTTCTTGGTGGGCTACTTGGCCCCCAGGGACCCCAGTATTCAAGGGGAATTACTCCTTCTTAAAACGCGCCAGGGGCGCGTTTGCAGACTGCTGCAGGGAGGGGGCGGGGCCTCCGGCGCGATGCCGATCTTTTTTTTTTTGTATGGGAGGGGGCTGCCTGGCCCCCCTTCCCTCAGCCACTTTTGGCCCCGGGGACCCCATCCCAGGGGCCTGAGGATTTTGCTTTTTTTTTTTAAATTAAAAACGGGAAGGGGGCCTTGTTGTCCCCCTTCCCTGGGCCTCCTATTGGCCCTGGGGACCCCATCCCCTGGGGCATGCCCGCTTTGTTTTTTTATTTAAAAATATTGGAGGGGGGCTGCGTGGCCCCCCTCCTTAGGCCACTTATGGCCCCGGGGACCCCATCCCCCGGGGCCGGCCTTTACATTTATTTATTTATTTTTTAAAATTTTTATTTGTAGGGGAGGGGGGCCACGTGGCCCCCCTCCCGGGCCACTAATGGCCCCGGGGACCCCATCCCCCGGGCCTGGCCTCTGGTTGGGGACTGTGGGGGTCCCCAATCCCCCACAGTCCCGCTGGCTCCCTGCGTCCTGCGGGAGCCGGCATTGCTTTTCCATAAGGGGAGCTGCTGACATGCAGCTCCCCTTATGGAAAAGCAATTCTGCTTTGCTTCATTGAAGCGGAGCAGTTTGCAATGGCAGGACGGGAGCCGCGAGGCTCCCGTCCTGCCATTGAAACAGCAGTGTCCCGGGGTAGGCACCCCGGGACACTGCAGGAGCCGGCCCTGGGGGTGGCGGTCCCCAGGGCCATCAAGGGCTCCAGGAGGGGGGCCGCGGCGGTCACCAGGGCTGCAGGAGGGCCCAGAGCCCTCCCGCAGCATTTTAATTGAAAGCCCCGGGGGGTGGCGGTCCCCGGGGCTTGGGGGGGCCTTAGATGCCCCCCCACATACATTTTCATTAACCCCGCATGCCCCTGGGACTTGGCCCACCCGGGGGCCAATCACAAAGAAGCGCGGGAGCCTGCGCCTCGCTTTTTTTTTTTATCGGCAGGATCCGCGCACCCAGCGCGTTTTCTGCCCTGAGCAGGCCTAGGGGGTCAGGGTGTTTCTACCCTGCCCCCTTTTTGCGATTTACGCAGTTGTTTTTCTGCAAGATGGCTGCCAACACTTCCTGGTTTGGAGTGTTGACAGCCAATTAGCATGCAGCTCGTGATCGGGAGCGTGCGCGGATCCAACGCGGCCATAAATATCGAAACTTTTATTTTTGATTTTCTCCAAAACTGCTGAACGGATTTACACCATTTTTAAAAAGGGTGCTTTCTGAACCAAGCACTACCTTTTTGCCAAATTTGGTATAATTCCCTTCAGCAGTTTTGGCTGTAGCCTTGCATAAAGTTTCCTATGGGAAATTGATTTGTTCACTCTTATTTTTTGAATTTCTCCGCAACTACTGAACGGATTTACACCATTTAAAAAAAAAGGTCGCTTTCTGAACCAAGCGCTACCTTTTTGCAAAATTTGGTGTACTTCCGTTCAGCAGTTCGGGCTGTAGCCGTGGCTAAAATTACCTATGGGAATTAACATGGAGAAAACGCGTTTTGGGACCCCCCTTTTTTCTCGGCCGCCGCTTGATGAATCACCCCGAAACGTTCAAGACAGGAGCGGACCGGAGCGCCCCACTAGTTTTGAAAATTTCGCGATGATTCGTCAAACGACGCCAAACTTATTGGGAATAGAATGTTGCAGATTGCCTCATGGATAAAGGTCCTAACTATAACTATCTACTGGCGACCGCTAGTAGATAATAAATATATATATATATATATATATATCAAAACAGTCCGATGTTAATAAACAAATGATGCCGAGCCCAATTAATTTTAGCATGGTTTTTTATTATTCCATGTAGCAAAACGCCTGACGCGTTTTGGAGCAGCCGCTCCTTGTTCAAGGGTCAAGAAACGTTTGTATTCACCAATTACATATAGTGCACATAAATGTAAATATAAAGGTAGGACTACTATATCATATATAAATACATCGCAAAACGACATCCATTTTGAAGGGGTCAATTCGTAGACATTATATGCTTCAAATCATAATACCTCAGTACGCTTTATACCGCCATGTTATGTGTGAGTTATTTCACTGACCAAAATTGCCCATATCGCTGTTAACCCTGGGCGGAGTTCGCGGAGTTTCACTTCGCGGAATTCCGCAGAGTTACCGAAAAACTCTGTGAGATTCCGCGAAGCTCTGCTCGCATAGTACAGCATTATTACAACCAATCCAATTTGATGCAGTTACACTTCAACACACTCAGGCTTTGTCTCATACGCTGTCAAAACGGTTCCGGGCACATACTCCTCATTGTTACCCTTACACATACTGCAAACCTGCTGTGACGCCAGCCCTACAAAGAAGATATGAACATCGCACACATGTTGCTTTAAAGAAACTAAAGCTTCTCTCCCACCGTGGTCCCATGCGATCAGCTAGCTAACGTGTATTGGAAGATCTGGGTAAATGAGCACAATATACGAGCACATATGCTGTGCAATATCTAAAAACTTCCTGGTACAGCACTGCTAGGTGCAGCATGGCAGCGTGTGCTGAAAGGCTAGTCCCAGAGCGAGCAGATGGCAAAACAAGAGAGAAACAGGGTAGCTGTTCGACAGACTTGGTCGAATGCCACATCCAATCTGCTTGTCACGATCATGTTAGGACTCGGAGGATTATGAACCAAACTGCACCGGCGCATATTTGAAACACGACAGGCATTTTGTTTTGTTAAGAATGATAAGGCTAGATGACAATATGCACAAAACACTGTAAAGAGGGGGGACGGGGAGCGATGAAGAAAAAGATAGGTCCAGTACCAGTGCTCCCGAGAACTACCATACAATCACTGAAGGGTAACTGTTCCTAAAAGGCAAGCTGCAACCTATTTTGGTTGCGTAGAAAGAGAAGGAAACAAAGAAAAAACAGAAAAGAGTAAGTTGTAGTCTCTATGCATGTAGTGGGAACTTGATGAAGGTGGGGGAATTTCTCCTTTTGAAAGTAGTGTCATGCTTCATCATCGGGCGTTGCTCCTCGTGGGGGTGACGCTGCTGTCCCCCACGGGCCCCGCGAGAGGGCTCTTTGTCGGAGATCTTTTAGGAGTCGCCGCAGTTGTGCATGTGGGTGTGTGGGCCTCAAAGATGTGAAAGTGAGTTTAAAATTACCCCACCGGTACCTAGAAGCCTTGTTTTATTCGTGGGTCCGGGAGGTAAGAGTAAAAATTGCGGGAGATGGAGCACCTCTAATAAACAAATACAATAGAGGGGAGAGTATTATTCTGCTGCTCTCATTACCCGTGCGTGTATGTGAAGGTGAGATCTGGTCAACATGTTTCGCGCTTGGCAAAGGTCCCTAATGGATCCTGGTGCGCTCCGTCAGGACTGTGATGTGCAAAATACGACAATAAAAATAGGAATCAGGGACAGAGACACCCTGTATTCCTATGGTACCTATATTAAGGTGTAGATGCGTCAAGGTGCTCATGGGAACATCTCAATCGTGTTCCTGTTTTCAACCTGGTGAAGAAACAAGAATGGGAGACAAACACATAGAGACATACAAACATAAAAGTGAATACATTCGTCCACTTCAAACCTGGTTATAACAACTGTGCATTTTTTCAACATGTAACTATTTTGGCAGGCTTGGAAAGGCGTGCCCCTGGCATCATTATTATGCCACGTGTACATGCACGACAGAGTCTTCTGTCTTTGTTGTGACTTGTGCCGGGGATTCATGCACAAGCCCCGTGTCACCTTCAACTGGCTGTGCATAGCCAGTGGGGACTGGTATAACACACTCATGTCTTATTATATAGCGCAACTCCATTTGTCTCAGTTTTTTTATTCTGTCCCCACCACGTTCTGATGTTGTAACTGCGTGGATACCAAAGAAGTTCATCGATTTTCAATTGCTATTTTGACATTGTGCCATATGTCTAGCTGTTGCATATGTTGTATCTTTGTTCTTTACGGCCCTGATGTGTTCCAGAATTCTCTTCTTTAGCATGCAAATGGTGCTTCCTATATATTGTAATCCGCAATTACACTTGATGACATATATTACGAATTTGGTTGTACAGGTAATTTTTTTATTAATTTCAATCAATTTTCCATCATGATCTTGAAAATTTCTCCGATTTGTCCCAATTTTGCATGCTTTCCAGGAATTACACTTAGTGAATCCTCTTTGTTGTTCCAATAGCCAATTTGATTTCTCATTTTCTCTGAAGTGGCTCTTTACTAGTAGATCTTTCAACGATTTTGTTTTCCTATATGTCACCAGCGGCCTGGTACCTCGCACTGTGCCAATGTCTGGATCATTCGCAATCAGATGCCAATATGTTTGTATCTTATTCACAATTTGACCACTCTCTTTGCTATACGTCATTATGAATCTTGGGGTCTCTTGTTTTCCTTGTTGCATTGGTTTCATTTTCTTTCGGGGTATCAAGGTTTCTTCTCGAGTTTTCTTACAATTTTTTTCTTTACTTTTCTTGAAGGTTATGTTTTTATAGCCTCTCATTTTCAATCTTGAAGATGTTTCAGCTATTTTTTCCTCAGCATCTTTTTCTTTTGAACAATTTTACTTCATCCTTACAACTTCTCCATAAGGAATACTTTCCAATAGTGACTTTGGATGAAAGCTGGTGCCATGTAAGATGCTGTTTGTGGCAGTTTCCTTCCTCAATAGTGTTGAATGAATTTGATCATCTTCAATGTAGATCCATGTATCCAAAAAGGCAATTTCTTTCTTGTTGGTTGCACAGGTAAAGGATAAACCTATGTTGTTTTGGCTTAGTTTTTGGAAATACATCCTGAAATCTTCTTCATTTCCATTCCATATTATGAAAAGGTCGTCGATGTATCGGACCCATAGAATGACTTTTTCCAATTCCATTTGATTTTCTAAACTCCATGCTATCGTCTTCTCCCACCACCCCATGGTAATATTGGCATAGTTGGAAGAAAAGAAATGCCCATGGCAGTTCCGCATTCTTGTCTGTAAAGTTCATGATTGAAAAGAAAGACATTGTTGGTCAAACATGTTTCTATCATCGTTAATAGCATTTGTGTGTGTTCCAGTTCTGCTATTGGTCTCTGCTTCAGAAAATATTTGCATGCTTTCAGACCAATTGTGTGTTGGATCGATGTGTACAACGAAACTACATCGATGGTGGATAGTATGCAGTTCGTATTCCAATATATTCCCTTCAGAATCCTTAGAAAAGTCCCCAGTGTCTCTAATATATGAGCTCTGGTTTTGTGCTGTTGGTGCCAGATATCGATCAACATATTTTGATATATTCTCATATAAGGAGTCACATGAGGATACAATCGGTCTGCCAGGCGGATTTTCTAAGGTTTTATGAATTTTTGGTAAAAAATATATTGTTGGAATCGTCAGGAAATCCTTTGTAAGAAAATGAAATTCATCAACATTCAGTAGATTTGCTTTATGCCACTTTTGTAGTTTCTGATTCAAATCTAACGTTATGTCATTCATTGGATTTTTTTGAAGTTTCCTATATTTTGTGGTGTCCTTGAGTTGTCTCTGTGCTTCATTTATGTAATCTTTTGTGTCCATCACTACCATATTCCCGCCTTTGTCAGCGGGCTTTCTTATGATGCGTGGATTTTCCATTAAGTTTTTCAAGGTTTTACGCTCACTACAACTTAAGTTTTCTTTTTTCTTTGGATGTCTTGTCTTGGGCATTTTTTCTAGTTCTTTTATTATGGCATCCGCAAACAAGTCGAATTTGTTGCCTGGTGCTAATGTCGGACAAAATTTTGACTTTTTTTAACCCACTTGTCTTGTGTTTGTCAGTCTCAATTGCAAGTTCTTGCAGAATTTGTTCCTCTTTCATTGCCCCATCACTTAGGTCAAACATTAGATCAAACATGTTTTTTAAGTCCAGTATTTGATCAATACTTAGGGGCCGATTCCGATTCGGGCCGGAAATCTCTCCGACCGAGCCGGACCCGGAGAGATTTCCGATTGAATCGGACCCATGCAGCCCGACCGAACGGAGTACGATGCGCACGTATGCCATCGGACTCGAAGTCGGGTCGGACTCCCATTGAAGTCAATGGGAGCCGGTCGTACAACGCGTATCCGGGCTCCCATTGACTCAATGGGTGCGAGGCGGACAAGGGCGCCCCTACAGTGTGTACGCGGCGAAGCGACTCGCGCCATACACGCACAGGTAGGGGGACCCATGGGTCCCCCTGTGTGCGACTCGCGTGGCCTACACGTACAGGGGGTCCGACACAGACCCCCAAAGTATGGCTCCGACTGCTCTTTCGAGCCGGAGTGCGCGGCTCGGTCGGATCTGCTCGCGGCACGCATCGTACTTACCCGGCCGGGGAACGTCTCCATTGCGCGGTGCGAGTCGAGTCCGAGCGAGTCGGTCGGTGCGGTTAGACCCGGGAATGAGTCGGTCGGAGCGGTCGGGACGCCCGGACGAGTCGGTCGGCGATTTCGCATCGTACTCGCTCGCCCGGACACGCATACGAATCGGTCGGGCAATAGGGCTCCGAATCGGATCCGGTTAAGCCGAATCCGATTCGGAGCCCTACCGGCCGAGATCGGAATCGGCCCCTTAGTGTTGTTTCATCTTTATTTGATGACTCCTTATTGTTTTCTCCCAGTGTCATGGCATTTTTGTTTGCATGTGTTTTTGTCAATTTTATTTTCCTTACGTATTTGTGTAGATCAATTCTTGTCTGAGTATAATCATAATGACTCTCTGGGCAAAATGAAAGTCCTTAGTTAAGTAGTACTGTTTCATCCTTCGTGACTTGGATTCGGTCCCTATGCCTGCACCCGCTGCTGTGCGCGCCGAAGTCTGAATCACATTGTGCATTAATATATATGGATATATATATATATATATACACATATATATATTTAGATTACATATATATATTTAAGTTACATAGATATATATATGATGCACAGTTCCTGGTTACTGCCCTCCACACTCGCCTCCGCAGTATCAACAGACAAACTCAGGAAGACTGCACAGACGCAGCCATGGAATTGATCAAGGTTTGTGGTTTTTATTTTATTTTCATATCATTTTGCATTTCCACCAGCAAAGTGCCCGTGCATTTATAAAAGAACAGACCTACGCATTTCGGCCAAGGGCCTTTGTCTGGGTCATAGAGTTTAAAGTGCAGAGTGTCTTTTAAAAGTACTTAACCAGTCCCACCTTCTACCCATTACATAACATTTAAAGGAACATGTCCACATTACTTTTCATTTGTAATCCTCTGTCGTCAACAATGTACTTGACATAACTCTAATTAGAAGTGTATTGGCAAGGGGCGTGGCCAAGCCGTCGACCGACATGGCCGCACGGCGCTGAAGCTCCAGCCGCCGATGCCCACATGCGACACTTAACGCTGTGTTGAGCCCACCATCAGCTTGAAAACTGTCACCGGACGCCCTATGAACCGGCGGGGCATGTCCCTAGAGCCAGAGCCTGCGGGGCACCACAGTATTGACTGCATTCCTTCACCGCTCGGGAGTGAGGGCGGCCCGGCCTGCTTCGTACTGGAGACCTGATCGACAGGATAATTACCGGAGCCCGCGGCTTCTGCCATCCCTCGGGCCCTGAGGCCTTGACTGTCTGGGGGCATCCCAGCTGACCCCTCCGCATCACAACCAGGGGCCCGCGACGACAACCCACCTGAAACCAGTGCGTGCCCGGTGAGTGGGGACGGGGGGGCTCGGAGGATCGGGCCTACCCCGGGGGCCTCTTCACTGTTCCAGGCGCTCATCCCCCGTGCTGCGATTCCGGTCTCGGGCACCCTGGTTGCCTCCCCACCGCTCCCCTGAAGCTCCACTCGCCAGACAACCAGGATTAGAAACCACCTACCACGTGGCACTGGGCACCACACCTCGGCAGGCGCACCGTTCCATAAACTGCACGGGGCCCCTCTCGGTGGAAGCAATGGGGCGTGGGGACCCAAAACAATGGAGACTGACCTTTGACAGACCGGCCGACTCGGTCCGCACCTCCCACTCGCTGGATCGTGGGAGCACCTCGGGTGCGACGGACCGTCAGTCGACTGGGGAGGGGATGTCGGGCATCTTGGCGGAACTCCGTGCGGGGTTCCGCGGCCTTGATGACTGGCTAGACACCCTAACCACCAGGCTGGATAGAATGGGGGAGCACATCGACAGCCACCATACCCTGCTTGGCGAAGCCGAACAGCACCTATCAGACCAGGAAGACCGGAACCGAGACATGGCACGTAGACTGGAGCGCGCAGAGCACCTCTTGGAATCTGTCGCCATCAAAAACGAGGATTTGGAGGCCCGGTCCCGAAGAAACAACGTACGTATAGCGGGACTTGCGGAAAGTACCAACATGGGCCAGCCAGAAACCTTTGTCGAGGGACTGCTAAAAGACCTTTTTGGTGCCGAACATATCTCCGCCACGTTCGTCGTGGAGAGGGCCCATTGGTCCCTGGGCCCGCGCCCGCCGCCAGGTCATCCACTGCATCCCATTGTGGCGCGTCTCGTAAATTACAGGGACAGGGATACAATGCTCCGCCTGGCGAGAAAGGCTGCCCCAGTGAACCATCAGGGAGCGGTCCTCTCATTTTACCCGGACCATACACTGGTTGTTCAGGAAGCCCGACGGAAGTTCGCGGAAGCAAAAGGACAACTCCGCGCCCTGGATTTGAAGTATGCGATGCTCTATCCTGCACGACTCAGGGTGCTGGTGGACGGTAAGCCTCGTTTCTTTGACAACCCCTGGATGTCTTGGTCTTCTGCAAACAACGTGTGGCCGAGTCCCGTCAAAGTCCTGCCCGGTCCTCCCGGCACTCCTCTCCGGACAATAATCTGGCCCCCAGTGCCGAACTCTTCACGTCAGACTGACACTCTGCTGCTAGTGACACTTGTTCTTGATCCCGGCCTGGCCAATGGCCTCTGGTAACTTTGTCCTATATTAGCCACTCTCTTACCCTTTTACACGGGTGTTTCATGTTCCCATGGCCTTAATTGTTTTCCTTTGTCTGGCCACATTATGACTACTTTAAATTTGGGTGGTGTGTTGCCCCTACTGTTGATTACACGCATGTTTGCATACTGGTGGACTCACCATTTAGTTGATCGTTCGAGATTCCAGTGTAGGGGCTGCTGCTGCGGCCTCTTCCGAAATGGGTGTTACAATACCTGTTTTTCAATGATGTGGGCACCGGCTGTCCGAGGCATTGCCTCTCCCCCGGATGATTCCACATACCTTTCTTATGGGATTTGTTGTTGGTGTGATGTTGTGGATTTCTGTGGGGAGGGATCTGATTCTCTGGGCCTCCGGGCTCAGGTGTGGGTGGTGGGTGAGTGCCAGGGGGCGGTGGGTTTTGTGGTTTTTTTTGTGTCTTTGTATATTGGTTTATTGTGTTTTTCAGTCGGTAATGCTTTTTTGTGGATTCTGCGCTTCCCTCGCCACTGTGCGGCTGTTGATATTCACACTATGTCTACCTCTCTCTAAGCCATGGCGGTAGCCCCATCAGTGAACGTTAGTCTGCTCACATGGAATGTCAGGGGGCTTAATAACCCGAGGAAATGTAAGCTGGTACTGGCATATTTGAAACGTCACGCAGTAAAGATAGCCTTTTTACAGGAGACCCATCTTCCACCCCAAGGCTCCCCCCCTTCGCCTCCTCCTGGGGTTCCAATAGATTTTTTTCCAGTTTCAGTACTTACTCACGGGGGGTCTGCACGTTAATACATAGCTCCCTTCCTTTCACCCTACTACATAAGGCGGAAGACCCTCATGGGCGCTATCTGTTAGTTAAAGGCACATTGCTGGGCCAAACGATATTACTTTTAAACGCTTATGCCCCGAACACTGACGACCAAGGCTTCTTTACTAATCTACACACCCTTCTCTGTCGACATGATTACGACGTCCTATTTCTAGGTGGGGACCTCAATATTTGGCTCCATCACGCTCTCGATTCCTCCAACCCACAAGCTACACCGAAGATCCGTTCTCTTACGGTGCTTAACGACCTAATTTGCTCCTTGGGCCTAAGGGACACCTGGCGACGGCATCACCCAACGGTCCCTGGCTATACCTTTTACTCGGCACGTCACTCAACGCACACGCGTATAGACTACATTTTCGCCACAGCGGCGGGTTGCCGGTGGGTTGAGGGGGTGGACGTACTTCCTCGCACTCTATACAATCACTCCCCCCTTATACTACGTCTGGTGATCCCACATTCGGCGGGATGGGAGCGATGGTGGTCTTTCCTGGCCTCAGCTCTTCTCGATGAGGTATTCCGTGCGGAGGTTCAGGAGGCCATTACGGAGTACTTCGCCCTGAACACCGGATCGGTGCCGCACTACTCCACCCTCTGGGACGCCTTTAAGGCGTTTATATGGGGAGTTATTATTTCCAAGCAGGCCGGGGTGTTGCGATCGATCCGGGGCAGCCTTGCCAAGGTAGAGGCTGAATTGGCTCTTCTGGACGAATCATCTGCCGACCCGTTAGTGCAAACCAAACGTAATGCACTACTACTAGACTTCAAAGACCACGCTGACAGGGAGGCGAATCTACTCGGCAAATACCACTTGGCGAGGCGCTATGGCGAGGGCGAACGCCCTGGCAGGACACTGGCCCGTCTGGTAAGTCCCCCAAAAGGGGCTGGCCATATCACATCCATTGACCGTGGGGACGGGACCACTGCCACGTCTGACTCAGACATTGTGGCGGAGCTGGTGGCCTACTATCGCTCTCTCTATTCCACCACATTACCTAGCAACTTTTCGCAACATCTGGCATATCTGGAGGAGGTAGCCATGGTTTGGTTGACCAAGGGCCAAGCTGAATTTCTGGCACATCCCTTCACGGTTGACGAAATCTCGCTGGCTATTGACGAACTCTCGGGCTCCAAGGCACCGGGCCTTGACGGCCTTACTGGAGAATTCTACAAAGCATATAAAGAGAGCTTGGAGCCTCAACTCTTGGAGGTGTTTGCTGAGGCGTTAGAGTCGGGCACACTCCCCCCACACCATGCGCGAGGTGGCCATCTCCCTGTTACTTAAACCGGGCAAGGACCCTACACAATGCTCGTCCTACCATCCGATATCGCTCATAATTCTTTTTAACAAGATTCTGGCCAAAACGCTCTCTTCGCGTCTCTCGTTGTTAATGGATCAAATCCTCTCTCCGGTACAGTCTGGGTTCATACCGCATCGATCTACCGCTCTCAATCTTCACACGGTCTTCTCTGTCATTAACCATATTGAGCCCACCACGCCGGCTGCAGTTGCGTTACTAGACGCAGGAAAGGCCTTCGATTCCCTCGAATGGCCCTTCCTTATGGTATCGCTCCGTAAACTTGGCCTCCCTTTCAATTTTATAGCTCTTATTGCCCTCCTGTATTCTTCCCCTACAGCCCGCCTGCGGGTTAATGGGTCCTTGTCTCCTCCAATTCCCATCATCCGTGGTACACGTCAGGGGTGCCCATTGTCCCCGCTCCTATTTATTATCGCAATGGACCCTCTGGTCCGTCACCTTCAGGAAAAGCACTTGTTCCGTGGCCTACAATTCCCAGCCGGCCCGCTCTTGATGTGCCTGTATGCGGACATCTTGCTTTTCATACGCCATCCGCAAACCAATCTTCAGCCGCTAATTGACGAAATCGAACGCTTTGGTTCCGTTTCAGGACTTAAGATCAACTGGGGGAAGTCGGTGTTGTTCCCCATCACTGACGCGGCAGCAGCGGACGAGGCGGAGTACCCCCAGCGAGTAGACCGAGAGACCACCAAATACCTTGGGGTACAATTGCACAGAGATAAGGGCCAGGTCATACAGCTGAATTATGGACCTGCTATTGATCAACTTACCTCGCAAATAGATAGGTGGATACAACTGCCTCTCTCTATGGCCGGCCGTATCGTCCTCATAAAAATGAAAGTACTACCCCGATTCCTTTATTATTTTCGTACTATACCCATCCCACTCACTAACGCATTTTTTACCCACTTACGTAGTATCCTTAGACGACTGGTGTGGGCAGGCCGTAGACCGCGGGTGGCTTGGGGCACCCTTACCCTCCCATATGCCCGGGGAGGATTTGCGATCCCGGACCCACAATTGTATTTTCTGGTGGCACAGGCACAATTTGCTCATCACTGGTTTCATCCCGATGCCAGAATCCCTTACACAAAAACAGACAGGGAGTTAGCAGCCCCGACTCCCTTGGCATCCCTATTCCCAAAGGGAGTCCCCCTTGATGCACATGACATTCAACCTCTGGCCACTACGTGCTGGGCTTGGCGCAAATTGAATCGATTATACGGGTCTGGTCCCCTTTACTCGCCCGCGCTCCCACTCGCCAATAACCCCTTTTTGCCTCTAACTACTGATAGAGGGGTGCTTGCCACTTTCACTAAACTGGGGCTTGACACTTTCGGATCCTTATTCCCGGATGGTCCGGCGCGTAAAATGTCTGATCTAACACAACTCCCTGGGCTCACCGGCGTGGACTCTCTTAATGTGGCCCGTCTTCAGAGGACGCTCCGCACTACATTTTCCACTTATCCTGCCCCTTACGAAGACTTCCCCCCGCTCACCCTCCTCATAGCCGATAACACAGAATCACATTTGGTCACAAAACTATAAAAGGCGTGCATGGCACTCAGGATGGGGCGGGACAGCGGGGCCCGACAACGGTGGGAGACCGATATAGGACGTCCACTAACCAACAAAGAATGGGCCTACTGCTTAGAGCAAACCCACAGGGTGTCCCCAAATCACAGGCACAAGTTGCTCCATTTTAAATTCATTCATAGAACTTATGTGACCCCTGCCCAACTGGCCAAATTTGACCCTTCTCAGCCTGCGACTTGCCCCAAATGCAACGCCCTGAATGCCGACTTTGCTCACATGTCCTGGTCTTGCCCCCACATTCTCCCATATTGACTGGAAGTATTTGCTGTGCTAGCTCAAGTAATAGAAACGCCTCTGGTACGTTCTCCGGAGATGGGACTACTTAAGATGGTTCAACGACTCAAACTGTGCTACAGGCGCTTTACAGCGATTGCCTTATTACTGGCGAAACGCGAGATAGCCACTCTTTGGGGAGCCAAGACTCGCCCAACCAGGGCGGCCTGGCTCCGGAGTATGGCGTATTGCAGTGTCCAGTCTGAGATATACGCCTCACTCCAGCCTCCAACCTCCAGGTCCCGTGACATCTGGTGCGTCTATCGCACATACCTACAGCGCACGCTTCACTCATCACAGGCTGCTCCCACACCGCCAGCCCCCCCACATGTTGAGCACACTATAGTAGGATCTCCAAGTGCACCTGCTAGATCACTGCTCCCCTAAATGCATCTTTCATGGCTACTGGTAGGCTATCGCAGTTGCACTATCGACTCCGCCACTGGTATGAGATTTCTACTTCGTACAATGTTGTTTATGGAATCCACCTCATTCATCGAGTTGTATATCTTTTCTTTTGCTTATTGTACGTAAACTTATAATTTGTTTCTGATTTTATAAGGTATACTTATCCCTCAACACTCCTTTAACGCTTTCAGAATTGTTTTATTCCGTATTGCGTTCCATAATGTGCAGCATTGCTATCCTGTCATTTTTTTGATTTGATGTAAGTGATGTCTTTGTAATGTTTTATCACATTTCTTATATCTCAATAAAAAAAAAAAATTTAAAAAGTGTATTGGCAACACATAATATGTTGTTATGAATATGGTGAAGTACCAAATTACAGAGAAATACAATGCACATGACACTATTCTAATTAAAGGTGTATCGGCGAAGCATAATACATTGTTATAAACATGGTAAAGTACCTCAAACTTGAAAAGGACACAGGCAAGACCACCAGAATATCGACATCTTGAAGCACAGTGTTACCACCTCTTATATGCCTTCATGTAGCATCTCACTTATGCTATAAGATAATCAGAACTCATTGAACCTAAACTGTTTTTGAACACAGGTGAATTCCATGGCATTTTTGAAATTTTTAAAAACCCTGAATGAAGCATGTCATAATTTATGTTTTTGTTTTTCACTTCATACAAGTTCATATAGATCCTGAATTGATAATATTGTGCAAAGCTTGCAGTGTTCGGTTGGTCCTCATTACAGTGCTGCATGTTTAGCAAAGGGTTGCAAGGCAATCTTAGGCAAAGAATTAATACATTTTCGCACTATGTATCCTGAGTTTATGTAAAGGCAGCAAGACTCGAAATAGCACAATTTAATTGCTATCAATTGTGCGAAACCTGCAAAAGATGTTCATTTGTACTTACCCTATAACTACAATATATTTTCAATTGATATCATTGTGTAATACTCGCAATGTTCAAATGTACATTATAAAGTGCTATATATTGTGCAAGAGCTTCCAGGTATGTTCCATTGTATTTAAAGTGCAAATGCAGTGTTCTATACGTAACTGTGCAAAAACTGCAAAAGATGTTCTAATCTGTATAAAATGCAAATGCAATGCGCTACCAATAAATACATATTAAAAAACAGGGAAAATGGTTAAATACCAGGCAGGGTCGTAAATTTTATCATTCACGCCCTACTGAACCTGAGATCCAATTGTCAACACACCCAGATATCACCATGACTGATCCCATCTACAAAAAAGTGTGAGTGCAAAATCAATAATCATAACTCATCTAAAGTAGAATTGAGCCCCAACCAAACTGTCTCAGTAGGTTCACTCTTACTCAGTAACTATTTAGACAATATTAAGCATACCTTTGAGTCTCTGGATTATACATATTAAACACAGCTCTACCAACAAAATTCTCCATGTGTTAACCAATAAAGATGTTATGCAGTATATTAGTTAGTTAGTTCAAAGATGACCAAAAGTAGGAAGAAGGAAAAACAAGCATTTTCAATGCAATAGGTCTCGCATTTTTTAGAGTTAGAGCTTTTGACACTGTAAATGACAATGCCTTTTAGTTATGCATTTTGGTTTGTAGTGTATTGAATGTATGTTGTGTGGAGTGGAATTATGAGGTTTGTTTTGGAATTCTTAGTTGTGGAATTTTGTGTGGTGTGGAATGGATTTGTGTAGTGGACTTATGTGGCAGGGTGTGCAGTGGAAAAGGATTATGGGAATATCAGACACTGGGAGACACAGATAGTACGAGAACACAGGGAATGGGGAGATAGATTTACCAAGTTTGGGCACTTGAGAGGGTGAGAGAACACTTGGAAGCGAGAACGCCTGGAAAACAAAGGGGTCCCTAGGCATGTGGAGATAGCGATACCTTGAACATTTGTGAGGGAGAAAGAGAACATCATGTGGGGAGAGGGGTGGATAGATTTGGGCTATAATTGAAGTATATTAACAAAATATGGGAACTGTGGTGCTGTATGCTATGGGACAGGGTTAGTGAGGTTGGTGCAAACTCTGCTGCTCCCTCCATACCAGGAGAGCCACTTAGGACCAACCAGCAAGTTGTTCCTTAAACCATGCCATAGCAACCCAAAATGGGATCCCCTCTAGCCCCCTTTATAAGATGGATCTGAGCAACTGGGCTCTATCTTGGTCCCCTGATGCAAGTACAATATTCTGAACCTCCCCTGCGCACTGTTAAAGAGTGCCTGTGGAGAGCCTGGGGGTAGTTGCTGTAGTGACGAAACCCCAACCCTCCTGCACACTGCTGCGCCACTAGCAACGCTGGGAAAATAACTAGAGCTGAATCTGGAATTTGCTTGGCCTTTTTGGGTCAGATGTCAAGGTGTTTACCTTCCTGTGACCAACCATGAAGTTTTACACCCCCGCCGCAGTCAACGATGGTTAACTGATCATTGGTGCCATCCACCCACCAGCCCAATCTCATCTATAGAGCTGGGGAGAGCTGTTGTGTAGCAAAAACAAGAAGAGTATTAATAAACAACTCATTGCCATCTACAGACAAGTGAACTCCATCCACATGAAGGCTTTGCTCGCCCCTCGAACTGCCTTTGGGCACCAACTCTCTCCTCTTGCTGGCCCATGCCTTAATGCCCGGGGGCTTCAACATGGAGCTATCTTCCTTCATTATGACGTGAAGGCTAGAATCACGTGGGCAAAAGAGGCAAACAATGGCTAATATTGTCTTTGATAACGCTCTCTGTGATAATACATACATGAAAATATTGTATATGTGATTATATTGTGCAAGATAGAGCCCTGCATGCATGCTATAATTCTGCCTATGAAATAATCATGCGTGATAAACCTGAGTGCGTGTAATAATTGTATGCATGTGTCATCATGGGCGTGTGTTTGTTTTTGGTCTGCATGTTAGCGACTCTTGTGATGTGTGTCTGCCTGCGCCTGCGCCTGTGTGTGTGTGTGTGTGTGTGTGTGCGCGCGCTTGTCTGGATGTCTCATTGGCGGTGTGCTGGTCTGTGTTTTTTGGTGTGCGTGCCTCAGACAGAATGTGTGTGTGTCAGCCTGTGTGTGTGTCTGTCTGGAGTGTTTGGACAGAGGTGAAAGCTGGGCTGTCATTGGGGTGTCAAGCCTCGCCTGTCACTCCATAGAGGATTACGTCTGCTGTCAAACAGTCTGCGCAAGGGACACAAACTGCACACATGTCGCCGCCTTGTCTCGCAGGGAGGCCGGGAGAGAGTGCTCTGCTCTCTGGCCGCCCTGTCTGCTGCCGGGACCCAGTTATCTCCGAGTCAGCAGAGGAGGCCGCTCTGGGCGTCAGAGGGGTGAAGGGAGAGGGGATTAGGGGCTCTGGTCCAAGCTGGCACCGGAGGAGGGGTCTGCGCCGTGCACTCAACGTCCCTTGTTTTAGAGAAAGACACAACCTTTATATTAAAAATGTACCTTCTTGCGGTGTGGTTCTTCCTCGCCCGGATGTCTCACACTACAGCGCACGTCAGTGCCCATATTCACCGTGTGTCACCGCTGCCCCCGCCCTGGTGAACCCAGGTGATGACATCTTTGTAAACTGGACTGCGTGGCAGGGGTTTGAGGTCGGGCAGAAGTGCCCTCAGTATGCTAAGACATATATATGTTGTTGTGGGATATAGTACAGTGCATGTTAACACAACAGGAAGGACACCCGTGTAACGGTCGCTTCTCTGTGGAATCAGCGGGCACCTTTCCTGCCTCCGGGCGCAACTGCATACGTGCAAGCTGCACGCTGAACACTTTCTGAAAAGACATTGTGGTGGGTTTAGGACTCTGCTGATTTCATTATTTTTATATACTAGCTGCCGGATTTGTCTGTTATATTATTTTATTTATTGTTGTGTTTTCATTTTGGAGTGTTGTGTGCTCTAGCGCTCCATGAGGCATATCAAGCCCAGCGTTTTACCCCAAAAATGAAATAAACACATACAACTATGTGCCATCTGTAAAACAGGACTTGGATAGTATAGGCGTTGCGTCTGAATAGATATGCAAACATGGTATTACTAGTAATAATAGAGGTGGTAGCATCAGCTCGGTCTTCGTAACCAACATTACAACTACGAGAGGAAGAACCACAAAGTATAAAGTGGACACAAAAATTAGGAAGACTATTTTCTTACTTAGATTGATTTAATATTTTAAAAAATGACCAGTTAGAAAACTGCTTGAACAGAGACCCATCATATTTGAATCGAAGTTACAGGAAATATTCCAATTTGTATTGTCTTTACTTTTGTAATTTTGGATTACTTTCGGAAAACATGTGGAAAGTGTTAATTGGTGTCACCTGGTAAAAGGGAATGTACTCTTGATAAAAGCTCACACACAAACAGAGACAGACATGTAGGTCTTCAATCACCAGCCCAGACACATAGGCACATACACACAGAGACACACAGCAAGCACACGTTTTCAACCATCAACACGAACGCGCGCACACACAGGTTGGACCAATTATACAACCACTGGCACACACAGACACGCACGCAGAAATAAGTTTACTTATACAAGCGCAGATACACACCGAACAGACACACACACACAAGCACACACAGAAATAATTGCATTTATACAAACACCGACACACTGCACAAACACAAACAGACATAGAAATAATTACATTTATACAAACACCGGCACACACAGAACAACACACACACACGAATAGGCACACACACAGATACCTTTCAGTGCCAAACAAGCATTTAAAGCAGGGGTGCTACAAGCCTACCAGTTGACGCACAATACATCCCCTTATTCCCTACGCCGGGCATGGGGACACTTCGGGAAAGGGGGCTCATGGGGCATGTAAGTGACCTACAAGGAGCGTTAAACAGTTAATTGGGGTCCTGAATGTGGGATTTTATTTTTAAAATACGAACGGTATATTACAAGAGCGATGCGAGTGAAACTAGTCAGCAGTCAAGAAGGGATTAGTTATGCGCAATAACAAAAATCCTCACAGGAAGATGGCGGCTGCGTCTCGCTTATGTCAGAGAGTGGAATACATTGCATTGTAGTATATCTGTATAGACATAGAGGGAGATACATACTCACCATTTTGCGCACTGTATAATGGGCTGTTCCGTAAGTGTATAATATTTTATGAACCCATGCATTATATTTGTATTTACCATAGTGTCAGACTCAGGGATGATTAAAAGCGCTACAAGCAATCCAGCACCAAAAAACACAGCCCTGCATCCACACCTCCGACAATAAAGCTCTCTGACGCACTGCAGGGTTGATGTCCCTCCACGTGGGGAACAAGTGCAGTGAGGAGCACGCGAGCCATAAATGAATCACGGCGCCCTAACTGCGCGCTGACAGGTCTTCCGGGCGTGCACTGTCTGTCACTAGTGCAAAGCAGTAAAACACAATATTACCGTTAATGGCAATTCGTTACCAGACTTAGACACAATAAAGTGCGCGAAGTCAGAAATTGCAAAAGCAAAACGTTGGTGAGTATATGTGCGTGTTTAACACCCCCACACACACACCCCCACCACCACACACACGCATGTATATTTCAGTGTATACAGTAATGTATGTTTCTATTTATTTTGGTACCATAACATAGTACAATATATTTGTTGTATACACATTCTCACCATGCCATTGTACTTGACTCAGAGTGTGTACTTGTGTGTCTAAGGTGTCGGTACACTGAAGGGAACGCCGCGGCAGGAAGTGAAATAACCCGTGTCAGCAGACACTGAAATAAACAAGTCGGCAGGCTCGAACGCTGTATTGGCTGTAAAAGTTTAACCAGCGGTGCACGCGCACCACAGAGGAGCGGGGGAGGGAGCGCGGCAGCGGCAGCAGACGAACGCGCGCTGCTGCGCGTTCTGGCCACCGTCGGGAATGGGCGCGGCAAAGGCGGGCCATGCGCCCGCCTTTGACCAATCGCGTGCCGTTTTAAAAAAAAAGAACGCTCCAGTTAATGGGCTTCCGAAAACAAAACCACACGCACGAGCGTGTGGGTCGTTTTCGGAAGCCCTTGCAAGGTCTCGCGCTGCGCGAGCAGTGCTGCGCACTGCAACGCTAGGCGCGAGACCTAAAAAGGGAAGGAAGGAAAAATTTTAAGAATTGTAACACTGTCCAGTGGATTATAAGAATATGTGTGTATATATATATATATATATATATATATATATATATGTATATATATATATATATATATATATATATATATATATATATATATATATATATATATATATATATATATATATATATATATATATATATATATATATATATATGCACAGGAACTTCTCCCAGGTACTCCAAATGTCATGGAAAGACGAATACGGACCCAGAAAATCTTCGTGCAAGGTATTCTATTCAATTGCTACACCCAGCACTACCGCCATGACGCGTTTCGGCCCTCAGGAGGCCTTGATCATATATATATATATATATATAAAAGCTCCAAGAGTACCCAACGTACAAGGAGCACTCGAACAGCAGCCACAAGCATCAAGCCTTTAATGGTATGCGCACATCCAGCACCCCGATTCCATGAGCAGCTCGACCGCCGTTAATGCCTGACGTTTTTCTGGAGTATCTCAACTCCTCCTCAGAGGCTTCGGCAGTTCGAAAAAGCATGGGACACCACCCCGTTATAAGAATACTAAATAGTACGCCCTGGATGGGCAGTCTGGGATTTGTAGTGTAGCAGAGCAAGTGTCTGTTTCCCTGCTCGAGCGAGCAGGGAAACAGACACTTTGCTTTGCGACCCAAGGATCTGCATATAAGCAGCTCCCTGGATCCCAAAGCAATGCCGGCTCCTGCAGGAGGCGGGGAGCCGGCAGGGATCACGGGGGCCTTCAGGCTCCCCCCATGGTCCCCAACAGAGGTCCTAGGCCAAGGGGGATGGGGTCCCAGGGATCGAAGTTGGCCCAGGGAGGGAGGTCACTCAGCCCCTTCACCCCTTTTTTGAAAAAAATAAAAAGTCCAGGCCCCGGGGTATGTGTGTGTAGACCTATGGATCAGTGAGTGAGTGTGTAAGTACTGGTATGGGTGTGTCAATGGTTGTGAGAATGGTAGTGTGGAAGTTGGAGTGGGTGTATGAAAGGTTATATGAGGTGTGTGTGGATGATTCCATCAGTGTTGTCATCAGTGATGTAATTTGAGATATCATCAGTGATGTCATCTGTGTTATCACTGACAATGTCATGAGTGATGTAATATGTGAGGTCATAAGCAGTGCATTGCGGGGGCGCAAGTTATAGTTAGCTCAGCTAACTATAACTGCTGAATTTCTCTGGTTTTGTATGAGTGAAATGTCAGCCTAACTATAATGTCCCTGTAACCTTTGGTTTTTTCAGTGAATATATATACATATATATATCCAGCAGCAGATCGATCCTCTCATGTAAGTGCTCCCACCAGGAAACAAACCAGAGCACACAGCGGAGTTGCAGAGCTTCACTTTATTTAAAGCGGATTGACTCGTTTTGCTATGATGCCTTTTGTCTAATGCCAATGATCACAGGTGTTTGAATTCAATGTTTTAAATAGGTATTGCCTCATTACTATTGGAGGACTCATTATAGCTAGCGTGGAAAGACTTCAGGTACCCAGCATTCTGAATAAGTTCAAGAAAGCACTGTCATCACGTATAATTTAAAGTTCTTTCAGTCGTAATGATGATCCAATGGCCGCACATGTTTACCTGCTCTGTTATTTGTGATGTTCACACATTATATCCACCAGTAGATGTGGGATACAATGATACTTGAAAGTAGTGCTTCTTTTTTCCTCTGCCCTGCTCTGCAAATATTTCTGTAGTTATTTACACCCCTGTCACGTCCTCAAACAAAAGTTTGTCTCTGCAAACTCCTGCAGCCAGCCGTACTTGCCCTTTAAGTAATAGCTCCTAAAAGTGCAGCTTAGGTAAATTGCAGTAATCCATGAAGTATATATATATATATGTGTGTGCGTGTATATATATATATATATATATATATATATATATATATATATATATATATATATATATATGTATGTTTATATATATATATTTATATTTATTCACTGAAAATAAACATAAGTGATGTCATCAGTGATGTCACTGACCATGTCATGAGTGATGTAATATGTGAGGTCAAAAGCAGTGCATTGAGGGGGGCAAGTTATAGTTAGCTCAGTTAACTGTAACAGCTGGATTTCTCTGGTTTTGTACGAGTGAAATGTCAGCCTAACTATAACGTCCCTGTAACCTTTGATTTTTTCAGTGAATATCTAAGAGGTTTTTTTTATTCTATTTCCTAACCATAACAGCCCTGTAACCTTTCTTTTTCAGTGAATTATTTATAAGGTTTTTTAAATGCTAATTCCTCACTCTAACTTACTTGTAACCTTTGATTTTTCAGTGAATTCCCATTTTAAGTAGCAATGGTCTTTGCAGAATGCTGTGGAAAGGGGGCAGGGCCTCTGACCAGCTCTCACAAATCCCGCTGAGTAGGACTTACAGAAAGTACTAGGAGGGCTGTTTGGTCCCCAAGGTCTTTTAGCATCCAAGAAAACTTTATTCCCCAACAAGTAGTGTGCCAGTAGACGTGTTTGCAGAGTGGTGCAGAAAGGGGGTGTGGTCTCAGAACACATCTTAGTAAACTGACTGTGTACAACTTGCTGGAGGTAACAAGAGGGATACTTGGATCCCAAATACCCTCAGTAGCCAAGGGGACTTCACCCCCCATTTGCCGAGTGATGCAGAAAGGACGTCCTTGATGATTGCACAGGTAGGTCCTGTATGATTCTATGAGTGCCATTGCCAAGGACAGACTGCGAATACCGGGTGTTTTTGACAAAGTATAAAACGCATATGTAGACATATTTGAGATAAAGTTTTAGTGTAATTTTTTAGTAAGATACTAAAATAACATTCCCCTCTGTATTCATTTGTCGATATAACTACATCAAAAATGCATTTTCTTTCTTCACAGCAACACCGGAGGTCGCAATGACATTAGTAGTCACGAACACAAATGAAAAAGTGTAAAACAGATATATAGACATATTTTACACAAAGTTTGATTCTAGCTGTTTAGTAACATAGTGGTTTAACTTTATTTGAACAACATATTTTGAAAAAACAACAGTCTCAAAAAATAACTTTCAACATCTAAACACACGAACACAACATAACGTCCAAACAAACCTTAACCCCTTCACTGCGGGGTAATTCCCCCACAAGTGCGGGGGGCGGGGGGTGAGTGCGGCGCCGCGGTGCTCGTGACGAGACCAGCTCGTCATGAGTCACAGTGGAGCTGTGCTCATGACGAGCTGGTCTCGTCACAAACCCGCCCACTCATTAATTCTCCCGCACAGGCGGGGAATTAATCACGCGTGGGCGGTGCGCACCTGTTATGACGAGACCAGCTCGTCATGAGCACAGCTCCACTGTGACTCATGATGAGCTGGTCTCGTCATAAGCACCGAAGGGGTTAAACTATCCATTGATACCCAAACTTATGGGGAATCAAGAACTGCTGCAAAACTAGTGCCATGCTCAGTGTCTGACAATACCCTCTCTAGAGGGACAAACAAAAAATATTCATTTGAGACAACGTCCATGTTATACCATCTAAAGCAGAGTGAAGCTGGAGGATCATCTACTTCAGTGGCAGCAGCAACAATTCCTGGTCAGAAATTCCCTTCTGAGGTGCAGACTACTGCAACAGATATGGCTCCAGAGTTGTCAAGAATGGCCACGTCTGCATGGACTGTAGTGTTGTTATAAGTGCTGGTGAGCAGTGTGTTACAGGTATTCAAAATGCTGCCAAAAATCATACATGGTGTTTTTTCCCCCTTTTATCTTTTTTTGTACATTTCATGAGAGGAGTTCAAGTGAGCAGCAAGAAAGCAATGCAAAGCTGTAGGACCCTCGACTTCAATAGCAGCACAACAAAACCGAAGCAGAGAGTCAATTTGAAAGTCCAATCTCGACTTCAAGATTTGGCTCCACAGTTTTCCCCAATGGCACCATACTGCATGGATTGTGGAGTTGTAGTTAGTGCTGGAGAGCAGTCCCTAACTGCCCTTTGCAATGCTGGAAAGAATAATAAATGTAGATGTGTTTTTTATTTTTGACATTCATAGTTTTTCTTCTTTAGCAGGTATTTTATTTTCATACATAATGGGCATCTAATATCTATCTGTTGTTCATTTTATTATCTTCCAATTTATTGTAACACTACTTACATATACCTTGCCATATACACAAGTCAAACCATCCGTCTACAAATAAATACACAGCTAACTTTTGTCAGTTATCATCATTTACTTTTTCACTTTTTAAATATAAGTCAACAGTCTGTGTTTAAATCTGCAAGTAAGTGCATCAACAACATATACAAACATACTCTGCTTTTTACAGAACACTCTATTAAATTTTTTAATCTCTTTTTAAAACTATCAACTGTAATATATGTGTCTTGTTCTGCAACTCCTCCTCTTAACAGCTCTTCATTTTCCCTAGAATCCTACTCAGGATCAAAGAAACTAAACTGCACATCACCAGAAACCTTTTCTACGTCTGCCACACTACCATGCAAAAGTGCTCCACTTGTTTTTCCTAAACATAAAGCAGGAGTTTTCACATAAGACAGTCTCCTACCTAAAGTTTGGATTGTTGAATGGTATAACTTATTTTGTGTTTTAAACTTCGCCTTGGAAATATACATATGAATTTTTGTAATATATCAATGAATTCCTGTCTAATACTAGAAATACTACTACAATTCCATTTGTATACAGTACCCTGAGCACTCCTTCCTCGTACCTCTTCTGCAATACCTTCTTCTACTTTTCTAGATACCATCACCTCTATTGCTATAGGGCTACCATTCTTCATTTGCTAACATTGTCCTCTTTAATTAATAGCATGAACTAATTTCTTATCCTGGAGATAGCTTTCTTCATTAAAGAAAGCCTCTGTACAAGAAGTATGTATCCACTGTCCACTAAAAACTGTACAACAGTTGCTTCTATTCACTAATCTTTTCTTCTGGTTTTGTCTCCTCACGCAAAACACTATTTTGTCAAGAGTATTCATTCTATTTAGAATCAAAATGAAAAGCTTCCTCTTCAAAGCAGAGGCCTTATCAACTACTCGCACAACTTGTTCTTTCTGTTTTACTGTATCTCTCCTTCTTCTACACTTTTTTTAATTTAACACTAAATTTACAAGGCTGTAACTATGCAATTATTCAATTCAGCCATCTAAACACCCACTTACAACCCATGCACGCATTGAAATACTGAGGCATACTTGTGCACTAATGAAGCACTCATGTAATAACATAGAGAGTACCATTGTAGTAAACATATCACCCATATTCCTCAGTAAAACTTGTAAATACATGTATTTGTGGTTAAATAAATCAATATTCCCTGGATGATTGAATGAGTGCATAGGTCGTGCCTAGGTTATTCCCTGAGGATACAAGTAGTGCCAAGATGATTCCCTGACTATGTCATTACTCGATGGGTCATTCCATATCTGCATACTTACTGCCTGAGTGTTTGCATGAGTATACCACTAGTATCTAGGTGTTTGGATGAGTGCATGAGTAGAGCCTGAATGATTAAACAAGTGCATGACTAATGCTTCAATAATTCAATACATGCATAGATACAGGTAGGATGATTAAATGAGTGCAACTCTAGTGCCTGGATGATTGCAAGAGTGCACACATAGTACATAGGTGATTTATGCAGTGCATGGATAGCTTATACATCATTGTTTAAGCCCATGCATAGCACCTAGCCTATTGGATGAGTGGATGAATAGTGTTTCAGTGATTGGATACAGCTCATGTCTTTTTGGTTGAGTGAAGAGGTAGTACCTGGATGCTTACATAACTACATGGGTAGTGCCCACAGAATTGAATAAGTGCATCAGTAGTGCCTACCTAATTAGAGTGCATGACTAGTGTCTGAGTGACTGCATAATTCCATTGTTAAAGCTTGAGAGATTGGATGAAAGTAAGTATACTGCTGGGGTGATTGTATTAGTGCAAGACTATTGGCTAAGTAATTAAATGACTGCATAGGTACTGGATGGGTGATAGGTTTACTACAATAGTACTCGCTACGTAATTGCATGAGTAGACCCTGAGTGTTTCATCAGTCCACGTGTATGCCTCAGTATTTCAATGACTGCATGGGTTGCAAGTGGGTGTTTAGATGGCTGCATACGTCCTCTGCAAATGTTATAATAATTGCATAGTTACAGTCTTGTTAATTACATAAGTCAATAGGTAGTACCTAGGTGATTAGATGAATGTATACGTAGTGCCTGCATACATTAATAACTTCATAATTTCTGCCTGCCTGATTGCAAGAGTACATGTATAGTTTCGGGATAATTGGATAACTCCATGGATAGTGAATCACTGATTTGATGACTGCCTGAGTAGTGTCTGGGTGATTCCACAACTGCCTGAATACTGCCTGAGTGACTGAGAAAGTACCTTCATTCCTGTTAGATACATAACAATTGTCACTATATCTTTTATATTTTTTTCTGAGCTATGTGTGAGTGAAATCCGGGTGTCAAACTTGAGATATAATTTCATACATGGCACTTTAGAAACATACCTTGCTTTTCTACTGAGCATGCACATGCATCAGTAAGTTTCTAAAATGGAAAGCAAGCACAAAACCTTTTGTGAATGGCATACTTACATAATTTCTCAAATACTTCTTCTGCTTCTAAAACATATATTCAGCATATCTCAAACAAAAGTTACACTCGAAATGAAGCTAGCACAAGAACTCTCGAGGCATTCTGCACTATTAATTCTTCTCAATTTTAAAGAAAGCATGTTTAAGAAAAACACAACCCTCACCCTATACATGAAATTTTCATCAGCCTTACTAAACATAGATCACCATGTAAACATATATGCGATTTCTTAATAGATGTACACCTTTAAGCAATCTTTCCCAAAATATACCTCTCTGCATCTTTAAGCAAACTCAAAAGTCCCACCGTATATATAGGATATGTGTAAGCACAAACACTATGGGGTCGATTCTGATCTCGGCCGGAAGCGCACCGAATACGATTCGTCCGGAACAAATATGAGCCGAACGCGTTTTTCCGAACGATTCGAACAGTCGTCCGAGCGAGCAAGTACGATGCGCATTACTGCTAAAATTCCGAGCGAGCCGTACGTACCCATTCCAGCTCCAGTTCCCCGACCGAGCTGGATCCGTAAACGCCGAATCGAGTCACACGGAAGTAAATACGCAGCACCTTCCGGCCGGACAAGTATGATGCGCACTCCGTATGCGCCAAACTGGTCGCTACGTGCGGCACGTCAGAGCATCCGGGAGAGCTGCACATAAGCTCCGATTCGCGCCACAAGACGATCCACGGCTACGAGACGAACAAGCCAGCTACGAGTACAAGTCGAAGCCACGAGAAACCCGAACGAGACGAACCAACCATGAATCCCATCGCGCAGGTCCTACCAATACTGTACATCTATTACCGGAACCGGTACGGACGCGTACGGCGCAGACGGTAAGTCAAACACCCACTACACAAACAAACGACACGTACCCGACATATGTCACACACACATAGGGATGCAGAAATGACGCACACTAGCAACAGCAGAACCATAGGGGCGGGATGGCTATCACCAATGCCATACACACCCATAGGGGCCTGATGGCTACCACTACCACCACCCCTACTCATGGGGGGATGGATGCCTAGCACTACTACCATCCCCACTCATAGGGGGATGGATGCCTACCACTACCACCACCCCTACTCATGGGGGCCTGGATGCCTACCACTACCACCACCCCTACTCAGGGGGGGCTGGATGCCTGTCACTACCACCATCCCCACTCATAGGGGAATTGATGCCTACCACTACCACCACCCCTACTCATGGGGGCCTGGATGCCTACCACTACCACCACCCCTACTCATGGGGGCCTGGATGCCTACCACTACCACCACCCCTACTCATGGGGGCCTGGATGCCTGTCACTACAACCACCCCTACTCATGGGGGCCTGGATGCCTGTCACTACCACCACCCCTACTCATGGGGGCCTGGATGCCTACCACCACCCCTACTCATGGGGGCCTGGATGCCTGTCACTACCACCACCCCTACTCATGGGGGCCTGGATGCCTGTCACTACCACCACCCCTACTCATGGGGGCCTGGATGCCTACCACTACCACCACCCCTACTCAGGGGGGGCTGGATGCCTGTCACTACCACCACCCCTACTCATGGGGGCCTGGATGCCTGTCACTACCACCACCCCTACTCATGGGGGCCTGGATGCCTGTCACTACCACCACCCCTACTCATGGGGGCCTGGATGCCTACCACTACCACCACCCCTACTCAGGGGGGGCTGGATGCCTGTCACTACCACCACCCCTACTCATGGGGGCCTGGATGCCTACCACAACCACCACCCCTACTCATGGGGGGCTGGATGCCTGTCACTACTACCATCCCCACTCATAGGACGGGTAATGCATGACACAACCAGCATACTCCAACATAAGGAATGTCAGCAAACGACATCCCCCCAACATCATGACAAGAGTGTGTAGTCTGTGTCAAATGCCTACAACACTGAACATGACATTGAACATACAATGTGACCCCCTATCACATGTGTCACACAAAAATGTGTGTGGCCTTCACAATGCAAGCAGCCATGACCACTGTGGGAATGGGGTCTAAACCCCCATCATCACAGTGACCAAAAGGTAAGTGTGGGGTCCATAGCTGAAGCACATTTTGAACATTGTGGCAATGGGGTCCAAACCCCCATCATCACAGTGACCAAAAGGTAAGTGTTGTCATGGAAAAAGCTGCAACTGCCAAACAGCATGGATGATTCCTGGTCACAGAACAACAAACACATCAGTGGCAAAGTAGTTGTTGTGTCCCATAGCAACATAGAATGGGTGAGGCAAACAGTGCAGTGCAAATAAAACATACCTTTGGCCATGTGCAGACAAACATCACCCATGGGGACTGACATCGTCTTCATTTATCAATTACACAATGCCAGAAGTAACCATCATAATGCAGACCCACATATCTGCACTAATGGACACACAAATGTAGATATCCTGTGGAGACTGTAGATGTGAGGTGAACAAATACCATACCATGGCAGCAATGGGACATACGAACCATGATTATTGTGCTGACTGATGACCTACGAGTCCCAGGGACAGCATGGGAAATCCTCCAAACAACATACAGGCAATGGCACACCAAAGATATGCCAATGCAGTGGTGCAGATGCACAAACACAAACAGGCAGCCTCACACTGCATATCAAACACAACAGGTGATGGGGGGGGGTGTGCCAGTGTCCCCAGGCAACCACACAACACATGAGGAGGCCTGAATTCCAATTACACAGATGTGTATACAGTGCCATACAAAAGTAACTCATGGATCGGATTCCCCTATGTGGGCAATCAGGCATTGTTAGATGAGAGGGAGCCCAAATTACACATGTCACACAAGCTTGTAGGAACAGCAACTAACACAGCAAGAGACAGACCCACCACAGCACTACCCCCAGGGACCCCACATTGTGGTGACACTAGCCTGCATGATAATCCCACTGTGATGACAAAGGTAGATGTTGTTCACACTGTGAACCACAGCCATGTGTCCTGAGCAACAAACTACCATCACACCTACACAAGCACAAATCAATCAGCACGGCCTGTCAGCCAAGGCCAATATGGAGGTAGGGGTCTAGCCGTGCAACAACTCACATTTGCACACACTCAACACCACACACCTTGATCTCCACCAATGTGCAGCAGTGAAGCTCACATGGACAGGTGACATTGCACATGCACCCATGACAATCCCAGGGGTGGTTGTGGGAACTAAGGTGCAGAAACCCATCACACCTGGCCAGTCAACAAGACTCGTGAATGTCTGACACACTGCACAGTACGCCGTACATGGGCATGACGTGAAATCCACCCCAATCAATGGGATCCCGGCCACAGTCACACACCAATGAAGAAGCCAAGGTCACCCACAAAGAACACACGTAGACAACTTCCAACATTGCAGCTCTGACCCTGAGGAGTGGCAGCAGTCACACACACAACGTGTCACAATCACTGAAAGCTACCACAAACTGTAAATTACATGACTTGTGTAACCAACAAGTGCCAAGGGGAATCCTGACTGTGTCTCATCTGCGTTTGCCCACATCCCCAGCCCTGACAACAAAGACAACTAGGGATGACAACCTGATGAACATTAGTTTGCCATGCACCCACATCACGGAGAAACCAGGTACAAGATGCTGGATGAACACAGGACAACTCAGCAAGCATCACAAACAGGAACATCCGTAGGGACACAGCCGGTGTAGGAAAAGGGAAGGGAACACACACAGACATGCTTACACAACACACAACACGGGCCCAGGCAATGTCACGGGATTACACACTGCCATGAGGGCA
Organism: Calotriton arnoldi; assembly: GCA_963921515.1. Taxonomy (NCBI): domain Eukaryota; kingdom Metazoa; phylum Chordata; class Amphibia; order Caudata; family Salamandridae; genus Calotriton; species Calotriton arnoldi. The sequence continues at coordinate 155,480 of CAWUFW010010217.1, read as the reverse complement.
CTCCACTCCTGTGGAAGGTCCGCTGTGCCAAACCTTGTCTGTGCACGACTCAAACATGTCAGCAGAACACTCGGTCAGTGAGTCAACAATTACAACACACTGAAGGCTCTGCTCACATCAGCCTGGGTACGGAAGTGTCACTTCAGTCATCTGCATATACCCAATACACGTGTCAAGCAAGTTGCACTGTATACACAGATGAGTCCTTCAACATTGATGTGCTAAACTGCATGTCCAGTGGAGATGGGCACACAGTCAGGGAAATAGAAACATTGAACAGTGGTAAGCACACCAGATGTGCATCAGTGTAAGCCACAGATGTTAAATTACAAATGCAAAACGTACATCCCTGTGTCAAATGCTGAACATTACACCCTCAGACTGCAGCAAAGGATGCTATGGATCCAGACTAGATTAGGACACATATCCCATGGACCACATGGAGTCCATCACAGCAACACTTCATTTTCCTGATCTGAACACTATTACAACAGCAAATGCATGATGATACTCATCTACATCATGTACAACAAAAGCAAAACCACTAGTAAACAAAAAGACGCTTTATTCAGCCAATGTCAATGAAAAATTGGAAGTCCAAAAGAAACTAAGGCCAATGGCCAGTCCACATTCACAGTCTGAACAGGGTGACATGTGACAACTTGTCACCCATTGCTTGCCTGCACTGGTACGGACAGGGGACATCCCCCTCGGAGGGGCATACAAGGGGCAGGCCAGGCACCGCAGGGACAGGATCAGGGGATGCCAGAAGGAGGCAGTGAAGGGGTGGTGGGTGCAGGAGTGTCACCGGCAACTGCAGTGGAGGTGTCTGACTCAGTGGGGGCCGGCACCACTGTAGGGCACAAGTCAGATGGTGTGGGTGCTGGCACCACTGCAGTGGGCCGGTCAGATGGAGTGGACTGGGTCCCCACTGCAGTGCCCAAGTCAGACGGGGTGGTTGTGGACTCCACTGCAGTGCATAACTCCAAGGGAGTGGAAGGGGGGCAGATGAGGTGGGCAGGACAGAGGGGGGACCCGGTCTCCACACCAGTGGCACAAACAGGCCGAGCGTCTGGGTTGGGGGTGGAAGAGCAAGTGGTAGGGGGAGGGCCTAAGCAGTTTGGGGATGCGGTATGGGTGTGTGGGGGAACCTGGGGCAGGGTGTGGCGGGGGAACCTGTGGAGTGGTGGCCTGGGGGATGGAGGAGAGAGACTGTGTGGTGGAGCTGCGTGGTGGTGGTGGTGGGGTCTTGCCCTTCCTGGTCCGGGGGGACTTCCTAATGGGGTCCTCAGTCTGCCTGTGCCTGGGGGAGGGTGTCCGGGTGTGAGGGGCACTCCCCTCTGTGTGTGGTGGTCGCCTCTTCCGCCTGTGCGTTGGGTCAGATGGATCTGTGGGGAAGAGGCCAAGCTCACAGAGGAAGAGCTTCTGGGAGGGGGGTTGCAGGTGAGGCAAGGGAAGGGGTTTTGGAGGGAGAGGTATCTGAGGACTGCGGAGTGCTCGTGGATGCGTGTGTGTGTGCCTGGGCCCCATCCCCTGTGAGTGAGGTATCAGTCCCCTGACTGTGCGTGCGTGTGCGTCTGGATTTTGGCGTGTGTGTCTGTGTGCTGCTTGTGTCTGTGCTGGTGGGTGCCTGTGCCGGTGTGTGTGTGCTTGGGACAGGTAGGGTGCTGGGGATTGTGGATGGGGCAGAGGTAGGAGGGGTGAGGGACTGTTGCAGGAGGAACACTGCTGCCGTCAGTGAGGAGGCCATGGACTGATTGGTCCGATGTAGGGCAGACATGCCAGATGACATGCCCTCCATGAATGACACCAGTTGTGTCAACAGACCCGTGTGTGCATGGAGGACACTCAGCACTGATGTCTGCCCTACATGGATCTGTTTCAGCAAGTCCACAGACTCCACACTCAGGGCAGCAGGGGAGACAGAGGCAGGGGGTGCGGTGCCTGGCATGAAGGAGACACGCTCCCCTACACGGGAGCCTCCACGGACATGTGGGATGGGAGCAGATGGGAGGGTGGAGATGGTGGTGGTGGCGGGGACAGACTTGCTTGATTTTGTCTGTGGTCTGCTGACACCCGCCTCCACAAGGGAGTCCTCACTGGAAGTGCTGTGTTCCTCAGCCGAGGTGGTCGTAGCTGAGGTCTCCTCAGTGTGGCTCCCCTCACCCTCCGTGCCACTGGGTCCCTCGGTCTCCCCTGCAGTGGACCCAGTCTGGCTCTGCCGCTCCTCTTGGTCCGTGGAGCTGTCTCCTCCTGTGGCCGTGGATGTATCTGCAAACAATCAGGATAAACAGAGCAACATTAGTCACCTGTACTGACCACACACACCACAGTAAGTACAGCACATCACAGAGCAAGCCCTGCCATCATTTGCTAGACATTGCAATAAGTGCTGACACTGATTTGAAGAAGCCCATTGTCTGCCTGACAGTCATTCATGCCACACATATCCTACCTGTCCATGCACCCATCTGTCTGGTGCCTGTTGTATGCGACTAATCATATGTGCACACATGCACCACATACACAGTTGTTGGACATCCAAGAGAACATATGGAAATGTGTCACTCCAAACACATGCCATCTCCTGCCACTGACTCAGTACATGTGTCAGGAAAAGTGATGGGCAGAGTCTCTGTCGATATGCGGGTTTTGCTTCCATCACCAGACACAATGATGTCCTCATGTCCTGATAGACAATGCGACAATGGTGTGCATGCAGGACATATCACACTACTGCTGGATCACCCTTTGCGAGTTGAATGTCATGGCACAGGCCTGTCTGGCAAGTCAGTCATAACTGTCTCCTGTCACAGGGGCAGTGCATACACACAACACCAGTCTACACTGTGTCACAATCATGGAAGTTTTGGGAATGCAAGCCCTGTAGCTGACAGGTGCACATGTGCACCCCTGGCCACCCACATCATGAGGACTAAGATGATCCCACGTCAATCAAATGAGACATTTGAGTGACTGCAAACACAAATCCATACACATGAGCACTTCACCGTCTGATGAGAATGAACCAAAGCTGCCTGCACCTCAATGTTTCATACACCATTGTGCACAGTCAAGGGATCAGAGACCTATGCATTAACCAATGTGCAGATCCTATAGTCACAACTCAGATGGCTGGCTACCCCAAATTGTTAAACACTCCAGGAGTCCAAAAAGCAAGGCCACACCACGGTGACACAGAGGCAGACACCTGAGTGCACTCTTCACAATGCCCAATATGTATGCTGACACACGGGAGTGGGAGAACAGAGTGCCTTCATTGTACGGAGTAGGCATTACAGTCCTGGTCCATGTGCAACATGGTATTACCCTGAACACTAGGCAGGTGGCTATGCATGTGTCACACACATGATGTACATACTTCTGAGGCTCCTACCTTGGTCTCTGCTGCAGCATGGGTGTGTGGCACATACCCCAGACATGTGGTGAGTCAGAGCAGCAATTGGAACACATATTAAAGCCATACCCAGAGTACATGTCAGATCACAGGCATTGTGTGAGCAATTGTACCACCCACGCAGCCCACAACAAAGTTCCTGTAACTGATGCTGTCCCCAACTTGAACCACAGGTAACTGCAAGTACACAGTACCCAAGTGACCTAAGTCACAGACTGTAAGGGCCACACCTGTGTATCAGATGAGGAGGGGGCATGACACAAGTGAGGGACATGAGTCCAGGACGACAAGACAGTTGTACTGTGGAAGTGGAACCAGGCTAAAGGAGTGCATAGAGCATGTTAGTCATAGTACCCAGAAAAGGCTAGCACTTACCCCCTCCTTGCTGCTGTCTGGCCTTCAGCTGCCCATCCAGGTCAGGGAAGACCACCGCCAGAATCCGGAGCATGTGGGGGGTCAGGGTCCGGTGTCCGCCCCTCCTGCGAGGAGGCGACAGCTTCAGCTGGACCCTTGCGATCCTCCGGGTCCAGCCACGAAGGTCCTGCCACCTCTTCTGGCAGTTGCGGATCCTGCGCCTGTAGACCCCCACAGATCGTACTGCCCGGGCGATGGTCAGCCAGATCTCCTGCTTCTGGTGGGCATCAACCTGTGAGGATGACAAAGTGAAAAGGCCATTACTACACATGCAACATATCCGTGCATCACACAGTTGGATATACATGTCTCAATCACAGGGGCATATGATGTACACAGGTAGTGCAACTATGGCTATGAACAGTTGTCCAGCAGTTACTAAATGGTATCATTGCCTGGGAAGTAAAACCTTGTTGGAATGCACTGTTACTGCACTATACCTGTTCAGTGCATGTAACTACACACTTTGGGGGTGACAACTACTCAGTGAGCATGCTAGCCACTGGTGTACACACTGTAAGTCTTGCTAGTCAGACAACATGCACAATTAGTAAGGCAGTGGACAGCACACTCACCTGCTCCCCTGGTTTCCCATACAGCTTGCTGTACTGTGGAAGGAGGCTGTCCAGCAGGGCCTGGTTCTCCTCAGTGCTGAAGGCTGGGGCTCTCTCCACAGTACGTGCCATTGCAGTAGCCAGAGGATGCAGAGACAGCAGCAGTGGTGGTGGCAGATGTCGTCCTGGAGCATGTAGTGCAGGCAAGTGAGCTCTCAGGGGAACAGCCAGCATTATATGTGTGCTGCAGAGGCAGATACTGTCCCATGTGTCCAAAGTGATAGGTCCAAGTCGTTTGCATCTTCTGAATCTGGCCAATCCATGGAATTGCACCACTTATACACGCCCACAGCATCCTTCAAAAGTTCAACTTCATGACACCCATGAATTTGCAACATTGTTGTGGGTGGCCAACTGAATTCACTGCATCCGACTCGTAAAAGCTTCGAAAACGCGTCCGTTACCATGTCAGTCCATAGCCAATGCGTGCGCACCGATCGGACCATTGCTGTACGACGCGTATTACGTCACACAACACGCATCCGTCAACATCATATGCAATGGCCAATGCGTGCGCACCGATCGGTCCATTGCTGTACAACGCGTATTTCGAAACACAACACGCATCCGTCAACATCATATGCAATGGCCAATGCGTGCGCACCGATCGGTCCATTGCTGTACGACGCGTATTTCGAAACACAACACGCATCCGTCAACATCATATGCAATGGCCAATGCGTGCGCACCGATCGGTCCATTGCTGTACGACGCGTATTTCGGAGCACAACACGCATCCGTCCACATCATATGCAATGGCCAATGCGTGCACACGGATCGGTCCATTGCTGTACGACGCGTATTTCGGAGCACAACACGCATCCGTCCACATCATATGCAATGGCCAATGCGTGCGCACCGATCGGTCCATTGCTGTACGACGCGTATTTCGGAGCACAACACGCATCCGTCCACATCATATGCAATGGCCAATGCGTGCACACGGATCGGTCCATTGCTGTACGACGCGTATTTCGGAGCACAACACGCATCCGTCCACATCATATGCAATGGCCAATGCGTGCACACGGATCGGTCCATTGCTGTACGACGCGTCCCTGTACAAGTCACTCGCATATGTCACCATGGTTGTCACTGGTGAACGTATGCCAGCCACAATTACTTGCCAGGGACTCAGGGGCACACCTACAACACCACAGCCTGTCCACACTGTATCCTAAGGCATGTAAGGCTGCATTACCTGTGTGTGTATGGGGGTCAACATGTGGTTTGTTGGGTGGCACTTGGGGGCAGCCACTCCCAGGCTGTGCACGTGTTCATGGGGACAGAATCCTTTGTGTGTTGTGCACATGACCACTGTGATGTGCAACTGTTCAGTTCAGAGCATGTGGCATGGTCACATTTCCAGGTTGTGTATGTGTATGTTATGTCACATACACCCTGAGTCCCATGTGGGATGGTATGTACGTCACAGGGTGACCCATTGCCACAATTGTGATGGCCCTCCACAGTCTGTGTGCATGTTGTGTTTCAGATGTCTCTGATTCCATGTGCACAATGGGAGACAGTCTCCACATCCACGTTGTTTGTGCATCGACTTTGATGTTGTGCGTGTGTGTGTCACAGACGTCCATGTCTGTCCTGCAGAGGCAACAGGGGCCACTACCTGTGGGAGTCATGGTTGTTTTGCTGACGTGTACATGATACGCCATGTCATGCCAGTGTCCATGTGGCAATACAGGGTCCCTGGGAATCTACCTGTCAAAGAGCTGTGATGCCTGGGGCACATCTGTCCTCACTTGTCACTGTGGTGTGTGTTTGGAACGTGACAGCAGTACATGGGTACTGTGACACAGCCTAATGATTTCCCATAGCACAACCTGGAACTTGTTGTCAACACATGTTGAACTGAGATGTTAGATGTTGGCCATGTAGGTGCCATATATGTCCATACAGAACGGCACACACATCAAGTACTTGTGTCTCGTAATGATGTATCATGTGATATTGAGTATGGTCAATGCCACATATGTGGGGTGACTGACAATCTTTCTTTGTTCACCTATGCACTGCAGGGCACCAGCTGTCCATAGACCATTCCCTGACCTTGCAACCATGGTTGAACGTGACTGCATCCGACGGTACCGCTTCAACAGGCCGCTGATTGAGGAATTGGCGGTGCGGTTGGCCCCACATTTGCAACCTGGCCGGCCATACCCTGCAGCGCTGACCCCCAAGGTGAAGGTGATGGCAGCCCTACACTTCTTTGCCACCGGTACCTTTCAACACACTGTGGCGTCTGCTGGTGGGATGTCACAGACCATGTTCAGCCGTGTGCTACGCGATGTTTTGGAGGCGATGTTGAGATACTTGAACCAGTACATCTATTTCCCTAAACGTCAACAACTCACTGACGTCAAGAGTGACTTCTATGCCCTGGGGAGGATGCCACATGTCATCGGCTCCATTGATGGGACACATGTGGCTTTGGTACCACCACAGGCACATGAGCAGGCATACAGGAACAGGAAACATTACCATTCTATCAATGCCCTGGTGGTATGTCTTGCAGATATGAGCATCTCACATGTGTGTGCACGTTTCCCCGGTTCTGCACACAATGCCTACGTAATGAGGAGTAGTCGCATCCCGAGGATGATGTCACAGATGCAGAACCAGCGTGCCTGGCTTGTCGGTGTGTACTGACTTTGTACCATTGTGTGTGTTCTGCAATGTTGTATTCCACCCTCTTTTCCAACTCAGCTAATGTGCAATTGTCTGTATGTAGGTGACTCCGGATACCCCAACATGCCGTGGTTGCTGACACCCCTCAGGAACCCTGTGACACCAGCCCAGATGCGCTACAATGAGGCACATGGTCGGACCAGGAGAGTGATCGAGCGGACATTTGGTCTCCTGAAGAGCCGCTTTCGCTGCCTGGACAAGACAGGAGGGGCCCTCCCATATGCCCCTGCAAAGGTGTGCAAGATTGTCATCGTCTGCTGCATGCTACACAACCTGGCAGTGCGGAAGGAGTTGCCTCTCATCCTGGATGACGATGACCAACATCCGCCACCTGTGGAGGATCCTGGCCTGGGCCACGATGCCAGTGATGATGATGATGATGAGGGTGATGTCCGCACACAGCTCATCACCAACTTCTTCAGCTGAATGTGAGTATACAGAGTTGGTATGTCAATGATTTGAGTTTGCATGATATGTGTTGGTGGTGCTCTGTTGCTGTTTGAGTGTGGCCATGTGCTACTTGACTGGATGCGTGCAGCGATGTGTCCTTACAGGTAGTCTGTACTCCCCAACAGTGTTGACATGCTAACTTGGTTTTGTGTAGGTATCTTGTGACATGTATTGGGCATGAGTATTGCAGTTCTGTCCTGTTCTTCAGTGCTTTTGACTGTGTGTCATGTCTGTCCTTCACAGGGTACTTTCAGAGTTGTTTGGTCAACTCGGATCCCCCGACACCATGATTCAACTTCCAGGGTGGAAGCAGTCGTTTCCCTACAGGTGATGTGCCACACACCCCTGGACTTTATTTCTTCTACACTTGGTGACTGTGTGGCCACTGCCACGTGGGATTACCTTGCATCTGTAGTGGAAACAACATGTTGCAAATGTGTAATAAACCTGTGCTTCACTTTGGGATGTGCGTTGTCTGTGGTCACACATCTGACTGACATTTGCTTACTGCACCTGTGGGCTAGTTAACACATACTCTGAATAGGTGTGGTGTCTGTGCATTCCACTGTATTTCCTGGCAACATCAGTGTAGGCGATGAGTCAGATGGCCCTGGTGTGTATGTGTTGTGTAGCCCTAGTGGTGTGTCTCCCTCATATGTGTCACGTCGCCATGACTCACATGACGGTGTTGAACTTGCTGTAGCAGTTAGCATGCACAGTGTCATTTAGCAGATCATCATCTCCATGACAAAAACAACGTTGGAATCACAACAGAGGCAAGTATGGTGTATTAGTGAGTTTATTTACATACATGTGTGAGGATAGTGCACAGGATGGTGGGTGCTGTACATTGGGATTGGAATCCAAAGTTCACAGATGAGTTGGAAGTGTTGGTAGCAGAAATGTCCTGAGTAAAGTCCACAGTCATCTGATACATTAGTCCAACTTAAACTCCCCATGTCATGTGGGAGAGTTGGGTTGCATTCGACAGGGTGAACAGTTTGCACACAAAGGAGAATTTCCAGAACAGGTGTTGGGTTCCTGGGGGATGTACATGGCCATCGGCCTCTCAGTTTTCCTTCCTCGGACGACCCCTCTTCTTTCTGGGGGGACCCTCACGTGCAGGCCGCTGCGGTGCAGAGGACTCTCCACCAGAGTCATCCTCCCTCCCTGTGGCAGTTGCAGTTGTTGCGGCACCAGATGTTGTGGGCACACAGGGAGGTGTGGACATGTTGGTGCTAATCTGGCGGAGGCATGTCAATATGTCCCTCTGCACCGCTGTCAGTTCTTCCAATGTGTCCCACTTGGACTCCATGCCAGACATGTGTGTCTCCACACGGGACATGTGGGAGTCCAAGCGGGCATGATGGGCAGCCTGCTGCTGTTGAATGTCCTTGAGGATCCCCACTACCTGGCTGACCTCTCCGGTGCTATTCTGGTACGCATCAGCAATGCGTACCAGTTGTGGGTCATCATGCAGTCCAGACCCCTCTGCAAACAGCGACCTCTGCCTACCACCCCTCCCACCACCCCTGGCCACACGTGCGGGACCTGCGGTGGCACGCACAGGTGAGCCTAGGCCCCCTTGGGGGTTGGTACTGGGGTTGTTGTCCGTTGCTTCACGGTGGGCCGGGGTCCCTGTGCTGTTGTCATTCAGTGTCCTTGGTCTGTCCGTGTCGGCGGGGGTGGTCTGTGTGTTGGCAGATGTTGGAGGAGTGGGTGCAGGGGGTGCAGATGGTGGTCCTGCTGGTGCTGCATGATGACTCACACCGGAGGTGCCAGGTAGGTCTTCGCCATCCGAGGAGGGCAGAGGCTGTTCCACACCAGAGAGCTCAGGGGCCACCGGAGCCTGGGACAGGGACTCCTCATCATCTGCTGCTGTGTCCCCATCATCACCTGTTTTTGGAAGAGACACACAATGTATGTTATGTTTCTACAGGCATCAATGGTTCAAACACCTGACAGTTGTGACTGTACCTCTGGATGCGGGCCTGTACATTGCATTGTCCTAAGTTGTCACAGTCAGAGGTTGATATTGGTGTAGCACATTGTCCTGCCAACCTGAAGCATTTCAATGTGAATGTTGAGGTGTGTGCATGACCAGCTCATGTATTGATTGGCTGTACATGGCCATTGCTACTCAAGGGCCATCACGTGCCTGACACAGGTGTGTCATCCTTGTCCACATTTGTCCTTTAACAGGGACATACGTGCAATTCCACTTAGGATATCTTTCAAGATTGGGACATGTGTGGTTGCCTTTTTTGCCAGTCTTTGTGCGTCACATTGGTGTGTCTGGACAACATGGTCACAGTCCGGTATGCCTGGGATCTCTTGGGAGTATCTGTGTTGTTGTCTGGGTTCCTAGTTCACGTCTCATTTCATACAAGTGATGTTGTTAACGTAGCTAATGATGTTGTTGCTGAGTTTTGTACGTGCAAACGTGATTAATCTTGTCAATGTCCTCCATGGTGATGAGGATTGGGCACAGCAGCTCTCTGGCTTTTCCATTGTCATGACAGTGATGGCCAGTGGTGTGTGTTGCAGTTCTGCTGCTGTGAGTAGCATGTCTCCTCAAATGCAGTCCAGGTTGGTGCTTGTGTCTACAGTGTCTATGACAGTGAGTGGTGTGTTGTGTGAAGGATGCATATGTTGCCGAACGATGTGGGAGTGGAATGCAGCTCACAACCGCAACTTGTGTGACTGACACCATGGTACAGTGTCCGGTATATTGGTGTGTCCATTGCATTCACTGTCAGGTGTCCCCTGTCAATGATGTCTCTGTGACTTCCTGTGTGTTTTGTGCTATGTAGTATGTCTGATTCTCCACAGTTGTCATCTGCAAGACACACCTTCACAGCCAGGCCAGGGGGCACCCATGGACACTGCATCCCCTGACAGTGTGTGTTAACATAGAGTTGCAATGGCTGTGAGTGTGTACGTGTTTGGGTTGGCCAGTGCATGGGTGTGAATTGCAGGCACATCATTTCTCATGCCCATGTGTCAGCCATCTTGCCTGGGCTTTTACTTTGGGAGTGACTGGTCCCACGTGTGCAATGTGTTTTTGCAGAGTAGGTGTGTGTATGGCCAGCATTGGTGGTATTTGGTTGACATCCGGACCTCCTTCTCCCCCCAGCCCAGTTATCCCACCATGAAGCATGCCACCCTTGCAGTGGGTGCAGGTTAACTCTCAGGATGTCAGTCAGTGGTGTCCTGCTGTTGGTTGGTGCCCAGTTCCCAGCAGGGCCTTGTGCTCCCCACAACAGAGCACCATTGTCAGACATCTTTGAAGTGGCTTTTCACTCCCTGTGAGGTGTGCATGCTTCAGTGTGAGCTTGCTGGGCCATGTGGGTGGGGGATGTTGAGCTGTGACTACCACTCCCATCATGCTATTGCCTACACCCCCTTCCCAGCATGCCCATACTTCCTTCCTTTTGACTCTGACTTCCCTGTGTGGGTAGTGTGCCTGTGCAATGACAGGATGGCTGACAGTGTTGTCCTGGCGTTTGTTTGGCTGCACAGTTCCCAGAAGTGTCCCTGTGCTTCACACAGCATGAACCCAGTGTCGGTCGTTCTTTGTGGGATATTTAATTAGAGTGTGAGGCAATGCATTCTCCCAGGTGAGTTGTGTGGAGTTTGTGTTAAGTGGGGTGTGTGTGAGTAAAGGCCTGCTGGTAACTGTGGTCAGAGCTGTCAGTCCTCCTTCCCACCCAGCCAGATATCCCACCATGGAACGTGCTTCCATTGCAGGGAGTGCAAGTTGGCTTTCAGGATGTTAGGCAGTGGTGTCCTGCTGTTGGTTGGTGCCCAGTTCCCAGCAGGGCCTTGTACTCCCCACAACAGAGCACCATTGTCAGACATCTTAGATGTGGCTTTTCACTCCCTGTGAGGTGTGCATGCTTCAGTGTGAGCTTGCCGGGCCATGTGGGTGGGGGATGTTGAGCTGTGACTACCACTCCCATCATGCTATTGCCTACACCCCCTTCCCAGCATGCCCATACTTCCTTCCTTTTGAGTCGACTTCACTGTGTGTGAGTGTGACAGCAATGGCAAGATGGCTGACAGTGTGGTCCTGTTGTTTGTTGGTGCACAGTTCCCAGCAGGGCCTTGTGCTCCCCACAGCTGAGGCCAGTGTCAGACATCTTGGAAGTGGCTTTTCACTCACTCTCTTGTAGAGCACGGTCCCAGTTGTGTTGTTTGGAGTTAGTGGAAGTGGTGTGTGTGTATGGGCCTGCTGGTAGCTGTAGTTGGAGCTGGCACTCCTCCTCCCCCCAGGCCAGACATCCCACCATGAAACGTGCTTCCATTGCAGGGAGAGCGAGTTGGTTGTCAGGATGTCAGTCAGTGGTGTCCTGCTGTTGGTTGGTGCCCAGTTCCCAGCAGGGCCTTGTGCTCCCCACAACAGAGCACCATTGTCAGACATCTTTGATGTGGCTTTTCACTTCCTGTGAGGTGTGCATGCTTCAGTGTGAGCTTGCTGGGCCATGCGTGTGGGGGCTGTTGAGCTGTGACTACCACTCCCATCATGATATTGCCTACACCCCCCTTCCCAGCATGCCCATACTTCCTTCCTTTTGAGTCGACTTCACTGTGTGTGAGTGTGACAGCAATGGCAAGATGGCTGACAGTGTGGTCCTGTTGTTTGTTGGTGCACAGTTCACAGCAGGGCCTTGTGCTTCCCACAGCTGAGGCCAGTGTCAGACATCTTTGAAGTGGCTTTTCACTCCCTGTGAGGTGTGCATGCTTCAGTGTGAGCTTGCTGGGCCATGTGGGTGGGGGATGTTGAGCTGTGACTACCACTCCCATCATGCTATTGCCTACACCCCCTTCCCAGCATGCCCATACTTCCTTCCTTTTGACTCTGCTTCCCTGTGGGGTAGTGTGCCTGTGCTGACAGGATGGCTGACAGTGTTGTCCTGGCGTTTGTTTGGCTACAAGTCCCAAAAGTGTCCCTGTGCTTCACACAGCATAACCCAGTGTGGTAGTTCTTTGTGGGATATTTAATTAGAGTGTGAGGCAATGCATTCTCCCAGGTGAGTTGTGTGGAGTTTGTGTTAAGGGGGTGTGTGAGAAAAGCTGCTGGTAACTATGGTCAGAGCTGTCAGTCCTCCTTCCCACCCAGCCAGATATCCCACCATGGAACGTGCTTCCATTGCAGGGAGTGCAAGTTGGCTTTCAGGATGTCAGGCAGTGGTGTCCTGCTGTTGGTTGGTGCACAGTTCCCAGCAGGGCCTTGTGCTCCCCACAGCAGTACCCAGTGTCAGCCATCTTGTCAGTTCTTTTCCACTCCCTGTGATGTGAGCATGGTTCAGAGTGGTGTTGATGGGCCAATTGTGAGGGTGACCAATATCTGTGACTACAACTCCCATCATGCTATTGGCTACACTCACTTCACCAGCATACACACAATTCCTTCCTTTCAGTGAGCTTCCCTGTGAGGTGGTGTTCTAGTGGTGGCAAAATGTCTGACAGTGTTTGTTGGTTAGATTTGTGCCACTGCCTTGCTCTATTTGTTGTTAGGTTTGTACATGTCATGACACAGTTACATATCACTATGAGATGGCAGGTATTGTGTTTGTCTAACTAACATACACATCTTGGGATGATTATCTTTTGGTTACTGTGGCTTTGCTAACGGTGCATGGTTTCACTATCCCCTTGACAGTGATGTGTGTGTATTGTCACACAATATTGGGTATATTGGTTGTGTACTCACCAGGCTCTGGGATGTTTGATAGTCCATGTACGCTCTCTGGTGGTAGGATGGCCCGCACCTTCTCCTCCCAGGGCCTGAGGTATACTGGTTTGGCAGGAGGGCCACTGCCGGTGCGATGACTCAAGGCGTAATCCTTCTTGAGTAGGTCCTTGACCCTCCTGCGCACATCATACCACCTGTTCTGGATGTCTTCCTTTGTGCGCAAACATGGTGATTGTGCGTTCACCCTGTCGACGATCCTCTCCCACATCTTGGTTTTCTGCGACATGGGGGTCTGTTGGACCAATGTACCAAACAACTGTGGCTCTACCCTGAGGATTTCATCTACCAGGACTTCCAATTCACTGTCTAGGAACTTTGGATTCTTCTTTGGGGGCATGGTGATGGGTGGTGGTGGGGATTGATGTGTGTGTGAGTGTGCAAGTGAGGGTGGGTGAGTGTAGGTTTTGCTGGGTGTATGTGAGGGTGCTATTTGGGAGGTGCTAATGGTGTGTGGCTTGTGTGATGGATGAGTTGTGAGTGTGTCTGTGGTTGCTGTCTGATGGTGTTCTGTGCTGGCAGGTCAGTTGAATTTGCAAAGGATCATGGTAGGGATTTGTGGCCTTTATATGGGTGGAGTTGTGGGTGTGTCTTTGTTCCATGTTTTTTCCCCCTGTATTTATTGACTTTGTCATTGCTTGTTTGGCCCTTTTTTTTGCATTTTTTCCTTTGTAGTTTTTAGGCATGTAGGAGACGTTCTTCTGACCGAGTAGGACGCTGCAGTTGGCTCGTGCGAGCTTCTCCGAGTCTTTCAAGCTGTGTTTCTGCTGGGTTTCATGTGCGGCGTACGCGTCGGTCGCGGAGTATTGGGTTGCTTCGGCTCCCTGTTTTGTATGCGTGTCGGTCGTACGGCTTGAGCTCCGTGTGACTCGGTCTGGTTTTACACGCATTGCATCATACTGCGCGGGTCGGAGTTCGCGGGTACGTTTCTGTCGGGTTCATTCCTGGTGCGTGTCGGTCGGTTCGCGTAGTTTTCCGGCCGGATAGCTGGTTTCCGTGCGGTTCGGTCATTCGGCTTGTGTTTTGTACGAGTCGGTCATAATACACATGCATTGCATCGTACTACGCGGATCGGGCAGCGCCGGTACGTGTCGGTCGGACTACATTCCTGTACCGAGTCGGTCGGTATGTTTTCCGGCCAGAATCGGAATCGGCCCCTATATCTCACCATCGAACCATATGCAAATTGGTCATATAAGTTAAAAAACACATTGACAAACACTTCCCAATATATACCTAACAAGTATTACTACTTTCTAATTCATATACACGCAGACAACATGGTCTCATCTTTTATTTTTCACTACACTATTCCTGTTTAATAATGTTACTAAAAGTACTACACTCCCAGAATGCCAATGACAAATGTATCTATTCTGCACATGATGTTTACACATTTAAAACATTCTTAGTTCCTCATTGCAACCTTCCAAAAAACTATACTGTTATTTTTCAATAAAATATTAAATGTAATAAACAAGCACTAACTCATTTTTCTCTTACTTCCCATAACATTCACAGTAAGTAGACACACTATAGAGTTTGAAACATCGTTGTATTATAATATCGAGTTTTTAATGTCGATAGTCAAAAATATTGTGCTTTATTATATCGATGTCAAGAATATCGGCCGGTAGGGCTCCGAATCGGATTCGGCATAACCGGATCCGATTCGAAGCCCTATTTCCCGACCGATTCGTACGCGCGTCCGGACGAGCAAGTACGAAGCAAAATCGCCGACCGACTCGTTCGGGCGTCCCAACAGCTCCGACCGACTCGTTCCCGGGTCGAACCGCACCGACCGACTCGCTCGGACACGACTCGCACCGCGCAATGGAGACGGTCCCCGGCCGGGTAAGTACGATGCGCGCCGCGAGCAGTCCGACCGACACGCGCCACCCGGCTCGAAAGAGCAGTCGGAGCCGTACTTCGGGGGTCCGTGTCAGACCCCCCTGTACGCGTAGCCACGCGATTCGCACACAGGGGGGACCCATGGGTCCCCCCTACCTGTGCGTCTACGGCGCGAGTCACTTCACCGCATACCCGCTGTAGGGGGTGCCCTTGTTCGCCTCGCACCCATTGAGGCAATGGGAGTCCGCGTACGCGTTGTACGACCGGGTCCCATTGACTTCAATGGGAGTCCGACCGACTCGAGTCCGATAGCATACGGACGCATCGTACTCGTTCAGTCGGGCTGCATGGGTCCGATTCGGTCGGAAATCTCTCCGGGTCCGGCTCGGTCGGAGAGATTTCCGGCCCGAATCGGAATCGGCCCCTTAGTGTGTTGTATAAAATATTGTTGTTAAAAATATGGATTTTGAAAATATTGTTATTAAAAAATATCGATTTTGTAAATGTAGTGTATTTTTTATTATAGCATATATTTGTAAATGTAATAATAATTTTTAATAAATTGGGTATGTTTTATTGAAAAATTGTTTTAGGAGCGGGATGTTGGGTTTCTAGGGGATAAGGGTGGGGAGTGTTTTTAAAAAAAAAATGACATTTACATTTTTTTTAAGTAATAGTAAAGAAATTTAAAATTGTTTTTTAGGAACAGGATGTTGGGGTTATAGGGGATAAGGGTGGGGAGCGTTTTAAATTTTTTTTTTTTTTTTTAATTAAGTGATAATAAAGAAATTTTAAAATGTTTTTTAGGAGCGGGATGTTGGGTTTATAGGGGATAAGGGTGTGGAGTGTTTTAAAAAATTTGTTTTTTAAATGTTTAATTTTTTTTAAGTAGTATTAAAGAAATTTTAAATTGTTTTCTAGGAGTGGGATGTTGGGGTTATAGGGGATAAGGGTGGGGAGTATTAAAAAAAAACATTTTTTTCAAAATTAAGTAATAAAGAAATTAAAAAATGTTTTTTTAGGAGTGGGATGTTGGGTTTATAGGGATAAGGTTAGGGAGTGTTTTAAAAAAATTATTAAAATGTGTTTACATTTTTTTAGTAATAATAAAAAATTTAACAATGTTTTTTAGAAGCTAAGGGTGTGGAGTGTTTTTAATAAAAAATCAAATATTTTTTTAAACAATAAACAAAAATAAAGAAATGTAAAAATGTTTTTTAGGAGTCGGATGTTGGGTTTATAGTGGATAACGGTGGGGAGTGTTTATAATTTTTTTACATTTTTATAAAAAAAATCAATTAATAAACAATTCTACCAATTTTTTTAAGGAGTAGAATGTTGGGTTTATAGGGGATGAGGGGGGTAGTGTTTTAAAAAAAAAATTAAATTTAAAACATAAAATAAAAAAATAAATTACAAATATTAATAAAAAAGTATATTAATAGTGTTATTTTGTGGGTACTGCAGATAATTTTGTGGAGTAATGTTTACAATTTAAAAAAAATTGGAAAAAGTTAAAAGTTGAAATAAACATTTTAAAAAATATATTATTATTTGTTGTTTTTATATGGGATCACAGTAGTGAAAAATAAAAGTGAATAAAAGAAATATATATATTATAGGTAGAGGTGTGTCATGTTGAGATTGGATTAGTATGCTATTTTTTTTTTAAATGTGTAATAGTTTAACATTTTCAACATTTTAATTAAAAAATGTTTTATTTCCAAACTTTAAGGATGTTGAATGTTTGGGTTTGCAATGATTAATGTTATAAAAATGAAAAGTAATTTTCTTTATGTTTATTATTCTTATAAAAAATTAATAATTAAAATTTATTTTTTTGAAATGTTTTAAAAAAAAATCTTATAATGTAATTTATAAATAAAAAAGAATTAAAAAAAATTATTAAAAATCTCATAACTTTGGGGCTCATTATGATGGCGGGAGGATCGCCATCATAATGTGATTCACCCACCACTAAATTAGTATGGCGGTGGGAATCACATTGGTTCCGCGGCGGACGGAAAGTCCGTCCGCCATGTTCCTGCAAGGCGGTCCTTTTCCGCCCGCCTTGCGGGACCCAAAACCAGGGCATCATTGCGGCGGTGCCGTGCAGGCATAGCCATAGTGATTATGATGAGCCCTTCCGCCTGTCTTTTTGCGGTGGAAATCCCGCTGCAAAAAGACAGACAGAGACTGGCTTTGGGGGCCCGTTGCGGGCCCCCTCTGTGGGGGGGTGGACTGGGGGGTACAGGTACCCCCTACATTTCCATGCACAAGGTGGCAGGCACCGCATGGTGCCTGCTACGTTGTACATGGAAATGCACAATGTGGCATTTACACATTGCGGACGGTGCTGCAGCCAGCAGCACCGTCCGCAATGTGAAAAGGCCAGGATGTGGCTGCCAGTGTGGCGGGTGCATCCTAATTGGGCTGGTGGGACCGCCGCACGTCTGGCGGGCGGTCCCATCACCGTTATGATCATAATGAGCCCCTTTGTTCTGGATATGTTTTTAGAAGTGGGAATAGGTCATTCTTCTGCACCTTCCATAAGTTAATGTTGTTTGGAGTTGGAATATAACATTATACATGTTTAGTGGTTAGCACTTTCCCTGTGTTATTGTAGTTTGTAGTTGGAATACTATAATTTAAATGTTTATTCTCCATCACCTTCACAGAGTTATTGTAGTTTGGAGTGGGAATAGTATATTTCATATGTTTATTGTCCAGCACTTTCCCTGAGTTAATATAGTTTGGAGTGGGAATAGTAAATTATATATGTTAAGGGGCCGATTCCGATCTGGGTCGGAAAGCACTCTGACCGAGCCGGATCCTGAATGTTTTCCGACCGAGCCGGACTCGTGCAGTCCGACCGGGCGAGTACGATGCGGCCGCATGCTGCCGGACTCGGTTCGGTCGGACTCCCATTGAAGTCAATGGGAGCCGATCGTACGACGCGTACATGGGCTCCCATTGACTGAATGGGTACATCTTGCAAAGGGCGCCCCCTGCAGCGTGTGCACGTTGGTGCCGTCTGCACCATACATGCATGTATGGTGAGGACCCCTGGGTCCCCCCCTGTGTCCGACTCGTAAGGCCACGGAGGGGGTCTCCGACTTGATCCGGCTGTCCGGATCGCGCATCGTACTGGCTCGGTCGGGAAACGTCTCCATTGTGCGAGGCGAATCGTGTCCGTACAAGTCGTTCGGAGCGGCTCGGATCCGGGAACCGGTCGGTCGGAATACACACGTACATTCGCATCGTACTTGCTCGTTCGTGCAGGTGTCCGAGTCGGTCGGAAAGCGGACGAATCGGTCGGAAATCGGCTCTACGAATCGGACTCGGCCGGATTATTGGGCCTACCGACCGAGATCGGAATCGGCCCCTTAGTGTCCAGCACCTTCCCTGACTTTTGGTAGTTTGGAGTGGGAATAGTATATTTTATATGTTTATTGTCCAGTAGTTTCCCTGAGTTAATATAGTTTGGAGTGGGAATAGTAAATTATATATGTTTAGGGGCCGATTCCGATTCGGGCCGGAAATCTCTCCGACCGAGCCGGACCCGGAGAGATTTCTGACCGAATCGGACCCGTGCAGTCCGACCGAACGAGTACGATGCGCACGTATGCCATCGGACTCGAGTCAGTCGGACTCCCATTGAAGTCAATGGGAGCCTGTCGTACAACGCGTACGCTGGCTCCCATTCACTCAATGGGTGCGAGGCGGACAAGGGCACCCCCTACAGCGTGTACGCGGCGAAGCGATTCGTGCCGTACACGCACAGGTGGGGGGACCCATGGGTCCCCCCTGTGTGCGACTCGCGCGGATACGCGTACAGTGGGGTCCGACACGGACCCCCAAAGTACGGCTCCGACTGCTCTTTCGAGCCGGAGTGCGCGGCTCGGTCGGACTGCTCGCGGCGCGCATCGTACTTATCCGGCCGGGGAACGTCTCCATTGCGCGGTGCGAGTCGAGTCCGAGCGAGTCGGTCGGTGCGGTTCGACCCGGGAACGAGTCGGTCAGAGCGGTCGGGACACCCGGACGAGTCGGTCGGCGAATACGCATCGTACTCGCTCGCCCGGACGCGCATACGAATCGGTCGGGAAATAGGGCTCCGAATCGGATCCGGTAAAGCCGAATCCGATTCGGAGCCCTACCGGCCGAGATCGGAATCGGCCCCTTAGTGTCCAGCACCTTCCCTGAGTTAATATAGTTTGGAGTGGGAATAGTAAATTATATATGTTTAGTGTCCAGCACCTTCCCTGAGTTAATATAGTTTGGAGTGGGAATAGTAAATTATGTATGTTTAGTGTCCAGCACGTTCTCTGACTTTTTGTATTTAGCAGTGGGAATAGTAAATTATATATGTTTTGTGTCCAGCACCTTCCCTGACTTTTTGTACGTTGGAGTGGGAACAGTAAATTATATATGTTTAGTGTCCAGCACCTTCCCTGAGTTAATATAGTTAGGAGTGGGAATAGTAAATTATATATGTTTAGTGTCCAGCACCTTCCCTGAGTTAATATAGTTTGGAGTGGGAATAGTAAATTATATATGTTTAGTGTCCAGCACCTTCCCTGAGTTAATATAGTTTGGAGTGGGAATAGTAAATTATGTATGTTTAGTGTCCAGCACGTTCTCTGACTTTTTGTATTTAGCAGTGGGAATAGTAAATTATATATGTTTTGTGTCCAGCACCTTCCCTGACTTTTTGTACGTTGGAGTGGGAACAGTAAATTATATATGTTTAGTGTCCAGCACCTTCCCTTAGTTTATATAGTTTGGAGTGGGAATAGTAAATTATATATGTTTAGTGTCCAGCACCTTCCCTGAGTTAATATAGTTTGGAGTGGGAATAGTAAATTATATATGTTTAGTGTCCAGCACCTTCCCTGAGTTAATATAGTTTGGAGTGGGAATAGTAAATTATATATGTTTAGTGTCCAGCACCTTCCTTGGGTTAATATAGTTTGGAGTGGGAATAGTAAATTATATATGTTTAGTGTCCAGCACCTTCCTTGGGTTAATATAGTTTGGAGTGGGAATAGTAAATTTTATATGTTTAGTGTCCAGCACCTTCCTGACTTAATATAGATTGGAGTGGGAATAGTAAATTATATATGTTTAGTGTCCAGCACCTTCCCTGACTTTTTGTAGGTTGGAGTGGGAATAGTAAATTATATATGTTTAGTGTCCAGCACCTTCCCTGAGTTTATATAGTTTGGAGTGGGAATAGTAAACTATATATGTTTAGTGTCCAGCACCTTCCTTGGGTTAATATAGTTTGGAGTGGGAATAGTAAACTATATATGTTTAGTGTCCAGCACCTTCCTTGGGTTAATATAGTTTGGAGTGGGAATAGTCAATTATATATGCTTAGGGGCCGATTCCAATTCCGGCCGGAAATCTCTCTGACCGAGCCGGACCCGGAGAGAATTCCGACCGAATCGGACCCTAGCAGTCCGACCGGACGAGTACGATGCATTCGCATGCTATCGGACTCGAAGTCGGTCGGACTCCCATTGAAGTCAATGGGAGCCGGTCGTACAACGCGTACGCGGGCTCCCATTGACTCAATGGGTGCGAGGCGAACAAGGGCGCCCCCTACAGTGGGTACACGTCCATGCGCATCGCGGCGTACATGCACAGGTAGGAGGGACCCATGGGTCCCCCTGTGTGCGACTCGCACGCCTACGCGTACAGGGGGGTCCGACGCGGACCCCCAAAGTCCGGCTCCGACAGCTTTTTCGAGCCGGACGGCGCGAGTCGGTCGGACTGCTCGCGGCACGCATCGTACTTACCCGGCCGGGAAACGTCTCCATAGCACGGTGCGAGTCGTGTCCATGCGAGTCGGTCGGAGCGTGTTGAAGCCGCGTTCGAGTCGGTCGGTGATTTCGCGGGTGCTTGCATCGTACTCGCTCGGCCGGACGCACGTACGATTCGGTCGGGAAACAGGGCTCCGAATCGGATCCTGTGAATCCGAATCCGATTCGGAGCACTACCGGCCGGAATCGGCCCCTTAGTGTCCAGCACCTTCTCTGTCTTCTTGTATTTAGCAGTGGGAATAGTAAATTATATATGTTTAGTGTCCAGCACCTTCCCTGACTTAATATAGTTTGGATTGGGAATAGTAAATTATATATGTTTATTGTCCAGCACTTTCCCTGAGTAAATATAGCGGGTCATTACGATGGCGGGTGGACTTGAGTCTGCCCGCCATCGTTGTGGTGCTTGGGACCGGCCGCCTGTATGGCGGCGGTCCCGCGCGTAGAATTACGATGCGACTGCCACCGTGGCGGTTGCATCTTGCATCTTTACCATTCTGGCGGGTGTTGCTGGCTGCAGCACCCGCCGCAATGTGAAAAATGCATATAGTGTGTTTCCCACGCGGTGCCTGCCACTTAGGGCAGGGAAATGTAGGGGGGTACCATGGGTACCCCCCCAGTGCACCACCACCTCCCCCCAACACAAGTGGGGCCCGCAACGGGCCCCCGAATGCATTCTCTGCCAGCCTTTCAATGGCGGTTTACCCGCCACGGAAAGGCTGGCTGCGGCCAGCATCGTAATATGGCGGACGGTGCCTGCTAGGCACCGTCACCATTTTACACATGCTGACCACTCCACCATGCAATCGGAATGATTGCCTATGGCAGAACGGTGTCGAGCGGTCTTTACGACCGCCACAGTACTGGAACGATTCCCCCCGCCATCTTAATATGGCGGGGGAAAATTGCTGTCCGATGGCGGAGTGCCCGCCACCGCATGGCTGGCAGTGGCGGGCCTTCCGCTATCGTAATCAGGCCCATAGTTTGGAGTGGGAATAGTAAATTATATATGTTTAGTGTCCAGCACCTTGCCTGACTTTTTGTAGGTTGGAGTGGGAATAGTAAATTATATATGTTTAGTGTCCAGCGCCTTACCTGACTTTTTCTAGTTTGGAGTGGGAATAGTATATTTTATAAGTTTATTGTCCAGCACTATCCCTGAGTTAATATAGGGTGGAGTGGGAATAGTAAAAAACTAGTTCTTTATTTTGGAGCAAGGTTAATGAAAAAAATGTATGTTTAAGTGGTAATAGTATGTTATATATGTGTATTAAAAAAATTGATTTATAACAGCAAGTTAATGTAAGATAATTATTTTATTGTAAATATCGAATAATAAAAATAATATAGGAATTAAATACAGAACAATATTTATATTTTATTTAGGTCTTTATTTTCATTCAAAGACTCAAGCAAAGAAATATTGTGCATTTTATTTTATTTATAATGTTTGATATATATATATATATTGTTATAAAGAGAAAAGATAATACATTTTTTATTTTTGGATACATGACATATTTAGTACATATTTAAACATAAACATATAATTTTTAAGTATAGTCAGTATGAAACATTTTTATGTTTTATATAATGGAGAAGTTGGCAAATATGTAAATTTTTTACAAATAAAAAATACAGTTATCCACTGGTTTTTATACATTTGTTTAATACATATTTTTTTGGGTAACAGTTATAGAATATGTATTTCTATTGTAAATATGCATTACATAATTACATATAGGGGCCGATTCTGATCTCGGCCGGTAGGGCTCCGAATCGGACTGGGCATTACCGGATCCGATTCGGAGCCCTGTTTCCCGACCGAGTCGGACGTGCGTCCGGGTGAGCGAGTACGATGCGAACGTACGCGAAATCGCTGATGACTCGTTCGCGGGACCCAACCGCTTCGACCGACTCGCACGGACACGACTCGCACCGCGCAATGGAGACGTTCCCCGGCCGGGTAAGTACGATGCGCGCCGCGAGCAGTCCGACCGACTCGCGCCATCCGGCTCGAAAGTGCAGTCGGAGCCGCACTTTGGGGGTCCGTGTCGGACCCCCCTGTACGCCTAGCCGCGCGAGTCGCACACAGGTGCATGTACGGCGCGACCCGCTTTGACGCGTACCCGCTGTAGGGGGCGCCCTTGTTCGCCTCGCACCCATTGAGTCAATGGGAGCCCACGTACGCGTTGTACGACCGGCTCCCATTGACTTCAATGGGAGTCTGACCGAATCGAGTCCGATAGCATGCGAACGCATCGTACTCGTTCGGTCGGACTGCTAGGGTCCGATTCGGTCGGAAATCTCTCCGGGTCCGGCTCGGTCGGAGAGATTTCTGGCCTAAATCGGAATCGGCCCCATAGTGTACATTATTCATAACATTCATTTTGTAACAATGTTTTCATTGTATATGTTTTTTATATTATTTGCATAATTCCTAATAACTAATATTATATTTTGTATAATATCATAATATTATACAAAATATAATATTATTTAAATCTATAAACAAAATTATAAAGCTAAGAAAGCATTTTGTAAAAGAAAAATATTTTTTACCATTAATCCAGCTTTTCACATTTTTAGCAAGCAGTACAATTTTTTTTGTAACAATGATAAGTTAACATAGTTTTTTTAATGTATAATAATAAATATTATTTGTGTTCTAATATTTACTATTATAATTTTACAATTTTAAACAGCAAAGAAAAACATTTTTCACATCAGTAATATTAATAAGTATTTTTGAAACTTTTTTGTATAACATTTCTAATGTACATTGAGTTTAATGTAGAAAAGTACATTTCAATTAGGCCGCCATTTTTTAAACTAAGTCCTATTTTCTAGGCTATCTGTGTTGTTTTAGGTCATTTCTGAGGGGAGAAGCTTGTGGTTGGAAGCTGCGTCGCATCGGTTAAGGTAAGTTTCATTTAATTGCTTATAGGCTTAATTTAGGTAGTAGGGCGAAGGTAGTTAGGTAGTCTATAGTGTATGTAATGTTTGGATTTTCTGTTTGTTGTGAGGTTTAGTTGTAGTTTAGCGTATGCGAAATGTGGTTAGTGCGTTGATAGGTCGGTGTTAGGGTTTGCTATATATGTTTAATTATATTTAGAGTATGGTGTTATCAGTATGTTTATGTGTGTTTTTAATGATTTTACTGTATATTTGTGCGGAAGAGATTGTGTTGTTTTTTGCACAGGTATTTGACGTTTCGAAGCTGCCGTTCGGAGAAGGATGCTCTTTGTTTTTTAAGGAACTGTGTATTAGTTTCTAGTAAACTAATAAATATTTTACATTTCCTTTATTTTTCGGGTTTTCCTGGAGCGTTTCTTTTTTTAACTTTATTTTTCGGGTTTTATATGGATTCAACATTATGGATATATTGCCGGCGGATTTTATTTTATCCAGTTGAATTTTTCCATTTTGTTTTGGGACTTTTAACTAAGTATTGGAATATTTCTATGTTTGGATTTCATTTTGACTGCTTGGATTACATTCTTCAGCTACAAAAATGTAAGTTATTTTAAATTATTTACAATGGGAGGGAAATGTAATTTGTGTAATTGTTATTGATATTTTTAATATATAAAATATATTTATTATGTCAAATAATTTTTTCTAAAAGTTTAAATTAATTGACATAATATTTATATGTTAGATGTTTGAAAAGAAATGTTTAGTTAAGAACTCAGTTTACAATTACGACTTTTTTATGTTTTTGTATTACTGTTTTGAAGTAGGGATTTTGCTATTGTTTCTAAATATTCTAGCCCTTTAGTGTTTGGGTAGAGTCTTACTTTGTATTGTAAGTGCTCGAACATTGTTTTAGTTTGTTTAGTGAGTTTTGGACCTAGATGTGTATCAGACTGTTCAAGTCTTAGGGGCCGATTCCGATGTCGGACGGACTCAGGTCCGTCCGACATCGGTCCGGAGCCATAACCGACTGACCTGCTGTCGTCGGTTACGGCCCAGGCAGTACGATGCGACCGAACCCTGTTCGGTCACACTCGTATCTCCCACAATGGGAACATGTATTCCGGACGGAATGCATGCTGGCATTGGAGAAAGCAGGGGTGCAGTTCAACCCTGCACCCTGTGGCCGGCACCCCAAGGTGCCTGCCACCGGGTGCAGGGTTCAACAGAGGGGCACCATAGGTGCCTCCAGGCCGCTATTCGGCGACCTTAGCACCCATGGGGGTCCCACTGGGGGCCCCCAAAGACAGTGATCGACTGCCTTTCGTGCCGGAAAGACCGGCACGAAAAGGCAGTGAAAACTGCCATCGTACTCCCTCGGTCGCAAAGAGGCAGCCGGGGAGTACAGAGGGATTTCCGGATGGCTGACGGGCTTTCCGAACCCATCGTGAGCCATCTGGAAATCCGAGTCGGATTCTTTTCCGACCGAGCCCATCGGAATGGCTCGGTCGGAAAGGAATCCGAGCAGCACGTTCCGATTCGGTCGGAAGGGCTCCGACCATCGTTCGGTGCCCTTCCGGCCGAAATCGGAATCGGCCCCTTAGTTGTTGGTAGCTTTGTTCTTTTTGTATTGATTCTAATAATTTATGTAGGGTTGGTTGGGTCCTACCTGTTGTGGCTTGGAAAGCATTATGCCATCCTTTCACAGCGTTATTAGTTTTTGCTTCTTTGTTTAGGGTACTGTTATATACATTTCCCCATGGAATGTGGAATATGGGCTGTCTTCTGTGTCCAGATCTGTGTAGCCTTCCCACCCAGGTATCCTCAAAATAGTCGAGTAGGGGACTTAGTTTATGTTCATTTGTGTGGTAGTAGGGGCTTTCTATAAATAAATTGTAGTGTTCTGCTACATCAGTTATTGGGACATATGCTAGTGCAATTAGCTTTTTAATTTCATATGCAAAATTGCTAGTAGTTGCATATTCTACACTATGGGGTCTATTAGGATGGCGGGCGGAGGCACCACCACGGTGCTGGCGGGTGTGGAAAATGCAATTTTCCACCCACGAACAGCGGTCCCCATGTCCGCCATATTAGCATGGGCAAACATAGCCCATTTCCCATCCGCCGCGTTGCTACGTGA
Organism: Calotriton arnoldi; assembly: GCA_963921515.1. Lineage (NCBI taxonomy): Eukaryota > Metazoa > Chordata > Amphibia > Caudata > Salamandridae > Calotriton > Calotriton arnoldi. Next base: position 129,388 of record CAWUFW010010217.1, on the reverse strand, counting down.
ACCGCCATCTAAAAGCGCCCGCCACCACGGAGGTGGGAGCCAATGGAGACTCACCGCCGTGCGGAATGACGTCCCGTCCGCCGTACAAATCAGGATGCCCCAAACAGCCAGCCGCACAGCAGCGGAGAAACCGGCTAACCAGAGACAGCGGAAACACAACAGCGGAGCGAGCGCAACCAGATCCAGGGTCCCTACCACCCGGTCACGACTGCAATGGACCCAGCCTTACATGTTTTCCTGGCGCTGTACCTGATACACGACCAGCAAGTCATTAACTGTCGCGGACGCCGCTGCAGGTACGCAATGACACAACTCCGCCCACAAACACAACACACAACTCCCGGGATGACATAGAGTTCCTGTGCACACCAGACACCCTGGTGGGGACAGGAACACAACCACAAGTGCACCCACACATGTCCTACCTGTCAGTAAATCACCCCTCCGCATCCAGGCCAACCATCTACCGCAATCTTGCCGTAATGTCCCGGTCACGTCACTGCAGCGGTGAAGACGCGGGAAAACATGCGCACAATGCAGAAAGGCAGGGCCTGCGCCAGGCCACACCTCCACCCTACACACACTAGGCCCCCCTCTAGGGACATGCCATTTGCCTCACCCGTGCCACCCCATGTACAACAACCACCCATGTGACCCCACAGCCTACACCACACACTCCAAACAACTAGGGAGATAGTCCCGGCAGGTAGGGCAGCAGAGGAACACACCGCACAGAAACACATGGCCAGGGCAACCCACACACCACACCCACACTACACTCACGGCAGCAAAACTGAGTCCAAGCACAAAATGAACACTCATACAGAATAGGAACAAACACTGAACTGGCCACACAGCCTGTCAAGTCACACAGACATACCCCACACTGACACACAGCCACATTCACAGACCACATGTCAGCAGCAATGTAGGAACACAAATAGGAAAACAAAAGTGAGGTTCACACCAATGGAAGGCCAAGGAGACAACCACCAAGCATTTGTACATCACATGCAAGATAAGGAACATTTGACGACACCCTCACCCCATCAAACCACACATGGCTGTCACAGTGAGTGAAATCAAACCACAGCCACCCCACTTGCAACAAATCAGGGAGACAGCAAGGCAAAACATGTATAGGGTCAGGAATGAAAGGAAGTCTCAGAAGTCAAACAGTCAACAGCCACACATCTGCATCAAACTACGTGATAGGTGTCGGTCAGCAGCACCACACACAGGGCCCATTGACAAACTCCACAACTGACAAACACAAGTAGGATCCCCCACACATATCCCCACCCAAACCACACCCACATCACACAACACCAGTGTCAAACACACATAAGGGGGACAATAATGTCCAGTCAATACATTGCCAAACAATCACACTTCCTGGGGGGCAGACACAAACATCACACACACTCAGGGATGCCTGAACCAATGCTGACACCAAAACAACAGCCATACACCAACAACAACAACAACACACACAGGAGTACAACAAGACCAGACCTGACCTGTGCAGCAAAACTGCAGAAAGGCAATGGGAGCACAGACAGAACAGGAGAACTCAACATCATCACCCAGCAACACTGCACAGACAATATACCCCAACACAGACAAGAAGTGCATCATCTCAAAACAATCATGGACACAAACTGGGACCAAGGGGATTACAATGAAACACAGACAGACATACCACACCACCCATCAAATCCACATGGTGTCATAGTGTACCACCTGCATGCACATGCACAATCTAGACAAATGACAGCTCCCACATGAGAGGAGAAAACCCCCAGGATGCACCCAAAACAAGCCCAGGTAGAAGAATAGCCCTAAGTGCATGTGACAGACACACAAGTAATGCACACCACACTGGAAACACATATCTGAATGAATCACAACACACCAACAAAACACACACACTGACATGTCAAAAGAACATCACACACAGAGCATCTGTCAGCTGCAACAGACAACACAGCCCAAACACTGCACACATCCACATCAAACACACAACAGATGCACATGCCAATACATCACATTGCCAACACAGCAGGACATCAGGGGGTGCACACCAGGCAAGGACAAGGCAACATACACACACAGCACTGCATGCACGACAAGCAGTGTGTGCACAACAAACATACCAGTACCACACAGATATGAGTGACACAACATGAACACACACACCACCAATCAGCACAGCACTGACACAACATCACACTCAGAAAGTGAAGCAGTACCACCTCAAACACACACACAGCCAATACAACACCCACACATGCAGAAGTCTGGGACTCCCAGGTGACAACACCATGACCAAAGGACTGTGCAGCACAAACAGCAGAACTGCAAATGAGCAAACAGGGCTGCAAAACAAAACAAGAAAACACATATAACCAATTGGTCAACTGTCCTCAGTGGCACATTGGTACTGTGCACAGATCCGCACCACAAAGCATAGTGAAGCCAATGAACTGATGGGGAGGCACACACACAGGCAACCCAAGGGGACAGCTGACATGAGAGTGAAGTGGCGTGTACGCCAGTAGTGGACAGGTGAGGAGTGCCCCATACAAATATAGAAGCAGGGCACACACACAACGGCTAGGCATCAAAAGCACAGATAGGCAATGGTCTCACTCCACACCCCACATGCCATAATGGCTCCAAATCAGACCTAAGTGACAGCAATGCATGAGAAAACACACCCACAATGTCAGTGTGGCTGAGCAGGGCTGCACAACGAGCACAAACAGTTACAAGACACATGGCTGTTCAACAAAACACAACACTGACTTGCCAGATACACACTCTGCATACTCACAATTTCGACCAACAACAAGTAGTTGTCCCCCACAAGTGCAAGGACACACCAACACACTGCATAGTGCACAACCTATAACTCACACATGTGCACATAGTCACTAGCACAGGGCTGAACAATACAAACAACAGGCACCCAACTCCAGGGTGACACGTGTGCAGTTGACAATGCAGGGGCACACACACACCAACACCACTGACAAAGTCACCCCTTCACACTGCACACTTCATGAACACCCAAGTGCACACATTGACATTAACACATGTGACTAGGACGCCTGGACATCACTAGATGAGCATACACCAACACTGCTGTGCAGACATCAACAAAGCACACACAGACATGATTACCCCGGCCTGCCAGCCTGCAATACTATGTATAGAATCCCATCTTGTACTGACACTGCATGCAGACATGACATGTGTCCAATATAGCTAAGCTGACCAAAGAGTGACCATTACAACAGTACTCCATCACAAACAAACATCATTGCACCCCCAAACCTCTGAGTCAAGAAGAACTGAAGTGCATGTCACCTCTGTAAAACCTAGAATGAAGTGACCCAAACCATTGGCAATGTTGAAGTGGCACATAGAGCATGTGTCACAGTAAACCATACCCGCATAGAATAACTCTTCAGTCATGAAGGACACTGACAATACAGACAACAGGAGTAACTGGTTTTATTCACATATCACAGTGATAGGCACATGAAGTAGACAAGAGCAAGGCCAGTGGCCACGACAATGTTCAGACTCTGTCCATGAGAACCTGCACAGGGAAGGGGTAAACAGCAAGGCCAGTGGCCAGTCCAAGGTGCAGACTTTGTCCATGAGATCCTGCACAGGGAAGGGGTAAACAACAAGGCCAGTGGCCAGTCCAAGGTGCAGACTGTGTCCATGAGATCCTGCACAGGGAAGGGGTAAACAGCAAGGCCAGTGGCCAGTCCAAGGTGCAGACTGTGTCCATGAGATCCTGCACAGGAAGGGGTAAACAGCAAGGCCAGTGGCCAGGAGAAAGTGCAGGTGAGGTACATGTGAAGCTGCACAGGCAAGGCACAAACACTAGTGAACAACAAGGCCAGTGGCCAGGAGAAAGTGCAGGTGAGGTACATGAGAAGCTGCACAGGCAAGGCTCAAACATCAGTGAACAACAATGCCAGTGGCCAGTCCAAGGTGCAGACTGTGTCCATGAGATCCTGCACAGGAAAGGGGTAAACAGCAAGGCCAGTGGCCAGGAGAAAGTGTAGGTGAGGTACATGTGAAGATGCACAGGCAAGGCACAAACACCAGTGAACAACAAGGCCAGTGGCCAGGAGAAAGTGCAGGTGAGGTACATGAGAAGCTGCACAGGCAAGGCTCAAACATCAGTGAACAACAAGGCCAGTGGCCAGTCCAAGGTGCAGACTGTGTCCATGAGATCCTGCACAGGGAAGGGGTAAACAGCAAGGCCAGTGGCCAGTCCAAGGTGCAGACTGTGTCCATGAGATCCTGCACAGGGAAGGGGTAAACAGCAAGGCCAGTGGCCAGGAGAAAGTGCAGGTGAGGTACATGAGAAGCTGCACAGGGAATGATGAACACAGCCAGTTGCAACAAGGTCAGTGGCCAGTACAAAGTGCAGAGTAAGTACATGAGATCCAGCACTGGGAATGGGTGGTACCGTACCCTGCCATGGTCAGCAACACACTCAGGGCATCAACAATGGGAAGTCCATGGCACCACTGTGGGAGGGACATGTGTGTGAGGGGGACTAACACTCAGACTTGGCTGACAGTCTGACTGGGAGGTGGCTGTGTGTCGGGGACAGTTGGGGGACTGGACCGGGGAGAGAGAGGCCCAGCTGGGGTTGAGCTATCAGTGGTTTGGGAAGCCTGAGGGCTGCTAGGACCAGGTGGGGTGGTGGCACGTGGAGGTGGACTCATGCTGCCCTGAGACACAGTGTGTGTGGGAGATATTGGAGGGGTGCCCTTCCACTTCTTTGGGATTCGAAATGGCTCCCCTGTCTTGGGATTAATGCCAGGTGGCGTGTACACAACAGGCACACTCACCACAAAAGCAGGATCATGTGCAGACGGTGGCCCTCCCTCTGGGGATGTGCTGGATTCAGCGGTGCGCTTGGCCCAGAATTGCCTCTGCCCTTGCATCCCCTGTTCACCAGGTGTACCCCCTACAGTGGGCTCCTTTCCCTGCTTCACAGGGCTCTGGATGGGAGTTGATGTTGTGGTTGAACCTGCCTTGGAGCTCTTTTACGTGTACTCTTAACAGGCACCTGTTTCTGACTGGGCACGGAAACTGTCTGCTTGTCTTTGCTAGGAACTCTTGGGACAGGTGAGTCCTTGGCTGGGGATGCCTCTGAGCCATGTGATCCTGAGGCATGCTTCTTTGCTTTCTTGCCCTGGGTGTTGCCTGAAGGGCTTTTGCCTCTGCGGTCTGGGGTGGCTTTAGCTTTCTGTGGGGATGGTGTCTGCGCCCTGGAATGTTTGGGATGCTGTTGTCGTGTGCTGCGTGTGCTGTATCTTTCCCTTGATGTGTGGGGTGTCTGGTCACTATCATCAGACGTGCCAACTGGCAGGGTGGTGGACCTAGGGACTGGAGGTGGAGCATGAGATTGGGCCAGTTGAATGGCTGCCGTCACCGCAGAGGACAGAGACTGTACAGTACGGTGTAGCCCACCCACGTCTGAATGAACGCCCTCCACATAAGCAACCAGCTGTGCCAATTTTATGTCGTGGTCTATGAAGGCATTGAGGAGAGCTGTCTGCCCCACACACAGCTGGCGCAAAAGCTCCACTGACTCAGCACCGATGGCAGCAGGGGGGGCAGGGGCAGCAGTGCCTGGGGTGAAGGACACCCTTCCTTTTTTGGTGGTGCGGACATGGGCAGCAACCATGGGAGTAGCTGGGAGGGTGGGCACTGGACGCTGTGTGGTCGACGAGGAGGCAGAGTCCCCGTTCCCTGTGCCCGAAAACATAGATGCGTCTCCACCGTTGTCAGCTGACGTTGAGGTCTGCGTCTCTGGCTGCGACTCCTCTTGAAGACTCCTGTCCCCCTCTGATGCGCTGGTGACATCCGTGTCACTATGCCCGTGTGCAGCAGTTGTGCTGGATCCCTCATCCCCGGTGTCCGTCCCCTGTCCTTCCGTGCCCACGGGAGATGCTGCATGATAGAGAGAGAGATGTATGATCAGTACAGTGGCATCAACATTAAATAAATATGCAATCAAAGCATCACAAAAGATGAAGAATTCTCCATGTTGCACAACACCATGGGCAGTAACATCGTGCAACCTCAATCCAAAAGCCGAATCTTCCGTGGCATCATGCATACTTGGCATGAGTCACCCATGTGATGAACACACAGACAAATAGCCTGTTGTTGGCTCTGTGTAACCAGACACACAGATCCCACCTGTGCACACCTAGGGCCCTGAGGGTGGAAAAGATGTTCCTCACAACATGTTGCCACTGTCACATCCTGAGCCAGCAGAAGTGGCCAACACAGGGACAGGCTCCAAAATATCAGTCCACAATGGCCATGAGCACATGCCATACACCATGTTGTACCTTGGGGCACAACTACAGTTGCACATTGGTGCCAGATGTGTAGTCCTCACACATCTGACGTCAGGAAATGCACACATTGATGATGGCACACTCCGATGAAGCACTCTGTTGTTCCCTGCCATGGGATGTCCCTGACTACCCCAATGAAGATGGTACCAGAAGGCCACAACTACAAATGCGAATCCAAGGGCCATCACACCAATGACATTGGAAAGTACATGTAGGGAGAATGCATGACAGCTGCACCCAACACCGAGCCCACTTACAAGCCATTGCATCAGACTAGCAACATCAGAGCCCTGCACTGGCCCAGGCTTCGAACACATGCAGCCACTCACCACCCAAAGTCACACTCCCAGAATACTCACCCCCAGCTTGCTGCTGATGCTCCTTCAGACGTGCATCCAGTCCGGGCTGCGTCACAGCTAAGATGCGTGCCATCAGTGGTGTCATGCTGCGCCTCGCCAACCTGCCGGCCCGAGGGATCAGCCCCAGTGTCATCTCGGCCACGTTCTTGCTGAGCCGACAGATGTCGTCCCACCTCTTGAGACAGTGGGTGCGCCGGCGGTTTGAGACCCCCAGAGCCCGCACCTTGCATACAATGCCCCTCCACATGGCCTTACACTGGTGTACTTTGAGCTGCAGGCATGGGAGACAAGAGGGGGCAAACATCAGTGACACAGTGTTATGTACCAATATCTCTCAGTACAGGAGCATGATACTCACTCATCCAAAATCCACAGATATGTCTAACAGTGACAAGAATGCATCACACATGGAACATTAGCATGGGAGAACTACACGTAAATGCATGCAGGTGTGAGGGTGGACACAGTACCGGCCCATCTCATACACATGCAGGATGCCAGCACATTAAGCCATGTGTAGTCTGTCCACATCTACTATCCATTTTCATGCCGAGCAAGACATACATCACATTTCAAGATATGTATGTGGGTAGACTCACTGTGTCGAACACTGCACAGCCCTCAATGCACTTGCACTTTAACTGGCTCACTGTGTCATGGAGCCCACATTGAGGGACATGGTCTCACAAACGTAACCCCTCATCACAAGGCCTGTTGTGTCTGAACTACATGACTTATATGGATCATTGATGGAGTCAAGATTATAATCAGAAATTTGACACTCTGTACATTCAGTGATGTGTCCCTGTCAGTTTGTGCGGTGAATGTGCAGGCCAGGTGGGGTCACACAGAGGTCCAATGTGGGGCATCGGAACTGTTACATGAAGGGACAATCTGGATGCACAAACAGTGCCAACACATGCGAGTATGTGCACATGTTGGTGGTGATGGAAGGGTCTGTGCACAACAATGTGGAAATCTACAGTGTCATAGGTGAATGAGCAACAAGAGTGTCACCCTCGGGGAATGAGGTCCTGAGTATAGTGCATAACTAGAGGTGAGGCACATATTGAGTCATATACAATTCCATCACAACCCTCTGGACAACAACCCTAGATATTGCCACAGGTGGGCCTGTGAAGGACAGCAGGGACCCACACAGACATACACACTAGCAATCGCTGTCTTGAGTCCTGCATCCCAAACTATCTGCGTCACTGTATGACTGACAAGACAAAACATGTCACGCAAATCAGGATGTGCAGGCAGGGAACGTGTGGAATAGGCTAAACACCCCTTCCCCCTGGGGACAGCATGCTAGGCAGAGCATGACAACCCCACACTCTCACGCACATACTGTAGCAGATCAACCTCATGTGTGCCCCCCCTGCACTCTCACTCCCACTCTGAGAGACTTACCACGACATCTGGCGCACCATATAGCCTCGGATACTGGGTGAGAACCTCGTCCACCAGGACCTCCAGCTCCTCGGTGGTGAAGGGAGTGGCACGGATCTTCTCTGTCCTCGCCATCACTGTGTGCAGGAGTCAGTAGCAGCAGAAGCAGTTGCTGGTGAGGGGTGGCAGGCAGCAGGCCCTGGAGACAGCAGCAGCAGTTGCTGGTGAGGGGTGGCAGGCAGCAGGTCCTGGAGACAGCAGAAGCTGTTGCTGGTGAAGGGTGGCAGGCAGCAGGCCCTGGAGACAGCAGCAGCAGAAGCAGTTGCTGGTGAAGGGTGGCAGGCCGCAGGCCCTGGAGACAGCAGCAGCAGAAGCAGTTGCTGGTGAGGGGTGGCAGGCAGCAGGCTCTGTGAGCTGTGTAAATCTGTGGCTCTCACACACATATATAGCCCCCTGGGCTCGTTTCAGTGGTTCTAAGCTGCTGCAATTGGTGTTCCAGGTCTGCCTTATTCAAATACATCCAATGACCTGCTCCGCGTTGGCGGAGCACGCTTATTGCGATTTTCAAAATTGCATCAGGCTACCGCAATTGCGGTTCCCATTGGCTGTAAGGGCATGGTTCATGGCAGTGACGCACCGCAGGGGACAGGCGGGCGCTACCGCGGTGGTGCATCTTTCAAGTGCATCCAATGACCGGCTCCGCGTTGGCGGAGCACGGCTACCGCGATTTTCAAAATTGCATCAGGCTACCGTGATTGCGGTTCCCATTGGCTGTAAGGGCATGGTTAATGGCGGTGACACCGCAGGGGACAGGCGGGCGCTACCGCAATTCCGGGGCCATACATTGCAATGAGTGACCAGGATCTGGGTGGCGGAGCATGCCAACCGCCATTTGTCAGTACACATATTTCTCTCACTACCGCAATTGTGTTCCAGGGATTGGTGGTGACACACCGCTGGTGGCAGGCGGTAGCTTCCGCAATTTGGGTGCCATACATTGGTGCCCGTGACCGTGATTTGGGTGGCGGAGCATGCCAACCGCCATTTGTCAGTACATATGTATCTCTCACTACCGCGATTGTGTTCCAGGGATTGGTGGTGACACCGCTGGTGGCAGACGGTAGCTTCCGCGATTTGGGTGCCATACATTGGTGCCTGTGACCATGATTTGGGTGGCGGGACACTTTGTCAGCACCTATGGACACATGATGCTGGGTCAATGGCCAATGGGCAGTCATCAGGACATTGGTGAGTCCTGACTGCCCTCGCTTGCGCTGTATTAATTGATCCTATGTTGCTACTATTACACTGGCGCTATTGCACTTGAGTGTATTTTATTACTTCACGCTGCTTTTAAACTTCTTACGCTGCTTTTAAACTTTTTAAAGTTACGCTTATTGAATCTCGGCTCCTTACCGGCATATTGTACAGTTGGTGGGGAAAGGGGGGGAAGTCTGTTGTGGCTGGTGGCTTTCCTCAGAGGGTACTTCCGCCCTGGTCCGCCGTGGCGTGTGCCGATTGTTGCGGAGGGCACTGTGCTGTACCATATTGGGCTTCCTCTTTGCCATCCTCATTTCCGGGGCCGAGTGTGGCACGGGTGGAGCGGTCCAGCGCTCCCAGCACTCACGCTATTAAAGCGCATGCTCAAACGGGCGCGCAGAGGTCGCGCCGCTGGCGCGCCAAAGGCACACCTAAGGCTTGCCCGTCTGCGCCCGTCCGCACCTGGACGGCGCCAGGGCCCAGGACCCCTGTTTCTTCCACGAAGCTCGGGAAATGTACACCGCTGAGGAATTGCTGGCCCTCAGATGTATGCTGGACACTGTCTGTCTACACTCTTTGCGAGCGTGTGGCGGGCGAAAGGACTGTGAGCACTGTGACTTTCGGTTGACACCTGGTGTGGTAGCAAGGGGTAAAAGGGAAGTGCTAAGAACGACTAGCTCCCCTCTACACTGTTTCTCTTTGAACTGTAGATCGCTTAGTAAACACAGCACAGAAATTTGTGATCTTCTTAATGACCTAAAACCAGCTGTACTATTCTTAGTTGAAACCTGGCTTAACAAGGCATCCGCCCCGGATATTGTGGACGCTATACCCGACGGCTATGCGATTCTTAGGGTGGACAGATCTGGCCAGAGGGGGGGGGGGCCTTGCTGTGATTTTCAGGAGAGATCTTCAGCTTAAATAGAATAAACTCCTGCTTTTTAGCTGCGAAGCAGCTTTTTTTAGCCTGAATAGCATTAGCTCTAAATCTGTGTCTGGGCTCCTTATTTATAGACCTCCGGGTCCGGGGAGAACCTTTATTGATGAGCTTCTGGAAATACTACCCCCACATGCCCTCCACTACTCTAACTTTCTCCTATTGGGGGATTTTAATCAGTATTTAGAAAATAAAGGCTGTAAAGAATCGGCTGAGTTTGTACTAGGACTTCAGTGTCTGGGCCTTAACCAATTGGTCCATACTTCCACACACAATAGAGGTCATACGTTAGATAATATTTTTGCAAACTGCACAGAGACAGTTGCTGTTTCGCCAGTCCCTGTAGCCTGGTCAGACCACTACCTATTGCCTTTTAGTATACTGACGCCAGGTCAGGCCCTCCACTCGCATGGTAGTTGTTCCAAACCCATATTGGTCCGGAAATGGGCCTCATTAACCCAGGATGCCTTTGAAGAGGCACTGGCTGGCAATCCTCCTCAGTTAGGGGACAATGTCCAGAGAGCCGATAACTTAATATCAAGTTGGATGATGGAGGCTGTGGACTCCCTGATACCACTGAAACAATGCAAAAGTGGGCGTATGTCTGCCTCTGCAAAGTGGTTTTCGGGAGAACTGGCGCAAATGAAATCCAGCTGTAAGCATCTTGAGCGACAGTGGAGGAAGAGCTATCGGGATGAAAATAGAAATATTTAGAGGCTCTGAAGCTCTACCATCGACAGATCAGGAGAGTGCGGAGGGAATACTATACAGGGCAAATTGAGCTAGCGAAAAATTCTACTAAGACCATCTTTCAGGTAGTGAAACAACTATCCTCTCTGGAACGGGTGTCAGCTACGCTCCCTGCTTCTACGGATTATTGTAATAAGGTCGCTGCCTATTTCATTGATAAGATTGATAAGATATATGCCACCTTTCCAGAAAGCAGTAGGAGGCATGTTCCTGTGCCTAGTATGGAGGCACTGTGGACCGAGGACAAGTTTGCCCTTTGTCCTCTGGTGGAAAACGAGGTTCTTGGGCTGATGGAGGCTGTGAAATCTGGGTCACCTATGGACCCGGCCCCTCCAAAATTTCTGCAACTAGGGAAGAAAATTATTGCCCCTGTTCTCACCTCGTTACTGAACCTGTCCTTTAGCATGGGGCAGGTTCCCAATAATTGGAAACATGCCATGGTGGTCCCACTGTTGAAGAAACCTTCACTGGACCCCGCTCTTCCTGAAAACCTAAGACCCATATCTCTACTTCCCTTTGTAGCAAAAATTGCAGAGAAACATCTGAATGGCCAACTGTCGAGGTTTTTGGAAGAGAGGCGGGTTCTGCACGATACCCAGTCCGGCTTTAGGCCTGGGCGTGGTACGGAGTCCGCTCTCCTCCTGGCAGCCGAAGTGTTGAGGATTGCGGCCGATGAAGGTAGGACCACTGCCTTGATTCTGTTAGACCTAAGTGCTGCGTTTGACACTGTGTCCCACGGCCTTCTACTTGAAAGGTTACGGGAGGTCGGGGTCGGAGGTGTCACGTGGATCTGGTTGAAGAACTTTCTGGAGAATAGATCCTTCCAGGTCCTGCAACACCCTTTTAGCTCCAGAGTCTGTCCTTTGAACCAAGGGGTGCCGCAGGGATCAGCTCTCAGCCCTACCCTGTTTAATATTTACATGCGCCCGCTTGCAAATATTATTTTGAGACATGGAATTAAACTGGTGTCATACGCTAATGACACTCAGCTGGTTGTGACCCTGGAACAATAGAATCTGGAAGGGCCGCAGATTTCAAACCTTGCCTGGGGGAGCTTATGGACTGGATGAGACTGAGTTGCCTCCAGCTTAATGCAGGGAAGACAGAGGTGATCGTTGTTGGAAAACAGCCCTCTCTCTGGTCGCAGCATTGGTGGCCGGAGGAATTAGGACCTAGTCCAGTACCGAAAGCCAAGTTGAAAAATCTGGGAGTGTGGTTCGATGAAAATCTCTCCTTCTCTGAGCAAATTTCTGCTGTGGCCGGTACATGTTTTGGCATTCTTAAAATGCTACGTAAGATTCTGGACCTTCTCCCCCTGGATGCTAAAAGAACCATTGTACAGGCTTTGGTCACGTCTCGCCTGGATTATTGCAATGTTCTGTATCTAGGGGTGACTGCAAAAAACTTGAACATCTTGCAGAAGGTCCAGAATGCCGCAGCCCGGCTTATCTTGAACATCCCGAGGAGGGCCTCGGTTGGAGATGCTTCGAAGGAACTGCATTGGCTCCCAATTCAGGCCAGAGTCACCTTTAAGGCTTTATGCTTCAGTCATAGGATCCTCAGGAAAAGGGGGCCGCGTTTTTACTCCCCTTCTGACGATCTACCAGCCCGCCCGAGATTTGAGATCATTCGGCAGTGCTAGAATGACTGTGCCCAGGGTGCGGAAGGCTAGGGTTGGCGGGAGATCCTTTGGTTTCCTGGCAGCCAAGGCCTGGAATGAGCTCCCTGTGGATCTGAGGACATCTGAGTCGGAGTCCCTGTTCCACAAGAAACTGAAAACCTGGCTCTTCCGTCACCCTCCGGGAGGTCTAAAGTAATTGTGTAGAGGTCTGCGTAGGAAGTTGGTTGGCATGGGAGGGCTGCTGGGTTTTCATCTTTGTCCTAGCGCGGGGACACTCCGTTCGGAGTAACCATAGCGCTTTACAAGCTTCCTAATAATAATCTACAGTGCACGGTGGCCACATGATTAATGGCACCTCATTGTGCACACAATGCCAATGTGACATTTAACACACTGCTGACTACACATGCCATGTTTGTGTATGTGATTTAGTGCATTGGCATGTACTCCCTCACATGTCACTTGTGATATTGATGGGCATGTACACAGAACAGTGTTGTCACGGACTCTCCAATGTGTACACATGTCAATGTGTGCAAGTGCTGTGAACATCACAGTGATGTATGTCTTAATGAAGAATGTGCAGATTTGACTGTCTTGTTTTCTTGGATCATGCACACACTTGTTGTTTATGCTCAGCCTGTGGTCATTGTGTTGTTGATGTGTGCCATGTTCAACTTACGCCTGAAGGTGTGTCAGGTACAGCAGCTAGGTATGGGACAGTAGTGTTACAGTTTTACACATATGCTCTATGAAATACTGTCAGACCTGCTCATGCTAGATGTGGCCATATCCCTATGTGCATTCGCATAGTCAGATGTTGTTTCAGAAGTACTTGCTGTGTGAGAGGGGACAAGTGTACGAGTAGTGTAGCTGAAGGTGTCCCTACATGTAGGCTGCTCTGTAACTCAATTGTGATGACAGTCATTGTTGGCGTTGTGTCAGTCAAAACGTAAGATGTCGTAAACATCTCATGGTGTATTGCATTGACATGTGTCCACTTTCATCTCAACTAGGAGGAGACAAAATCTGCATCGTCCCTACACCGTGCTGGCAGACATGGAGGATGAGGAGGTGATCCAGAAGTTCCGTCTGGACAGAGCCATCCTACAAAACCTCTGTGCTATGTTGGAGCCCCACCTGCAGCCTCGCAGGACATATCCAACAGCTTTCACCCCAACATCCAAGGTGATGGCGGCTCTGCATTTTTTTGCCTCTCGGTCATTCCAGCACACAATGTCCAGCGCAGGTGGGATGTCGCAACCCATGTTCAGCATGGTGCTGCGTGATGTCCTGTCCGCCATGATGATTTACAAGGACAGGTACATCCATTTCCCCAGGGTGACGGAATTGGCGGCCGTAAAGGGAGACTTTTATGCCCTTGGACACATCCCCCATGTTGTTGGGGCCATTGATTGCACCCATGTCGGGCTTGTTCCACCACAGGAACGGGAGCACATTTATAGGAATCGCAAACATTTCCACTCCGTAAATGTGCAAGTGGTGTGCCAGGCGGACATGATCATCACGCACGTGTGTGCCAGATATCAAGGCGCAGCCCATGACTCCTACATCTTGCAGAACAGCATTGTACCCCAGCTCATGGCTAATCTGCTTCCTGAGCATGCATGGATTGTGGGTGAGTACGAAGAGTCCAGTAGCGTGGTGTTTGTGTGACATGCTGTCCTCTGACACAGAATAATTACAAGGTTTATCTGTGTCTATCACACCTAGGTGACTCTGCATATCCCAACCATCCGTGGTTGCTGAGCCCACTGCGTAATCCCAGGACACCAGCTGATGTACGCTACAATGATGCCCATGGGAGGACACGTCGTGTGGTGGAGCGGACTTTTGGTCTCCTCAAGTCACGATTTTGCTGCCTTGACAAGACGGGAGGTGCACTCATGTACTCGCCCAGGAAGGTGTGTCAGATTGCTGTGGCATGCTGCATGCTCCACAACCTTGCCATTCGCAAGGAGATCCCCCTGATCCAGGATGATGATGAGCAGCCAAGGCCCCCACCTGCAAACCAACCCGTGTCCAGTGATGAGGACAGTGGAGAGGAGGAAGGTGTTGACCTGCGTCAACAGCTCATCACCCGCTACTTCACTTGAAGGTGAGTGACAATGTACAACGGACCCATTGTCTGATGATGTTGCTGTTGTTGTGAAGGTGTATGTGAGCTTTGTGACTGCAGCCGGTTGTTGACTCAGTGGTGGCTGACAATGTTTATGGGACAGGGTGGTCTGGAACATCTACAGGATGTGTATGTTGGCACTTGTTGCTCATTGTGATGTGTGCATGTTGTATTTGCTTGATGGTAAGTGTTGTATGATGTCTGTGATGCCACACCCAGACTAGTGAATCTTGTTCTGTTGTGTTTTCCTAGGTCCCTTCAGCCTCTCCTTGCCTACATACATTCCATGCTCCTGGTATATTGTAATCATGGTGAAGACTGCACATCCTGGAATAAAGACGGAGCAGTGACAACGACATGTGTGTAAGGAGTATTTATTTACAATGGTGACATGTGAGTGGGGTGAACATTTACATTGAGGTGATTAGTGAAGCAGTGAGTTGACAGTTATGGTAAATGAGAGAATCGAGTAGTCACCACATTGGTGTGGTGACCCAGTCCAACAGACAGATGCCATTCACAAGGCAATGTGGGGAAGGACAGTCCAGAAAGTCAATGCAGTGGTGAGGAGTGTTGCCATCATGGCTGGCTCCGTGACAGACGTTTGGCAGGTGCTTTGCCACGGGATACTCCCAGGGATTTCTTGGGCCGGCCCCTTCGTCGCTTGGCAGGGGGGGACTCTGCTATAGGGCCAGTGGGGTCTGAGGACTCACCCCTCTCTGTGGCCGCAGGGGAGGATATTGAATTGTCATCCTGCGGCACAGCAGGGGGAGGTGGAGGTGTTGTTTGTGGTGCAGGCCTGTCCCTCAGTGCCGCCACTATCTGGCCCAAGAGGTCCACAATTTGTCCCATGCGGGTGTCCATGGACCTCCTCAGCAGGAGGAGCTCACGGGAATCTTCTTCTGCCCGGTCCGTTCGTCCCTGGGCCCATTCATTATGCCCCCAGGACTCTGTTTATGCTGTCCAGGGCTTCGGTCCCAGGCTCCGGTTGTCTCTGAGTGACCCTGCCCCTCCCACCTGCCCTGCTGCCACGGACCTGTTGCCTCACCACTGTAGGCACCCACATCCTCTCCCTGCCCTCCTTAGTTGTTGGTGTGGGGTGGTCATCCTCTGGGACAGGAAGAGTGTTGCAGGCAGCGCTGGTGGTGGTGTAGGACGCACAGGCCATAACAGCAGGGGTCTGCATAGCTGTTGGTATTGCTGCAGATGTGGGGGGACACAATGGGTTCCTGGGACCGGTTGCGCCCTGGCACACCAGATGGTCCGGCTACGAGCTCCTCGTCCTCTGAATCCCGGGAGTCAACATCCGAGAGTCCATGTTCCAGGGGGCGGGGGGGGGGTGACTGGCTGTGCAGGTTGCTGGTGTTGTCCTCTGCAGTCAGTTCTTGGTCACCTGTGGGACAGATGGGAAATGGTAATTGTAGTGCACCACGCAAGCTTTGTGTTAGCTGTGTATTATTCACTGTTTGTATACCACACAGTTGACTAATCATCACATTGTTTGTATGCGCACTACTGTGCCTCCTGAGATGATGTTGGGGTACATGCATTACTTGTCCATGGTGTGAGGTGTCAAGACATACCATGCACCACGTGCATGTTTTGTGATTACAGGGACATGTTGCCATCTAGGGACAAGCGCAACAAAGATTTTCTGTGACGCCTCTTTGTTGATTACTCTGCCCTGGCAGACGTTACATCTAAGCATGAACTGGCCATTGACATCTCATGCATACCTTTGTCATGTCATGTGCAAATCTGAATTTGTACCACCAACCATTCTTTCTTTGTTTACATATGGTCCTTGCAGCTCTGGCCACATGGCACTTACACATGTCAGTCAGTGCTATGCATGATTGTGCACAGACTTTCTTCTACATGTGAATTGGTGTGTCACACTTTTGTTGCTGTGGCCATTACATTTGCTTGGCTGTCTGGACACTGTGAGTGGCAATTGGATCTGTGGGTATTTTAGTGCGATGAGGGCTGGTGTTGTCATATGGCACCATGCTTTTTGGGAGGAATGGCTGGGTGCATGTACTGGCTACTTACCTGTTCTGTTTACACATTTGGGTTGGATTTGTGTCACATCTTTGTGTGTGTGTGGTGGAGGCTTCCATCCTGCTCAGGGATGGGACAAGAGGGCATGAGATGTCTACCTACCTGTTAGTTTGAAGAGGACAGTGCAATGACTGACACATGCATCTGGGTGGGAGGGAGTGCTCCATCTTGATGCGCTGGGGACAGGGGGTTATGGAGGGAGTGGTACTGCAGGCCTCCCACCCCCAAACAGCCCTCCCTGTTAAGATGGCTACCTAGCTGTTTGTTTGTAGTGAGACAATGGCTTGCCAATGCTTCGGGGTGTGGAGTGCTCCATCCTGCTCAGGGGTGGGACAGGGGGCATGGTGGGGGTTGTTGTGCAGGCCTCCCATCCCCAAACAGCCCTCCCAGGGAAGATGGCTACCTAGCTGTTAGTTTGTTTGTAGTGAGACAATGGCTTCCCAATGCTTCTGGGTGTGGAGTGCTCCATCCTGCTCAGGGGTGGGACAGGGGGCATGGTGGGAGTTGTTGTGCAGGCCTCCCATCCCTAAACAGCCCTCCCTGTTAAGATGGCTACCCAGCTGGAAGTTTGTTTGTAGTGAGACAATGGCTTCCCAATGCTTCTGGGTGTGGAGTGCTCCATCCTGCTCAGGGGTGGGACAGGGGGCATGGTGGGAGTTGTTGTGCAGGCCTCCCATCCCCAAACAGCCCTCCCTGTTAAGATGGCTACCTACCTGTTAGTTTTGTTGTTGTGATACAATGGCTGCCACATGCTTCTGGGTGGGGGGTGCTCCATCCTGCTCAGGGGTGGGACAGGGGGCATGGTGGGAGTAGTACTGCAGGCCTCCCACCTCCAAACAGCCCTCCCTGTTAAGATGGCTACCTAGCTGTTAGTTTGTAGTGAGACAATGGCTTCCCAATGCTTCTGGGTGTGGAGTGCTCCATCCTGCTCAGGGGTGGGACAGGGGGCATGGTGGGAGTTGTTGTGCAGGCCTCCCACCCCCAAACAGCCCTCCCAGGGAAGATGGCTACTTAGCTGTTAGTTTGTTTGTAGTAAGACTATAGCTGCCACATGCTTCTGGGGGGGTGCTCCATCCTGCTCAGGGGTGGGACAGGGGGCATGGTGGGAGTAGTACTGCAGGTCTCCCACCCCCAAACAGCCCTCCCTGTTAAGATGGCTACCTAGCTGTTAATTTGTTTGTAGTGAGACAATGGCTTCCCAATGCTTCTGGGTGTGGAGTGCTCCATCCTGCTCAGGGGTGGGACAGGGGGCCTGGTGGGAGCTGTAGTGCTATTTGCCTGGGCACATACAACCCTGTAAATGTTGGCTACTTTTTGGGGTGATTCAGATGTAGTGGATATTACATCTGTGGGACATGTGTTGGATATTGTGGTGCATATGGATCTACTTGTGCCTCGGAGATATAGCTTTGTAGTTGTGCTTGACAGTACATTGCTGTATAATGCTCTACATTTGTTTGTACTTACCAGCCTCCACTCCACTGGGTATTCCTGTGAGACTCTCTGGATGTAGTATGGCAAGCACCTTCTCCTCCCATGCAGTGAATGTTCTTAGTGGAATGGGAAGGCCACCGCCAGTCCTCTGAGCCAGCTCATGGTTCTTGCTCCTCTTCTTTTTGACAACACTCTTCAGGTCATGCCACCGCCTCATGATTTCCTGTCTGTTGCGTGGGATGGTCCCTACTGCATTGACCTTATCGACTATCCTTGCCCACATTTGATTTCTTCTGGCTAATGGTGTCTGTTGGACCAGGTTACCAAACAGTTGTGGTTTGACTCTGACTATCTCATCTACCATGACTGTCAACTCACTGTCTGTGAATTTTGGCATTTTCTGTGGTGCCATGGTGTGTGATGTGCTAAGGGGTTTGAGGTGCAGGTGTGTGAGTGGTGGGGGTGGGGGTGAAGTGTATGGTGTGTGATGTGCACAGGGATTAGAGGTGCAGGTGTGGATGTGGTGGTGGTGCTGTGTGTGGTATGAGTAGTGATGGTGTGCAGATTTGCCTCTCCTTTGTGTTCTGGTGTTGGGCCTTTCAGTTGTGGAGTTTTGCAAAGGATTGTGGTCAGGGAAGGGGCTGGTTTTATGCTCAGCTATGTGGGTGTGTCCAAATGGGGTATTGCTGTCAGGTGTGTTGTGTGGGTTGTCCTGGGATTTGTATTTTTGTATTTGCCATGTGGTTGTGTCATTGGGGTGTGTTATGTATTTTTGGGTGCATGGCTAGTTTGCTGTGTGCACTTTGTGGCCTTGTTGTGTGTTTTTTCTGTCGACCGCCATATTTGTCACGGAGCGTCCGCAGAGGTGGCTCTGCTGCAGTTCTTCCGGCGGCTCTCCCTGTTGGCGTTTTCGGCGGTCGGATTCAGCGGAACGTACCGCGGTCACATCGTGGATATCCTAATGTTCCGTGCGGTGTCTCCGCTGTCGTGGTGGCCATTTGATTTTTTTCCTCCGAGGATCTGACCGCCGTGGACGGGTTTTCGCCTTCTCCGCCAGCTACGGGCGGTTTTTCGGTGGCTCTTACCGCTGCTGTGTTTTTTTTTTGGTGGGACATCCTAATCTGTCCGCAGGTTTTGCCGCGGTACCTGCGGACGGTTGTTTTCCGCTATCATGGCGGTCAGGGTGGTTTTCCGACCGCCATCGTAATAGGCCCCTAAGCGTAGATTTTTGAAGGTGTCTCCATATGCATTGATTAAAGTGTTAATAGCAACCTTGTATTGCTGTGTGAGGGTAGTTTTTCAGGATGGCTTGTATCATTGACTGTTCAAAGTCTATGATAATTTTTTGAGGATAGTAATTATTAGTTTCTTGCTTTACTTTTGTTAAGAGTTCTACATAGGTAGTGGTTTGTTTGTTTGGTAACAGGGCATATATAAAGGGGATGTTGCTATTGTGATACTGTCAATGGATTGTGTATAATTGGTAAAATGGTTTGGGACATATTTTAAATGTTCCATCCATCATCCATGTCTCACAATTCTGTAGTTTAAGTAAGTTTGTGGGAGTTGCAAATATTATAATCCTTTTTTCATTGGATTTATTGTCATAAAGAAGAAATTGCTCTTCATTATGAGTTACAGTGAGTTCAGGTGGTATTTGAATTTCACTGAAAGTTTTGGGGGCAGGTGGGGTGGTAGCAGTTGATTTTTTTGTTCTAGCTATTAGCCTTTTTAACATTGAGACAGAGGGTAATTGGCCAGTTACGTGTTCTGGAACTCTGGGGAGTATGTCTTTTAGTATTTCAGTAGTAGGTTTTTGAGAGCTAGTGCTAGCTTCTAGTCTCTAAAGTGTCTCTCACTTCTATTTCAGCTATGTTAGGGGGGTGGTTATGTTCCTTAACATTTAATACAGTAGTTTCTTTTGTTGTAGCCCTCCCATAACATGCATTTGCATAATGTTTGCTGCATTTCCAATTAATTTTGTCAACTGTCTGTTTTTCTTGGGTGTAGGCATATCCCATATAGCATAATATAAGTTTTCCTTTCTGGGAAGTAATGAATTTTGCACTTTCAGTCATTCTGATGTTTCAAATGCTATGAGAAATTTATATAAAAAATATTAAGGGGGTGATTAGGATGGCTTAAGTCCGCCCGCCACCCTAGCAGTAACAGGACCGCCTGCCTGCCACGCGGCAGTCCTGCCACCCCAATTATGATGTGACCCCCACCGCGGCGGTCGCATCTGGGATTTTAACATTGCGGCGGGTGCTGCTGGCTGCAGCACCCGCCGCAATGTTTAAATGCCATGTTGTGCATTGCCATGCACAACGTGGCAGGCACCGCGCAGTGCCTGCCACCTTGTGCATGGCAATGTAGGGGGGTACCATAGGTACCCCCCAAGTGCAGCCCCCCACATCCCCACCCCCCCGGGGGCCCGCAACAGGCCCCCCAAAGCGAATCCCCGCCAGCCTTGATGCCGCCATGGAAAGGCCAGTTTCTGCACACATCCTAATATGGTAGGCACCGCCACCATATTATGCCCTAGCTCCGCCCGGCCGGCAATCGGAACGATTGCCGAGCGGCGGACGCACTTTGCGTCTGCCGCGATACCCCCGCCATTATAATATGGCGGGGGTAGATCGGGTGGTGATGGCGGGAGGATCGCCACCGCCTGGCCGGCGATGGCGATCCACCCGCCATCCTAATCACCCCCTAAATGTATTGTAATTGTTTTTATTGTAATACATATTTTCATATACAAAATTATACTTACATGCTTTAATATGTTGAATTTTTTTTGACGATGAGATGTTTCTGTTGGTGCTTGGCTTTAGTGTTTCTTTTTATTTTCTGCAGAAAAAATATATTAATTTTAATAAATTTGTTTAACAGCATTTTCTGTATTTTGGGGTTTGTGTGGTTAGTGGGCGCTTTGGGTTGGGATTTTTAGTTCTTACATTAGTATAATTGTAATTTATACTTACTTTTTTTGCAAGGTGGTATTTTGATGATGTTTGTAGTTAGTCGAGTGTCTTTCGGAGTTTCTGTAGAGGAGATATAATTAAAATAAATATTACATTAATTATTTAATTATTGTAAAAAGTGCTTTACTAATATTTTATACAGTTATAACATTAAATTGATATTTTACTTAATTTTTGAAGTTGAAATCAGAGTTTTCAATGAGGAAGTCCAATGTTGTAGAAGCAATCCGGCAGAGATTCCCCTTATTCTTGTTTTTGTTGTTGTAGAATAAAATACTGTTACATTTTCTTTAGTTTATATAGTGTTTGTTAAATTGTTCTTTAAATCTTAATGGGTTATTTAAGTTGTAGGTGTTTTTCATTGGCTGTTACTAATGTTTTCAATTATTTTGGCAGTTGTTTCCTTACTTGGGAAACGCTAATTAATGTTTAGTTAACCTTTTTTTATTCTTTATTTATTTAAAAGTATAATAGTATATAATTTGTAATTTATATTGTATTGAAGGTATAATAATAATTATTTATTTTATATATTCTGTTTGTAAAGAGTAATTAATTTGGTGGATTTACTTTTGTTAAAGTTATTTTTTTTATTTATAATTTATTTAATTTTTATTCTATTTATTTAATATGTTTTGTGTGTTTGTGATATTGTTTATATTTTATTTGTTATGTATTATGTTATTTGAAATATTTTTAAGATGTCGATATTTTGTTTTGGACGATAATTGTGTGGTCTATATTTTTGATTTCGATATTTGTGTTATTTTGTATGTTTTTTTAATGTTAACAATATTAGTTCTAACAATTTTTTTTGCGATATTAGTAATATCGATATTAATGTTTGACGATATTTTTGTGTCAATATTTGTGTATTTTTTTAAATAAGTATTGAATATCGATATTTATGTTATCGATATTTGTGTCGATAATTTTGTAGGTCGATATTATGAGTGTCGATGTTATGTCAGTGATCCAACATTCACCACTAACCAATTAAACACATACCCTCTAATAGATACAGTTCAACTCATATAATTTTTTCTCATCACTGTGATACTACTTTTAATCAAACTCCTATATACATCTTCATTTCTAATGTACATTTTTAAAATAATTACAAAGTCACATACATACCACTGAATTCAGTTTGAAGATTATATTGTTGTTTAAGCTCTCTCTGCATAGTTTGGACACTGTTATGATTTGTAAAAACTAAGCACAAGAATGGTACACCACTCTCATACAAAGCAAGTCTAGAACGTCAACCTCTTCAGCTTTCCACTCTATCATCATGAGAAAAGCAGCAAATGAAATCATGACTTTCATTTTAGACTACTGCATCTCCACTTGTGAATGGGTAGCATTTGTTAACCCTTTCCTCTCTTTCGAAACAAGGTTCCTGTCGCCGCATTTTTGCAATGTTTTCGTGATCATCACGGAATATTCTAACAAAATGGGAGTTCAAACCGATATCTAGCTTCATTTTTCTGAAATTTAAATACTACACAACTGGTTATTACATAGTCCTGAGTTGGAAATTAAAACTTGCCATTACATACATTGTGTCATCACTCCTCAACTTTTCAAAAAAATGTTCTGTCTCTTTAGCACCCTTCTCCCCCAATACAGTCCTAGCCTCAGTGTAGCTAGCACCCAGTGGAACCAGTAGGTCAAAAGTTCACCGCACATTCTAGAAAGAACATTCTGCTTTCAAATAAGATACAGCAGGTGTGGTTTACTCCACAGATTCAAAAGCATTTCCATGTCTGTATTACATTTCTTTTTTTAAACAACAGCCAATAATAAGACTTTTCTCAGCCATCCAACACACTACCTAACTTTATTCACTTTCATGCTGACAGCATCCAATGAAATATGTATATATATTTTTGGTAAAATAAAAACACCTACATTTTAACTACTCATTCAGTTCCAGCCTTCTCCTGACTTCTATTGCTCCTTCACTTCAAAATGCTTACAGTATGGAGTGTTGGCCACAGCTACATCTATTGAGCTAAAAAGGCTGCAAAAAAAGAGAGGTATTGACAGAGACTTGGGTTTGCCAAATGTGCAGATTACATGGTTTGGCCAGAGAGGGTTAATGTTTCATCAGTTGCTGGGTTTGGTTAAATCCATTGTGGATTCCCAAGCTCCTCACCTCATGATTGTGCACTGTTTTGGCAATGACCTAGGCACATTGACTGGGGTAGGGCTGGAAATCCTGATGAAAGAAACCTTTGCAGAACTGATGTCACTTTTCACTCACACTGTCATGGTATACTCTAATGAATGCCAAAGACAGAAATGGAAGTGATCAAATCAATTCTTTCCACAGATTGACAAATATGTTAATAAAATTGTTTCTGCATTCCTCAGAGATCATCGCATGGGCTGTATCTATAACAACAACCTGTGTTTTGACATGTATGGAATTTATAGACATGATGGAGTGATGGAGTGTACCTTATAGCTGAAGGCAACATGGGGGCAGATTTACAAGGCCCTTGTGCCACTTTTGCGTCACTTTTCCCATGTTAAAAGTGACGCAAAAGTGGCGCAAAGGGCTTGTAAATCTGCCCCATGGTGTTTCTAAGTAACCTGAAACTCTGCATCCGGTCTTATGTGTAGCAGCGATATACATACAACCAACACAACGGCTCTTGCCAGAGCCACCCTAGTCCCCAAAATATTGTGAAGTGTTTTTCTAAAGGTTTTTTTTTTCTCTTTAGTTTTTGGGGATCTTCGTTGACGACGTCGCGATCCCCACAGACACGTCATGAAAACGGAAAACAAAAGCAAGCATTCAATGGCCACCAACACATCCAAAAATAATATGTAAAAAAAAACATTCTGAACATTGCCCTACACACATTACTATATACATACTTCTTTCAAAGCCTATTTAAACTCATATTTTTGGACTAAGTTTCTTTAAAAACCATCTTTCAGACCTATTTTTCATTTTCGCAGTTATTTGGGACATCGCGATGACGTCGTTAACCGCAACGATCGCACCTTTCCCATAAAGTGAAAACACATATATGCACAGACATTACAGTATTCTACACACTAGAGGTTTATTACTGTACACTTCAAACTCATGATTTTCTAGTGTATTTCTAGAACAACCATCTCTAAAACCTATTTTTCATTTTCGCAGTGACTCCGGAGATCGAGATGACGTCGCTCATCGCGATCCCCGCGGGTACGTCGCGAAAGCAGAAAGCAAAAGCAGGATTTCAATAGCCACCACATAAAGAAATTATAACTATATAATTAATTCTAACCTTCACAGTAGATAACTCACTATATAAATAACTCTATAAAAACATGTATCAGAATATCAATATCTCTATAAGAATGCGCATTAATGATTCACCAATATTAGCAACGACGTCGATAGTCGCGATGTCTCAGTGATGGTACACAGGGGCCCGCCCTGGCGGTCATGGTGTCATCGCGAATATCGCGCGCGATTAAAAAAATCTATTTTGGACACATAACTTGTGTCACTAACACCTCCATTTCTCAACCATGGAGTCAGAGTATCTCCACCGTGACCCCTTATGTGGGACTTCAAACACATTTTCAGCCCCGTGAACCATTTCCAATAGATAAAATGGTGGCCGCAACTTTCTATTCAGGTTGCGACCAGCCAATCAGAGCATTCCCGTTGGCACGTGCATTCGTGATTCATCGTGAAACCTTCGCAAAATATCCGCGGCCAGAGATATCACTATAATTTTGAACTTAAATTTCTCAAAGATTACTTAATGGATTTACACCAAATAAGCAAAAGGCACTTCCTTGAACCTAACTATAACCTTCCTGTAACCTGTGGTTTTTTCCATGAATTTCTAAGGTTTTTTAAATGCTAATTCCTAACTATAGCGTCCCTGAAACCTGTGTTTTTTCCGTGAATTTCTAAGGTTTTTAAAGGTTTATTTCTAACTATAACGTCCCTGTAACCTTTGGTTTTTTTCTGGGATTTTTTAAGTAGTAGTCGCATTCGCAGAGTAGTGGAGAAAAGGGGCTGGGCCTCTGAACAGCTCTCAGGAATTCCATTGTATAGGAGTTACAGGAGGTACCAGGAGGGCTTCTTGGCTCCCAAGGTCCCTCAGAGGTAAAGTGGACTTCATCCCCCAACCAGTAGTGAGCCAGGAGGTGCATTGGCAGAGTGGTGGAGAAAGTGGGGTGTGGCCTCCGAAGACTTATTAGCAATCCCGCTGTGTGGAACTTACTGGAGTGCTTAGGTGATGAACTATACTTTACTCCTGATGCCCTCAGGAGGCAGGGGGACCTCATCAACCCACCAGTAGTGTGCCGAGAGATACATTTGCAGAGTGCTGGAAAAAGGGGCATGGCCTCCGACCACCTCTCAGCAATCCCACTGTGTGGGGCTTACTGGAGGTAACAGGTGGGCTAGTTGGCCCCTAAGGACCCTCAGCGGCAAAGGGGACTTCATACCCAATCAAGAACGCGCTAGGAGGCGCATTTGCAGAGTATTGGAGAAAGGGGGCGGGGCCTCAGGCGAGTTGCCAGCTTCCGATTTTTTTTTATTTTAGGAAGGGGGCTGTGTGGCCCCCTTTCCCCTTATGCTTCCATGGGCCAGTTTTGGCCCGGTGACCCCATGCCCCGGGGCCTGCCCTGTATCTTATTTTTTTTAATTTTTAGAGGGGGCAGCGCAGCCCCCCTTCCTGAGGCCAATTTTGGCCCTGTGGAGCCCATCTCCAGGGGCATGGCCACATCGTTGGAGACCGCGGGGGAGCCTCAAGACCTCCGCGGTCCCTGCCGTCTCCCCGTTTCCTGTAGGAGCCGGCATTGCTTTGGGAAAACATGCAGCTCCCTCTGCCCAAAAGCAATTCTGCTCCGCTTCATGGAAGCAAGAGCAATTTTCCGGACCGGAGTTTGCTATGGCTTGGCAGGAGCAGTGCTCACGCCAAGCCATAGCAAACTGCAATGTCCCAGTGGTGGGCACCCTGGGACATTGCTAGAGCCGGCCCTGGGGGGTGGCAGTCACCAGGGCCATTTATGGCTCCGTGGCCCCCCTCCGATTTGCAAACTAGCCACGGGGAGGTTGTGGTCCCCGGGGCTGTGTGGGGGGTAGGAGCCCCCCACGCCTAATTATGTAAATAGCCCGGAGGAGAAGGCGGTCCCCGGGGCTGTGGGGGAGCCACGTGACCACCCTGCATTTCACAAACATAGCTCCGGGGAGGTAGCGGTCCCTGGGGCTGCATGGGGGCGCAGAAGCCCCCCATGCATTGATTTTTGATATTATAGCCCAGGGGAGGTGGCAGTCCCTGGTGCTGCGGGGGGCCTCATAGCCCCCACACATTCAATGGATAAGCCCCGAGGAGGTGTTGGTTCCTGGGGCTGCATCTCGTTTTTAAATTGCCCCGGGACCTGGCCCACCTGGGGGCTTACAGGCCCACGCTTGTTTTTTTTGAAAATTTTCAGCCACATTCCCAGATCCACCGTGAATCCCACCAATTTTTTGGGTGGGACCCCTGAGCAGGCCTAGGGGGTCAGTGTGTTTCCACCCTGACCCCTTTTCTTTTTTTTCATGTTTCTCTACCTTTTTTCTAGTGACTGGGTCCAATTGAATCACAAGATGGCTGTTAACACTTCCTGGTTTGAAGTGTTGGCAGCCAATCAGATTGCAGGCACGAGATCGGGAGGGTTCGCAGATCCTCTGCGGCCACAGTAATGTTTAAATTTCTCAGGAACTACTGAATGGATTTACACCATTTAACAAAAAGAGTGCTTTCTGAACCAAGAGCTACCTTTTTGCCAAATTTGGTGTAATTCCATTCAGCAGTTCGGGCTGTAGCCGTGTCTAAAGTTTCCTATGGAAATTAACATGGATAAAATGAATTTTTGGGACCCCCCCTTTTTCTCGGCCCCCGCTTGGCGAATCACCCTAAAATGTTCAACACAGCAGCTGACCTGACCACCCCATTAGTTCTGAAAATTTCGCAAAATTCGTCAAACTACGACAAAAATATTGGCAACAGAAAAAATGCTTTTTCAATAGATGTCATCAGTGATGTCATTTGAGATGTCATCAGTGATGTCACTGACCATGTCATGAGTGATGTAATAAGTGACATCATCAGCAGTGCATTGCGGGGGCGCGAGTTATAGTTAGCTCAGCTAACTATAACGGTCAAATTTCTCTGGTTTTGTACAAGGGAAATGTCAGCCTAACTATAACGTGCCTCAAACCTTTGGTTTTTTCAGTGAATTTCAAAGGTTTTTTAAATGCTAATTACTAACTATAACGTCCCTGAAACCTGTGTTTTTTTCAGTGAATTTCTAGGGTTTTTTAAATGCTAATACAAACTATAACGTCCCTGAAGCCTCTGTTTTTTTCTGTGAATTTTTAAAGTTTTTTAAATGCTAATTTCTAACTATGCCTACATAGGTAGGACATGTGCAGAAAGAAGAAGAGAGGCGCAGAAAGAAGCAAGAGAAGTGCAGAAAGAAGCAACAGAGGTGCAGGAAGAGGCAAGCGGGGTGCAGAAAGAGGAAAGAGAAGTGCAGAAAGAAGCAACAGAGGTACAGAAAGAGGCAAGAGAAGTGCAGAAAGAGGCAAAAGAGGTGCAGAAAGAGGGAACAGGGGTGCAGACAGAGGCAAGAGAGGTGCAGAAACAGGCAAAAGAGGTGCAGAAAGAAACAAGAGCAGTGCAGAGAGAACCAACAGAGGTGCAGAAGGAGGCAAGAGGGGTGCAGAAAGAAGCAAGAGAGGTGCAGAAAGAAACAAGAGCAGTGCAGAGAGAACCAACAGAGGTGCAGAAGGAGGCAAGAGGGGTGCAGAAAGAAGCAAGAGAGGTGCAGAAAGAAGCAAGAGCAGTGCAGAAAGAACCAACAGAGGTGCAGAAACAGACAAGAGGGGTGCAGAAAGAGGCAAGATAAGCGCAGAAAGCAGCAACAGAGGTGCTGAAGGAGGCAAGAGAACTGCAGAAAGAGGCAAGAGAGTTGCTGAAACAGGCAAGAGAGGTGCAAAAAAAGGGAACAGGTGTAGAAAGAGGCAAGAGAGGTGCAGAAAGAGGGGAAAAGGGTACAGAAAGAGGCAAGAGGGGTGCAGAAAGAAGCAAGAGAGGTGCAGAAAGAAGCAACAGAGGTGCAGAAAGAGGCAAGATGGGTGCAGAAAGAGGCAAGATAAGTGCAGAAAGAAGCAACAGAGGTGCAGAAAGAGGCAAGAGGGGTGCAGAAAGAGGCAAGAGAAGTGCAGAAAGCGGCAAGAGAGTTGCAGAAAGAAGCAGCAGAGGTGCAGAAAGAGGAAAAAGAGGTGCATAAAGAAGCAAGAGCAGTGCAGAAAGAACCAACAGAGGTGCGGAAGGAGGCAAGAGGGGTGCAGAAAGAAGCAAGAGAGGTGCAGAAAAACACAAGAAAAGTGCAGAAAGAAGCAAGAGAAATGCAGAAGGAGGCAACAGAAGTCCAGAAAGAGGCCTACTTCGACTGTACCTTACAACAGACTCATACAAAGTAGCCTAATCACTAATCCTTCTCCCAAGATGTCTTAAACCTCACTTTTCTCTTGAAGGTTCACTATTAATCGATTGCTCAGAATGTTAGGCCTACCAAATATAAAACAGCAATCCTAAGCATATCACTGTTGTAAGTCTGACCAAGTTTGTGAAGGTATGCATGTGTGTCTCTGCTTTTACCTAGTGACATGTTACATAAAAATAAACATACAAGTACTTGAATACCTGTGTTTCAAACAGCATACTCTGTAAATTTGGGTAAAAAAGGTGTGTGCACTTCTTTCTGCTCATAATACAGGGCACATGGGTATTCAATAGTATATTTGAGGGGCTCTATAATACCTTTATACATAAGACATGTCTGCCAGTGCAACCGAATAACAGAGCAGAAATGAGAACATTAGACCACCTAACGGAGAAGCTACCCACTTTTTAAGCTACCATCTTCAGATGCATAACACGTGAGAATACTGGTACAAGTAGACACATACCTCAGTCACGAGAGAACGCAGACCTTTAAACTTGAAGTGTAGAAAGAGGCAAGAGTAGTGCAGAAAGAGGCAAGAGAGGAGCACATAGAGGCAAGAGAGTTGCAGAAAGAAGCAAGAGAGGTGCAGAAAGAAGCAAGAGAGGTGCAGAAAGAAGCAAAAGAGGTGCAGAAGGAGGCAAGAGAAGTGCAGAAAGAGGCAGGAGGGTTGCAGAAACAAGCAAAAGAGGTGCAGAAAGTAGCAAGAGGGGTGCAGAAATTTCCAAGAGAGGTCTAGAAAGAAGCAAGAGCAGCACAGAAAGAGGCAACAGAGTTGCAGAAACAGGCAAGAGAGGTGCAGAAAGAGGGAACAGGGGTGCAGAAAGAGGCAAGAGAGGTGCAGAAAGAGGGGAGAAGGGTGCAGAAAGTAGAAAGAGGGGTGCAGAAAGAAGCAAATGAGGTGCAGAAAGAAGTAAGAGAAGTGCAGAAAGAAGCAACAGAGGTGCAGAAAGAGGCAAGAGGGGTGCAGAAATTTGCAAGAGAGGTGCAGAATGAACCAAGGTCAGTGCAGAAAGATCCTACAGAGGTGTAGAAACAGACAAGAGGGGTGCAGAAAGAGGCAAGAGAAATGCAGAAAGAAGCAACAGAGGTGCAGAAGGAGGCAAGAGGGGTGCAGAAATTTACAAGAAAGGTGCAGAAAGAAGCAAGAGCAGTGCAGAAAGAAACAACAGAGGCGCAGGAAGGAGGCAAGAGGGATGCAGAAAGAGGCAAGAGAAGTGCAGAAAGAAGCAACAGAGGTGCAGAAAGAGACAAGAGAGGTACAGAAAGAAGCAAAAGAGGTGCAGAAAGAAACAAGAGAAGTGCAGAAAGAAGCAAAAGGGGAGCAGAAAGAGGCATGAGGGGTGCAGAAATTTACAAGAGGTTCAGAAAGAAGCAAGAGCAGTGCTGAAAGAACCAACAGAGGTGCAGAAAATAGACAAGAGGGGTGCAGAAAGAGGCAAGAGAAATGCAGAAAGAAGCAACAGAGGTGCAGAAGGAGGCAAGAGAACTGCAGAAAGAGGCAGGAGAGTTGCAGAAACAGGCAAGAGAGGTGCAGAAAAAGGGAACAGGGGTGTAGAAAGAGGCAAGAGAGGTGCAGAAAGAGGGAAGAAGGGTGCAGAAAGAGGCAAGAGGGGTGCAGAAAGAAGCAGGAGAGGTGCAGAAAGAAGCAAGAGAAGTGCAGAAAGAAGCAACAAAGGTGCAGAAAGAGGCAAGAGGGGTGCAGAAAGAGGCAAGAGAAGTGCAGAAAGAATCAACGAAGGTGCAGAAGGAGGCAAGAGAAGTGCATAAAGAGGCAAGAGAGTTGCAGAAAGAAACAACAGAGGAGCAGAAAGAGGGGAAAGGGGTGCAGAAAGAAGCAAGAGCAGTGCAGAAAGAACCAACAGAGGGGCAGAAGGAGGCAAGAGGGGTGCAGAAATTTGCAAGAGAGGTGCAGAAAGAAGCAAGAGCATTGCAGAAAGAAACAACAGAGGTGCACAAGGAGGCAAGAGAGGTGCAGAAAGAGGCAAATGGGGTGCAGAAAGAAGCAAGAGAGGTGCAGAAAGACGCAAGAAAAGTATAGAAAGAGACAAGAGAAGTGCAGAAAGAGGCAAGACAAGTGCAGAAAGGAGCAAGAGAGGTGCAGAAAGAAGGAAGACAGGTGCAGACAGAGGCAAGAGAAGTGCAGAAAGAAGCAAGAGAGGTGCAGCAAGAAGCAAGAGAGGTGCGGAAAGAAGCTAAAGAGGTGCAGAAAGAGGCAAGAGAAGTGCCGAATGTGACAAGAGAAGTGCAGAAAGAGGCAAGACAAGTGCAGAAAGAGGCAAGAGAAGTTCAGAAAGAAGGGGAAATGTGCAGAAAGATGCAAGAGAGGTGCAGGAAGAGGCAAGAGAGGTGCAGAAAGTTGCAATAGAGGTGCAGAAAGAGGCAAGAGAAGGGATGAAAGAGGCAAGTGAGGTGCAGAAAGAAGCAAGAGAGGTGCAGAAAGGAGCAAGAGAGGTGCAGAAAGAGGTAAGAGGGGTGTTTTTTTGTTTATATCATGGATTGAATATTTGTCCATCACAGTACCTGGCGCAGTTAATTTCATTCCTACCCGTAATGTCCCGTGTATGGAACATGGGTATGGTTCACTATTGGTTTGTTCTGGTTTGTGTTGGAGGTGGGCTTGGGTCCCTTGTTCCTGGCACCCTCATACTGACATGGAGGGCCGAAAATAGCCTCCCCCTAAATCGCTGTGGGTAATTTTTTAATGCTAGGACTCTTGGGAGTGTATATGGAATTGGTCCTCTATGAATGGGTTTGCACAGTTTTATATTTTTTCTGCACAATCTACATGCCAGATGTATTTTGAAAATCTGAATTCGGTATTTGTGTCAAAATGTCCCTGAAACTTTGTGTGCTTTACAAGGATTATTTGAACATCATCTGTTTATCTGCAATGCTACAATCAGATCTTTCTTTTTACAATCAAAATGAAAAAGTTAGAATGACTTTGGTTGTGTCCCCTTTAAAACAAATGTTTGTTTTTAATTGGTGGTGGGGAAAGGGTAGTGATTTCCTTTAAATTGACACTCTATGTATCACTCTATGACCCAGTAGAAGGCTCCGGCCAAAACGCGTAGGTCAGTTTTGGTTGTTATGCACCTCTGCACTTTGCTTGTTATGGCTCCATGACGTGTGGTTGCTTGCAGAACTTCAAATAAAACACCTCGTCGCTAAGGATTTTGTTGTGCTGTTCTTCTGTTCGCCCTTGGAAAGTGGCGTGCATTACAGGGCATTTCTTCACAGAGGTTGGAAGTAAAAAAAAAAAGAGAAAGAAAGGTGCAGAAAGAGGCAAGAGACATGCAGAAAGAGGAAGAAAGGTGCAAAAAGAGGCAAGAGACATGCAGAAAGAGGAAGAAAGGAGTAGAAAGTAGCAAGAGAGGTGCAGAAAGAAGCAAGAGAAGTGATGAAAGAGGCAAGAGAGGTGCAGAAAGAAGCAAGAGAGGTGTGGAAAGAAGCAAGAGAAGTGCAGAAAGAAGCAAGAGAGGTGCAGAAAGAGGCAAGAGGGGTGCAGAAAGAAGCAAGGGAGGTGCAGAAAGAGGCAAGAGGGGCACAGAGAGAAGCAAGAGAGGTGCAGAAAGAGGCAAGAGAGGTGGAGAAAGAAAGAAGCAACAGGTTTCTGAGAGACTGGGCCCCAACACCTTCCTCATAGAGATGCAGCGGGTGTGGATTGATAGTAATAGAACTAGGATGGCTTGTGCAATTATGGTCATTGAAATAAGCACTTGTTTTCGTTCCATTTTTTCTGATTTAAAAATACTTTAAATGCAGCATGGAAAAGTGAGATAAGACATGAATATGTAATGTGCAATACTATAAAGTATACTGCATTTTACAACAAAAATACACACCAGTCATTTATCTCTTTTATATGAAGTTATATTTGCGCGTATTTCATTTAATAAAGTTGCATGAATTTTGCTTTACCGACTTCAGAGCGCACCTGGATTTGAGAGGTAAAAAAACAAAAGCAATTGTAGCCGGGCAGTTGCCCACAATCACACCACACGATTAACTGTACAGCTGTGGTTATCCTATAAGAGAGACTGTGGCTGTTGTATTTTATACAGTATATTTATTACTACTGATCTCGTAGAGAGAGAGAGGGAGAGAGGGAGAGAGAGAGAGAGAATATCTGTGTGGTGAGAGAGCAAGGGTGTGTGTGTGTGTTTGTGTGTGTGTGTGTAGAGAGAGAGAAAGGGTATGTGAGTATGTGTGAGGAGTGTGTGTGTGCTCGTTCATGTTTGAGGTGAGGAGAGAGATTGTGTGTGTATGCATGTGTGTGTTTGTGTGGTGAGAGAGAAAAGGTGTGTGTGCGTGTGTGGAGAGAAAAGGTGTGTGTATGCATGTGTGAGTGTGGAGAGAGAGAAAGGCTGTGTGTACGTGTGTGAGAAGTGTGTGTGAGGAATGAGAGAGAGTGTGTGTGCGTGTGCGTGCGCGTGTGTGTTTGTCTGTGTGTACTTTTTTCACGCCTTTTCCCGTCTGGAATGTTGCCTCAGTGCAGCTGCATCAAGTGAATGCTGTTATCAGATATAAAGGAGTACAGATATGTCCAAAGCCACGAGACAAGTTCACCACAAAACTTCACACGTGGTGAGCATCCACCTGCCTTGTTCTTGTACAATGTTGTGACAAAAATGAAGCAGGTCTTGCAGCTGTGGGCTGGATTACTGTACACTGCAGCAGACCTACCAACAGACTGGGTTAACTATTTGCACTCTGTACAACAAGCTGGGAGTAGGCTGGAAACAACAAAACTAGCCGCATTAGGCTATTTAATTATGATTGTATTCAGTTAGCGACTGCCTTCTAGCCAGAGGCTTCTCGGCGCTACACGGTTCTCGTGCACATTCCCCGGCCATTGCTGCACCCCAGTTAGTCCTCGATGCGATGCACGCTCTGGGTCATGCACAGAAATTAGATGTTGGCACACCTGACGCTCCAGAGCCAGCGTTAAAGCGCTGAGACACCGACGTGAAAGCGTTGAGGCTCTATTTCATGTCCTCGGTTACAAACATCAGCATCAGAGGATAAGCCAAGGGAGTGGTAATGTTCAGTGAAGAAGCAACGTGCATTAACGACTGTGTGACAGGCTCTTAAGGCACGAACAGTAACTTCTGTTTACTGTACAAGGACCGACTTCCAAATCTGAAGAGTTTACTTAATCCCTGTCGGTGTAACTATTAAAACTACAGTATGTCAAATGTCCAGGAAACTCAGCAGTAGGCACAACAGAATTACTTGGGTGGTCGTGTTTCATGGGACAAATTAGCGCTTCGCAGAGGCGACGGTGTTGCAACAGCGCTTCATGTTTTATTTGGGCAGCTTTAATGTGCTTTAATATGGTATGGTGCCGCATTGAAGGAAGCTCATAAAATATAACATTTTGCACTAAAGTGGCGTCCTGCCTGGAAATCACAAAGGGTGTACAGGGCGCCATTGGTGACATGCCTCGAGCACTGGATTCTGGACGTTTGTAAAAATATTTATTTTTTCGCTGTGTCCGTTATATACTCCGCATATTTCGGTTACATTTTAATGTACCTACTTGTTCATCGTCTCTTAACTTGCTTCTCTGCATCTATTTTCCATGGCTTTGAAAAGATATCTATATATTTGATTTGATTTGATTTTGGAATTTATATAGCGCACGATTGCCCTGGAGCATCTAGGCGCTTTTGCGGAGAAGATTGCCGGAGATGGTGTATTTAGTTTGCAAAGAGCCATGGGGCATATTAGCAAGACCCACGTTAAAATTATCGCCGTTTTAGCGGCAGGAAACTGCCGCTAAAACGGCGATAATGGGCTTGCTAATATGCGTTATGGAATTCAATAGAAGCCCAGGTTAGATGTGCAGGACATCTAACCTGGGCTTCTATTGGAATTCTATAACGCATATTAGCAAGCCCATTATCGCCGTTTTAGCGGCAGTTTCCTGCCGCTAAAACGGCGATAATTTTAACGTGGGTCTTGCTAATATGCCCCCATGTCTTTAGTAGTTTTCTGAAACCAAGTAGTGTTGGGCAGCTTTTGATATTTAACGGAAGTGAGTTCCACAACCTCACAGTACCCAGGACAAAGCTTCTTCCTCCCCAGCTAGCTTTCTTGAATTTTGGTGTTTGGAGGAGTTTGCTCTGTGCTGAGCGTAGGTGCCTTGATGGATGGTACCAGGTGAGGTGTTGCTTCAAGAATGCTGGTCCATTTCCGTGGACAGCTTTGTATGCTAGACATAGGGTTTTAAAGTCTACTCTTTTCTTCATAGTAAGCCAGTGGAGTTTTTTCAAACCTTCGGAGATGGATTGGAATTTGGGAACGTCTAGCAGAAATCTGGCAGCAGTGTTTTGTGCTCGCTGAAGTTTAACCATATGTTGTTTCTGAAGGCCTAAGTATAGTGCATTTCCATAGTCCAGTCTAGCCAAGGCTAGGACCATCACTAGCGTTTTTACTGCTTCCGGGGGAATGAAGGAGCACACTTTACGGATTGATTTTAGAGTGAGAAACACCAATGAGACGACTTTATTTACCTGTTGTTGGAAGGTCAGTCTGTCATCAAAAATGACACCCAGGTTCCTCACTTTATGGACTGGGGTAGGTACAGCGCCCATACTAGAAGGCCACCAGTTTTGTGACCAAAAGGATGTGTCAGAGCCTAATAAAAGTACCTCAGTTTTTGTTCCATTGAGCTTTAGACAGTTTGTCCCCATCCATTGGTTTATGTGGGACATGCACTGATTAAAACGCTCAGCTGTTTCCTCAGGCTTACTAGAGATGGACACCACTATTTGGGTGTCATCAGCGTAAGATATAAGTGTAAAGCCGAATTGCCTAATGACCTTGGCTAAAGGGGTCACATAAAGGTTAAACAGGGTGGGGCTTAAGGACGAGCCCTGTGGTACCCCGCAAGGCAAAGTAAACTGTTCTGAGCAGGAGTCCCCTATCTGAACATATTGGTATCTGTTGTTCAGAAAGGATTTGAGCAATGTTTGGGCAGAGTTCTTGATTCCCACCTCTTGGAGTCTCCTGATTAGGATGTCATGGTTCACGGTGTCAAAGGCCGCCGACAGATCCAACAGGATCAAGGCGGCCTTGGCACCCGTGTCCAGTATTGCCCGGATCTCCTCTGCTGCCATGATCAGGGCGGTTTCAGTGCCATGTCCTTGTCGGAAACCATACTGTGAGGAATCCAGCAGGTCTGTCGACGAGATGAAGGTCGTTAGTTGGAAATTTAGAATTTTTTCCAGGACCTTGGCCGGGAAGGGGATCCTTGCTATTGGTCTGTAATTGCTGTTGTCATTGGGATCTAGATTGGGTTTTTTCAATAGTGGGAGAATGGATATTGTCTTCCATGCGTCTGGAAAGACACCTGAGCTAATTATTTCTTTAAAAAGAATGCTGAGTTGTTCACTGATTGTGTCTGGTGCCATATGGAATATGTTGGGAGGACAGGGGTCTGATGGTGCTCCGGATTTTATTGATTTAATTGCCTCCTCTACCTGTTCTATGTTTGGTGGTTCGAACGAATCCAAGACATTGGTGGGGTATGGGGAGATTGTGTCGGGAGTGGCTGCCATGCCGTCTTCCCAGTCTGAAAGGGATTCGAAGATGATTTGTACTTTGTCCTTAAAATACCCCGCTATTTGGTTGCCGAAAGCCACGCTGATGTCCTTTTTTTGTGGTTCAGGAAGCTTGACTAACTTCTTCAATGTTGAGAATAGTGCTTTGCTGGAATTGCCTGCCTGTTGGATTTTATTTGAAAAGTAACTGCTTTTCTTTTCCAGTAACATCTTTTTATAGATGCTCAAAGATTGAGAATATAGAGTTTTATCGGTTATTGAGTAGTTGCTTCTCCAGCGACTCTCTGCCTTTCTGCAAAGTTGTTTCTGTTTGCGCAGGGCAACACAGAACCAGGGCTCAGATTTCTTTATGCGCTTGGTCGTGATGCTTTTTTCTGGTGCCAGTAAGTTCACTGCGGATATAATCCAGTTGGTGAAGTTACCTGTTGCTTGATTTGCCTCATATTTTAGGTCAGGTTTAGAGGATGCCAGAGTGTATTGCATCTGCTGGGGGCCAATATTCCTCCAGTTGCGACCTCTAATTATCTTATGGGGTATGTGCGCGCTGGAGATGTGATGTGTGGTGGTTATTGTGAACAAGATGGCTCTATGGTCTGACCATGGAATTGGCAGGATTTCTTGTATTTTAAGGTGGGGATTGGATGTGAAAAGTCCATCCAAAGTGTGATCAGCATCATGTGTGGGGTGCAATACTTTCTGTTCCAGTGAAGCATTAGACATCATCTCTATTAGTGATGCTGAATTATGGTCTTCTAAATCTTCAAGGTGGTAATTAAAATCGCCTAATATACAGTAGTCCTCTGAGTTGGTGCTTGATTCTATTACTTGGCTGATAATTTCCTCGAATTTGCTTTTGCTTTTCGAGCTGGGAGGCCTATACAGTAATGAGCCATTGAAAGTGTAGTTAGCACTCAGAGTGATTCTGAAGGAAAGTAGTTTGCAATCAGGGCTACTTCCTGCCGGGGATCCTTTGAGTTCCAGGGAGTTGTTGATTATGATCGCTAGTCCGCCTCCCCGTCTATCTTGTCTATCATTTTTGATCATTGAGAATCCTTGGGGTATAGCTAGGGCCAGATCACAATCAGAGGTGCTATTTGCCCAGGTTTCGGTCACAAAGGCCATATCTACTTTGTGTGAGGTCAATAGTTCTGCAAATTCTATGTTGTGTTTTATTAGGGAGCGGGTATTAATGAGCAAGCCTGTAACTGTCTTGGGGGCTGGTGACTGTCCATATGGGATATGTTTTTCTGTGGAGCATGCTTTAGTTTTAGTAAAGAGAAACTTTGTGTTGCAGTGGGGGCATGACTTGAGCTCATTGGATAGGTCAAGCTGAAGACAGGGGGATTTAAGATATGTTTTATTGAGGTCCATAAGAGTGACATTAGAGTACGTCAGTCTTGTACCTGCTTTTGGAGTGTGGCGAACAGGGGTAATGGCCCTGGGCCCGGTTCAGGCGCGGACGGGCGCAGACGGGCTTGCCTTAGGCGTGCCTTCGGCGCACCGGCGGCGCGCCCGCTGCGCGAGTCCGCTGCGCATCCGCTGCTGCATCCTGTATTTATGCAAAGTGGCAGGGAATTTGGCGCGCACACAAGTGACTGCCTCCTCTGACCCGGAAGTCTATCTATCTAAAAAATATTGAATCTATCCAACCGCTAACCACCTTTTACGCATCCACCCACACATCCATACATCCACCCATCCATCCATCCACCAGGTATTATCTATTTATCCATCAGTCCACAAGCTGCGCACCCATGCATCCATTCATTCACGCATCTCTAACCACTCCATCCATCCACCAGCCCCATCACAGGCATCCATCCACCATTAATCCATCTATCTATCTATATCTATCCACATATCTATGTCTATCTATCTGCAACCCACATATCTATCTGCGACCCACATTATCTATCTATCTATCCTCAATTCCTTTTTAGCTGTCTTGCAACCCAGCTCTCCAATCTCAAATTCATCCAGCCAATCACATAACCAACCCATTATCCCATCCATGGGCAGGCCCGTGTGTCTCTTAATCTCCATACACGGACAATTATAACCAGTTATATATAGAAAATTGATGTGAAGTGAATGTACCCGAAAGACTAGAAGCGACCCCTAACTTGGTTAAACACAACTGCAGAAATGACAGCAGGTGAGGGATATCTCAGGGAATGCCAACTGCACCCACTGCACGCTTATGAAGTGTCCCCACTGTCCTCAAGTGCACATACCTTATAATGTAACTAATATCACTCCGGTCAGCGCGTGAAGGGGTAAGCATGTCCCCACGCCTTAAAGATGAGATCCCTGTGAGATCAAACATCGATGTCCTGCGATCAGGGCGAGTTGGTGAATTAGCTAGAAAGAGGGGATCTAAATTCAGGGATTAGGGGTAGAGGAAGGACCTTGCGACATAAACCACCCGGCTTCTGCGCCAACTGACGTCACGATAATTGGTTCCACCAGGGGCCTGACACCCGCGATTAACATTTTTGTGCAAATCGAAGGAAAATCCCTTGCCTGAGCACCACGAGGCAGGCTTTTGTGAGGGCGGTTTAGCGACCTAATAGTGCCTTTCTGGCCCTGCCTTCATAATGGCCTATAACTGGTGTGCAATTCGTAGTTTCCAATAATCCCTACTGGGGTGCTTCCGGTAAGGAATAACCCCAGAAAAATTGCACTCAGAGGGTGCGACAGATGTTCACAGAGGAGCACCAGATACTCCAGTATGTTCCATGTTACTTGGAGGAAACATCTCAAATTAAAACCTTTAAAGTTGAAGTGAGTAATGAGTGTACACCAAGTAAGTCAAAGGGCAGAAGTAGGGGTGCTGGATTACTACCAGTAGGTCTGAGAGCAGAAGGAACATGCCAAATAATTTCTTGTATGGGGAGAAACAGTGGCAACCACCAACACCTTCCCCGCAGGGACCCCACTGTCTGAGCCCAGGCTGAGCCCCGATGGCTGGTGCAAGCCCCCGCCATACCATGCCTTCTGGAGAATACTCTCCACTGGTACATGTTTCATGCTGTATAATGTGCCTCAGAGACACTTGTGCACCACAGACCGAAACCATCGCATAAGAAGAGGTGGGAAATTCACTCAAGTGCCTGAAATACTTGTTCAGACTGTCTCTTGCCAAGGACAAGCTATGCCCGTAGGGAAATTAATTTAGAAGCCTCAGGTAACTCAGAATGGTGAGTTCTACATTGTTAGACTGGGGTATTGTTCATAAAGCGAGCTAAATGATTAATTATTGATTGACAGGCAGTAGCCAGACAGGTAGGCAAGGACAGTTAAATACGAAAAGCGCATAATTATGAAGCACTTGATGTAGATGAATGTTGCTGCTAATATGAAGCAAGTAGAGATGTTGCTGTATTTTTAGTATGGCTCAACTAAATAGTACACAATCAACCTGCGGTATGAAAGGGTAAGTCAACCGGGGACGTGCATATCCGCAAAAGCACCCAGCAAACTCGGTGGTGGAGACCCAGAGAAAGAAATGGATGGATGGATTGTTCGGGTGGGATGGATGGATTGTTCGGGTGGGATGGATGGATTGTTCGGGTGGGATAGATGGATGGATGGATTTTTCTGGTTGGCAGGATGGTGGATGAGGACTGATTCACAAACTGCACAAAGAGCAGTGTTATTGTATTAAAATGAACCATCTGTAGCAGAAACAATGGCATCAAATTATCTTTGAATACCTAGTGATTAAAATATAAAGCTTTCGCTTAATTATGTGAGGAGGGGCATGCTGCAGTGTTAGTATAACTGATTTTTTTGTTGTTGTTGTCGGCAGCACATTCTGCTCCTTTTAAATTTCAAAAGAAAACGGCCATTTTGGTTTTACTTTTAAGCCATAAATGCGCTTTCTTGTTCCAGGGACTGCGGTTCAAAAACCGGGGCTGGATACTGGAGGATACAGAGGCGCTCGGACACAGATGGCGGTCGCCGGAGAAGGACCGTGCCCTGCTTGGAGTACCGGGCAGGTGGGGAAGGCACTGCCGCTGCTGGTCTGGCATGACACACGGGGTGGCCATCTGTACCCTGGACCGCTCAGAACCCACATCTCACCCACTGGCAGGAAAGCACCTGTTTAAACTTTCGCTGTGCCCTCCCCTGCGTGTCACCTCGCAAAAGACCTAGACTGCCCTCTCAGAGCTACCCACTGTTTCAGTTAAGTTGGCATATATCAGACTCAAGCGTTATGCATGTGTTTGCTCTCATTAACCTCGACTCATGTGTAGCGTTTAGAAGCTGGGGAAATGGTGCCTGCCTACACCACTGAAGGGCGTGCGTTACGCCAGTACTCGTCTTCACGGTGGCTTCTCGTTCTGCCCCAAAATCTTGCGCACAGCTTGTTCGGGAAAAGGCTGATCTTAAAAAGTGCCCTTGCTTGATTTTGCTGGGTGGCTTTGTGGTCGTGCTAGAGTTCTGTGGTGATAACAGTGGGTGTGATCAAGTAACTGGGGCCGACATTTTTTTTATAAAACAAAGCCCCGGGGAGGTGGTGGTCCCCAGGGCTGATGGGGCCCGTGTGGCCCCGGCACATATTTTGCACATTGCCCCCGGGACTTGGCCCACCCGGGGGCTGATTAAAACGAAGCGCGGGAGCCTGCGCTTCGTTTTTTAAAAACATTTCTGCCGGATTCGCGCACCCAGCGTGAATTCTTCCGATTTTTTTTTTTTAACCGCTTCGCCGCGATCGGAATTCCGCCCAGGTGCTGGACATCGCGGGTGTGGTCGTGACGAGCTCAGCTCGTCAGGCGCACAGCGCGACTGCGCAGCATGACGAGCTGAGCTCGTCATGAGCATCGAAGGGGTTAAATGCTTTTTTGGGAGCAGGCCTAGGGGTCAGGGTGTTTCTACCCTGCCCCCTTTTCTTGTTTTTTATCTTTTTTTTAACTGTTTTCTTGGGACTCGGTTTTACAGAGTCACAAGATGGCTGCCAGCACTTCTTGGTTTGGAGTGTTGGCAGCCAATCAGAATTAAGCTTGTGCTCAGGAGGGTTCGCGAATCCTCCTCGGTGCTCAGATATCGATATTTTAAATTTTTGAATTTCTCAGGAACTACTGAACGGATTTACACCATTTAAAAAGAAGCACACTTTCTGAACCAAGAGCTACCCTTTTGCCAAATTTGGTGTAATTCCGTTCAGCAGTTCGGGCTGTAGCTTTGTCTAAAGTTTCCTATGGAAATTAACATGGAGAAAACGCGTTTTGGGACCCCCCTTTTTTCTCGGCCCTCGCTTGACGAATCACCCTGAACCTTTCAAGACAGGAGCTGACCTGAGTGAACCATTAGTTTTGAAAATTTCGCGAAGATTCGGCACACGGCGCAAAAGATATTGGCAAAAGAAAAAACTCTTTTTGAATAGAAATGATGTCCTAACTATAACTACCTACTGACAACCGCCAGTAGGTAATATATATATATTGTTTTTTTCAGTGAATTTCGAAGTTTTTCAATTCTATTTCCTAAAAATAATGTCCCATTAACCTTTTGTTTTTTCAGCGAATTTCTACGTTTAAAAAAAATCAATTTCCTAAATATAACGTCCCTGTAACCTTTGTTTTTTTAAGCAAATTTGTAAGGATAACTGTAATCACTAACCTTTGACGCTAAAGGCTCAATTAAAAGTCTGTCGGAACACGGACCCCCAGACTCATGGGGGTGTAGCGGCGGTGGTCTCCTGACCACCCTATTATGATTAGGGTGGTCGGACTGCCATTGCCCCACCACAGCCACAAGGAAACTGCTGTTCCCTGGCAGTGTTGCGGCAGTCAGGAGGCATCAATATGCTTGGCGGGAGAAGCATATTAGGAGTTTCCTCTCCACCATGGTTTTCATGGTGGTTCCTCCTCCATGTAAACCTTGGATCTTGAGAGTCCTTGGGGGCCAACTACCCCTCCTGTTAACTACAGTATGTGTCAAACAGCTGGATTGCTAAGAGGTTGTCAAACGCCACACCCCCTTTCTCCACCACTCTGCAAATGCGCCTCTTGGTGCACTACTGGTTGGGGGAAGAAGTCCACTTTAATCCTAAAGCCTTCAGGAGTAAAGTGAAATTCATTCCCCAACCAGGAGTATGCCAAGAGTTGCGTTTGCAGAGTGGTGCAGAAAGGGGGTGTAGCCTCCAAAGACCTCTCAGCAATCCCACTGTCTGGGACTTACTGGAGGTAACAGGAGGGCATGTTGGCCCCTAAGGACCCTCTGGACCCAAAGGAA
The DNA here is from genome assembly GCA_963921515.1 of Calotriton arnoldi. Classification (NCBI taxonomy): domain Eukaryota; kingdom Metazoa; phylum Chordata; class Amphibia; order Caudata; family Salamandridae; genus Calotriton; species Calotriton arnoldi. Next base: position 86,708 of record CAWUFW010010217.1, on the reverse strand, counting down.
CTTAGTCCCCCAACCATCAGTGCGCAGGAGTCGCGTTTGCAAAGTGGTGGTGAAGGGGGCGTTGCCTCCAGCTGCTTGTCGGAGGATTTTTGTATTTTTTTTCGTTCTTTTTTTGAGAGAGGCTGCATGGTCCCCCCTTCCCTGGGCCATTTTTGGCCCTGGGGACCCAATCCCCCATGGCCAGGCATTTTTTGATGGGGGCCACATGGCCCCACTCCCGTGCCTATGTCGCCCCGGGGACTCCATCCCCCGGAGCACTGCCTTTTCATTTTTTTTAAATAAAAAAATAAGGGTAGAGGGCAGCGTGGCCCCCCCCTCCCGGACCTATTTTGGCCCAGGGGACCCTATCCCCCTAGGCAGAGCCTTTTTTTTTACAAAAGATTATTGTTGGAGGGGGACCTGCCCTTTATTTTGGGTGCCCTGGTCCCACCCAGGGCACCCATTGATTTTTGTAAGGACCGCAGGGGGAGCCTAAAGGCCTTCATGGTCCCTGCCAGCTCCCCACGGGGGCCCCTCCTGCGGGAGCCGGCATTGACGTCTTAGACAGGGAAATGCTAAACATGCAGCTGCCTTTCTGTGAAATCAATTATGCTCCGCTTTTAACAAGACAGAGCATTTTCAATACTCTCATTTGTTGAAAATGGAGCCGTGTTTGCTCTGACTTGGCGGGAGCAGTAAAGCTCCCGCCAAGCCACAGCAAACAAGCTATGTCCCGGGAGTGGGCACCCCGGGACATAGCGGATCTGGCCCTTGGGGGGGGTGGGAGTCCACAGGGCCATTAATGGGTCTTGGAGGGGAGGCCCACGGCGCTTCTCCACCATTGATTTTAGTCCCGGGGACATGGTCAATGTTTAGATTTTGTCCTGGGCGTGGCGTGTGGCCCCCACATTACTTTGCAATATTTAGCCCCGGGGTGGTGGAGGCCATAACAGGTGGGGTATTTCGCCCCCAAGGATGCCCTTGTGGGCCAACTACCCCTCCTGTTACCTCCAGTAAGTGTGCATTGTGGTGAGGTGTAGCTATGTGGGTACTACCCTGAACCAGAATAGTATGCAGCAGATACCATAAGGATAGTGGAGATGTCAGTGTTGAAAAAAGGGAGACAAACATTTGCTAAAAGTGGTCAATTCAGATGGGTTTTGGATATCTTTACCATTTTTTGGCTGTGTCAGCTTTGAATTGATTGCATTTACATAGTTCCAGTGCAATTATTCCAAAGACATTCACACCCCTTCAAGCTTAGCATATGCTTTATATTTCTATATGACTGTCTTTATTTGTTGGTTACACTGAATCATTATATGGATCAAACAGAACATCCTTATATTCAAAGAAGCCAAATCTTAACTTAAATGTCTTTGTATGGACTACACTACATTGTCTGCATAGATACCACTTGAACAAAACTGTAGAAAATGTCTTGTAGCAGCAATGGATGATAAAATTAATGTCTGTATGATTCAGACTTTTGTAATGTATGCATAGGTAGATTCACAGCAGGAGATAATGACACTTTTGTAAATCTTTTCTTAGTCTGCCTTCTAAGAAGTATGTCTGGACAGTCTGTACATCCACAGTTAAAGCATACATTTTATCATAAGATAGGTGCTTTCTGACTATTAACTACATTTAACTGCCATAAGAATGATGGGGTGGATGTTATTCTGACTTCTTTGACAGGAATGCCTTGCCATATTCTTAATATGCTGCAGTAAACACCACCTTCAGACACTTCTACTGCCTAATCATCTACAATGCCCCTGTCACACACTTGGCACCCCATAATTCTATTTTCCTGACAAGCACTCAAGCAAATATAATTTAGAACTGAACTGTGAATCAGAACCTATTCTCCAAATTATATATCATAAGACATGGAATAACAGAAGCTTAAATCAAATGTGGGTGTGTGATGTACAGATTTGACATGAATATGAGTCGAATGTAGTTTGTTGATGTGATAGAATAAACACCCAATGCTAGCAGCCTCAAGGGGCTTGCACAACTCTACCTCCAGAGCTGAGGTAACTCCTCATTGTTGTCCCAGGCACTGGGGAACTTCTATGACGACCAGTAAATAAAATTGATTTTATGGATGCACAACTTTTTTTAACATTAATTTTCTTTTATTATTGGTAATTATTTGTATTTTATTAGGGCAATGCTTCCCAAACTTTTTAGAACCACAACCCACTTTTTTAAAAATGACAATCTTTTGCGACCCACCTAGCTTTAATGGACATGAAATGGACAATTTTTTAATATGACTAAAGCATCATGTGGTAGCGCACTGTGATTTACAGACAACACATTTTCCATTTTTGAAATGACCACTAAATGTGCGTAGACGTATAGTTTCATTGATTCAACTGTATTGTACACAAATGATAATGTGTGTAAATCGGGTTTCAGTGAATATTCATTATTTGTGCATCACCAAGTAAAGTGTCTTGGTTTGTTTTGATCCCATTAAAATCTTTTCTTCTATCACACTTCAGAAATACAACAAAATTGGCTTAATTTTTGTTTTCCTAACTGCTAAATGTGTAAAGTTGATTTACAGGTATTTACATTTTGTTGTGTTACAAATCAAAAAATGAAATCCTACAGCCATTCCTTTCACACTCTCTGTACTCCAGCAAGATTGTCACATAGTTAACTTTACTTTTCTATCTCTGACTGCAAAGTGAGAGTTGTGTGTAAACACCAATCCCCATGTTAAAAAAATAAGCAGCAATTTGTCAAAAGGCATAGCCTGACATTTGACCTCTGTCTTTGAAGCGCAGCAAATGTGACAAGATAAATACAAATTTAAAAGGCATCTTTAATTTATTGCTTCGACTTTCACAATCCACCAAAATTCAGCTCGCCAGCCACCAGTGGGTTGTGACCCGCATTTTGGGAAACACTGCTTTTGTCCAGTTGTCAGGAATCTTTTCACAACTTTCTGAAGAGCACTTTGCTCTCTGCTAGAATGCAAATATTCACAGTCAGTCCTTTATGTATCTTACAAAGTCACAAAATTAACGGCTTCTCAAATATATGTATTTATTCCATTATAATTCATTCTTTTTTCAAACAATCTCATCTTAATTTCCCCAAGACATTTTTCCACTTGTTGATTTTCAATCTTCCATTTTACAAGCACATTAAACATTCTCGAAATGAGATTGTGCATGTAAATTCCTTTCCTCAACGCATTACAGACCACATTGGGTGCTTCTAAAGGAGATATAACAATTTCTACATTATAGTTCTATTTGTATTCTCTAAACGAAAAGATCAAAAAGTGCTTTTAACCAATTTACATTTAGATTTAATTAACAAGTGGCCAACAGCAGCATAAATCACTTTTCCATTCCTGAACTGAACATCCTGTCAATGCTTCCAACATCCCTCCATTGATACTCTTCTGTTTCCCATGATTCCCATCTGCTATCTTTGTCACATGCTTCAATCAACTCCTGTGTGTGCCTGTTTGTGTCCCTTAAACCACTTTGTGATAGCTATTTATATTCAAATTCTGAATCAATCATCATTATGTGAGCATCAGTCTTGTAAGAACCTTTACAAACCACATATAAGTTTTACTATTTTCCACAAATAACATGAGCTCTCATTGGACCCCTAATTAATGCAACAAAAACAAATTTCAGTTCACTTTATTATTGCTTCTTTTCTTTGTCATCCAGGTGCAAATAATTCAGCTGAGGCTGGTGTCCACATGTAAGAACCGATCAATAAAGCTGCTTATATGAATGTACTACTTTTTTTAATGTTAATGTTCTAAATAAGGGGAGGGGGCAGCGTGGCCCCGCCTCCCGGGCCTATTTTGGCCCAGGAGACCCTATCCCCCTAGGCAGAGCCTTTTTTTTACAAATAATTATTGTTGCAGGGGGACCTGCCCTCTATTTTGGGTGCCCTGGTCCCACCCAGGGCACCCATTGATATTTGTAAGGGACCGCAGGGGGAGCCTAAAGGCCTCCAAGGTCCCTGCCAGCTCCCCGCGGGGCCCCTCCTGCGGGAGCTGGCATTGATTTCATAGACAGGGAGATGCTAAACATGCAGCTGCCTTTCTGTGAAATCAATTTTGCTCCGCTTTAACAAGACAAAGCATTTTCAATGCTCTCGTTTGTTGAAACTGGAGCCGTGTTTGCTCTGGCTTGGCGGGAGCAGTAAAGCTCCCACCAAGCCACAGCAAACAAGCTATGTCCCGGGAGTGGGCACCCCGGGACATAGCGGATCTGGCCCTTGGGGGGGGGGGTGGTAGTCCCCAGGGCCATTAATGGGTCTTGGAGGGGGGCCCACAGCGCTTCTCCACCAGTGATTTTAGTCCTGGTGACATGGTCAATGTTTAGATGTTGCCCTGGGCGTGGCATGTGGCCCCCGCATTACTTTACAATATTTAGCCCCGGGGTGGTGGTCGTCAGGGCTGCGGGGGAGGCCATAACAGGAGGGGTACTTGGCCCTCAAGGACGCCCTTGTGGGCCAACGTTCCCATGTTAAAATATAGATTACAAAAATATAGTTGAAAAAAATATCGATGTAAAAATATCGATTACAAAAATATCGAATTGCTAAACTTAAACAGGTAAGTACAATAATATCGACTCAAAAATATAGATGTAAAAAATATCGATTTTAAAAAATAAATTAAAAAATATTAAAATTATTAACAAAATAAATTAAATTTAATATATATTTAAACTAATTATAACAAATAAACTTAATTTATTAAATATAAACACAAAAAAATATTTACATATACATATATTTACTTAAATACATTTTATTAACTATTATCTTTATTTAATTTATAAACTTTTTTAATTATATAAAAATAAAATAAATACATATATAAATAATTTAAAATAAAATATTCTATATTTAATTAACATATTAAACTATTTAAAAAAAATAATACATACATTTAATAACAAAATAAAAGCATTAGTAGAAAAAGCGCTGGATAGCGAAGGGGTAAAATTTACTATTTTCACTCCAGTGAGTGCAACAGTAGGGAAAGCGCAGGATAGCGTAGGGGTAAAAATTACTATTCCCACTCCAGTGAGTGAAACAGTAGGGAAAGCGCTGGATAGCGGAGGGGTAAAATTTACTATTCCCACTCCAGTGAGTGCAACAGTAGGGAAAGCGCTGGATAGCGGAGGGGTAAAAATTACTATTCCCACTCCAGTGAGTGCAACAGTAGGGAAAGCGCTGGATAGCGGAGGGGTAAAAATTACTATGCCCACTCCAGTGAGTGCAACAGTAGGGAAAGCGCTGGATAGCGTAGGGGTAAAAATTACTATTCCCACTCCAATGAGTGCAACAGTAGGGAAAGCGCTGGATAGCGGAGGGGTAAAATTTACTATTCCCACTCCAGTGAGTGCAACAGTAGGGAAAGCGCTGGATCCCAAAACAATAAAAAATAAAACCATCAACATTTTTATTAAATTTAATTTCCAATATTAACATAATTAATATATAAATTTAAATATATTATTATTAACAAAGATAATAAAAAAATTAATTACCCATTATTTAACACTATTAAATCCACAACACACACCTACAATTAATTACACAATTACAATTAATAATTACTAATTAATTGATGGTAATTAACTTAAAAGTATTTAATAATTAATCAATAAAAAAATTACTTACCACCCTTCACACAATTTACACATATAAACACCACAGCACACACCTAAAAGTAATTAAGCAATTAACCTAATTATTTATTAATTGACTAATTGAAATTAATTAACAACTAATTATTAAACTATTATTAATTAATCAATTAATACATTAATTATTCAATAAATCTTATAAAATTAAATTACTTCCCACCCTAATCCCCTATAAACCCACAACCCGCTACGGAACTAAAAACACATAATTAAACTTAAAATAAATTAATAACTAGTAAAACTCTAAAACATATAATAAAATAACAAACAATTCTCATTAAAAACACTCAAATACATAACATTATTAATAAATCGATATTTTTGTAAACTATAATTTTGTAAACGATATTTATTACAAAGATATTTATGTAATCAATATTACTTACCTGTCAGTCGATATTCTTGTCAGCTATATTTTTGTTCTCGATATTTCTTCTCCACGATATTTTTGCGGCGATATTTCTGTCCCGCGATATTTTTGCGGCGATATTTCGACTCTGCACCTGGGCCAACCACCCCTCCTGTTACCTCCAGTAAGTGTGCATTGTGGTGAGGTGTAGCTATGTGGGTACTACTTTGAACCAGAATAGTATGCAGCAGATACCATAAGGTTAGTGGAGATGTCAGTGTTGAAAAAAGGGAGACAAACATTTGCTAAAAGTGGTAAATTCAGATGGGTTTTGGATATCTTTAACATTTTTTGGCTGTGTCAGCTTTGAATTGATTGCATTTACATAGTTCCAGTGCAATTATTCCAAAGACATTCACACCCCTTCAAGCTTAGCATATGCTTTATATTTCTATATGGCTGTCTTTATTTGTTGGTTACACTGAATCATTATATGGATCAAACAGCACATCCTCATATTCAAAGAAGCCAAATCTTAACTTAAATGTCTTTGTATGGACTACACTACATTGTCTGCATAGATACCACTCGAACAAAACTGTAGAAAATGTCTTGTAGCAGCAATGGATGATAAAATTAATGTCTATATGATTCAGACTTTTGTAATGTATACATAGGTAGATTCACAGCAGGAGATAATGACACTTTTGTAAATCTTTTCTTAGTCTGCCTTCTAAGAAGTATGTCTGGACAGTCTGTACATCCACAGTTAAAGCATACATTTTATCATAAGATAGGGGCTTTCTGACTATTAACTACATTTAACTGCCATAAGAATGATGGGGTGGATGTTATTCTGACTTCTTTGACAGGAATGCCTTGCCATATTCTTAATATGCTGCAGTAAACACCACCTTCAGACACTTCTACTGCCTAATCATCTCCAATGCTCCTGTCACACACTAGGTACCCCATAATTCTGTTTTCCTGACAAGCACGCAAGCAAATATAATTTAGAACTGAACTGTGAATCAGAACCTATTCTCCAAATTATATATCATAAGACATGGAATTACAGAAGCTTAAATCAAATGTGGGTGTGTGATGTACAGACTTGACATGAATATGAGTTGAATGTAGTTTGTTGATGTGATAGGATAAACACCCAATGCTAGCAGCACCAAGGGGCTTGCACAACTCTACCTCCAGAGCTGAGGTAACTCCTCATTGTTGTCCCAGGCACTGGGGAACTTCTATGACGACCAGTAAATAAAATTGATTCTATGGATGCACAACTTTTAACATTAATTTTCTTTTATTCTTCGTAATTATTTGTATTCTATTAGCGCAATGCTTCCCAAACTTTTTAGAACCACAACCCACTTTTTAAAATGACAATCTTTTGCGACCCACCTAGCTTTAATGGATATGAAATGGACAATTTTTTAATATGACTAAAGCATCATGTGTTAGCGCACTGGGATTTACAGACAACACATTTTTCATTTTTGAAATGACCACTAAATGTGCATAGACATATAGGGGTCGATTCCGATTCGGGCCGGAAAAAGCACCGACCGACTCGGATCCGGAGAAAATACCGACCGACACGTACCCGTGGCGCACGACACGCCAAGTACGATGCAAGGCGCGAAAAATCCGACCGACACGTACCGAAACCAAGTCGACCGTCCGAGCCGCACGGAAAACAGCAATCCGGCCGGAAAAACACGCGAATCCAACCGACCGACACGCACCCGGAACAAATCCGACCGAAACGTACACGCGAACTCCAAACCGCAAAGTACGATGCAAGGCGTGAAAACCACGACCGAGTCGGACGGAGGACAAGCCGCACGACCGACACGCATACAAAACCGAGCCGAAGCAACACAAAACACCACGACCGACGCGTACGCAGCATAGAAAACTGCACAAACACAGCGCGAACGAAATGGAGAACACCGTACGAGACCAATGCAGGGTCCGACTCGGTCACAAGAACGTTTCCAACATACACAAACAGCACAAAGGAAAAATCACCCAAAAAAAGGCCAAACAAGCAATTACCAAGCCAATAAATACTGGGCGGGGGACAGAGAACAGACACACCCACAACTCCACCTATATAAAGGACACAAATCACTACCATGAGCCTTTGCAAATGCCATTCCACTGCCAGCACCCAAGAGAAAACAACCACACACCCACAGCTCATCCCTCACACAAGCCACACACCATCAGCACACCAACAAATACCTACCTCACATACACCCAGCAAAACACACACTCACACACCCTCACCTGCACACCAACACACACATCACCCACCATCACCACCCATCACCATGCACCCCAAGAAGAATCCCAAGTTCCTAGATAGTGAATTGGAAGTCATGGTAGACGAGATCCTCAGGGTGGAGCCACAGCTGTTTGGCACACTGGTCCAACAGACCCCCATGTCGCAGAAAACCAAGATGTGGGAGAGGATCATCAACAGGGTGAACGCCCAATCACCATGTCGGCGCACAAAGACCGACATCCAGAACAGGTGGTATGACGTGCGCAGGAGGGTACGGAAAATGCTGAAGCAAGACTACATCAACAGCCAACACACCGGCAGTGGCCCTCCTGCCAAGCCAATATACCTCAGGCCCTGGGAGGAGAAGGTGCGGGCCATCCTTCCGCCAGTGAGCGTATATGGACTAGAGGACATCCCAGAGCCTGAGTACACAACAAATGTACACAATATACTGCCACAAAACACACACACATCACTGTCAAGGGAGAGTCAAACCATGCACTCATAGCAATTACACAGCAACCAGAACAGAATCATCCCAAAATGTGTATGTCAGTCAGATAAACACAACACATGCCATCAAAAAAGTCACATCCAACTGTGCCAACACATGTACAAACACAACTACAACTACAGCTAGGCAGTGGCACAAATAGAACTAACAAACACATCCACACATGTAGCCACCACAACAACACCAACACACAGTGAAGACCACTCAAAGGAAGGAATTCTGTGTATGCTGGCCAAGTCAGTGTAGCCAATAGCATCATGGGAGTCGCAGTCACACATATTGCCCCCCCACAACTGTCCCATCAACACCACCATGAACCATGCGCACATCACAGGGAGTGGAGAAGGACTCACAAGATGGCTGACACTGGCTACTGCTGTGGGGAGCACAAGGCCCTGCTGGCAAATGTGCACCAACAAACAGCAGGACACCACTGACTGACATCCTGAGAGACAACTTACACTCCCTGCAACGCAAGCACGTTCCATGGTGGGATAACTGCCTGGCTGGGTGCGTGGGAAGGAGGGCCGGCTGTCAACCAAACACAACCAATGCAGACCATGTTCACACCCCAGAAAATACATAGAAATGCCCAAATAATGCAGGACAATGTGCCACACCAATATCAACCCCTGACTGTGACGACTTAGGACAATGCAATGTACAGGCCCGCACCCAGAGGCACAGTCACAACTGTCATGTGTGTCAACCATTGATGCCTGCAGAAACATAACATACATTGTTTGTGTCTCCCAAAAACAGGTGATGATGGGGACACAGCAGCAGACGCTGAGGAGTCCCAGTCCCAGGCTCAAGAGGATGCCGAGCTCACTGGCGTCGTACAGCCTCTGTCCTCCTCGGACGATGAAGACCAACCTGGCACATCCGGTGCAAGTCAACATGCAGCACCAGCAGGACCACCAGCTGCAGCAGCAGCAGGACCACCAGCTGCACCCACCCCTCCAACGACTGTCACCACGAATACCATCCCTGCCGACATGGACAGAACAAGGAGCAACACCAGCACAGTGACCCTGGACCAACCTGGGGCCATGGACACCACCACCACCAACCCCCAAGGTGGACCAGGGTTATCTGTGCGTGCCACTGCACACACTGCACATGTCAGCAGGGGTGGTGGGAGGGGTGGGAGACAGAGGTCGCTGCTTGCAGACGTTGCTGGTGTGCATGATGACCCACAACTGGTACGCATAGCTGATGCGTACCAGTCCAGCACCGGAGAGCTCAGCCAGGTAGTGGGGCTCCTCAGAGACATTAAACAGCAGCAGGCTGCCCATCATGCCCGCTTGGACTCCCACATGTCCCACGTGGAGTCACACATGTCCCGTGTGGACTCACACATGTCCCGCGTGGAGTCCAAGTGGGATGCACTGCATGAGATGACGGCGGTGCACAGGGACATTTTACAATGCCTCCGCCAGATGAACAGCAACCAGTCCACACCTCCCTGTGTGCCAACAACATCTGGTGCCGAACAAACTGCAACTGCCACAGGGAGGGAGGAGGACTCTGGCGGAGAGTCCCCTGCACCGCAGTAGCCTGTACTTGAGGGGCCCCCCCCAAGAAGAGGGGTCGTCCGAGGAGGGAAAAGTGAGAGGCCGATGGCCAAGCGCAACTCCCAGGAAGCCTGAACCTGTTCTGGATGTTCGCCTTTGTGCACAGACTGTTCACCCTGTTGACGGCAACACTACTCCCACACATTGCATGGGGAGTACAAGTTGGACAAATGTGTCAGACAACTGTGGCCCCGATACTGGGGATCCTGTCTACCAGGACTTTCAATTCACCTAGGAACTTGGGATTGCAAGATTTATGTACAGCACAACCCATCCTATGCACTATTAACACAAATGTATCACAATAAACACACTAATACACCATACTTGCCTCTGTCGTGATTCCAACGTGGGTGCTGTTATGGGGATGATGAACTGCAAAATTACACTGTGTATGCGAACTGCAACAGCAAGGACAACACAGGCATGTGAGTACAGGCAACGTGACACACATGAGGGAGACACACCACCAGGGCTACACAACACATACACACCTAGGCCATCTGACTCATTGCCTACACTGATGTTGCCAGGGAAGACGGTGCAATGCACAGACACCACACCCATTCCCAGTTGTAGTCAAGTAGCCCACAGGTGCAGTAAGCAAATGGCAGTCAAATGTGTGACCACAGACAACGCACATCACAAAGTGGAGCACAGGTTTATTACACAGTTGCAACATGCCGTAACCACTACAGATGCAAGGTAACCCCACCTGGCAGCGGGCACACAGTCAACAACTGTAGACGGAAGGAAGTCCATGGGTGTGGCGCACATCACCTGTAGGGACACAACAGCTACCAGCCTGGATGTGCAATCACGTCATCGGTGGACACAGTTGACCAAACAAATCTGAAAGTACCCTGTGAAGGACAGAAATGACACACAGTCAAAAGCAATGGAGTACAGGACAGAACAGCAAAACTCATGCACAATACATGTTACAAGATACCCACCCAGAACCAAGTTAGCATGTCAACACTGTTGGGGAGTACAGCCCACCTGTCACCACACATCGCAACACACATCCAGTCAAGTAGCCCATGGACACACTCCAACAGCACCAGAGCACCACCCACACATCATGCCAACTCACATCATTGACATGACACCTCAGGATACTCACATTCAGCTAAAGAAGTTGGTGATGAGCTGTGTGCGGACATCACCATCACCATCATCATCATCATCGTCACTGGCATCGTGGTCCAGGCCAGGATCCTCCACAGGTGGCGGATGTTGGTCATTGTCATCCTGGATGAGAGGCAACTCCTTCCGCACTGCCAGGTTGTGGAGCATGCAGCAGACGATGATAATCTTGCACACTTTCGCAGGGGCATATGGGAGGGACCCTCCGATCTTGTCCAGGCAGCGGAAGCGGCTCTTCAGGAGACCAAAGGTCCGCTCAATCACTCTCCTGGTCCGACCATGTGCCTCATTGTAGCGCATCTGGGCTGGTGTCACAGGGTTCCTGAGGGGTGTCAGCAACCACGGCATGTTGGGGTATCCCGAGTCACCTACGGACAGACAAGTGCACATTAGCTGACTTGGAAAAGTGGGCGGAATACTACAGATCAGATCACACACAATGGCACAAAGTCAGTACACACCGACAAGCCAGGCACGCTGGTTCTGCATCTGTGCCATCATCCTGGGGATGCGACTACTCCTCATCACAAAGGCATCGTGTGCTGAACCAGGGAAACGGGCACACACGTGTGTGATGGTCATGTCTGCAAGACACACCACCAGTGCATTGACCGAGTGGTAGTGCTTGCGGTTACGGTAGGCCTGCTCCTGGGCCTGTGGTGGTACCAAAGCCACATGTGTCCCATCAATGGAGCCAATTACATGCGGCATCCTCCCCAGGGCATAAAAGTCACTCTTCACGTCAGTGAGTCGTCGCAGTCTAGGGAAATAGATGTACCGGTTCAGGAAGAGCAACATTGCCGCCAAAACATCGCGGAGCACACGGCTGAACATGGTCTGTGACATCCCACCAGCAGTCGCCACAGTATGTTGGAAGGTACCAGTGGCAAAGAAGTGTAGGGCTGCCATCACCTTCACCTTGGGGGTCAGCGCTGTAGGATACGGCCGGCCAGGCTGCAAATGTGGGGACAACTGCACTGCCAAATCCTCAATCAGCTGCCTGGTGAAGCGGTACCGTCGGATGCTGTCCCGTTCCACCATCGTTGCCAGGTCTGGGAATGGCCGATGGACAGCAGGAGCCCTGCAGTGCAGAGGAGAAGTAAGCAAGATTGTCAGTCACCCCACATATGCGGCATTGAACACACTGAAGATCCCAACATACATCATTATGATGCACAACTACATGAAGTGTGCAGTACCGGAAGGACATGTATGGTACATACATGGCCAACATCTGTCAACACGGTCCAACAGGTGGCATCAATTAGTCCCAGGTTGGCCCATTGGATATCATGAGGCCGTGTCACAGTTCCCATCTCCTGCTGCCGTGTCACAATAACCCCCACAGTGACATGTGAGGACAGATGTGCCCCAGGCACCACAGCTCAACGACAGGTACATTCCCAGGGACCCTGTAATGCCACATGGACACTGGCATCACATGGAGTATCATGTATACACCACAGCAAAACAACCATGACCCCCACAGGTAGTGGCCCCACTTGCCACGGCAGGACAGACATGGACGTCTGTGACACACACGCACAACATCAGAGTCCATGCACACACAACGTGGATGTGGAGACTGTCTCCCATTGTGCACATGAAATCAGAGACATTGTAAACATTACAAGCACAAAGACTGTGGAGGACCATCACTATTGTGCCACTGGGACACCCTGGCTCAAACATACCGTCCCACATGGGACTCACGGGGTATGTGACATGACATACACATACACCACTGTGAAATGTGACCATGGCACATGCACAGATATGAACAGTTGCACATCACAGTGGTCATGTACACGTAACACCCAGGATCCTGTCCCCATGAACACGTGCACAGCCTGGGGGTGGCTGCCCCCAGGTGACACCCACAGGACAACATGTACACCAACATACACACAATAGGAAATGCAGCCTTACATGCCTTAGGATAAAGTTTGGACAGGCTGTCGTGATGTAGGTGTGCCCCTCACTCCCTGGGAGCTATCTGTGGCTGGCATATGTCCATCTGAGACAGGCATGCTGACATCTGCCAGTCACAAGTACAGTGATGCGTTGAACCGCAATGGACCGATCGGTGCCTCCGGCCGGCCCATTGCATTCAATGTGTGCGGGTACGCGTTGTACCCCTGTGCGCGTTGAACCGCAATGGACCGATCGGTGCCACCGGCCGGCCCATTGCATTCAATGTGTGCGGGTACGCGTTGTACCCCTGTGCGCGTTGAACCGCAATGGACCGATCGGTGCCTCCGGCCGGCCCATTGCATTCAATGTGTGCGTGTATGCGTTGTACCCCTGTGCGCGTTGAACCGCAATGGACCAATCGGTGCCACCGGCCGGCCCATTGCATTCAATGTGTGCGGGTACGCGTTGTACCCCTGTGCGCGTTGAACCGCAATGGACTGATCGGTGCCACCGGCCGGCCCATTGCATTCAATGTGTGCGGGTACGCGTTGTACCCCTGTGCGCGTTGAACCGCAATGGACCGATCGGTGCCTCTGGCCGGCCCATTGCATTCAATGTGTGCGGGTACGCGTTGTACCCCTGTGCGCGTTGAACCGCAATGGACCGATCGGTGCCACCGGCCGGCCCATTGCATTCAATGTGTGCGGGTACGCGTTGTACCCCTGTGCGCGTTGAACCGCAATGGACCTATCGGTGCCTCCGGCCGGCCCATTGCATTCAATGTGTCGGGTACGCGTTGTACCCCTGTGCGCGTTGTACCGCAATGGACCGATCGGTGCCTCCGGCCGGCCCATTGCATTCAATGTGTGCGGGTACGCGTTGTACCCCTGTGCGCGTTGTACCGCAATGGACCGATCGGTGCGCATCCATTGACAATGGGCTTGCCTGGCAACGGACGCGTTTTCGAATTTCGAACGAGTCGGTTGCTGGAAATTCAGTTGGTCACCCACAACAATGTTGCAAAATCATGTATGTCATGAAGTTGAGGATTTGAAGGATGCTGTGGGCGTGTTTTGGTGCGGCTATTCCATGGATTGGCCAGATTCAGAAGATGCAAACGACTTGGACCTATCACTTTGGACACAAGGGACAGTATCTGCCTCTCCAGCACATATATATTGCTGGCTATTCCCCTGAGAGCTCACTTGCCTGCACTACATGCTCCAGGACGACATCTGCCACTGCACTGCTGCTGTCTCTGCCCCTCTGGACCCTGCAATGGCATGTACTGTGGAGAGAGCCCCAGCCTTCAGCCTTGAAGAGAACCAGGCCCTGCTGGACAGCCTACTTCCACAGTACAGCAAGCTGTATGGGACACCAGGGGAGCAGGTGAGTGTTCTGTGCACTGCCTTTCTGAATGTGCATATTGTCTGACTAGCAAGGCTGAGAGTCTGCACGCCACTGGCTAGCAGGCTCACTGAGTAGTTGTCACCCCCCATAGTGTGTAGTGACTTGCACTGGACAGGTATGGTGCAGTGACAGTGCATTTGAACATGGTTTTACTTCCCATGCAATGATACCATGTAGTGACGTCTGGCAAACTGTCCATGGTCAGCTTTGCACTGCCTGTGTACATCATGTGCCCCTGTGATTGAGACATGTATATACAACTGTGTCATGCACGGATATGTTGCATGTGTGGTAATGGCCTTTTCACTTTGTCATCCTGACAGGTTAATGCCCATCGGAAGCAGGAAATCTGGAAGGACAACGTCCGGGCTGTCCGGTCCGTGGGGGTCTACAAGCGCCGGATCCGCAACTGCCAGAAGAGGTGGCAGGACCTTCGGGGCTGGACCCGGAGGATTGCACGGGTCCAGCTGAAGCTGTCGCCTCCTCGCAGGAGGGGCGGAACACGGACCCTGACCCCCACATGCTCCAGATCCTGGCGGTGGTGTTTCCAGACCTGGATGGGCAGCTGAAGGCCAGACAGCAGCAAGGAGGGGGTGAGTCAACGACTGCACTGTGAACTCTGTATTACATGCTTTGTGCCCTCCTCTGGCCTGGTTCAACTGCCACAGTGCAGCAGTCATGTTGTCCAGGAGCCATGTCCCTCTATTGTGCACTGCCCACTGCTCATCTGATACCCAGGTGTGGCCCTTACATTCATGGAATTGTGTCACTTGGGACTGTGTCCTTGCAGTTTGCTTCACTAAAGGTGGGGGACAGCATCTGTTTCCCTAACTCTGTTGTGGGCATCATGGGTGGGTCCATTGTTCACACAACGCCTGGGTTTGGACATGTGATCTGCGTGTTGCTTTGATATGCGGTCCACTTGCTGAGCTGAGCCACCACATGTGCCTGGGGTATGTGGCACACGCCCATGCAGCGGGTGGGAACAATGTTTGGGCCCCAGGAGTGTGCAGATTACGTGTGTCACACATACATGGCCAGCTATCCACTGTCCAGGGCACATCCCTCATTCATGTGGAGCAGGACAGTCATGCCTACTCCAGGCCATGCAATGCACTCTGTACTCCCACTCCCGTGTATCAGCTGACACATTGTGCACAGTGATTTGACCCCTCAGGTGTCTGCCTCTGTGTCAGTGTGCTGTGGATTAGTTGCCAGGACTGCTGGGGTGTTTCTTAGTAGGGGCTCAGCATGCCCCTGGAGATGTGACCATAGCAGACGATACTTGTGTGTCACATAGGTGTTTGATCAGCTGCCCGTGCAGACTGGGGTATGCGAATGTGAAGTTCAGGCAGCTGTTCCCCATTCACAGCAAATTGTGAGGGGCTCAGGTTCCAAGGGTAGTGTCACAGGTCTCCCATATGTCCAATAGGTGTGACCTGGACAGATGAGGGTTAAGATGATGTGTTGTGTGGGGGATGTACATGTGCACTTGTGCAGCTCCAGGACTTGCATTCCCCATGACCTACTGTTGTGACACAGTGCATAGTGTTGTTGTCTGGCTGCCAAGTCATACATCACTGAGACAGTGATGTATGACTTAGCAGTCATGCCTCTGCCATGGCATGTGTCAACTTATTGGTGGTCCTGCAGGGGAGTGACATGTGCTACATGCACACCATAGTGGCGCTGGCTATCAGGACATGGGTGCATCATGGTGTCTGTCGCTGGTATGCATCACATGCATTTCCTATTTGACTCTGGGCATCCCTTTCATCCGGGAACCTGTACTGACTCAGTGGCAAGAGCTGTGATGTGTGCATGTCCACATGCTACACCGTGTCCTCTGCACTGTCCAACTACTGTGTACTTGGTGCATGTGTCCACACTGGGGTGTTGCAATCCAACAGACACCAGACAGATGGGTGCAAGGCCATGTGGGATGTGAGTGCCATGCTTGGCATCAGACTGACAATTGGCTTCTCCTGTTCAGTTAGGGCACTTTTAGCAATGTACAAGTAATGATGCCAGGGCTTGCTCTGTAATGTGCTGTGCTCACAGTGGTGTGTGCGTTTGGTGCAGGTGACTGATGTCTGTCTGTTTCCCCATTGTTTGCAGATACATCCACGGCCACGGAAGGGGACAGCTCCACGGACCAGGAGGAGCCAGAGAGCCAGACTGGGTCAGCAGCCGAGGAGTGGTCGGAGGGACCCAGTGGCACGGAGGGCGAGGGGAGCCACACCGAGGAGTCCTCAGCACCATCCACCTCAGCTGACGACCAGAGCAACTCGGAGGATGACTCCCTTGTGGAGGCGGGTGTCAGCAGCCACCACACGCCAGCTAGTGTTGCTGTCCCCGCCACCACCAGCACCACCACCGCCCTCCCATCGGCTCCCATTCCCCAGGTCCGTGGAGGCTCCCATGTTCGGGAGCGTGTCTCCTTTGGCCCAGGCACCGCACCCCCTGCCCCTGTGTCCCCTGCTGCCCTGAGTGAGGAGTCTGTGTACCTCCTTCGCCAGCTCCATGTAGGGCAGACAGCCATGCTGAGTGTCCTCCATGCGCACACCGCACTGTTGACTCAGTTGGTGTCGTTCATGGAGGGCATCTCATCGGGCATGTCTGACCTACAGAGGGGCAACAGGTCCATGGACTCCTCCCTGACGGCAGCAGTGTCCCTCCTCAGACAGTCCCTCACCCCTCCTGCCTCTGCTCCATCCACACTCCCCAGCACCTTACCTGTCCCAAGCACACACACACCGGCACAGGCACACACCAGCACACACACGTCCAGCACACAGACACACGCCACAAACTAAACGCACATGCACGCACAGTCAGGGGACTGAAACCAGACTCACAGGGGATGGGGCCCTGGTACACACACACGCATCCACGGGCACTGCGCAGTCCTCAGTTGCCTCTCCCTCCAAAGCACCCTCCCTTGCCTCACCTGCAACCCCAAAGACCCAGCGCCTCTTCCTCAGTGACCTCGGCCTCTTCCCCTCCGATACAGCTGCCCCAGCATCCAGGGGGAAGAGGAAGCCCCCCCACACAGAGCAGAGTGCCCCTCGCCCCGGACACCCTCCCCCAGGCGCAGACAGACTGAGGCCCCCACCCACAAGTCCCCCCGGAGTGCTAAGAGCAAGACCCCGCCGCCGCCCTGCAGCTCAAGCACCAGGTCTCCTTCCTCCATCCCTCAGGCCCCCACTCCACAGGTGCCCCCACCACACCCTGCCCCAGGTTCCCCCACCCACAGATATACCATCCCCAAGAGGCTCCGGCCTTCTCCCCCTGCCACTTGCTCTCCCGGAACAACACCCCCGCTGCGCTTGTCTGTGCCACTGATGTGGTGAGGGTGTCCTCCCCTCTGTCCAGCCCACCTTGCCTGTTCCCCATTCTCCTCCCCTGGTGGTAGGCACTGCAGTGGAGTCCACTACCACCCTGTCTGACTTGGGCACTGCAGTGGCGGACCTGTCCACTCCATCTGCAGGGTCCACTGCAGTCGTGCCGGCACCCACAACATCTGAGCCATGCCCCCCAGTTGTGCCGGCACACACCACGTCAGACACCTCCACTGCAGTTGTCAGTGGCTCTTCAGCACCCACCACCCCTTCCCTGCTTCCTCCTGGTGAGCCCTGATCCTGTCCCTGCGGTGCCTGGCCTACCCCCCGGTTGCCCCTCCTAGTGGATTGTCCCTGGTTTTGTGCAGGCATGTGTAGGGTGGCATCTGCCACTGTCACCCACTTGTGACTTTGTTGATGGACTGGCCATTGGCCTTTGTTTATGTTCTACCGGACTTCTACTTTTAATGCCACATATGCTGAATAAAGCAACTTTCTGTTCTCTAGTGCTTTTGCTTCTGATGTACATGATGTTGATGATGCTAACCATGCCCTTGCTGCAGTGATGGTGATATTTGGTCTCATGATAATGAAGTGTTACTGTGCAGGAACCCATGTGGTCCAGGGGGAATGTGTCCTATCCTGTGGTGTATCCATGTCATCCATAGCAGCATCTGAGGGTGTCATGTGTTCAGTATTTGGCAATGAGATTTCCTACTTAGATTGGCAATTTCACATCTGTGGCTTCCACCCCTGCACATCTGTTGTGCCTGCCATTGTTCTATTCGTCTACTTCCCTGACCATGTGGCCATCTCCAGTGAACATGCAGGTTTGGGCATCAATGGGGAAGGACTCATCTGTGCTGTCAGTGCAACATTGCTATACAAGTGTGTTGGATCTGTGCTGATGATTCCGTTGGCACTTCCATGACCAGGCTGATGGGACGGGAGCCCTCATTTGGTGCTAATTGTTGATTGTGTGTCCCATTGCTGCCATGGTATGGTATCTGTTCGCCTCACATCTGCAGTCTCCACAGGGTATCTGCATGTGTGTGCCCATTGGTGCAAATATGTGGGTCTGCATTCGGATGGTCACTTCTGTCATTGTGTCATTGATGATTGTTGACGGTGTCAGCCCCCATGGGTGTTGTTTGTCTGCACATGGCCAAAGTTATGTCTTATTTGCACTGCAGGATTTGGCTCCCCCAATTTATGTTGCAATGGGACACATACACTACTTTGCCACTGATGTGTTTGTTGTTCTGTGACCAGGAATCATCCATGCAGTTTGGCAGTTGCACCTCTTACTTTGTCCACACTTACCTTTTGGTCACTGTGATGATGGGGGTTTGGACCCCATTGCCACAATGTTCAAAATGTGCTGCAGCTATGGACCCCACACTTGCCTTTTGGTCACTGTGATGATGGGGGTTTGGACCCCATTGCCACAATGGTCATGGCCTGCTTGCGTTGTGTGTGCCACACACATATTTGTGTGGCACATGTGCTAGGGGGTCACATTGTATGTTCGAAGTCATGTTCGGTGTTGTAGGCATTTGACACAGTCTACACACGCTTGTCATGGTGTTGGGGGATGTCTTCTTCTTGCATTCCCTAGGTTGTGGTGTGCTGGTTGTGTCATGCATTGTCCATCCTATGGGTGGGGGTGGTAGTGGTGGTAGGCATCCAGCCCCCCCTGGGTAAGGGTGGTACTAGTGGTAGGCATCCTGCCCACCCTGGGTGAGGGTGGTAGTAGTGGTAGGCATCCTGCCCCCCCTGGCTAAGGGTGGTAGTAGTGGTAGGCATCCTGCCCCCCCTGGCTAAGGGTGGTGGTAGTGGTAGGCATTCTGCCCCCCCTGGGTGAGGGTGGTAGTAGTGGTAGGCATCCTGCCCCCCCTGGGTGAGGGTTGTAGTAGTGGTAGGCATCCTGCCCCCCCTGGGTGAGGGTGGTACTAGTGGTAGGCATCCTGCCCCCCCTGGGTGAGGGTGGTAGTAGTGGTAGGCATCCAGCCCCCCCTGGGTAAGGGTGGTACTAGTGGTAGGCATCCCGCCCACCCTGGGTGAGGGTGGTAGTAGTGGTAGGCATCCTGCCCCCCCTGGCTAAGGGTGGTAGTAGTGGTAGGCATCCAGCCCCCCTGGCTAAGGGTGGTGGTAGTGGTAGGCATTCTGCCCCCTTGGGTGAGGGTGGTAGTAGTGGTAGGCATCTTGCCCCCCTGGGTGAGGGTGGTAGTAGTGGTAGGCATCCTGCCCCCCTGGGTGAGGGTGGTAGTAGTGGTAGGCATCCTGCCCCCCTGGGTGAGGGTGGTACTAGTGGTAGGCATCCTGCCCCCTGGGTGAGGGTGGTAGTAGTGGTAGGCATCCTGCCCCCCTGGCTAAGGGTGGTAGTAGTGGTAGGCATCCAGCCCCCCTGGGTGAGGGTGGTACTAGTGGTAGGCATCCTGCCCCCCTGGGTGAGGGTGGTAGTAGTGGTAGGCATCCTGCCCCCCTGGCTAAGGGTGGTAGTAGTGGTAGGCATCCTGCCCCCCTGGGTGAGGGTGGTAGTAGTGGTAGGCATCCTGCCCCCTGGCTAAGGGTGGTAGTAGTGGTAGGCATCCTGCCCCCCTGGCTAAGGGTGGTAGTAGTGGTAGGCATCCTGCCCCCCTGGGTGAGGGTGGTAGTAGTGGTAGGCATCCAGCCCACCCTGGGTGAGGGTGGTAGTAGTGGTAGGCATCCAACCCCCCCTGGGTAAGGGTGGTACTAGTGGTAGGCATCCTGCCCACCCTGGGTGAGGGTGGTAGTAGTGGTAGGCATCCTGCCCCCCCTGGGTGAGGGTGGTAGTAGTGGTAGGCATCCTGCCCCCCCCTGGCTAAGGGTGGTTGTAGTGGTAGGCATTCTGCCCCCCTGGGTGAGGGTGGTAGTAGTGGTAGGCATCCTGCCCCCCTGGCTAAGGGTGGTAGTAGTGGTAGGCATCCTGCCCCCCTGGATGAGGGTGGTAGTAGTGGTAGGCATCCTGCCCCCCTGGGTGAGGGTGGTAGTAGTGGTAGGCATCCTGCCCCCTGGCTAAGGGTGGTAGTAGTGGTAGGCATCCAGCCCCCCTGGCTAAGGGTGGTGGTAGTGGTAGGCATTCTGCCCCCCTGGGTGAGGGTGGTAGTAGTGGTAGGCATCCTGCCCCCCTGGCTAAGGGTGGTAGTAGTGGTAGGCATCCTGCCCCCCTGGGTGAGGGTGGTACTAGTGGTAGGCATCCTGCCCCCCCTGGGTGAGGGTGGTAGTAGTGGTAGGCATCCTGCCCCCCCTGGGTAGGGGTGGTGGTGCGCATTCAGGCCCCTGTGTGCATATGTGGCATTGGTGATGGGCATCCCGCCCCTATGGTGCTGCTGTTGCAGGTGTAAGTATATTCTGCATCCCTGTGTGTGTGTGTGAGATGTGTCGTGTACGTGTTGTATGTGTTTTGTGGTTGGTGTCTGGCTTACCTTCTGCACCGTACGCGTCTGTGCCTGTTACGGTAGTATATGTAGAATATTGGTATGATCGGGACGAAGGGATTCATGGTTGGTTCGTGTCGTTCGTCCTTCTCGTTGCTTCGCGTCGTCCTCGTCGCTTCGCCTCGTCGCTTTGACTCGTCCTCGTCGCTTCGCGTCGTCCTCGTCGCTGCCGTGTTCGTCTCGGAGCCGTGGATCGTGTTGTGGCGCGATTCGGAGCTTATGTGCGCCTCTCCCGGATGCTTTGACGTGCCGTGCGTAGCGACGGGTTCGGCGCGTACGGAAAGCGCATCGTACTTGTCCGGCCGGACGGGGCTGCATTTTTCCTTCCGTGCGACTCGATTCGGCGTTTCCGGATTCGCCTCGGTTGGAGAACAGGACCTGGTTTGGGTGAGTACGGCTCGGCCGGATTCTTTGCTGTTGTGCGCATCGTACTTGCTCTCTCGGTGTGCTGTACGGATCGGTCGGGAAACAGGCTTTCGCATGGCTTTTTTCCCCGACCGAATGGTATTGGGTGCGCCTCTGACCGAGATCGGAATCGGCCCCATAGTTTCATTGATTCAACTGTATTGTACACAAATGATAATGTGTATAAATCGGTTTTCAGTGAATATTCATTATTTGTGCATCACCAAGTAAAGTGTCTTGGTTTGATCCCATTAAAATCTTTTCTTCTATCACACTTCAGAAATACAACTAAATTGGCTTAATTTTTGTTTTCCTAACTGCTAAATGTGTACAGTTGATTTACAGGTATTTACATTTTGTTGTGTGCTACAAATCAAAAAATGAAATTCTACAGCCATTCCCTTCACACTCTCTGTACTCTAGCAAGATTGTCAAATAATTGGGGGGCGTGGCCGACAGCCGAAGAAGATGACCGCCTGCTAACGCGGCTCCGGGACCTGCGACCCTGAATCCCTGAATATCCTGGCACTAATCCGTCCCCGGGACACATACACCCGAGTTTTGGCTTTCGGAGAGTGCCGCGAGCTCAAAGCTACAGTTTCGGTCAGCGAGCATTGCGGGAAAGCAGAAGCATTACAGTTGTGGTCCTGAAGCCGGGGAAGACTGCTCGCTGACGTACATGGCCAGCCCGAGGAGAGAGGGCGTATCCAGGTGAGGAGCCGGTGCTGATAGCGGAGTGCGCGACCCTCCCGAAACGAGTGACGGCCTCACAACCGGAGTGGTGGCTCTGGGCGGTAGACTCCCCGACAAGCGCTGCCCTCGGCGTTGGGGACAGCCATTGATTGATTTTGCTCCCCCCGCGCAGAGAGAACATTGAGGTGACTGCTCAATTATTCAATTAGAGGGACCTGATCCTCATTGGGACACTGAAGCACCAACAATCCTGCATATTTATTTTCCTATTTTCCACCTGAAATGCAATCGTCAAGGAGAAGAAGAGGAAAACGCTATGTAAACAACACATTTCAGCATATTAACTGATGAGGAAAGAGTCTGTCGAAAGGCATCAGCCTGTATTCGGAATGCCAATAGCCCCGGCTGGGGGCCCTCACTACAGGCCCGATGGCCAGCAATATAAAGGGGGAATGTGAAATCCGCCAGCTCTAGAACAGGCGGAGCCCCACGCGACTCTGGCTCCCTCCCCTGGCCGTCCATACTAGGGCAGACTACGCACTGATCAGCCCCGGGACTGTGACCCTGGAGGGGCAGAAACACAGTGAGGCGGGAAACCAGACAGGCCGCGCAGCATATGCTGCGGTAGGCGGCGGTGAGTACCGTTAAGCTGTGGCCTGGAGAATCAAAGAATAAAATGGTGCCGTCTAAGGGAAATCGATCGACGCAACAGAAAATTGACAAGTTTGCCTCCCTTAAGGCATCTGAGGGGGGACAACCAACGCCGGTGCCGGATCAGCACACACAATCACAAGGAGATGAACAAGTCTCACCCATGCTCCAAGATGTACTTGCCGCCATTAACGGAGTCCGCACCTCACTAGAGAGTCGCATCGATTCAGTGGCCACTAATATATCTCTCCTTAGAGCTGATCTCCGCAACATGGACTCTAGAGTGAAGGAAGTTGAGAGCGTCACCAAGGAACTAGCCACAGACGTATCTGGTATGGGCAAACACATCCTGGAATTGCAGCAAAAAACTGAACACCTGGAGGCCCAGCTAGATGACTGAGGGGAGGTCGAGGAGGAATAACATCCGCATCTTGGGGGTCCCCGAACGGGCAGAGGAGCCGACAACAGACCTCTTTGTCGAGCAGCTAGTGACTAAACATCTACAGGCTAAGAACCTGTCCAACTATTTCTCAATTGAGAGAGCCCATTGAGTTCCCGGGGGCAGACCCAGACCGGGGGCACCCCCGCGTCCTATCCTTGCAAGAGTGTTCAATTTCCGGGATAGGGATCACATCCTCCAAACAGCCTGAAATGCACCCCCTCTCCGATTTGAGAATAACATAATTACTTTCTTTCCTGACTTCACCACCAAGGTCCAAAAACAGAGACGCTCCATTCTGGAGGCAAAAAAGGCCCTACGAGAACGTGAGTTCGAATATGCCATGTTGTTCCCCGCAAAATTGCGTGTTGAGGAGGATGGCAGGACCTGGTTCTTCACAGACCCCGCCGAGGTGATGGACTGGCTCGACGAACGACGGAAACAGGGAGAAGGCGGATGCCCAGAGCAAAAACAACACTGAAAGCTCCTCCCAACGACATTTGCGGCGATCCCTCGAGCGGAGAAAACAAGAATAACATTGGGGAATATACGTAATGAACTGGGAAACCCAGCTTTGAAGAATCTGTAGTACTAAACGCCATGATGGTGCCAGACCAACATAGATCAAGTAGAGCGAGATGTGGACTCGATATCAAAAACATACTGTACTGATCTGTTTCTGATTGACTTTAAGTACTATCTCTTTGTGGGCCGCCAGCAATACGCTCGGAGATTGTGATGAGTATACCTTATGTTATATAACATGTCCTGGGGCTCAAACTGAATGTTTTGTTACAAGGGATGGGAGGGGCGGGGTTGGTCCACGATTTCCCCCACTAAAGGGTTGGGTGGGCGACGAGCACTCTGCACTGTTGGGGGTACGGGTTATTTGAATCCATCTAGCAGGGAGGGGGGAGGAGGGAGGTCTGGGGGTTGAGATGGGTAGTTTTTGTAGTTCTAGTTTTGTGCAGCAGTGCTATTTCCATACAATGTCACAAGTCATTATTTATGCCTACACTGAGGTGGCGTGGGATCCAAGAGTGACGCCCCTATACCCTAACAACTGGGCATCCTCAATTTGTATGATGAAACAGACCTGTTTGCACCTGTGTGGTACGACTACCCATATACCACGCCGGCAGGGTAAGCCCAGTGACATAATTCCTCCACTTTGGATGCACACATATCGGTTATCCATCCACACATGGGACCACACGTAGATCTTAAGTTCCTTACATGGAACGTCAACGGCCTGGGGGACAAAATCAAACGAGGGATAGTCCTTCAATATCTGAAGAGGCAGGCACCAGACATCGTCCTCCTTCAAGAAACTCACCTGGTGGGTAATTCCTGTGGGGCCCTGAATAGATGGGGGTATCGCCTAGCCGCACATGCGGGGTTCACCTCGGGTTCTCGGGGGACGGGGTACTCATTAAGCCTGGGCGTAGTTCGCGAAGTAGCGCTACGCGAAGCTACGCAAAGTGCAGTTTGCACTACGCGAGCTACGCGTAGCACTACGCGAACTGCGTAGTGCACTGTTCGCAATGATTGCACAGTGCCGGATGCTTGTCCGCACTGTGCAATCATTGAAACGGCATCTTGCACAGTGCGAGCTGTCTTTTACTGCCGCTCGAGTAGATTTTTACTCGAGCGGCAGCTTTCTAACGCGGACTGGTAGTTTCTCATCGCGAGCGGTCGCGAGCATACGCGACCACCCGCAATGAGAAACCTGACCTCCCCGCGTTGAGAATCTCGCCGGGAGGTTTATTTTCCACGCTCGCGATCGGCAACTTGATGTTGCTGATCGCGAACGAGGAAAAAGTCTCGCCGGGATGTCATTTTGCTTGCTCGCGGTCGCCAACTTGACGTTGAGGACCGCGAGCAAGCAAAAAATGACCGCTACGCGTGTTTGCACTGTGCTACGTGCAATTCGCGTTGTGTGAAGTAGCGCAAACTTCGCAAACTACGCGAGCGTAGCGTAGTGCTTTGCCCAGGGTTAGTACTCATACGCAAAGGTTGTCCCTACATGGTACATAAGACCTGGTCCGATGCACACTGCAGATTTGTTGCATTATCCGGTACCTGGGAAGGGAAAGCACTTAATGTTATATCAACTTATGTCCCCCCTGGGCTGCAGCGCCCCACGTTGCAGGACCTAGGTGAGCTTCTTCTGGACCTCCCGCTTGGCACGCTTGTGCTGGGGGGAGACTTCAATCTTGTAGTGGATGGTGCACTGGACCGCCTCCCACCCCGCAGAGACCCCACGGGGGGATCCCAGCTTGCCAAATTCCTGTCCGCCATGGGCCTGATTGATATATGGCGACAACTCCATCCCACTACTATTCAATTCCCGTTCCACTCCCGGGCCCATAATAGCCAGTCGCGCATAGACCACATGTTCACACATGCACAAGACATTCACGACTTCTCTGAGTCCCGTTGCCTCGCACGAGGCATCTCGGACCACTCGCCTATTCTCACGAAGATAACAATCTGCTCCCCAGCACGATGCACGACCCTAACCATAAATCCCTGGGCACTCAGGATACCACACATCAAGGCGACATTGATCAAAGGCACCGAATTATATTTCAAAGAAAATGTAGGTTCTGTCACTTCAGCTCAGGTCCTGTGGGGTGCGTTTGGCGCAGTGATAAAGGGCAGAGCATTGGCACTGATGGTGGGCATAAAAGAGAACTAACCAAGCGCATTGAACAACTTGAGGAAGACATATTACGGAGGGAAAGGGCGCTTGCACAAACCCCTGACCATGAGGCGCAACAATCTCTGGCGGTTGTGCGATTAGATTACAAGCAACTTCTTACAGACGCGGCCAAGGCGAAATATAAATCAACCTGTCATAAGATATACGAGCATGGAGAGAGAACAGGCAAGCTCCTTGCCTGGCTGGAAAAAAAAAGAGCAGCTATCTAGATGGGTTCATCAGCTGCGTGGGTCGATCGGTGAGGAAATCGCCGATCCCCAGCGGATAGCAGACACATTTGCCACCTATTTCACTTCAGTGGACACGTCAACTGGGACAACCACGCCGCTAGCGGCTAAGGAACTGCTCTCGACTATTAAAGTCCCCTGTTTGTCCCCTGAGGATAGAGACTCCCTAGAAGGAGAACCTACGGAACAGGAACTCCAATTAACTATTCGAGGTGTCCGAGCGGGCAAGGCAATGGGACCCAACGGGCTCCCGATTGAACTCTTCAAACCAATGGCCTCCAAATTGTCCCCCATCTGCTCCAAATGTACCTCGAAAGTTTCAAAAAGGGATGCTACCAAAAGACATTAAAACGGCTTCCACCGTGGTTATCCACAAACAGGGTAAACCACCTGACGACTGCAGGTCATACCGACCCATTTCCCTTCTCACAGTAGAGGCCAAAATATTGGCAAAGCTGCTGGCTAATTGGCTCATTCTCCATGTCGCTGGACTGATACACCCGGTCTAATCTGGCTTTATGCCTGGACAGAATACTGCCCTGAACCTAAGACGACTAAACGGGGTGTTGGGTAGACACAAGACGATTAGGGAGGACGCAGCCCTGCTGTCGCTGGATGCCAAAATGGCATTTGATACCATTGAGTGGGATTTCCTCTTTGCAGTACTGGAGAGAATGGGCTTCAGACCTAACTATATAAAATGGGTCCGACTACTGTATGCCTGCCCGATTGCCCAAGTTGTGGTGAATAAACATACCTCTGGTTTCAATTACAAAGGGGTACCCGGCAGGGGTGTCCCCTATCGCCCTTAATTTTCACCCTGGTACTGGAGCCACTTGCGGTTTGGGTGAGGGGGGATCCCATGATCCGTGGCCTGAAATGGACAGAGAACCACGAGGACCGCATTTCGCTGTATGCGGATGATATCCTCTTATGTATGGCCTCACCATCATCGACCCTCCGCCGAGTCCTCCATATCTTCCACATATTTGGCACCTATTCTGGGTACACAATCAATTGGACCAAATCTCAACTATACATATTATGGGGGACACCACCATGCAATCCAAGAGGATATGACATCCCCGTGGCATCAGGGGCTTCCGCTACTTGGGCATATATATCACAACTGACCCAGCCCTATTTTACGAAGCAAACCTACTTGAACCTCTGACGTGCTTCCGTACCGATGTCAAGCACTGGTGCTCTCTCCCCCTAACTCTCTTGGGTCGCGGGGCCCTTTTCAAGATGCTGGCACTACTGCGCTTCCTTTACGTGTTACAAAACACCCCCAATAAAATCCCTGACTCCTATTTCACTAATATCGACAATGCCGTGCGTGCCCTGCTGTGGGATGGCCGGGCGCCACGGATTGCCCTGAAAAAACTAACGGCGGGATGGTATGAAGGGGGTATTGCATTACCTGATATCAGGCTTTATTACCAAGCCTCCCAACTGGTCGCGATTAACAGATGGGCACACGGGAGACATGACGACCCGAACTTTCGCACAGACTGGGTCTCATGGGACAGGGAGGATATAACGGAGCACTATACATGGAACCTCGGAGATTGCACCTTACTGGGCCCATGGCACGCACAATCGAGACGTGGCATAGAGTCAATAGGCAACTAGGTTGGCATAACAAAATTACACGCGCTACACCGCTCTGGGAGCCCGAACTCTTAGGTCGCCTGATTGCCTGTCCTGGGTTTGATAAGTGGGATTTGATTGGCATTTCAACAGTGGGGGACGTATCGACATCGGGGAGCTTGGCCACCTTTGCAGACCTTCAGCAGAAATATCAACTTGCACAGACTGAAACATTCCGGTATTTGCAGATCAGCCATGCAATCAAAGCAGTGCTGCCCAGAGGTGATCCACTCCCTGAGGCCTCTCCACTGGAGGATAGGTTGCTACTAGATCCCATGAACAAAAAAGCCATATCTCTCACGTATAAAAAGTTAATAAACAATCGCCCGGACCCCTTGGTGCGCCTGCGGCAACACTGGGAGTCAGATTTAGGTGCTATTGAGGATGACGATTGGCGAGACGCTTTGGCCTCCCCCAGAGAGGTGACCATCCCCATGAGACTGCGCCTGGTCCAACTGAAGGTCCTACATCGAGTTTACCTTGATGCGGGTGTCCTGGTCAAAATGGGTAGGCGGGTTGACCCCCTCTGCCTTAGACAATGCCGCCAGGAGGGAACCTTTTACCATATCATCTGGGAATGCCCAGTCGCGCGATCATATTGGGACGATATCACCACACAAATGGAAAGGGCGGGGGGTAAGACTCTGAAGGCCTCCCCAAAACTCTGCCTCCTAAATGTCTGGGACGCCACTGACCTCACACAGACGGAGGAAGCATGGGCCTCGCTGGGATGGGCCATTGCAAAACGCAACATAGCGCAGAAGTGGGGGGTGGATGTAGTTCCCAGTGTCCGTGACTGGGCAGTCGACATGGATAGAGCCATGATTGCTGAAAAAGATGTCTTCAAATATAGGGGATGTCCTAAGAAATGGGACCGCAAGTGGGGTAGATGGAATAAATACAGGGGGGATATATGTCTGTCTCCAACCGATTGAACTACGACGTGAAAGAATGAATCTTGATAATGTGTCTGATATCGATAGTCCACCTTGACGTGAGGGAATGTGATATTATTGATTGATTGTTGACCAGTTCTCAACGTTCATATGCAAAACATGACCTTAATGCACTGCTGTTTTATGTTTTTGATCAATAAAAAGTTTTTTTTAAAAAGATTGTCAAATAATTAACTTTACTTTTCTATCTCTGACTGCAAAGTGAGAGGCATGTGTAAACACCAATCTCCATGTTAAAAAAATAATCAGCAATTTGTCAAAAGGCATAGCCTGACATTTGACCTCTGTCTTTGAAGCGCAGCAAATGTGACAAGATAAATACAAATTTAAAAGGCATCTTTAATTTATTGCTTCGACTTTCCCAATCCACCAAAATTCAGCTCGCCAGCCACCAGTGGGTTGTGACCCGCATTTTGGGAAACACTGCTTTAAGGCATGCAAAGCCTCCAGTTGTCAGGAATCTTTTCACAACTTTCTGAAGAGCACTTTGCTCTCTGCTTGAATGCAAATATTCACAGTCAGTCCTTTATGTATCTTACAAAGTCACAAAATTAACGGCTTCTCAAATATATGTATTTATTCCATTATATTTATAATTCATTCTTTTTCAAACAATCTCATCTTAATTTCCCCAAGACATTTTTCCACTTGTTGATTTTCAATCTTCCATTTTACAAGCACATTAAACATTCTCGAAATGAGATTGTGCATGTAAATTCCTTTCCTCAACGCATTACAGACCACATTGGGTGCTTCTAAAGGAGATATAACAATTTCTACATTATAGTTCTATTTGTATTCTCTAAACGAAAAGATCAAAAAGTGCTTTTAACCAATTTACATTTAC
The DNA here is from genome assembly GCA_963921515.1 of Calotriton arnoldi. Taxonomy (NCBI): domain Eukaryota; kingdom Metazoa; phylum Chordata; class Amphibia; order Caudata; family Salamandridae; genus Calotriton; species Calotriton arnoldi. Next base: position 56,402 of record CAWUFW010010217.1, on the reverse strand, counting down.
ATTTAATTAACAAGTGGCCAACAGCAGCATAAATCACTTTTCCATTCCTGAACTGAACATCCTGTCAATGCTTCCAACATCCCTCCATTGATACTCTTCTGTTTCCCATGATTCCCATCTGCTATCTTTGTCACATGCTTCAATCAACTCCTGTGTGTGCCTGTTTGTGTCCCTTAAACCACTTTGTGATAGCTATTTATATTCAAATTCTGAAGCAATCATTATTATGTGAGCATCAGTCTTGTAAGAACCTTTACAAACCAAATATAAGTTTTACTATTTTCCACAAATAACATGAGCTCTCATTGGACCCCTAAATAATGCAACAAAAACAAATTTCAGTTCACTTTATTATTGCTTCTTTTCTTTAATTGTCATCCAGGTGCAAATAGTTCAGCTGCAGCTGCTGTCCACATGTAAGAACCGATCAATAAAGCTGCTTATATGAATGTACTACTTTTTTAATGTTAATGTTCTAAATTCTTAGCAATTATTTTGAATCCTTTAAGGTGTCAAAATAGTGTAGTCGCTCTCGTTGTCAGGACACTTCTCACAACATTCTGGGTATGCTCTCAGCTTTCTGCTTGAAAGCAACCATGCACAGTAAGCCCTTTATGTGTCTACCAAAGTCAACAAATAAACTTCTGCTCAAATATACAATGATTTATTAAATTATAATTAATTCTTCTTTAAAAATTATTCATCTTAACTTCCTCAAGACTGCTCTACATGTAGTTTTTCATTATAATCCTTTGCAACTTGGAAATGGAGAATGCTTATATGTAAATTCCTAAATTCCTTTCCTCAATGCATTTAGATCTAGGAAATACAACAAGATCTTCACAAAAAAAAAATATTTGTACTCTTTAAAAAAGAAGAATAAAATACAGTTTTAACACACAGAGAAGAAACCACACATCTTTTCTACCAAAAATAATAAAATAAGCCAAGAAAAAAATGGGCCCCTAAATTGATCACTTGATTAGTCTAAGAGGTATCCTGCGAGCATGAGAACCTGCTGTGCAAAGTTCTTGAATTCCTCCTGAGGGTAATATGATCCATCAATTTTTTCGTTTAGTTCTGTTGCACCAGACATAATTTAGAGTACATTATTGTTAAATAGCTTGCTAATATTGGCTAGCCTTGCAGCATGCCAACTTTAACATCCATATACTCTCAGAACATGTCCATTGGCCTATTAAATCTGAAATTGATCAAAACATCTGGAGAGCCCTGTTTACGTCAGAATTGGTTCCTTGATTCTTACCATCACATACAATGAATAGCAAAATTGATTACATTTCCTAACATTTTCCTTCAAATTTGATATCCCCCTATCGGCTTAAGATTATCCTCTCTCCACAATTTAACAGTTGTCTCCTTCCTGTCCATATCTGAGGTCATCCCAAAAGGTTTATCACTCAAATTACATTGTACACAATCCTTAACTTTACTCTCACCCTCCCAATGCGTCCTCCACCACCAAAAACATCTCTCATACTTCTCTCCTTTAAATTGATACTCATGGGAGGTGGTTCCCAGAGTAGGGGAAGTCACAGGCATTGAAATTCCCTGGACGCCTGCGGCATTCCTACTGAGGATAATAAAGAAACCAAGAGGACGTAAAATGTCTTATAGATTTCTGCAATTTACTCTGCCTCTTCTGAAGCGCAGAGCTGCTGTGGGTTGGATGGGAAGCAGGGTGCCGAGAGTAGAATTATGGGTGCGTGATGTTTTGGAATGGGGAACTGCTGAGGAACATCACATATGCATTTCCCGCACTGATCAGAAAGCCCCTGAGGCCGTGGCGGCCTGGAGACAACTAATAGACAACTTTAATACAAGTGGGACTCTAGATTCGGACTCTGATTAGGAATGGTTTGTGTGCTCATCGAGACAGAAATATTGAAGCTATTGATGGGATCACCTGGTGTGGATTACTATGATGTATACAATATTCTTGCTTGCAGGCTTAGGGGCCGATTCCTATTCAGGCCAGAAATCTCTCCGACCGAGCCGGACCCGGAGAGATTTCCGACCGAATCGGACTCTGGCAGTTCGACCGAACGAGTACGATGCGCACGCATGCAATCGGACTCGAGTCGGTCGGACTCCCATTGAAGTCAATGGGAGCCGGACGTACAACGCGTACGCGGGCTCCCATTGACTCAATGGGTGCGAGGCGAACAAGGGCGCCCCCTACAGCGGGTACGCCTCGATGCGACTCGCGGCGTACATGCACAGGTAGGGGGGACCCATGGGTCCCCCCTGTGTGCGACTCGCGCGGCTACGCGTGCAGGGGGGTCCGAAACGGACCCCCGAAGTCCGACTGCTCTTTGCGGTGTAGTTATGTTATGTTATACGACATTTATAACGCGCGCGGATACTCAAGGGTGTCCCGGCGCGGGAGCCAGTAAGAAGGATACAGAAGGGCGTGGAACGTGGCTGGATGTTAATTAAAAAGCAGGGTTTTTAACTGCTTTTTAAAGAGCCTAAGGTCCTGGGTGTTTCGTAAATCGTAAGGAAGCGCATTCCAGGCTTTGGCCGCCCTGAATGAAAGGGAGCTGCCCCCTGTTCTAGCAAGGCGATAGCGCGGGATAACGGCGAGGCATTGCGCTGTAGAGTGTAGATGTCTTTGAGGCACATAGAAGTTGAAACGCCTCCTGAGATAGGAGGGCCCGGATTTATATAAGGCATCATGGGCAAGAGTAAGGGCCTTAAACAGAACACGCTGCCTCACCGGGAGCCAATGCAAATCCCGGAGGTGTCGCGTTGTGCTAGACCTACCAGAAATGCCCAAAAGCACTCTCGCTGCCGCATTCTGAATGGTCTGGAGCTTTTTCAGCTGATATCCAGGAAGGCCAATATATAATTGGCATAATATATATATATATAATTGGCATAATCGATACAAGACAGGATGAGGGCCCGAGTCACCATTTCCTTCGCTGATCTGGGCAGTAATGGCAGGAATTTCCTGAGTAATTTCAAGGTGCCGAAGCACACTCCGGCCAGCTTTTTAATCTGTGAAGAAAAGCTGAGGTCCTCACTGAACCAGACCCCCAGATTCTTCACTGGACTCCCCGTTGAGTTAGGCATGGGGTAACCCATAGGCCAAAGATCCTGCCTAAAGTGAGGAGGGAAGGACCCATACAGGAGTACCTCAGACTTGTCCTCATTGCATTTAAGCTGAGCCTCCGCGAGCCATTTAAAGACTGCTGCAAGGCAGTTTTTGGCTAAGTCGGGGGACAGATCTTTTTCCTTCCATGTAAAGAGGAGCTGGGTATCATCAGCGTAGGCTATGATCTTAGCACCCAGCTACTCTGCCAGGTAGATTAACGGCGTGATGTATACGTTGAAGAGAAGGGGGCTCAAAGTAGACCCTTGAGGAACTCCCGTGGACACTTTTCTTGGTGCTGAAGAGAACGGAGGCAGCCAAACCTGCTGGGTTCTATTCTCTAGAAAGGATTCGATCCAATCCCACGCCGAACCTGAGATTCTGATGTTCATGATTTCGTACAGCTATGGTCACAGAGAGGATTTTTAACATCATCAGTGTCCCCAATTAGAAATGGAGAACATGTTCGAAGGTTACTAGACGCCTTGCAGCATCCTAAAGAAATTGCGGTGGTTAAGTGTGCTGCCCATGGGAGGGGGGACGACTTTGTGACCCTTGGCAACAGGTATGTCGATGAAGTTGCCCGGTATTGTGCTGAACAGAGATGCATTTTTACTGGAGATTACACAGGAGAGATCACAGAGAGAACCAAGCTCAGCACGATGTTAGCCATAGCAGATCAAGCATCTGCAGGGAGAAGTGTCCGAACAGGAGGAAGCTGGTTGGATCAAAGCAGGTTGTGAAAAGAGAGATGATGGCATTTGGGTTTCAGCTGATGGTCGAGCCATGTTACCAGATGATCTATTAAGCCCTATGGCTAGACAGATTCATGGAGCAGCTCATGTTGGAAGGGATGCAATGGTGCGAGTGTTTTGACAGACGTGGTTTAACCCACGGTTCCGTGCAATTGCTGAAGCAGTGTGTCATAGGTGTGTGACTTGTCAGCAGATGAATGCGGGGAAAAAGACTGTGGTTGCACTGAGTCATATCGGGAGATCTGGAGGTCCCTTCAACAGAATTCAGCTCGATTTTATCGAGATGCCCAGGTGCAATAGGTTGAGATACATTCTGGTGATTGTGTGTGTTTTCTCACCATGGGTGGACCAGGAGGTGTGACAGTCTCACTGTAGCGAAGCTGTTGCTTAGGGAATTGATACCACGCTTCGGATTTCCGACCTCATTGGAATCAGATAGAGGAACTCACTTCCACAGCGAGATTATGAAGCTGCTTTGCACCGCATTACAGGTTGATCAGAGATTGCACTGTAGTTACAGACCTGAGGCGTCAGGTCTAGTGGAACAGATTAATGGGACTCTCAAAATGCGCATGGCCAAAGTCTGCTCATCCACGTCTCTGAAATGGCCTGATGCTTTACCCTTGGTGTTGATGTGAGTGTGCGTAGCATTCCTGATAGGAGGATAGGGCTTTTGCCTCACGAGATCCTTATGGGGAGGGCAATGCGGTTGCCAGCAGTGCCATCAACAGCACTGATAAACATCACAGATGATTTGATCCTTGATTATTGCAAGGGACTGGCTAATGTGGTACGTTCTGTGTCTCACCAGGTCGAAGCTGCGACTGCCGCGACATCGAAAGATCTCTGTCACGACCTGTGTCCATGGGACTGGATATTGGTGAAGAAGCACATGAGGAAGAGCTGCCTTGATGCTCGCTGGAAGGGTCCTTACCAAGTGATCTTGGTAACCAATACAGCTGTGAAGTGCGGGGGCCTACCGAACTGGATTCACGCTTCTCACACCCATAGAGTTTCAGCACCCTCGGATGAAACAGCTCCTCTCCCTGTAGAAAGTCCAGCTGTGGCTGCGAGGTCACTGGAGGGGAAAGCCAAGCTGTGAGGGTCGCTAAAGAGGCTGGCAATACACCAGAGCAAGCTGAGGGGGGTCAAGCTACACAAGGCCCAGACAGTGACTCTGGGAGAGATGGTAACGTTGTGAACGATATAGAGTCCGACTCAGCAGAGAGAACTGGTGTGCAGGAGGATCAGGTGCAAAGAAGGAGAGCGAGTTTGGTGAACGAATCGTGGCCTGGGAGACAAAAGAGACAAAACCTAAGACTTGCATCGGAAAGAGATCTTGCCCCTGTGACTGAAACATCTGAATCAGAGCTAAGTGACACAGAGCAAGGCCAAGAAGGCTTGAGGAGATCGAGGAGGGCAAGAGTGGCTTGCCGGAGATACGCTGCTCCAGAGTGGACTTACATGGTTGCAGATGCCCGGAGCAGTGGGAACGGGGAGATTGAGGTCTTCGCGAGTTGTCAGCAGAATTCCCGAATTGAAGATTGAGATTGAACTAATAGTCCCAGGGTTGGAAATAGAAGGAGTGCTAAAAGTGACTGTACCGAATCCTCCAGTGTTGAGTGGTGTGAGGAGTTTAGTTCTGAGAGATTTGACCTTTCCAACCTTTGGATATCAGCCTCCCGCTCAGGAGATTGCAGCTATTCGTCTTGAGATCTTGCATTGTGTTATTGCTGAAATTGGCTCTGAGCTTGTGAGAGACTGTTAAATGAACTGTGAGTTGTAAATAAATCAGTTACTGCCTGAAGAAGATAACCTAGGTCCGAGTGGAAGAAAAAATTTAGGGATTTTCAGTAGAAGAAGAAAGAGGGCTAGGGAAGTCTTTTGAACTGTGTGGGTAGTTGTGCAATGGACTTTAAGTTTGCTTTCCAGAACTCCGAAGAAATTGTGTACGAACTTTGTTGAGTAACTGCTGGAGGTAAAGAAAGAGACTCTTGAGCAATCCTCTTGCTGTGTTAAAACCGAATTCAATTGGAAATGGAGTCTGGAAATCCGAACCGTAGTTCAAAGTGTTTAGTAGGCACACTCATAGTGGGTGTAATAGTGGTAATAGCTGTGGTAATTATAGTGTCTGTACAATTTTCACATGATGTAGAGGTTGACGGGATGGAAGTGAAGGGAACATCCCTGCCTGCTACTTCTACCACAAAAGAGGGTACATTAGGAGTTGAGAAAGCTATGCTAGAGAAAACTAGTCACATGTTACACGTAGATTTGTCCAAGGATGATTATACGATGAATGCCTATGCGAAGTTGTTGTATGAGTATGTGAACACAATGGATGTGAGGGATTGTTATGTGTGTATGCAGTTGCCAGCGTCAGTGGAAGAGGGAATTAGGTATTATCACCTCCCATTGACATATAGTATCACTTGTAGCCTATTGCTTAGTATGTTTTATGGAAAGGGACATTATGAATATTATTTTTACAATTATGATGTAGTGCTGTCAGAAGTTCCAGCTTATGAGCACCTTAACAAGTATGATTATTATAAGCAAGATGATAGATTGGGAAAATATTTCATACCTACAGTAACCTTAGATACAGCTTATGCTCATCGCCACAATCTAACGTGTTTATTAACTGATATAGAGAAGAGAACCTCAGCACCATCACTACCGATCATTTCGCAGGTGGGCTGGGGCCATTGGAGGCCAGTTCTGAAAGCACATGGGCTCTATATTCACCAGTGAATATTTTCAATCAGAATTAAACTGTATTATAAGTAGTCTGCTGTTGATATCAGAACACGGCCAAACCGTCCTCATCTCAAACTGACGCTCTGCAGAACGGGTGCACTGCTACATTTTTTGACATTATATTCCGTTGTTTGCTTTGTCCATTATGTATTTCCATGTTACCCTCCCTCTTTTTGTTCTTAACCTTATTAGTTCTTCCTGGCTCGCGCCGAGAACGCGGGACAGGTTAACGTTTGAAAGTGAAGGCTTGAGTCATTCGTTAATGCTGGAGCTAGGGAACTTGACATTTGGATAATTTTTTCCCTTTGTGACTTACCTTAGTTGGAGCCTCATTATTTCCTCGCTTTACAATAAGCTTCTGGCAACGAGGATGGTGATCTAATCTGATTTTGCCATTGTTGGAATTCAGCGATGCATTCGATGCAGAAAAGTTGCTGCGCCTCATATGACGCCTGAGAGCTATTTGATTAGACTGCCGATCCCATGCTTACCTGAACTGACCCTGTCACGCTGTGCCTATGTGACCGCATTTTGTCTCTTTGGGGTGAATCGTGTCTTTTTCCCTGCCTGTCAAGTACACTCTGGGGGAGCAGATCAGGGAGGGGCTAACTTTGAGGAAACCGGCAGGTCAAGCCTCATTTTGGGAGAGAGCAGCCATTTTGATTGCCATACTTTACCAGTCATTTGTGCGTTCCAGCCTGGGGGTAGATATTTTGTATGAGGACGTTTTATAGAGATTCTCACTATTTAGTCCTGAGTTGAAGTACTCACAAGTGTATTCAGCAATGCTTTCAATGTGTGCAGAAGTAAACACACTATAAATCCTGGACATTTACACTAACAATACGTTTGTATTATTGTGGATTTTTTGTTTGAATTTCACCAATATCAAGTATGCAATTGGTTCCTTATTTAAAGTTGTTCTCAACAAAAGAAGAGCTTTCCGTTCCATGGAATGAGGAGTTTTCCACTTATTTGAAGGCTATTGTTGGTGAAAAAATGCCGTCAGAGAGAAGGATAAGCATTTTATTACACTCTCTTGGTTCTGAAGGACAAGATGTTTTTCGGTCCTTGCCCAAGATTGAGCCACTGGTAGGAGAGGATGATCCTGCCAAATATGATGAAGCCAATATGCGTTTGGATGCCAGTTTTAAGCCACTTTAAACACAACTTTAGAGAGATAGCATTTCTAAACTAGGAGACAAAAGGAGGAGGTAAACTGATGATTTTCTAACAGCACTTAGAAGCTTGTCCAACACGTGCAATTTTGGAAATACCACTAATGAAATGATATGTGACCAGCTAATGGACAACACGATCAACAAGCATATACAGGAAAGATTGTGGATTTTGGGGAATCTGACATTGGAGGAAATTGTTACCTCTGCGAAAGGCAATTGTACAATCTATGCATTGGGTGAAAGAGGTAAATGGGTCTCGCACAAGCAAAAAAGAGGATGAAAAGTGTTGCCTCAACAGTAAAATTGAAGTGAAATACTGGCATAAAGAAAACAAAATAACTTGCTACAGGTGTGGTGACCCTTCGCGTCAAGCATCTTGAAGGAGTTGTCCTACTGTAGACTAGGATTGCAATATTTGTAGAAAAAAAGGACATTTTGCTAAAGTGTGAAATTAAGCAAAGAAATAAAACAAGCCACAAATCTCTCAAGTGGTAGAGGAGGCAATGAGCGATGTAGGTGATTTAACAGTTGTGAAATCTCTGATTAATAATATGGTACCTATGGTAGGAGGAGATTGTGAGGAAGGTACAGAGGATAGTGTCAAACCACTGATGTGTTCCATTCAGGAAACAGCGTTTACAACGCATGCTTTAGATCGCATGCCATTACAACGTGGTTGTTACAACGACCCCGTTGTTACAACACGAACCATTACATCTCAAGTCGTTACAACGACTTGCTGTAGGGGGCAGAAGGTGTTGGATTTACAATCCAACACCTTCCGTGCTGTTGCACAAACTGGAGTAGGAATAGTAAATTATACTATTCCTAAGTCCAGCGCGCCCCCTACAGCAAGTCGTTGTAACGACTTGCGATGTAATGGTTCACGTTGTAGCAATGCAGCCATTGTAACGACCGCGTTGTAATGGCATGCGATGTATTCGCATGCGTTGTAAAGAGATATATTTGTTCAATTCTGGTACATGATAGAAGTTTGCTATTAATGGCTGATTCTGGTTCTCCTTACACCATCACCACAAAATCCTACTTCTAAGCACAACCTTGAAATAAAATGAAATATCTGTCACCACCAGACATGCAAACAGTAAATTTTGATGGTTTACACATCTAATTTCTAGGACCTTTCAGCACATGCGCCAAATTCAAGGGGAGAACAGCATATTTGAAAATATATGTAGCACTAGAAGGTGCCAATGCTTTTGGTTGGAAGATCAGAAAAGGCTTTAAATCATGTTGGTCCTCAGCCCTGATGATCCTGTATTGGTAGTTGAGGAGATTAATATGAAGGAGCAAATCATATCAACCTTTCTTGATGTTTTCTCTACAAAATTAGGAAAACTGCAAGGGTTTATACATGATTAAGCTAAAAACTGATGTCAAACCAGTGAGACAAAAGATGAGCAATATACCATTTAGTGTGAGAATTGAGTTATAGAACCTTTTCATCAATTGGTGCAAGACAATGTTATTGAGGAGGCTGAGTTATCAGAGTGGATTTCACCTATTGTTCTAGCTAATAAGGGAGATGTAAGCCTCAGACTTTGTGTGGATTTGAGGGCCATCTTAGTAGACAGACATGCTTTGCCAAAAATCAATGATCTGTTGGCAATGTTGAATGGCGCTTCAGTCTTTTTCACACCTGACCTCCAAAATACATACCACCAAATTGAATTGACAAAGACTTCCAAGCCTTTAACAGCCTTTGTCACACCGTTTGGCGTATTCCATTTTAAAAGGATGCCTTTCGGACTGGCATCCGCTTCTGCAGTGTTCCAGAGAGCGATGTTCCAAGTTTTTAGAGACATGGAAGAACACATAGGCTATTTCCAAGACAATATTTTGGTATTTTCCAAGGGTGAGGAGGAACATTATGAGATACTGATGGAAGTATGCAGGAGACTGTCCAATAAAGGTTTGGTGTTAAGTTTGGGACAATGCAAACTGTTTGAATTACAAGTCAACTATGTGGGCCATACCATTTCTTCCATAGGAGTATTCCCCATGGAAAGTTTTGTTGATGCCATTAAGAATGCTCTTGCACTTGATGGCAAGGACAAACTCATGTAATTTATAGGGTTGTGTGAGTACTGTGGAAGGTTTGTTCCTAACTTTGCATCAGTGGTGGAACCACTGAGAAGGTTGCTACGGAAAGGATGTGAATTGAGTGGGGTCCATAGCAACAGCATGCCTTTGACTTTGTCAATATCCGTATTATAAATGCTCCTGCCTTACAACCTTCTTCCAATGGGAGCAGATGTGTAATTTCTGTAGATGCTATCACCTATGGGCTTGGGGGCTATGTTATCCCAGAGATCAGGAATTTCGGAGTGGGTGGTGACGTACACACCCAGAGTTTTAAATCGATCTGAACACAAATACTCTGCAATCGAATGCAAACTATTAGCTTGTGTGTGGGCTACTGATCATTTTCGACACTTTTTGTGGGGTGACACGTTTATGATGCAGACTGACCATAAGCCACTGATTTCCATTCTGTCTCCGGGTGGTGGGAGGAATTCAACAGCTCACATAGCGAGATTGAGCTCTAAACTTCAAGAATATAATTTCAACACTATATATGTGCCAGGCCAGAAGAACCAAATAGCAGATTGTCTAGAATACCGTGTTATAAAAAAGGTGAGGATGATGTGGCAAATGAGGATTATGATGTAGTAGCAAATGTGTGTGATGTATGCATGGTCAATGGAATAGATATGGATGAGAGAAAATGGATGACTGAGTATAAAAATTAAGGCGAATGGAAGCAGTTTTAAAAATTTCTAAGAGAAGGGTGGCCTTTGAGTAAACTTTAGAAGGCTCACTTCACTCTTTCGCACAAGTAACATCTGAGTTGTCTGTGAACGGAGAGTTTTTGTTTTGCAATGACAGGTGTGTGCTACCTAAAGTGCTCTGTAGCTGTTTACTGACATACAGTCAATTTTGCCTTTAATATCATCCTTTCAGATAATTCTATAAATACTGTCAAGCCTTACTTGGATGAGAATTATTGTCCTTAAAGCTCTAGTGAGTATGAACGCTTTACTCCCCCTAAAATTAGTGTGCACTAACCTTTTAGACACTGCATGCAAAACTCTCTTCCATGCCTAGAATCTGCATGTCATAAGAACTTTATTGTAATTAGACATGAACACCATCTTAACAGATATCACTTTTCAATAGACTTAAATGACGTAGAAGCATGGATTACTTCATTACAACTGTAATCACGATAATTTGAGATAAACAAGTCACAAAACATGGGTGACGGGAACTATGCCTTAACAGGAGATATCTCCTCCTAACTCTTTGATACGATTGTATTTTTAGATGTACTTGCCCTGATGAAGTCTACTGTGACTCAAACAGTGTAGACGAAACACGTGTTGGCATATGGGCAGCAACAATGATATCAGAATAAAGAACTTCTGAAACCGCGACCTCAGTCAATTTCTGTGTGCTTGGAGAAAATTGCCTTACAACCCACACAGTGGCCTGATTTCACATGGCAGAAGGGGGGTTGCACATTGTGGGTCCTTTTAAGTCTTTACCATATAATCTTCAATTCACCATTGTGCTAATCGATTACCACTCCAAGTGGCCTGCGGTGATGTTTCTGGAGAGAGTGACTATGTTTGCTGTGCTAGAATCTCTAATGGAAGTTTTCGGTAGAGAAGGGTTTCCTGTACAATTGGTCACAAATAATGGTGTTCAATTTTAATCGACTGAAACGGCTACATTCCTACACACCCACAGCATTGAACATATACGCACAGCTTTGTATGACTCCCAATGCAACAGTTTGGTGGAACGTTTAAATAGATATAGTGAGGAAAGTGTCCATTTGGCCATGTCTGGATGAATGCCTTTGATCCTAGCAATCCGTGACAGATTATGGTTTTAAAGAATTACACCACACTCACCTTTTGTTTTAATGAAAATAAGGCAACCCACAACATCTGTTTGCCCCTGGTGGTTTAAAACCAAATTTCCGGTAGGGCAACTGGAGAGTGGAGCTAATCTGGATGTTAGGGGGGCCACAGTTGCTGCTAACCAAAGGAGGTCAAAAGAATGGTATGACAAAACACATAGAGTGGTGTCATCTGACATTTCTGTGGGTGACCAGGTCAAAACTTCTTTGTGACACCGAGTGGACAAAGGCAAGAGTAAATTTTCCAAACTAATCAAAGTGAACAAGGGTAGTGTCTTCACACAGGATGGCAAATGTTGGACTTTTAGGAGAATAGCAAAGTGTAAAGCTGGTGAGACACATAGTGAACTCCAACATCCATGCAATGATGTTCCCCGTGATCATTCTGGTGATGGAAATTATTCAGTTTATGATGGTGTGATTAGAGACCAAGGTAACAAACATTTGTACTTACCTGCAGTAAATGAGAATGATGCAATATGTTGGTCTGATGACAATGATGTTAATTCCTCAGGTTCTTCACATGGCAGTGGTACCAGATCAGACTCAGATTAATCCACTTTGGAGGACAGGGTTAAGAATGTACCGGGTCTAGGATGCCTTCTAGGAAAATATTGTATGATGATTAATGAATGTTTCTTTATTAAAAAAGGAAGATGTGTTATATTCTCTGCCATTATAGTGTGTTGTTTGCTTTCTTCAATATGTATTTCCATGTTACCCCCAACCCCTTTTTATTCTTATCCTCATTGGTTCTTCCTTGCTAGCTCTGAGAAAGCAGGACAGCTCAACTTTCGAAAGTGTTGGTTTGAGTCATTTGTTAATGCTGGAGCTAGAGAACTTTACATGTGAAGAAAGTGTTCCCTACGTGACTTACCTGAGTTGGAGTCTCATTATTTCCTTGCTTTATAACATGCGCTCACACCAATAAGAATTAAGCACAGTTTACTGAAGTAACAGGATAAGCATCCCGAACCGGCAGCCTGCATAGGTTTCCAGAGCTGAAAATGCTTCTTCTCTCCGACACTCACAATTCTATAATGTAACACGCAGAAAGGACTCCACAGTATGGCAATTCCATCAAATTGTCTGCCATTTTGTGACAAATGGAGTCTTTTCACCACAATACAGACACAGTTGTTCCAAGTCTGTGTCCTCCTTTCTGCCCAAGATTTACATTTATTTCCCATCCCAATTGCTTGCTCGATCTCTGTTTTACTGGTCTTTCGCCTCAGTGCTTTGAATGGAAATTTAGAAGTGCAGGTACTCACTAGTTAGAGTACATGTTTTCTCCTGGGAAGTTTCGGTACTCACCCATTAAATGTATTGAAGCAGTGCTGAGAAGTCAGGTACTCTGCCTTTCAAATTAAATAAGTGCAGGTACTCAGTACTGGACAGTACCTGCTCCTTCAAAGCACTGCTTCACCTGACAAAATGTTTTTAAAAATCCTCCTATCCATTGGTCATGTCGCAATGCCACTTCACTAATCTAATTTTTGTGGTCTGTAAATTTGATCATGGCGTATCTAATGTCTTCTAAGGGCCTGATTATGATTTTTGGCGGTGCTGCGGCACGTGGCACACCACCTCCACTGCTCCCCCGATCCGCCAAGAGTCGCTGCCACGCACCCCTTCCAGATTTGGACTTAAAAGTGGTCTGGTGGGGTGGCAGCATGGTAGTCCAGCAGCAATGCCTCTTTCAAAGGCACTGCAATGGGAACACCACACAAGGTTCCTGCACAGCATGGACTGTAACGTCCATGTTGTGCAGGAACTTGGGTGCATGCACACGGGGATACATGTTGTGCCCCCTGTGTGCATCCACATGGCGTGAGGCACCAGGGGGCCCGGTAGGGCCCTCTTTATTTCCTCTCCACCATGGTTTTCATGGTGGTGGAACTGCCATGAAAACCGTGGCGGAGTGGAAACTCGTAATATGCTTGGTGCGACCGTGGCGGTCCCGGCAAGCATATTGCGGCCTCAAGACCGCCACGCCACCGCCAGTCGTAATGGGGCAGTCGGACTGCTGGTGCGGCGGTGGCCAGACTGCAACCGCTGTGACAGCGCAAGTCTGGCAGTCCTCGGACCGCCAGACTTGTAATTCGGCCCTAGGTGTTTTCTGAAGCCACAATGATCCAGGTTTAATTTGCCATCTCCTGAACATTTTACTTCAGCTGCTTAAAATGTGTCACATTTGTGGTAACACTTTTATTTCCATGATGGATGTCTGTGCTGTTTCTCCAACACGGGCTGTGAATTTATAGGCAAACATTGCAACTCTGTCATTAATATATTATATGTGTTAATAATTGGGTAACCAAATTTGTAGGATTGGCATAGCCCACGCTAATGCAACTCTACATATTAAAAATGGCAAATGGGACATGACTTGACCACTGCGAAGCATTGCTTGGTTTGTGACACAGAAACATAGCCACCACTGTGCTCTGTTATTGGAAGATTTTAAGGGACCACATAAACATTTTCAATTAATTTAATCGGGTGTCATTGAGACCGTATTATTCAATGAAATACAGTGGATTTTTTCAATATGTATTTACCAACAATATTTTTGTAACTTGTTACAACAATATTTGCTAGATGTTTATTGCCATACTCCTGCACCATCTTTACCTTTACATTAATTTCTACATTGTCTTGTAGCTATCTCTATTTGAAATGCAACCCTATTCTCATTTAGCCCAGAGGTGTGCTTTTATCATCCTTGTATACTGCCGAGTGATAAAGGAATATGGATGCCAAAAGATCAATGGACAGCCCAAGCTGCTTAATTTGCCAATCAGGGCCAATTAGTGCCCTTGCAATGAGATTTTGCTTTGGCGGTGCTCATATAATCTAGAAAGGCATTTTCTCTGTAACACAGAAAAACTCTGCTACAAATTTAGCTCTTAGCACCATACATATGGTATGGTAGAAATGGTGCGCTGACAAAAGATGAACCACCTTTGAATATTAAGAGTGATGTCATGTAGCAATGTGCTGTGTCTATGCTGCACCCTGTAAATCTGCTGCAGCCAGTGAAATAACCAGGGGCTGATACAAAACTCTCTTAAGGTACCTTTCCTCTGTACTATATCTCTCCAGGAAGGAGTGCACAGTCTCTCAGAAGATCACCATGATAAACATTTTTTTTCAATCGTGACCAAAAGTATTCAATCAATTAATCAATCTAGCATTTGTTGAGCATGGCAAATCACCTGTGAGGGTCTCAAGACGCTGGGGGAGGAGCTGGCGTCCGGAGGGACTGTTCAGTTGAACAACCAGGTCTTGAGTCCTTTCCTGAACTGAAGCAGTGATGAGGATCTCAGGTGCAGGGGAAGTTCGTTCCAAAAGTATTGGATAATATTGTGGGGCTATCGCTCTTCAGAGTGGGCTGCCACGCGCCAACGCAGGCACATTTGCACCATGGTGCAAGGGTGCCTGCGTTGTGAGGATGATTATTTTTGGGCAGGAAGGGAAACCTTCCTGCACAAAAACATTCACAAGAGGCTTTTTCCTCTTTCTATGTGTGCTGCAGAATGCAGAAAAAGGAAAACAAGGAGAAATCAAGATATTTCTCCTCGTTGTGCCTCCCTTACGCCCTGGAGAGGAGTACGTTTTTGCACTGCCTCAGAGTTACGATTTCTCCTAAATCTGGGGCAGTGTCAAAAAGCCATAAATGTTTCTGGGAACGCCCCCAGCAATACCCATTGCACGCTCCTTTAACGCAGAACACTGCGTTAAAGGGAACGATATTTACAAGTCAGCATTAAGCCCAAAAAAGTGGCTTAGTGCTGCCTGTTAAATATGGAGCAGGCTCCTGCGTCACCGGAGCGTCACAAGAAGTGACGCACCTGTGGCGCAACGGGCTCATAGATAAGCCCCATAGTGAATAGTACAAGGTCAATGTGAGGGCATCAACGAGTGCACAGTCATCAGGTGAGCGATATTGCCCCAGCCCCATAAAACACACACTGTCTTTGAAACATATGGGTTTGAAATACCTCATGTCACAGTACCTGTGCCTTTCTGTGGTCTCTGATTCAGTAACGCCTCAAATAACAGCTCCGAAAGGATCAACGACATGTGAAACATGGTCAGTGAAAACAAAGATATAATCAACTGCAGAGATCTTTTTTCTACAAATAAATGTTGTTAGCATCAAATAAAATAACACTTTAGAGTGAAAAGTCTCAACTTGTTATGAATGTTATCCAGCTTGCTATCCTTTACATGTGCACCATAGGGAATCATACTACTTCAAAAATGGTTTCAAATTTTTTACTTTTATTTTAAAAATATTGGATGGAAACTGAAGTGTTCACTACAAACCATGCACAAAACAGAATTACTAATTCCACTGCAGTACACATCATCAGTCTTCAGTACAATATAAACCTATTTGCTTTGCCAATGATAATTTACTTTAACTCATGTCAAGGGAGGGTAATTGGATAATTGACACATTGGAAAATAATGCAATTAAATATATTAGATGATGGACAGCATTGTAAGAGACACGCTCACTCTGCTGTCACTTCAAGTAAGAAGTGGAAAACAATTCTTGATATAGAAAGTATTGTACTTAAAATTATGATGAAAGAATCTAAGCAGGTTAATAGGGTTAATCCAATGTTTGACGTTGATTGGTGTGACTCACAATACATCAAAGATGTATTCGATGAAATACTTGGCAATCGTAGTTGTATCAACTCAAAAAGATCTATCGCCTGGTAGGAAATTTTGCCTATATAAATTTTAGTCACTTTTACTTTTGTGCCGGTAACTATGTTTTCTTTCTCCATAATGTAGATACATTTACCCATGGTGAGCTCCCTTCTCTACTAACTGATTAAATGTGGGAGGATTCCCTTCCCATTACCACCCTGTGAAAATACTTCAGTCTTTAAGAGTAGCAAAGCTGGTACATTTCTAGAGTAGGAAGTATGTGGATACCAAGAAGCTAGTCAGTTTGTGGATAATCACCGCCTGTTGCAGGGTAGACTACCCACAAATGCCCGCATTGCCCCACCAACCCTACTCTTGTGACTGCTGAATTTCCACATTACCTCCTGGTCTGTCTTCCTTATCCCAGTTCTTACATTGTAAGGTTTGCCTCACTATACAGAGTATCTACCTACCTTGGGCCTAAAATAAACTTAAAAACAAATACTTATACCCAATCCCTAACTTAGGCTCCACCTCTTGCCTGGAAATAATAAAGACTCAGTCTCCCTACTACAGTTTCTAAAGTGAAAAGCACTTCAGAGTCCTGTGGTCAAAAGCAACCTGGCTGGTCAGGATGGTATCCAGGAATGTGCAGTGGAAGACTAGAACTTGGAGTAATGAAGATTACCTGTAAGGAATTGGATCATTTATGAGGACGCTTTCTGAAAACTGCCTCCACCAATTCTGATCTAATGTACTGATGACAAGGTTTGTTCTGTCATGAGGTGAGAGGGCTCAGTTGTGGACAGGTAGAGAGGCGTGATTCACTTACCACTCATTTAAATAAAGTTGAGTCATCTAAATGTGATGTGAACACGCACTGATCACGTGCAGTGTTGCGAACAGACCTGAATTCAAGATATTACCCTTTTCAGAGGAGCACCAGCTGCAGCAGACTATTTTTATATTCCTCCACATGAGTAATTGTTGCTAAATTAGGCACTAGCTATGAACCATAGCACTGCTTTTCACTTCACTTTCAACATCATATTTTAGATTGCAGCAAAATATTTTAATTGTAGTCTCAGTCAAAGGGGCACATTAAAAAGCAATTGAAGTAATCCAGCTCTTACATTTCCTTCAAAAGAACGGAATAAAATGAAAAGTACTATTAGAAGATTTCCGTGAGCTTTTTGGCACTAATATATTATTGAAGATCAATCATTGATCATTCCTTATGGTAGATTAAAAAAAGCCACACCTCTTGAGAAATCAGACTTCCCTTGCTAATTCAATTTTTATATAATTATATTGCGGATGCCACTATGTTGTAGGTTTGATCTTAAGAATACCATAGAGCAGCATTGATATGTCATTGTCAATCCTTATGGTGATGACATAAGAACAAGAACTCCATGTGTAGTATGTGGTTCTACTGCCTTTGAAAGAAAGGAATCCAATCGTCATGTTCAGGAATGTAGTTTTGCATTTTTAATGCAATAATACAGCATCTGGGGCCACATTATCAAATATGCCTTTGGGGCGCAATGGGATCTTTGTGAACTCAGGAAGCTTTGGTATTACAGAAGGTGCCACAGACACTTGTGTGGCTCCCCTCTGTAAAACAGGAGTGTGCCCACATTTGGCTGGGGGCCTGGCACCATGCAAATGAGGAAACACTCTGCCTCTGTGCCTGCACTGTACAACAGACACAGGCACAAAGGCAAAGGAGTTGTCAGGGCATCTCTCCCCCCTTTCAAGTGCAGGCTCGTTTATCATCTGCACAGTGGAAATGAGACCAGTGGCTTCAAAACTGCAGGTCCACCTTTCACTAATGTGCTGTCCCCAGGGCAGGCGCAAGTTCTCGACTCCACTGAGGTCAATGCATACATTATGATCAGAAGCACTGAATCGGTGTGTGCTAGGAGCATTCAGTTAAAGGTGTGCCATGGTGTAAACCAGGAGAGTGCGCTTTATTTGTAATATTGGTCTACTACTCTTTTTGTTAGCACTGTTCGAAAAAAAAAATATTCACAGAAAAACATTTAAGACAGTGACATTCTCTGTACCTCTGTAACTATAGTACAGTTCAAAAAATGGGGGTGGCGGTAGAAGCAACTCAAAAGGTTCACTCAACTTCCAGTCAAAGATCGCAATAATCAAGGAGAATGAACCACAATGTCTACATACCAAAGTCTTGGAGAGGATTGTCTTGAAGACCCTCATCCATGTAGTCACCCCCAACAGTGTATAATTTTCCCTGTTGGAGTGATGTTGTGGGTAGTATCATTATATGGTCTTTTTCACTTAAGTGTCCCATTCTCCAATTGAAATTATCCTCTGGCCAGGAATAGGACTGTCTAGGTGAAGACAGTGGTGATGTCTGTGACATGTGGTTTAAAATTACCTCCTATCCTGTCAATTAAATTTATTAAAAAATAAATAAAAAGGATAGGAATAAGGTTAAAAACAGAGCAATGTTGTGAGGACAGATTATTCATCCTACACATCTAGTAATCAGGTCAACATGTTTCATCTGTATGTAGCCCCTACTGGTCTAGGGGTTTCGTCAGGACTGTGTGAACTGGATTACCTACAATTTAAAGGTGATCCATGTAAGTGTATTAACTTACGAATCTTTGTCTAGGCTACAAAGATTCCCTAGACAGATCGGTGTTAAAGGTACAGTGCGTAACCTAAAACAAGAAGAACATGAAATTAATTCTGGGGGATGTGGTACAAGTGTAGTGATCCCCTATTCAATTGTCATCCTTAATACCCAGTGATAATACTACAAAAAGTATACCCTATATATGTGTACATATGTAGACAAAATCCATCCATATTGCATGTATTAATGGTTACGTTTGAAAAGGAAGGAGGCGCAGTCCATTTCTAACAACTCTCAAAAATTTAGAAATATTCAAATATCTTGAGAAGTGTGATCAAAACGAAGGAAGGTCCCAATATCATCTTAAGTCAGTATCATAGAGATGGTATATCTAGTAGGGCCAAAGGTCATCATAAGGCTGCCAATATCATTGTCATCACCTAGTGTAGGTGATCTCCGCATGCAAGTAGATATCAATCAAAAAGGTCAATTCAACAAGGTCAGAGGCAGAATAAGATTTTTAAAAATGCCTCATGGGGTTCGGGTAGATCTGGCTCAGTTTGCCTCCACCTAATAGAGAAATGGCGCATAGTGTGTGTGATAAAGAAAACAGCCTTGCCCGGATTAAGAAGAATACTGCAGAGCCTAATGCTTCAGTGTCAAAGGAGACCCCACTTACTTGGATATCAGATCGTCCAATGTGCCTCTCCGTATCTCTCTCGTCCCAAATGTTGAAAGGAGACAGGGGAGCTGGAGTATGTATACCATAGTCAGTGCTTTAAATGGGGGGAAAAAAGTGCAGGTACTCATCAAATTGAGCTGTGATCTGGGGGCGTGGCAAAAAGGCGGGGCTAGAGGCGTGGCAATGGGCGGGGCTAATGACACTTTAAAGGGCGCAAGAATTTTTTGGGGTGCGAATGACAAATTGCTTCAATCTGTAATATATTGTTGATACCCTTGCATTTACTAATTAAAATTTAAAAAAAGTGTTATTTTATTAACATGCAGAACCGCTTATTCTCATTACATCAGATTATACCAGTGCGTTGATAAGCATTTTTTCGTTTAAAGTGATCGTTTTCAAACGTGAATTTAAAAACAAGAATTCTTCCCTCCACCCTGACAACAATGCCAATATTGAACTTATGTTCATCCTCTTGAGCGGCCTGGGTTCCTATTAAACATGATCACTATAATTTATCAATCAAACTCAGGGGAGGATTTTGTAAAGTGCAGATCCTGAAATAATATTGAGAGGTTCTCCTATATGTGATAATGAAGTAAAAGGAGGGAAAGTATAAACAATTGCGTAGGATCACACAGTTTGGTAAAGTGGGGAAGCCAGGATTAATCTCAGATTTTCTGATTTCTGGTCAACTGCGCAATGTGAAACCACAAAACCTGGGATTAATCCTGGCTTCCCCACTTTACCACATTGTGTGATCCTAGGCAAACCAAAATGTTAGTGAGAACCCATGATATTCACTAATCCGCTGAACCCCACTTATGGTGTAAATTGGAGAGTTGTATAAAGGGCAACAACGGAAGAGGATAGCTAAATGAGGTCGTCGTTCCCACTGAAACCTCTCTACATACAATTTCATCTCACTTACCTTCAGTAAAAAGCTCAAAATGCATCTGTTCTCTATAGTTTTTCTAGCCATTTTTATGTATTTTTTTGGTCCCTACTGCCCTTCATGTCGGCAGCAGGACACCCAGCTAGTTAACAGCGTTATAAAAACTCAACTTAAACAGACCCTTCCTCCAGACAGTTATGCGCTTTGACAATTTGTAGTCCCCTTTAAAACTTTATTCAGTCAGGCTCCCTTTTACCCTTCCTGTTTTTTTTTTACTTTACTGCCCTATATTTGGCTGCTGGCATGTATGCCATTTTTAAATGGCACTCCACAATGCATGCATGCACTGTCAATTTCACAAATCTGATCTCTTGCACTTCAAGGCTTTCAAATTTTAGGATCTTTAATGGACGTTTTGGCAAGTTTAACCCCAGTTACTTGTGTCTTGGGTTTCACACCCAATTCTAAATTATTTTCCTTATATAAAGCAACTCTTTTGGTCACATTTCAACCATTAAATTACATGCTGAGCTTCATAGTCACACTATTTCTTACTACATCGCATAACACTGGCGTTATTTTATCCGTTCATGTATAGAGAATTACCATCACCTTGACACTGGAATACTTAGCCATCTCTCAACTAGAACTTTTGGCACTTACTAGTGAATAAAAATTCCATTTGCGAAAGTTTAATAACCAACGCTAGTGGTTATAACTAACAATTTTCTTTGATTCACTAAGTGCCCGTCTATTCTTAAACCTAATGTTTATCTTTATTTTCGCCATCAGTTACGTGTATAATTTGGAGAATTGCTAACAAAGCATTCTGATTCCTGGTGCAGTATGCAGTGCTTACTGTTTTTATAGTGATTAATAGTAATTAAGGCCTGTGATATTTCAATCAGAATGGTGCTTCCGAGTTTGCTAAACGCTTCCAGTCTTGAGAAAGACCATTCAAACTCAGAATGGGCAAAATATTAACACATTACAGCTGGATGGAATAAACAAATATGTAACTATGGCTTTCATTTTCATCGAAAGAGGGTTTACTTAATTTTTCATCCCATAAAAACCCTCCTGAAGATCCGCCCTTGGAGAGAGGAGCAGGGCCAGCAGCGAGGACCGGAGCTAAACACAGCAGCAGAGGCAGAAACAGCAGGATTGGATGGGCCCCTTGGAGAGATGTAATGCAGGGCACCGGGGTGAAGTGCAGCAGCCGCCCCTGCATTACACAAGCACACTAATTTGTTTCAGGCACGGTAGTCTGAAATAAATTAGTGTGCTTGTGTAATGAAAGGGCGGCTGCTGCACTTCACCCCGGTGCCCTGCATTACATCTCTCCAAGGGGCCCATCCAATCCTGCGTTCCAGCAGAGGCAGAACAAAACAAATGGCGCGCAGGGTACTAACCGGAGAAGTTGATGAAGAGAGTTTCTCTCTGGGTCTGACTGGCGATGGCAAATCCCTTCACGTCACGATAGTGCTCTTCTGGGCTGGAAAGTGGTGATCCTGTGGCTCTGCTTTCCGTCCTGCGCTGGGAAAAACGAAACGGGAAAACCAGACTAAACTGGCCCTTTTAAAGGGCTTCCGATCTTTCCCGCGGAACGATTAGCTGGCGGGTGACGTCAGACGTTGCTTGGCTGTGCGGCTTGTGCCACGTCACTACCGGTGTGAAATGGCCATGACCCGAAACGCCGACCTGCTTCCATGAGTGCCGGTACTCTCCTTTGTAAGGAAAAAGTGCCGGTACTCTTGGAGGCAAAAAAAAGAAGTGCCGGTACTCAGTACCGGTGAGTACCGGCCCATTTAAAGCACTGACCATAGTACTGGCCTATAATTAACGATAATCGACCTCAGGTGCATCGCTGGTAGTAGCATTTCTGTTTAGACTGCGCTAGAAGTGCTGGAGAAAAGGGACTGATTGCGTACCTGAAACTAACAATGTCGACGGTTCAGCGTTATTCTCAATAGAGTAAAATGGAAAGACAGACCACAAACAGCATCAGGTATACAGATTTAGTTTGTGACAAAGTTACAATAATAATAGAAAGTTACAAAATTAAATCTAGCTTTTCTAAGCGCTGTGTTTCATAATTCACTGGCACAGTTTCCTGATGGCAGCGTCTCCTTCCAAACTTTGCTCGAAGTATTATAAGGAAAGGATTGGTAGTGTATCCTGGTCTGGTTACATCTGGAATTACATGTCGTTAAGATCTCCAAAGACTACCCAACCTTCCATTTTTAAATGCGGTATATCATACTCTGACAGGGTGCATAATGGCGGTGTCTCCTTTTTAAAATACGCTCAAAGCATTATGGGCAAATGGATCGGTGATGTATCCTAGTCTGATGACATCTAAGATTTGGTCTCAAAAGATAGTGGAGAACTGGCTCCGTGGATGTTCTGAAAAGATGTCACTTGTTCCATGAGGTCCATGATAAGACTGCAATATTGCAGACAAGACAGCTTTGTCGCAAATATCCAAGGAAGAGGAGGGGGACCATTCTGGGTTTCCAAATGCTGTAGGGGATAGAACTCAAATTTATCCTATATGGTATCTATTTACTAAATGACAACCAGGGAATGTTGTCATTCAGTCCTCTGCAAAAACAACAATTGATGGACAGAATGCAGAACAATGTCATACATTCACCCCAGTACAGAGATCTGGGCCTAA
Organism: Calotriton arnoldi; assembly: GCA_963921515.1. Taxonomy (NCBI): domain Eukaryota; kingdom Metazoa; phylum Chordata; class Amphibia; order Caudata; family Salamandridae; genus Calotriton; species Calotriton arnoldi. The sequence goes on along the minus strand of CAWUFW010010217.1, from coordinate 33,103 downwards.
ATCCATCGTTTTCTGCTCACCATGCCATTCCAGTTTGGACCCAGCCATATGCAAATCAGTCTTGACCCTGCGCCCAATGGGAACAGTCCAGCCCCAACTGCCAGGCCAGGTCCTCCCTGGACTGGAATCAAGCATCCTAGGACCGGTTTCGGGGTTTCACCCCTCTTCAGCCAGGATAGCTTGACTCCAGTGGCATGGAGAGCACGGGACCCACGTCTGGGCATACCCGTCCCACTCGGGGTGACAAATGCAAAAACAAAATTATGGACAGAATGCAGAACAATGTCATACATTCACCCCAGTACAGAGATCTGGGCCTAAATCCATCGTTTTTTTGCTCCCCATGCCATTCCAGTTTGGACCCAGCCATATGCAAATCAGTCTTGACCCTGCGCCCAATGGGAACAGTCCAGCCCGAACTTCCAGGCCAGGTCCTCCCTGGACTGGATTCACGCACCCTAGGACCGGTTTCGGGGTTTCACCCCTCTTCAGCCAGGATAGCTTGACTCCAGTGGCATGGAGAGCACGGGACCCACGTCTGGGCATACGGCTGGGTCCAAACTGGAATGGCATAGTGAGCAAAAAAACGATGGATTTAGGCCCAGATCTCTGTACTGGGGTGAATGTATGACATTGTTCTGCATTCTGTCCATCAATTGTTGTTTTTGCATTCAGTCCTCTGTCAAAAGTCTTCAGATGGAAGACCCATCGCTGTTCTTTTTGGAAAAGGATGCATTCTGCATCTTAATTGTGTCATCTAACATTTCTAGAACCACCCACTCAAGTTCATTTTCTGCGTGTTTAGCTGACAGGTAATTTTTGTTGTAATCTTCTCACACCTGATATTGCTATGGTGTTCACCTATGCGTACTTTGATTTTCCTGCACGTCATACCTATGCATCTACGTTTGCAGGGGCAAGAGATCATATAGATCACGTGTGTTGAATTACAATTTGTTGTAGAAGTTTTGTCGCCTTAGTTAATTGACATACAGTACAAGACCTGCATGGATAGTGTCCCACTATAGGTTGTAGTCCCCAGGTGGACAGGTGGTTTTCTTCTGTACTGTCAATGGGCATGTGTGGACAAGATGATCTCATATATTTTTACCCCTTTTATGAGCGAATCTTGGTTTGGGCCAGTTAAGGGGGCCTGATGTTATAATCCTCCAATGCCTGTTGATAAGATTTTTGATGTAATTCGAAGCTGTACAGTAGGTGTTAACACATGTAATGATGTTGTCCTTTTCAACTTTCTCAGATGGTTCCCAAAGTCTTTCACGATTCTGACTCCTCACACGCCTTTGACTAAATGCCCTGTCCTTGCCCGCATGGGGTACACTCAGATATTCTACACAGGCTTCACTAGGTGGTAATGGGGTGCAGCCATACTGATATGTGACATTGTCCAATGACAAAATATGGCTCGACAATCATGCCCGCTACACTGCCATCTCTGGTTTTAACCAGGGCCACCCAATTGCAATAGCTAGAGTCTACACCCCCCACTAACGCATGACGTTTTGCAGGCATTGGGGACCCTCGTGACGAGGGGTCTGACAGGTTGCTGGGTACTCAGGGGAGACTTTAATGGAGTGATAGATTGGGAGGTGGACAGGACCTTCAGGACGGGGAGCGTCAACCAGGATGTGTCCCCCCTCGCGTGAAATCATTGAGGAAATGGGCCTCATTGATGCATCGAGGGCGTTACACCCGGGAGAACACGGATACACTTTTTTTTTAGGGGCTCACAAATTCTTGTCTTAGCTAGACTAGATTCAGGAGGTCCATATACATATTTGTGGTCTTTCAGATCATTCCCCTGTGGAATTGCCCGGGTATTGCAATTGAATGCATGGTGGCTACAAGACTCTGACACGAAGACTCACATCCACACAGCCATAGAACAGTACTTAAACACAAATGAGGGCACAGTGGAGTCTCCGGAGATCCTCTGGGAGGCATTAAAGGCCTCTATGGGGGGGGGGGACTTCTCAGTCATTTCTCAGGACGGCCCACTAAGCACAGGCAAAAAATGACTGACCTAGAAACGTGTATTCTAGAGTTAGAGGAGACTCAGGCCGCATTGCGCTCTCCCTCAACGCTGAGGGACTTGTTGCACCAACATATGACACTCTGTCAAATCCTCATGGATGAGGCACAGTCTGCGTGGCTAGCCACTGAAAGCCACATATATCAGGAGGGTGACAAGACTAGCAAGACCCTTTATTGGCTCTGCACTAACATGACACGACACACCCTCATTCCATACATAACTGACAGAGCAGGGATTAGACATACGGGCAATACGACTATTGTCCAAAGCGCTGCCACTTACTAAGCAGCACTCTATGCCCCACCATCAAAGGTGGATCCCATGAATCTCTGGGATTTTGTGAGGGATCTGCCTACACACCCCCTGATGGAAAAGGACATCAAAGACTGGGAGAGACTCTGTCCCAGCTTCAGTCTGGCAAAACCACTGTCCCCAATGGCCCAATGTGATCATTTGTAATGCAATTGCAATAAGCAAATCGATAAATTTTCGAACCATAACTTGAGACTGCAATATGGGGGATGAGCCTCCTAAAAAAAGGTGTCGATTCTTGAAAAGTATATCGGTGGACAAAATTTCGTTTACTTATCCCAAATTTGTAACCAAAACGTTTTAACCAAGGAACAATCGAAAAACATATGTAGGTGATCGTGAGTACAGGACCAGCACTAAGTATCTTTGGAAAGTTTTAACCGGTGAAGAGATTTAGGAGTAAAATACAATCTATTGCAAAAATGAAATAATGTTTGGGTTGTCTTGGCAGAACAAGATGTAGAATGAATCCTAGTCCATATTGATTTTCAGGTGGGGAGGGAGAGAGAGTGGTGAAGGTCAGCTTCCCATTGTAGTTCAACAGTCAACTTTGGTCTTTGAATAGAGGAGATATTACAGTTTTGTATATGAAGGATGCCTTTACTTGTGAGGAAAAATCAAGAAGGGAAGAAGAGGTTTATGTGTTAGATTGCGGAAGTGAGGATTGTGAGACAAGTTGAAGGGGAATATTTTTTGGGTGTTGATCTTAGGCGGCATAGTAAGAAGATATGCCATATTTTTGTTGAATGTCATTAAGATAAAAAAGGATCCCATTAGAGAATAGATGACCTATGGTATCCATTCATTCCATGAGAGAACTCGATTATTCAATTTTATGTGTTTATTGTACCATATAGGGGTTTGTGCAAAAGTATCTGAAGGGAAGTTGGAGCTGGTGAGTAAAGGTATGGCGATGGATACAGAATGAGTGAGTATTAGTGAAAAGAAGAACTAAGGAGGTTGAGAAATCTGAACTGCATCCCGAAATAAAAAAGGTGTCATTTGTGCCTGTTCCAATTGACTCCATATGGTTGTTGAGTCGAGGAAGGCAGCAGAGAGGGAGGTCCAGATTTATTTGAGGGTGAAAGCAGAGATTGATATTGCCTAAGATTTGGAAAATTAATCCCTCCATTTTCTTTGAATTGTTGGGGTTTGACTAACAAAATACATGGCTTTTGCTTGTTCATAGAAATCGAATTAATAAACTATTGATAGATTTAAGGAATGTGAGTTGGAGTGTATCTGGTAGAATGGACTGATGGACATTAATTATTGGCAGCATCTGCATAATAATTGTGGCTAACCGACCCCACCACAACAAATATGGGGGACCATCTGTCTGACATATTTGAAATTTTAGGTCTGATCTCGTTGAGATTAGAGATAGTATTAGAATATTAGATACCTACACATTTGATACTTTTGGAATTCCAAGTGAAGCCCATGTCTTTAAGCATGTCAAGAAGACAATATTTATTTAATGGCATAACCTCTGATTTTTCTATATTAGGTTTACATTCAGATATTATATTCTGATACTGCTGAATATTCATTTAATAAACAAGAAAATTCGGAGATCGTAGTTTGCGGATTTGATATTAATAGCAAAATATCATTCACGTAAGCCATAAATTTAATCTCAGAATCTTTGTGTTTAAAACCGGTAAAAGCTGGAGCTACTGATTTTTCCAAGAAGGGTTCTATGGCTAAAATAAATAAAAGAGGAGATAATGGGCAACCATGTCTGGTACCTCTAGGCAGAGGATAATACCGTAACTACTTGCCATTAACGAAGATAGAAGTAGAGGGTGCAGACTATAATAGACAAATATACTTGAGAATGTGGGGACTGAAGCCAAGCCATTTCAAAACTCTAAACATGAAATCCCAAGTAGCATGGTTGAAGGCTTTTTCGGCATCTCAAATTATGGCAGCTAAAGCAGCAATGGATTTGGAGGCCATGTGAATGATATTGAGAAATGTTCTAGAGTTGTCAGAGATGTACCGTCCACTCACATACCACGATTGTTGTTTACCGATTAGGTCAGAAATTACTTGGTTAAGGCAGAGTGCGAGTACATTAACAAAGATCTTACAATCAGTGTTAATGAGGGAAATAGGTCTATAATTTCCACAGATAGATAGAACTTTGCCAATTTCAGGAAGCAGGCATAACATAGCCTCAGAGAAAGTACATTGAGTTTGTACTTTAGTTACAACATAGTTAATTAAAAGTAATAATTTTGGAAATTGAGAGTAGAACTGAACCGAAAAACCATTGGGGCAAGAAGCTTTATCCTTTGGAAGTCTGGTGAAAGCTGCTTTGATTACCTTCTCAGATATTACAGTATCTAAAGAGGAAAAATCTACCATATGGACCACTGGTGTAGGGATTGGTTGAAAAAAAGAATCTATGTTGTCAGCGGTGGGTGGAGAATCTCGGGTGTATAGGTTAGTATAATAATCTGTGAAACATTCTAATATAGTGTGTCTAACCCTGACAGTTTTCTAGGATTTTTGCTGCTTAATTTTGAGATATTTGGCCAGAAATGTACCAGCTTTGTTGTGGCCACTGAACAATTTAGTGTTAATTTTAAATAAAGTGCCACATGCACTATCCCAAGATTGCTTATTATATTGTATTTTGGCTTGTATCAATCTGGACAGGGCGTCTGTCTTATTAGAGGAAAAGTATTTGTGTTCAAGGAATTAAGGGCCTGATTATGACTTTGGCGGTGTGGGAGCGGGGCCGTTACGCTGCCACCATGCTCCCACACTGCCAAAATCCACTGCCGCCTGCCTGCCAGATTATGAGTTTTCTTGTTGTCCTGTGGGCAGTACTTTCGCTGTCCCACGGTGGTGCCTTTAAAAAAGGCACCACAATGGGTGCGCTAAAGCCTGTTCCTGCATGGCATGGACTCTGCAGTCCATGTGGTACAGGAAAAGGGGTACATTCACACAGGAGGGCACAACATGTGCCCCTGCATGCATTCCCATGGCTTGAGGCACCAAGGGACCCTGTAGGGTCACCTTAGTTCCCTCACCACCAGCCTTTTCATGGTGGGCTCACCCCCATGAAAAGGCTGGAAGTCCCATGGACCACCAAACTCGTAATCACCCTCCACCAAATTCGTAATCACCCTTTAATCTGTTTTAACAATTGTGAGGATTCTTAAAAGGCGTTTTTCTTTTTGATTGTAATGTAATCTATAATTAAACCCCTGGATGTTGCTTTAAAAGTGTACCATTTTAAATTCATACGGGTATCTGAAGGAAGATTAACTGTAAAGAATTAATTTAAAGAAAACTGTAAATTGCTCAATAGATCGCAGCACCCCACGCCATCACCTCCACGGACTACATTCTACTCGGGGACCTGAATTTCCACCTCGATGACCCTGACTCCGCCACCCTCCTCGACAACCTCGCCAACCTCGGACTGAAGCAACTGGTCAACACACCTACCCACAAAGCTGGACACATCCTCGACCCAGTCTTCGCGGGAGGAGCCAACATCCGTTTCAGCCACACCACCGAGCCCACTTGGACAGACCACCTCTGCGTCCACTTTACCTTCAACACCACCACCGCACCCAAGCCCCCTCCGCGCCCTCCACGAAGGAACTGGAGCAAAGTCACTGAGGAACACCTCAACACCACCCTCCTCCTAGACCCCCCCGGACCACGACCGACACCAACGCCTCAGCCGAAGACTTTCACTGATGGATCTCCGGCTGCGCCGACAAGCTCGCACCCCTCCGCCACCCCACCAAACAGCGCCCTCTGAAGGCCGCCTGGTTCACCACAGAACTACAAGAAGCCAGACGCTCCTGCAGATGCCTGGAGAAAACCTGGTGCCACCAGAAAACCACGGAAGCCCGGAACAACCACTGAGACGCCCTGAAGAACTACCACCAGCACATAAGAGACACCAAACGGACCTTCATTAGAGACAAGGTCCAGACCAACTCGTCCCACGTCAAGGAGCTGTTCAACGTCATAAAGCAATTCACGAAACCCCCTTGCGAGGCCACGGACATCACTCCTTCCCAGGAACTCTGCGACAAGCTCAGCGCCTACTTCCATCTGAAAATAAAGAGCCTTTACGACAACTTCAGCAAACAACAACAGACACCGGACACCACCGCCCCCCCCCGGAACCACAGAGAAACCTACCATCATGACCTGGGACCCCGCCACCACGTAGCTCATCAACGCGACCATGAAGAAAACCCACTCAGGAGCCCCAACGGATCCCTGCCCACCTCACATATTCCATAGGGCAGCCGCCGCCATCGCACCCGAGCTACACCGCACCATCAACTCCTCCTTCAAGTCCGGCATTTTCCCAGACGTCTGGAAGAGGGCGGAGGTTAAACCCCTCCTCAAGAAGCCCACGGCCAACCCTACAGATCTGAAAAACTCTGGCCCATCTCTCTCTTCCCCTTCCCGGCCAAAGTCACCGAGAGACTCGTAAACTCCCAACTGACCGCCTTCATAGAAGAGAATTCCATCCTGGACGCCTCCAAGTCTGGATTCCGCAGCAACCACAGCACCGAGACCGCCCTCCTCGCCGCCACTGACGACATCTGCATGCTACTCGACCAGGGACACACTGCGGCCCTCATCCTTCTGGACCTCTCCGCAGCATTCAACACCGTCTCACACCACACACTTGCAGCCAGACTCCACGACGCCAGAATACAGAGAGTCGCCCTCGACTGGATCCAATCCTTCCTCCCCGGCCAAACCCAGAGGATCAGACTCCCCCCCTTCCTCTCCGAACCCACCAACATCATCTGCGGAGTACCCCAAGGATCATCACTGAGCCCCACGCTCTTCAACATCTACATGGCCCCCCTCGCAGCCATCATCCGACAGCACGGGCTCAGCATCGGATCCTACGCCGACAACACCCAGCTCATCCTCTCGCTCACGAAGAATCCCGAAGATACCAGACTCAGTTTCCAGGAAGGAATGAAGAACGTGGCAGACTGGATGAAGGACAGCTGCCTGAAGCTCAACTCAGAGAAGACCGAGGTCCTCATCCTCGGACCTTGCACCTCCGCCTGGGACAACACCTGGTGGCCCACCGCCCTCGGAAATCCTCCCACCCCTACGGACCACGCACAAAATCTCGGCATCATCCTCGACTCCTCCCTCTCCATGAAACGCCAGGTAAACGCCGTCGCCTCCACCACTTTCAACTGCCTGCGCATCCTCCCTAAGACCTTCAAATGGATCCCCCCGACTGCAGGAAGACCGTTACCCATGCACTCGTAACCAGCAGACTGGACTACGGCAACACCCTATACGCCGGAATCAACAGAACCCTGCTACACAAACTCCAGACCATCCAGAACGCCGCAGCCAGACTCATCCTCGGTACTCCGTGCCACGAACACATGACCCAACACCTTCATGACCTCCACTGGCTCCCCGTCGAGAAGAGGATCACATTCAAACTCCTCACCCCCGCCTACAAATGCCTCAACAACTCCGGCCCCACTTACCTCAACGAACGACTATCCTTCCACGTACCCAAGAGGAACCTCCGCTCGGCCAACCACGCCCTGGCAGAGGTCCCCCGCATCCGCAGAACAAGAGCAGGCGGGAGAGCCTTCTCCTACATTGCGGCCAAGACCTGGAACGAGCCCCCTGTGAACATCAGACGCTCCCCGACCCAACACACGTTCAGGAAGGACCTCAAGACATGGCTCTTCAACTGACCCGGAGCTGTTAAACCCCTCCCCCCCAGCGCCTTGAGACCCTCGCGGGTGAGTAGCGCGCTTTAAACCCCCTGACTGACTGTAATAGGGCATTATTGAATCTCCACCTATTGGGATGAGCTCTATCAGTGGAAGTGTCCAAATTGTCAATGACTGGGGCGTGGTCAGAAATAGCGGTAGATCCTATCTCCGCATTTGACATAAAGTGGAGAACATTCTGTGTAAGAAATAAATACTCCATTCTAGAATGTGAGGGGTGAACAGGGGGAAAAAAAGTAAATTCCAACACATCAGGATGGGAAATTCTCCAAGCATCGACTAACCCCGTGGATGCTACTGACTTCTGGAATGTATTTTGCAAATTGGTGAGGATGTATTTGGTCTGAGAACAATGGTCTAGAAAAGGGTCCATTAATTGATTACAATCTCCTCCCACTATAAGGTTATCTGCTGGACAAGATGATAATAGGGCTGAGAAACATTCACATAATTGTGGATCGACTCCTGTAGTAGTATTACAGTAGTATTGCAAATTGAAAACTGGGTGTTATTAATCTTAATAGTCAGTGAGATCCATCATCCTACAATGTGTTTAACTTCATTCAGAAAATGAATCTGTAAGTATTTATGAAACTAAATTATCACACCATTTTTGTTATTAAAAGAAGAGGAACAAAAAAACATGCCCAATCCAATTTCTATGTAAATTAGCAATTTTCTCTTTTTTAAGATGCATTTCCTGTAAGAGAGCGATTTGGAAGTTAAGTTTTGTGAGAAGAGATAGCACCATCTGTTGTTTAAATGCTTGTATAGCCCCCTAACATTCCAAGAAACAATACATAAATTATTAATTTGAAATGCGCACAAAGACGATTAGACAACAAGACTTAAGTGAACCTATTTTGCAGACAACATAAACCATAGAAGGATTGATGGGGTGTGACCTGGTGGAAATGTTACAATACACGGTTACATGTTGTTATAAAAGCTGCACTAAAATGTATAAAAAGAGTGAGATGGAGAGACCAAAATGAAGACAATAAAGGAGTTATAAGAGATAAAGGAATAAAAAGATTACAAAAAGCCAAACGAATTCAATCATGGGTGTCATGGAAAGAAAAGAGGTATTATTGATGGAAAGGAAAGGAACAAGAGAACAGAGGCCAAACCAGAAGAAAACCTCAGAGGAATATAATGTAATAAAACATCTGAGGGAGGAAGAGTGATAGAAAATGAGTAGGAAGAGCCAGAAAAAACAAATGATTTTGGGACTTGCAAAACACAGAAATGAACACTGCACCGATGACAGGATGTGAACACTAGAACAAGGAAATATTGGAGGACACAACATCGTGATCCATTAGTCGTGGGGTAACTGAGGACCTGCAAAAAATAAAGTAGAGATTAAGAATTAAAAGAAACCATATCAAGTTCTACTCAGTTCCAGAGCCTCTCCCTTGTGAATGTGTATAAACCTTCTCTAATCTGCAGGGTTATCAAAAGTGCCTGTTTTGTCTCTGTATGTGACCCTGAATAAACAAGACTGGATAAGGTCATATTGGGTATTCATAGATCTCAGATCTGGTCATAAGTCTAAAAATGATTTCCTTCAAAAGGCTGTTGCTCTGGATACATCTTGGCTGAAGAAGATCTTGTTACCCGACCACAGCATTTGCTTATGTCATATTTTTCCATTAGGTCAGAATATTGGAGAAAAAGGGCAAAATCCCTCTTGGTCTGTTAGACTAGAAGCTTGCATGGTACCAATTTCATGTGCCCTTTGGATGTTAAGTTCGACGGATGATTGTAAGTCTACAATTTTTGGAATGTGAATCCTGAAAAATGTAATCATGGTGGGCCCTTCAGAACCTTCCGGTATGCCATTCATGTGCAGGTTGTTGCGTCTGTTGCAGTATTTTAAATCGTCTGTCTGTTGTTTAAGTTGAGTGACTTCCTAGTCAAGTATTCCACTGACTCTCTGTTCAACTTCAGTAAGTCTAGAGTCAAGATGAGACCATTTCCCCTCAATTCCCTGAAGAGCAGCACTCGTCTCCACCACAAAAGGTTTCATATGCTTAAGTTCATCCATAATGTCTTCCACCATTAGGGGTAGTGGTGATTTAGTAGGGGATGTAGGATCTTTCTTAACCCTCTTAGTTGCATTTCCACCAGGTTTCTTACGACCATTGGCACGAGGAGAAGAGGCAACAACTGCCTCAGAGTAATGCACATCTTCCATTGTAGTAGAGGGAAAAGTTGACTGACAATGAAACAAGGCCCCACCGGGAAATTCAACTTGACCAACTAGTTTAGCATGCTAAAGTTCTGTATTAGGAATATGATCAAATGTCTAGGTCAAATTGGGGTTGTATTTGAGCTCAAGGCAGAAGAAAGAAACCGAAAGGTTTAAAGAAATTATCCCATGTTAGAGTCAAGTATAAGTAAGGCTCTTGAGATGATTGAGGTGTAAATATGAGGTGGCTCACTTATAAGAGGCATACTGAGGAAAAGCAAGTTACGTGTAATAATGAAGCGTAGAGGAATTAAGATCTCCTTCTCTGTATTTGTCTGTGCCTGAACACTGCATTCTGTGCTCTTCCAATAATGTGACTAATGGTTAATATATTTTTTCCAGAAGTTGTCCCGTTATTGTTTTATATGTAATCAATTCAGGTTGCCCATTATGATTCAGGTCAAAATGCCTCAGCAGATCGCTGAGGAGATAGAATGGGCCGGGTGCTTCACAAAATGGTGGGTGTGACTTATTATTTATTACACAGGAGCGGCGGGCGTGAACATAAAAATTCCACTTTAACACCCAGTCACAGTGTGCAAACTTACCCCACTGCTCTCGGACACTTCCGATATCATTTCCGATGTTCCCTATACTTCATTATAGGGAGACACCCAGGAATTTATTTGAAATATTAAAACATAAAATAATAACACAATATAAAATAAATCATTTTAAAACGTAATGTAAATAATATATGTATATATATTATTTAAAAATACATTAAATTAACATGTGCTTAACCTAAACATGTATGTAAGCTTATTCAAATATTAAAATTAATATAAAAATAGTTTAACTAATACTGTGAACTAAATCTATAAAGTATATATACATATGTATTTTAAAATAAAGGACATTGTTAAACAATTTATAGAAATTGCATTAATAATGTTAACAAGGACTTTAAAAATAAAATTAATCAACATATATTAGCAATACCATATATCACATTTAGATTAAAAAAATGAAATCAATATAAAAATAGTAAAATGTATGTAATGAATTACTTTTATTACAAATTATATGAACACTAAATAAAAAATATAAAATAATAAAAATAACAGCTTTAAAAAATAAACAACACTAGTAAATGTTTTGAAATTCAAAGGAGTCATATTAACAAATTTAACTCCAATTTAAGCAAAAGTAGGCACATTTTAATTTGGAAGGGTTACATTTGTTATTCACACTCCAACCTAAGCAAAAGCAAGGAAACGGTGGACTTTGGAGGGGTTAGATATACTATTCCTACTCCAACATTAGCAAAAGCTTGAAGCGTATTGGACTTTTGAGGGCTAGGTTTACTATTCCCGCTCCAATCTAAGCAACAGTAGGGAATGTGTTGGATTTGGAAGGAGTTACATTAATTATTCTGATTCCAACCGTACAACATTAGAGAAAGTATTGGACTTTGCAGGAGTTAGATTTATTATTCCCAATCCAATCTAAACAACAGCAGAGAAAATGTTGGACTTTGGAGGGGTAAATTTACTATTCCCATTCCACCATAAGCAAAAGCAGGAAAAGTGCTGGACTTTAGAGGCGTTTCATTAACTATTTCCATTACAACATAAGCAAAAGCATGAAAAGTGTGGACCTTTGGGGGTTTATCTTTAACCCCTTCGATGCTCATGACGAGCTGGACTCGTCATGGCACACAGTGGTCGTGTGCTCATGACGAGTCCAGCTCGTCATAAGACCACCCACGGGGAAGCGCTGGCGCTCCCCCGTGGGAATCCGATCGTCTGGTTTTTTGGGGGAAGGCAGGGGAAGGGCTTCCCCTACCTCCCCCGCCCCCCCCCCTCAATGACGTCAGCGCGCGAGGCGCGCTGGCGTCATTGGGGGTTTCCCTTTGTTCCCCGACGCGCTGGAAGCCATTTGCTTCCAGCGCGTCGGGGAATAAGGTTAGTTTTGGCTCCGGGGAGGGGGGATTTGAAACAGAAGAGGCATCGAGGGAAAGGAAAACCCTTTCCTTTCCCTCGATGCCTCTTTTGTGCATTCCTGCTGCACGATCATGCGATCGTGCAGCAGGAATGCCCACTAGACGCCAGGGAATTTTTTTAAAAAACGGAAAATACTGTTTTGGGGAGCGGCCCCTTGGGCAAGGGTCGCTCCCCTTTTGGGGGCCTTATGTTTTTGGTGCTCTGCCCCCCTGGGGGGGGGGGCAGTTTTATTTATATAGCGCAGGGCTTTACCCGAAGGTGTGAGAGCGCTTCACAATAGCGCGTCGGAGAATAAGGTTAGTTTTGGCTCCGGGGAGGGGGGATTTGAAACAGAAGAGGCATCGAGGGAAAGGAAAACCCTTTCCTTTCCCTCGATGCCTCTTTTGTGCATTCCTGCTGCTCGATCATGCGATCGTGCAGCAGGAATGCCCACTAGACGCCAGGGAATTTTTTTTTAAAACGTAAAAAATACTGTTTTGGGGAGCGGCCCCTTGGGCAAGGGTCGCTCCCCTTTTGGGGGCCTTATGTTTTTGGTGCTCTGCCCCCCTGGGGGGGGGCAGTTTTATTTATATAGCGCGGGACTTTACCCGAAGGTGTGAGAGCGCTTCACAATAGGAACAGTAACATTACATGGATGAGAAGGTTACAAGTGAGCATAATACAAAAGCAAGCGTTACATTACATGAGGAAAAAGTGACAATTGTGCATGATACATGAGATACAAAATACAAATAGAGGTATAATACTGCAATAAGTGGCAGAACACACTGGGAAGGCACTTCTATAGGCATGGAGTACAGAATTTCCTATAGTGGAAGAACTTCCTTGAGGGAGTACAGAGGGCGTGAATTAAATGAAGGGTACACAAATCCAGCACAGCACGCAAGGGTGAGGAATGTACTGGAAAAAGTACAAATTTACAATGAAGAGCGAACTTCCTAGAGGGGGCTGAGAGTGAAAGTATAGGTTCTGAAAGTGTCTTTGGAAGAGAAGAGATTTGAGGTCAGCTTAGAAGATCCGGGTAGAGGAGGTGGCACGGAGCAATGGGGGAAGCGAGTTCCAGACTCTCACTGCATTGCCTGAGAAGGATTGCGCCATCGATCTTTCCCTTTTGAAGACGGGGGGGGGCTCAAGCAGAAGCTTTTCGCATTGCGAGAAGGGCGAGAGCCACCGGACAATTTCAATTTATTCGCCAGGTAACGAGGGGAGGACGTGTGTAAGGATTTGTGTGTGATGCAGGCAGTTTTGTAAATAGATCTTGCCTCGATCGGAAGCCATCGAAGAGAGGACAGGATAGGAGTGACGTGGTCGCTTCGTTTAGACCCTGAAATGAAGCGAGCTGCTGAATGGAGGATGGATTTGAGAGGGGAGAGGTGGGATTTGGGTAGGCCCGTCAGAAGAGAATTGCAATAATCCAGTCTTGAGAGAACCAGAGATTGTACCAAGGTTTTTAAGTCTTTCTCCGGGAAGAACCGACGGATCCCCCATAGAAGGCGCAACTGGTAACGTGCGTTCTTAGCAATAGAGTTGATGTGGGAGATTAGGTTGAGTCTTTTGTCAAGAATGACACCTAGGGATTTAGCGCTGTCGACAATGATGGGTTTGTTGTTGAGTAGGTTCAGCTGATCCATCCAAGATTGAACAGGAGGAGGTGAGAGAGGTAGAGAGGAGGAGGAATTCAGTTTTGGCGGGATTCAGAATGAGTTGGTGAGCTAACATCCAGTTGTGAATAGAGTTGAGAGTAGAGTTGAGTAGTGAGAGATCGTGTGCGGAAGATAAAGGTATCTTCCCACTAATCCACCAGGCATTTATTTGTGGAGAGTGACCCCTTGGGTGGCAGAATAGCAGTATGTTTTTAGGCCCATCTGCCCCCAAGGAGGTCCGAAGTCACTAGACACCAGGGTTTTTTAAATTTTTGTGTTGGGGAGTGGCCAAAAGGGCAAGGGTTGCTCCCTTTTACGGGAGTGAATATTTTATTTATACTCTTTGGCCCACCTACCCCTTAGCTTGGCTGGTGGATTGTGTGTGGACTGGTGCATTATTTGCATATGTGATTGTAATGTTTTTTTCTCTTTTTTATTCTAGTGTAAAGCTTTTGATTCCTGTTTGCGGTTTCGGCAGTGGTTGTTCTGCAGTTTTGCGTAATTGCATTTATTTGGTAAGAAAAATATTTTTGTTGTGTGTACTCCAAATGAGTATTATTGTCATGCATGAATGAATTTATTTGTAAGTGGTGTCATAATGGCAGCATATTTGTTAGTGTTCAGAGCATGAAATTCTTTGCGATGTTTTGCATTGTCTTATGTGTAAAAAAAAAAATTCTTCTTTTTTAGTGGGATATTGTTGATCCTTACTGTGTCTGTGCAGAGTAGGTGGTGGTGAGTCTAGCTGCTTCTGTCACGTGAGTGGTATAGTGTTGGAGTATATAGGTCTTTGTGATAAAGCTACATTTTGTTTATTTCTTTTTTTTACAAAGGGTTTGTTGTTGTTGACTTGTTTGACAAGTAACCTTTATTAGTAAGCATTATGGCTAGCCGTAGAATTACTGCTCAGCAGGTGGTTGGTTTGCTTCTTGAATCTTCCTCTGAGCAGGATTATGAGACTGACAGTGCGTCTGAGGGAGAGGAGGGAGGGAAGATTCAGGCAGTGAGTTTTCTCTCCACATGGAATCATCGGATGATGAAAGTACTCTCAGTGCAGATGAAGTGCCTGTTTTAGAGGAGGATACTACTGTGCCGATGGTGCAAGAGGCATCTGGATTGCAGCCTGGGGCTGCTAGGCTTCCTACTGGAAGTGCTGGACTCTGGGTTGATCCAAACATGGTGCAGCCGGTGTTGCCTGCCTTTAGTGGTTATGCAGGGTGTAGAGTGGATTGTGAACATTATTTGCCTATACAGTATTTTCAGTTGTTTATGGATGATGTATTTTCGGGTGAGATTGTTGAGCAGACTAATTTGTATGCTGAACAGTTTTTGAGGGACAACAGTGCCAGACTTAGGCCCCATTCTAGAGCTACCCGGTGGAGTCCCACAAATCTGGAAGAGATGAAGAAGTTTTTGGGTTTGACTTTTTTGATGGGTTTGATAAGGAAGCCGTCCATGGGTTCATATTGGTCTACCAGTCCCTTGATGGCAACGGCCATATTTCCTGCAGTTATGACTCGTGATCGGTATTTACTTTTGCTTCGGATGCTGCATTTTGTTGATAATGGTTTGGCGTTGCCACGAGATCACCCTGAATGTGACCGTCTTTTTAAGATTCGGCCTGTTCTTGATCACTTTGTAGATCGATTTTCAGAGATCTATACTCCAGGGAAAGAAATATCTATTGATGAGTCTTTGGTCCTGTTCAAGGGCCGTTTGGTTTTTAGGCAGTACATTCCTAGCAAGAGGGCACGCTATGGAATTAAGCTGTATATGATGTCTGAGAGTAGGATATGTTTTTAATTTGCGTGTGTACACTGGTAGGCATTCCACTATTGACCCCCCTGGTTGTCCGTCCACTTTTGGAGTTTCAGAGAAAATTGTGTGGGATCTTGCTAGAGGACTGTTTAACATAGGCCACCATTTGTACCTTGATAACTTCTACACTGCTGTGCAATTGTTTAAGGAATTGTTCAAAGTGGACACTTTTGCTTGTGGCACAATTCGCTCTAACCGTAAAGGTTATCCAAAAGAGCTTGTTTGCAAAAAACTTCAGAGGGGACAGTGCAGTGCCTTGCGTAGTGAGGAACTGCTAGCTGTGAAATTTGTGGACAGGAGGGATGTGTACATGCTGACTACCATCCATGATGAGAGTACTTCACCTGTGGCTGTTTGGGGTCAGATTGCTGAAGTGCGCAAACCTGTGTGCATTTTAGACTACAATAAGCACATGGGTGGTGTTGATAGAGTAGATCAGAGGTTGGAACCTTACACTGCTATTCGTAAGGCTTACATTTGGTATAAGAAGTTGGCCATCCATCTCTTCAATTTAGCAACTTTCAATGCTTTTGTTGTGTTCAAGGAGTGTTCTCCTGCGTCAAAGTTGACTTTTGTTCAGTTTCAGCAGTCTGTCATAGGCAGCCTTGTTGTTGTGGAACAGGCAAGTGTTCCTAGAGTTGGAGTGGTGGAGGATGTGGCTCGATTGAAAGATCGCCACTTTCCTGATCACATTCCTCCTACACCCTCAAAAGACTTTCCCACTAGGAGATGTAGAGTCTGTTGGCGAAGAGGTACGCGGAAGGAGACTCGTATGTACTGCCCTGAGTGTCCTTCTAACCCTGGGCTGTGTTTGCCTGCTTGTTATAGAGCGTACCACAAGCAAAAGAATTATTGGGAGCAACCATGAGTGGTAAAGTGAACTGCCTGGTCTGTAATGTTTAAGAATTGTTGTTCTGTTTCAAGGTTGGCATTAGTGCAATGTATTTAGTTTCTGATTTTGTGTTAGTAGATTTGTATCTATTTGCAATTTGTTTGTGTTTTCTTTTTTGTATAAAAAAATCCTAAATGTGATGGTGGTGTGTGTAGGCTGGTGCTTGGCTGGCGGTGTGCGTGGAGTGGCGCTTGGCTGGCGATGTGCGTGGAGTGGCGCTTGGCTGGCGGTGTGCGTGGAGTGGCTCTTGGCTGGCGGTGTGCGTGGAGTGGCGCTTGGCTGGCGGTGTGCATGGAGTGGCGCTTGGCTGGCGGTGTGCGTGGAGTGGCGCTTGGCTGGCGGTGTGCGTGGAGTGGCGCTTGGCTGGCAGTGTGCGTGGAGTGGCGCTAGGCTGGCAGTGTGCGTGGAGTGGCGCTAGGCTGGCGGTGTGCGTGGAGTGGCGCTTGGCTGGCGGTGTGCGTGGAGTGGCGCTTGGCTGGCGGTGTGCGTGGAGTGGCGCTTGGCTGGCGGTGTGCGTGGAGTGGCGCTTGGCTGGCGGTGTGCGTGGACTGGCGCTTGGCTGGCGGTGTGCGTGGACTGGCACTCGGCTGGCAGTGTGTGAGTAGTGACTTGCTGCTGGTCACTTCACACACTGCTAGCCGAGCGACACTCCACGCAATCCATCAGCTTGTGTGGTTGCTGTGTTAGGAATGTGGGCGTGTGAAAGTGATGGGCCCTTGAATGGCGCTGTCTGCTGGTGTGAGTGTTGTAATGTGATGGGCCCGCGGCTGGTGGTGTGAATGGTTTTGTATTTGTCACACGTATGAAAGGTGTATGAATGGCCTGTAAAGAGGTTGGTGCCTTGTCGTGGCTTTACAGCTCACAAGCTGTGAGTCAATGGTTCAGTTTCTCGTCCTTTCAATTATTAACAGTGCATTTCATTTTTGTGAAATCACTTGTTAATACAATTGTATATACTGAACCATCACTCACCCTCGTGCCAAATCCAACCAGTATGTGTGTGTGCTTGAGGATTAGATGGCTGTGCAGTAATATTTTTTTTTGTCTTTCTCAAGCAGGGTGTACCTTGTCCCTTTTTGTGAATGTTGTTATGTGTTTGTTTCATGCCTGGTGGTGTGAATGGTCTTGTGTGTATCACGTATGAAAGGTGTGTGAATGGCCTGTAAAGCGGTTGGGGCCTTGACGTGGCTTTACAGCTCACGAGCTGCGAGTCACTGGTTCAGTTTTTGTCCTTTCAATTATTGACAGTGCATTTCATTTTTGAGAAATCTCTTGTTAATAAAATTGTATATACTGAACCATCACTTGCCCTCGTGCCAAATCCAACCAGTATGTGTGTGCGCTTGAGGAATAGATGGCTGTGCAGTAATCTTTGTCTTTTTAGTCTGTCTGCCAAGGTGTACATTCCGTCTAAGAATAACCTACCAACTGTAGATATTGTCGTAAACGAAACACCCATGGGAGTACATGGTGATATCTCTCTTGTGGATCCCAACAAGTTATGGTACCCACAATGTCCTGCAAACCTCAAAATGTCTGTCACATTTTCCTTGCAATATTGTGCCAAACTTTTCACGGTGCAGAAATAAACAACACATTATCTCAAAATGACCTGGTTTTGCAAGGGGGGTCACCTGGGTTTTTGGCCCGGGGCTTGGCGGCCACCTAGGGAAACCTACCAAACCCACACATTTCTGAAAAGTAGACACCCGGGGGCTTCCAGGGAGGTATGGCTTGCGTGGATCCCCCAACGTTTCCTTACCCAGAATCCCCTGCAAACCTCAATTTTAGCTGAAAAAAATCACTTTTTTCAGAAATTTTTGTGTGGGAAAGTGTGGCATCACCGGGCTCACACAAATTTCCTACCACCCAGCGTTCCCCCAGGTCTCCCGATAAAAATGGTGCCTCACTTGTGTGGGAGGCCCAAGTACCCGCGACAGGCAAGGGCCCACAACGTATTGAGGCGACCTCAAAATGGCCTATCACAAAACGACCTGGTTTTGCAAGGGGGGTCCCATGACGTTTTGGCCCGGGGCTCGGCGGCCACCTAGGGAAACCTACCAAACCCACACATTTCTGGAAAGTAGACACCCGGGGGATTCCAGGGAGGTATGGCTTGCGTGGATCCCCCAACGTTTTCTTACCCAGAATCCCCTGCAAACCTGACATTTTGCTAAAACAATCCCTTTTTACACACATTTTGTGTGGTAAAGCTTGTGGCATCACCGGGCTGACACAAATTTCCTACCACCCAGCGTCCCCCCAGGTCTCCCGATAAAAATGGTGCCTCACTCGGGTGGGAGGCCCAAGTACCCGCGACAGGCAAGGGCCCACAACGTATTGAGGCGACCTCAAAATGGCCTTTCACAAAACGACCTGGTTTTGCAAGGGGGTCACCTGGGTTTTTGGCCCTGTGCTCAGCGGCCATCTAGGGAAACCTACCAAACCCACACATTTCTGAAAAGTAGATACCCGGGGGCTTCCAGGGAGGTATGGTTTGCATGGATGTCCCAACGTTTCCTTACCCAGAATCCCCTGCAAACCTCCATTTTAGCTGAAAAAATCACTTTTTTCACACATTTTTGTGTGGGAAAGTGTGGCATCACCGGGCTCACACAAATTTCCTACCACCCAGCGTTCCCCAGGTCTCCCGATAAAAATGGTGCCTCACTTGTGTGGGAGGCCCAAGTACCCGCGACAGGCAAGGGCCCAAAACGTAGTGAGGCGACATCAAAATTGCCTATCTCAAAACCACCTGGTTTTGCAAGGGAGTCACCTGGGTTTTTGGCCCCGTGCTCGGCGGCCATCTAGGGAAACCTACCAAACCCACACATTTCTGGAACGTAGACACCCGGGGGCTTCCAGGGAGGTATGGCTTGCGTGGATCCCCCAACGTTTCCTTACCCAGAATCCCCTGCAAACCTCAATTTTAGCTGAAAAAATCAATTTTTTCACACATTTTTGTGTGGGAAAGTGTGGCATCACCGGGCTCACACAAATTTCCTACCACCCAGCGTTCCCCAGGTCTCCTGATAAAAATGGTGCCTCACTTGTGTGGGAGGCCCAAGTACCCGCGACAGGCAAGGGCCCAAAACGTAGTGAGGCGACATCAAAATTGCCTATCTCAAAACCACCTGGTTTTGCAAGGAGTCACCTGGGTTTTGGCCCGTGCTCGGCGGCCATCTAGGAAAACCTACCAAACCCTACACATTTCTGAAAAGTAGACACCCGGGGGCTTCCAGGGAGGTATGGCTTGCATGGATCCCCCAACGTTTCCTTACCCAGAATACCCTGCAAGCCTCAATTTTAGCTGAAAAAAATCACTTTTTTCACACATTTTTGTGTGGGAAAGTGTAGCATCATCGGGCTCACACAAATTTCCTACCACCCAGCGTTCCCCAGGTCTCCCGATAAAAATGGTGCCTCACTTGTGTGGGAGGCCCAAGTACCCGCGACAGGCAAGGGCCCAAAACGTAGTGAGGCGACATCAAAATTGCCTATCTCAAAACCACCTGGTTTTGCAAGAAGTCACCTGGGTTTTGGCCCGTGCTCGGCGGCCATCTAGGGAAACCTACCAAACCCACACATTTCTGAAAAGTAGACACCCGGGGCTTCAGGGAGGTATGGCTTGCGTGGATCCCCCAACGTTTCCATACCAGAATCCCCTGCAAACCTCAATTTTTGCTGAAAAAATCACTTTTTCACACATTTTTGTGTGGGAAAGTGTGGCATCACCGGGCTCACACAAATTTCCTACCACCCAGTGTTCTCCCAGGTCTCCCGATAAAATGGTGCCTCACTTGTGTGGGAGGCCCAAGTAACCGCAACAGGCAAGGGCCCAAAACATTTTTTGATAGGCAATTTTGATGTCGCCTC
Source organism: Calotriton arnoldi (assembly GCA_963921515.1). Lineage (NCBI taxonomy): Eukaryota > Metazoa > Chordata > Amphibia > Caudata > Salamandridae > Calotriton > Calotriton arnoldi. Next base: position 12,538 of record CAWUFW010010217.1, on the reverse strand, counting down.
ACTACGTTTTGGGCCCTTGCCTGTCGCGGGTACTTGGGCCTCCCACACAAGTGAGGCACCATTTTTACCGGGAGACCTGGGGGAACGCTGGGTGGTGGGAAATTTGTGTGAGGCCAGTTATGCCACACTTTCCCACACAAAAATGTGTGAAAAAAGTGATTTTTTTCAGCTAAAAGTGAGGTTTGCAGGGATTCTGGGTAAGAAACGTTCGGGGATCCACGCAAGCCATACCTCCCTGGAAGCCCCCGGGTGTCTACTTTTCAGAAATGTGTGGGTTTGGTAGGTTTCCTAGATGGCCGCCGAGCACGGGGCCAAAACCCAGGTGACTCCCCTTGCAAAACCAGGTGGTTTTGAGATATGCAATTTTGATGTCGCCTCACTACGTTTTGGGCCCTTGCCTGTCGCGGGTACTTGGGCCTCCCACACAAGTGAGGCACCATTTTATCGGGAGACCTGGGGAACGCTGGGTGGTAGGAAATTTGTGTGAGGCCAGTGATGCCACACTTTCCCACACAAAAATGTGTGAAAAAAGTGATTTTTTCAGCTAAAATTGAGGTTTGCAGGGGATTCTGGGTAAGGAAACGTTGGGGGATCCACGCAAGCCATACCTCCCTGGAAGCCCCGGGTGTTTACTTTTCAGAAATGTGTGGGTTTGGTAGGTTTCCTAGATGGCCGCCAAGCATAGGGCCAAAACCCAGGTGACCTCCTTGCAAAACCAGGTGGTTTTGAGATAGGCAATTTTGATGTCGCCTCACTACGTTTTGGGCCCTTGCCTGTCGCGGGTACTTGGGCCTCCCACACAAGTGAGGCACCATTTTTATCGGGAGACCTGGGGAACGCTGGGTGGTAGGAAATTTGTGTGAGGCCAGTGATGCCACACTTTCCCACACAAAAATGTGTGAAAAAGTGATTTTTTCAGCTAAAATTGAGGTTTGCAGGGATTCTGGGTAAGAAAGGTTGGGGGATCCATGCAAGCCATACCTCCCTGGAAGCCCCGGGTGTCTACTTTTCAGAAATGTGTGTGTTTGGTAGGTTCCCTAGGTGCCGGCAGAGCTAGGGTTCACAAACTACAGCTAGGCACTTTGCCAAAAAAGGGTCATTTTTCACTGCGAAATTGAGGTGTGACCACGTTGCGTTTTGCGCCGTTTCCTGTCGTGGGCCCTAGGCCGACCCACACAAGTGAGGTACCATTTTTCTTGTAAGACTTTGGGGAACGCGGGGTGGGCGGAAATTTGTGGATCCACGCAGATTCCAGAACTTTCCACCACAGAAATGTGGGGAAAATGTGTTTTTTGGACAATGTTTTAGGTTTGCAAGGGATTCTGGGTAACAGAACCTGGTGGGAGGCAGTCAAGTCACCCCATCCTGGATTCCCCTGGGTGTCTAGTTTTCAAAAATTTATAGGTTTGCTAGGTTTCCCTAGGTGCCGGCAGAGCTAGGGTTCAAAAACTACATCTAGGCACTTTGCCAAAAAAGGGTCATTTTTCACTGCGAAATTGAGGTGTGACCACGTTGCGTTTTGCGCCGTTTCCTGTCGCAGGCACTAGGCCGACCCACACAAGTGAGGTACCATTTTTCTCATAAGACTTTGGGGAACGCGGGGTGGGTGGAAATTTGTGGATCCACGCAGATTCCAGAACTTTCCACCACAGAAATGTGGGGAAAATGTGTTTTTTTTGACAATTTTTTAGGTTTGCAAGGGATTCTGGGTAACAGAACCTGGTGGGAGGCAGTCAAGTCACCCCATCCTGGATTCCCCTCGGTGTCTAGTTTTCAAAAATGTATAGGTTTGCTAGGTTTCCCTAGGTGCCGGCAGAGCTAGGGTTCAAAAAGTACAGCTAGGCACTTTGCCAAAAAAGGGTCATTTTTCACTGCGAAATTGAGGTGTGACCACGTTGCGTTTTGCGCCGTTTCCTGTCGCAGGCACTAGGCCGACCCACACAAGTGAGGTACCATTTTTCTCGTAAGACTTTGGGGAACGCGGGGTGGGCAGAAATTTGTGGATCCACGCAGATTCCAGAACTTTCCACCACAGAAACGTGGGGAAAATGTGTTTTTTTGGACAATGTTTTAGGTTTGCAAGGGATTCTGGGTAACAGAACCTGGTGGGAGGCAGTCAAGTCACCCCATCCTGGATTCCCCTGGGTGTCTAGTTTTCAAAAATGTATAGGTTTGCTAGGTTTCCCTAGGTGCCGGCAGAGGTAGGGTTCAAAAACTACAGCTAGGCACTTTGCCAAAAAAGGGTCATTTTTCACTGCGAAATTGAGGTGTGACCACGTTGCGTTTTGCGCCGTTTCCTGTCGCAGGCACTAGGCCGACCCACACAAGTGAGGTACCATTTTTCTCGTAAGACTTTGGGGAACGCGGGGTGGGCGGAAATTTGTGGATCCACGCAGCAGATTCCAGAACTTTCCACCACAGAAATGTGGGGAAAATGTGTTTTTTTGGACAATTTTTTAGGTTTGCAAGGGATTCTGGGTAACAGAACCTGGTGGGAGGCAGTCAAGTCACCCCATCCTGGATTCCCCTGGGTGTCTAGTTTTCAAAAATGTATAGGTTTGCTAGGTTTCCCTAGGTGCCGGCAGAGGTAGGGTTCAAAAACTACAGCTAGGCACTTTGCCAAAAAAGGGTCATTTTTCACTGCGAAATTGAGGTGTGACCACGTTGCGTTTTGCGCCGTTTCCTGTCGCAGGCACTAGGCCGACCCACACAAGTGAGGTACCATTTTTCTCGTAAGACTTTGGGGAACGCGGGGTGGGCGGAAATTTGTGGATCCACGCAGCAGATTCCAGAACTTTCCACCACAGAAATGTGGGGAAAATGTGTTTTTTGGACAATTTTTAGGTTTGCAAGGGATTCTGGGTAACAGAACCTGGTGGGAGGCAGTCAAGTCACCCCATCCTGGATTCCCCTGGGTGTCTAGTTTTCAAAAATGTATAGGTTTGCTAGGTTTCCCTAGGTGCCGGCAGAGGTAGGGTTCAAAAACTACAGCTAGGCACTTTGCCAAAAAAGGGTCATTTTTCACTGCGAAATTGAGGTGTGACCACGTTGCGTTTTGTGCCGTTTCCTGTTGCAGGCACTATGCCGACCCACACAAGTGAGGTACCATTTTTCTCGTAAGACTTTGGGGAACGCGGGGTGGGCAGAAATTTGTGGATCCACGCAGATTCCAGAACTTTCCACCACAGAAATGTGGGGAAAATGTATTTTTTTGGACAATTTTGTAGGTTTGCAAGGGATTCTGGGTAACAGAACCTGGAGGGAGGCAGTCAAGTCACCCCATCCTGGATTCCCCTGGGTGTCTAGTTTTCAAAAATGTATAGGTTTGCTAGGTTTCCCTAGGTGCCGGCAGAGGTAGGGTTAAAAAACTACAGCTAGGCACTTTGCAAAAAAAGGGTCATTTTTCACTGCGAAATTGAGGTGTGACCACGTTGCGTTTTGCGCCGTTTCCTGTCGCGGGCACTAGGCCGACCCACACAAGTGAGGTACCATTTTTCTCATAAGACTTTGGGGAACGCGGGGTGGGCAGAAATTTGTGAATCCACGCAGATTCCAGAACTTTCCACCACAGAAATGTGGGGAAAATGTGTTTTTTTGGACAATTTTTTAGGTTTGCAAGGGATTCTGGGTAACAGAACCTGGTGGGAGGCAGTCAAGTCACCCCATCCTGGATTCCCCTGGGTGTCTAGTTTTCAAAAATGTATAGGTTTGCTAGGTTTCCCTAGGTGCCGGCAAAGGTAGGGTTAAAAAACTACAGCTAGGCACTTTGCAAAAAAAGGGTCATTTTTCACTGCGAAATTGAGGTGTGACCACGTTGCGTTTTGCGCCGTTTCCTGTCACGGGCACTAGGCCGACCCACACAAGTGAGGTACCATTTTTCTCGGAAGACTTTGGGGAACGCGGGGTGGGTGGAAATTTGTGGATCCACGCAGATTCCAGAACTTTCCACCACAGAAATGTGGGGAAAATGTGTTTTTTTTTACAATGTTTTAGGTTTGCAAGGGATTCTGGGTAACAGAACCTGGTGGAAGGCAGTCAAGTCACCCCATCCTGGATTCCCCTGGGTGTCTAGTTTTCAAAAATGTATAGGTTTGCTAGGTTTCCCTAGGTGCCGGCAGAGCTAGGGTTCAAAAACTACAGCTAGGCACTTTGCAAAAAAAGGGTCATTTTTCACTGCGAAATTGAGGTGTGACCACGTTGCGTTTTGTGCCGTTTCCTGTCGCGGGCACTAGGCCGACCCACACAAGTGAGGTACCATTTTTCTCGGAAGACTTTGGGGAACGCGGGGTGGGTGGAAATTTGTGGATCCACGCAGATTCCAGAACTTTCCACCACAGAAATGTGGGGAAAATGTGGTTTTTTTGACAATTTTTTAGGTTTGCAAGGGATTCTGGGTAACAGAACCTGGTGGGAGGCAGTCAAGTCACCCCATCCTGGATTCCCCTGGGTGTCTAGTTTTCAAAAATGTATAGGTTTGCTAGGTTTCCCTATGTGCCGGCAGAGCTAGGGTTCAAAAACTACAGCTAGGGGGGCGTGGCTTGGCGCCAGCGAAATGGCCGCCTAACAGGGGAGCTCCGTCGGAGCGAAGCCCTTATTCCCCCAAAATCCATCGAAAATCCTGCAGGCACCACGTCGGAGGGGCGGAAATGCCCTCCAGAACATAAGCGGCATCAGGTCCCGAAATCCGTAGGTTCGGGGACACCGCGGAGACCGCGACATAGCAGGTGCGTGAGGCAGCGGCCGAGGGAGCCTGGAGGACGGGTGGCGGGCGCGCCCGTTGGCCGCCTACGCAACACCCCGGCGTTGGGGCCGGCGGTGGCACCTGTCATCGGAGGTGTGGCCGGGCCCGGACGGCCCCACTGACTGCACTCACAACAGCAAAAGGGGGTCGTGAAGCGAACAGCGGCCCCTGGGAGACACTCTTTTTGGACGGCACCCGAGGTGGAGGCTCGGAGGCTCTGGACGCTTCCAAGACAGCAAAAGTGCGGCGGCGGCCTTGAAGGCCCTATGAGACAGCGGAGGGACGCTTATCTCCTCCGCCTAAGAAATCAGCCCGACGGCGAACCTGGGTGGGGACCCTACGCTACGGGGGCGCCCTCATCAACCCTGATATAGGACCGAAGGAGGGAGAAATAGCCGGACTGCGGCGGGGCCCGGCGAGGCCTGAGGAGTATCGCTGATCGGCGCGGGTGACTGCGGGTGAGATTCGCTGAATTGCGCCGACGAACCAGCTGGTCTGTGAGGGACCCTGCCGGCGTGGTGGGGCCCCCCCCCTTTCTTGGACCCCGACGACCGGCTGCCGATCGAACCGCCCGGAGCGGGGGAGAGCCCCCGAGGGACCGGGGCGGTGTGAGAGAGGAATCGGAGGTGGTCCCCAGGTGACGGATATGTTGGAGAGCCCAGGTGCGGAGGCAGGTCGTGCGAGGTGGCCTATGAAGCGGTGAGAGAGCCCGGCCCTGCCCGGAGGCCAATGCTGGCGGCCGCATAGAGATCTGGACACATAGCCCTAGCGGCGGACAGGGGCCAAGGGAGACCTCGTTCATTGGGCCCACCTGGCAGGCCGGAGTGGGACTGGAGGCCAGCGGCGGGACAAAGAGACCTGGCGGGAACGGAGCGCGCGCTCGTGACTGGGGAGTACAGGCCCGTGAGCGCGCCAAGTAAAACGGACACGGACCCGGCTGGGCGGCAGTGGGGATCGCAATAGCGCGGCGCAGTCCTATTTGGGACGGCCGGAAGACTCCTATCTGTATCAACCTGCTGAGCGACCACGGGAAGAAATCACAAGATCACGGGGGGTGCTCAGCTGGAAACAGCCTGGACAAAGGAGACAGCAAAATGAGGCCTAAGGGTGCGGCGGTCACCCAGACCAACAAGCTCGACAAATACGCAGTCCCGATGTCAGTCCTTCAGACCGAGGGGGCGGCCGGGGGCCAACCGATGCAGGCGGAGACCTCCCTGGCTTCCATCATGGCGGCCATTCAAACACTGGGGACCACTCTCGAGACGAAAATCGACAAGATGTCCATTGAGATGAACCTTATACGCACCGATCTCAACAAGACGTCGGAAAAAACCAGGGCCAACGAGACAGATATCCGAGAGCTCCAGGCATCCTCCAAACAGCTCGAACAGAGGGTCAATGACCTGGTACACCAACACCGCCAGGTCGCCTTGAAGCTCGAAGACCAGGAAGGGAGGGCCCGACGGAACAACATTCGCGTGGTGGGCGTTCCAGAGGGTTCAGAAGGGCCTAGCATGGACCTCTTCCTTGAAGATTTGATCCTCAACTGTCTGAAACCGAAACGGCTCTCAACTATGTTCTCCATCGAGAGGGCGCACCGTGCGCCGATCCCCAGGCCCAAACCGGGAGCTCCGCCAAGAACAATCATTGCAAAAATACTCAATTATAGGGACCGAGACGCCATCTTGCAGGCAGCCAGACAGATGGGAGACCTCCAATATGAGAATGCAACGGTAAGGTTCTTCCCTGACTTTACGCTTAAAGTGCAGCGGGACCGGCGCTCATTTGATGGGGTGAAAGCGGCGCTTCGGAGCAAAGGCATTCAATACATGATGTTCTTCCCAGCAAAGCTCAAAATCATTGCTGGCGGCAAGTCCCTTTTCTTCACTACGCCCTCGGAGGTGCAGGACTGGTTGGACAGAGGCGCAACACAGACATCGGCAACAGCGACAGGTGACAAGTGGAGAGACGCCCGGGCCGTGTCATCGGGCTCACTGGATGGACGACCGGAGACCGACAGAACGAGTCAGCGCTCATGGCGATCGAGGTCTCGCAGCCCCGACATGAACGGCACTCAGGGACACTAGTGGACTCACATTGACTGGAGAGACTACATTCTCGGACCTTGGCACGCAGTATTGTAAAGTATAAGCCTTTCATATGTCATAGGGGGCGTAAGATTTCAGAGGTTGTGCTAGCCGGGAGGGGCGATGTGCTCTTCATGCCCGGCATGGGTTGATCCGGACGATGGGGCTGGGGATACCTCCTGACTTTTATATTCTGCACTTCCCGGGCAGTATCCCAGGCCGGTTACGGGACATTGATAGATGCATATGGTAGGGGGCGAGATGGGATTGACGGAGCCATTTGGATTTATTTGTAAGATGTGTGCATTTGCCTGCTGAGATATTACATGCATGGGGATAGGCGTTTAGCGGCCGGAGCTGGTGCCAGCGCATTTCCCCGCTCAATAGTTCTTTGGGGGAGGGGGGGATTTTCTCTCTCTTACCCCCTTTTTTGGGGGGCGAAAGGCACTCTGCTAGTTGGGGATGTGGGTAGTTATTAACCTACGTGGCAGGGTAGCAGGGTGGGGGGTAGGCGGGGGACAGCAGTTGCATTGTTATGTCCTAATGTTTAGTAAGGTTTGGGGGGTGGGGGGAGGGCTTGAGTTGGTCTGGTTGGGAATGTATTGATGGGCCGGTGCGATGTTGCAGGAGCTACAGAGTGAGTACTTGGATAACTTCCAGCGATGGCTACAAGGTGGGATAAAAGTCTTAAAATCCTTAGTTGGAATGTCAATGGGATGGGGGACAAGCTCAAGAGGAGTATAGTCCTACAATTTGTTAAACGCCATCTCCCAGATGTTGTCCTCTTGCAAGAAACGCATCTTCTCGGTAACACATGCCACGCACTCAACAGATGGGGCTACACACTGGCGGCGCATGCCGGCTTCACTTCAGGGTCCCGCGGGGTGGGCATACTGTTGCGCCGTAACTTTCCATTTGTCATTGAACACTCGGAGACTGACCCGCTGGGGCGCTATGCGATGCTCTCGGGAGGTGGGAGGGACGCACTCTCAACTTGGTCACGGTTTATATCCCACCGGGTCTTCAAACCCAGTCGTATCAGGATTTGGGTAGACTTCTCCTTTCCCTTCCAGAGGGGCAACTTCTACTTGGGGGAGACTTCAATGCAGTGGTGTCGGGGGGATGGATAGGCACCCACCCAGAGATATCGCGACTGGACATATGTGGCTTTCCAATCTCCTGGAGGCATTCGGATTAGTTGACCTCTGGCGTATGCGCCACCCAAGCCTACAACAGTACACATTCTTCTCGGGACCACACCACACGTTTTCTAGAATTGATTACATCCTCGCACCTCTGCAAAATGACACTGCCATTCGAGAGATCAGACATCTGGCACGGGGTATATCTGACCACTCCCCTATATGGGCACACCTTACTATCGGGGAACAGAGGGTAGGCTGTGTAGCGCCCATCAACCCCTGGTTCCTACATAATCCGGAGACCAAGACGAAGATCACCCGAGCGATAGACCAATACTTCCAAGGCAATGTTGGGACGGTGGACTCCCCGACTGTCCTCTGGGAGGCATTTAAAACCGTGCTGCGGGGTGAGGCCCTTTCTATGATCACCGGACATCGCAAAGAAAAGGAGACGCAAATGCTTACCATTGAGAGCGATCTTCTCGTGTTAGAGGGGGGAGCAAAAGTTAACGGGAATCCGGGGGCTCTACATCAGATGCAGCTTAAAGCGGCTGAATATAAAGAGCTAGCTACAGACGCTGCAAAACACCTGGCGAGAGCCAGGGACGGCCGATTGTATGACCAAGGGGACAAAGCGGGCAAATTATTAGCCTGGTTGGACAAAAAGCAGAGAGCGCAGAGGGTGGTGACCGAGCTTCGGACTGAACTGGGCGTCATCCTCACTGAGCCCCAGGAGATAATAAACGAGTTTGCAGCGCATTTCAAAAGAGTATACCGCAGGGGGTCGGAGAGGCCGGAGGAGGACTCCTCCGCGCTCTTGGCCAACATTGCGATGCCCACCCTTTCTGAGGATGACCGAGGAGTTTTGGAGGGGGTCCTCACTGTAGAAGAACTGGCCAAGGCAATTAAGGAACTCCAGCCAGGGAAAGCCCTAGGACCAAATGGTCTCCCTATTGAGCTGTACAAGCTCAAACCTGACTGTCTGGGTCACCACCTTAAAAACATGTTCGAGGATAGTATAGTCCGGGGCAAACTGCCGAAAGACCAGCGCATCGCCACACTGGTGGCCATCCCTAAAGAAGGGAAACCCAGAGAACTATGCGCCTCCTACAGGCCGATATCATTGCTAAATGCGGAACCCAAAATCCTTGCGAAGCTGCTCGCAAACAGGATCAAGCCAATAATCACCAAACTGGTCCACCCAGACCAATCCGGCTTCATGCCGAACCGCAACACTGCGCTCAACTTGCGACGACTCCACGGAGTATTGGGACGCTGTCACACGATCCAGGAAGACGCGGTAGTGGTCTCGTTGGATGCCGCTATGGCATTCGACACGCTTGAATGGACTTATATGATGGCGGTCCTTAAAAAGTTGGGCTTCGGCCCTAATTTCATTGGGTGGGTGCGTCTCCTCTACACCGAACCACTAGCCCAGGTGGTGGTAAATAATAAGATCTCAGAGGTTTTCATACTGGAGTGCGGGACGCGCCAGGGCTGTCCCCTCTCGCCCCTGCTTTTCGCCCTCTCCCTGGAGCCTCTAGAGGCCTGGATACGGCAAAACCTCTCGCTACGGGGGCTCCGATGGGCAGATGGATGGGAGGACCGGATTTCGCTTTATGCGGACGACATCCTTTTATATCTGGCCTCCCCCTCAAAGTCCCTCAGAGTGGCACTCGATATTTTCACAAATTTTGGGAGAAACTCAGGCTACAGTATTAACTGGGGGAAATCAGTGCTTTACGTCCTGCATGGAGCCCCTCCGTCAATTCCGCGCGACTGCCCGATCAGGGTGACCACAGAGGGGTTCAAATACCTTGGCATCTTTATCTCCACGGACGTGACGACACGATACGAGCGGAATCTCTTACCACCCCTGCAAAGATTTAAAAGGGATACTGCCATCTGGAAGACGCTCCCGCTGTCCCTCCTGGGTCGGGCAGCTCTTTTTAAAATGATGGCGCTCCCGCGCCTTTTATATGCCCTCCAAAACTATCCAGATTTAGTCCCACAAAAGTACTTTATAGATATTGAAGCTACTCAGAGGGACCTGTTGTGGGCTGGAACGCCGCGCATATCGCTCCAGAAGCTGACACTGGGGTGGTACGATGGGGGTATAGCACTCCCAGACATTCGGAAATACTACTGGGCGGCACACCTTTCAGCCATAAACCAGGGCACATATAGCGGAGGGGACGATCCCGGATACGGGATGGACAGATGGCTCCTCCCGGGGGGAATTTTGAGGCTGCGCTCTACTCTAGACCTAACAAATATCCACTCACGGGACCTACAAGACATTCGGTCCAACTCTGGCATATGGTGAGTCGCAAGCTAGGATGGGCCGATAAGCTCACTTTGGCAACCCCGCTTTGGGTCTCCGAACGGTTGGGTACACTGGGCCGCACAAAAGGGTTTCGCAACTGGGACCTGATAGGGATCTCCCAGATAAAAGATTTATGGGGGCCCGATGGAATGGTGACATTTGCCTCCCTACAGCGAAAGTACGACTTAGCGCAAACGGAATACTTCCGGTACATACAGATCAGACACTCACTCCAGTCTAACATTCCACCCGGCACGATGCTCCCGGAATGCTCCCCCCTGGAGGACAGACTGCTGGACGGCAATCTATCGGAGAGGGCTATCTCCCTCACATATAAAAAACTTTTACATCACACCCCTGATCCCTTGCTTGCCCTGAGGAGAAAGTGGGAGACTGATGGTCTTGAGATCGATGACGAAGAATGGAAGGAAGCGCTTTCCTCCCCCCGGGAGGTAGCGATTTCGGCAAAACTGAGACTGATACAACTCAAAATACTACACCGCGTATACATCTCAGGTACACGACTGATATTGATGGGTAGGAGTGCGGACGGGCTTTGTAGGAGACAGTGTGGGGAGGTGGGGACATTCCTCCACATAATTTGGGAGTGCCCTCTAATACAAACCTACTGGAAACGAGTGCACAGCTGTATGCGAACTGTCTGGGGGCAGAATTACGACCCGAAATAAAAGGTGCATTTTAAACATCTGGGAGCCCACAGACATGTCCGAAAAAGGCAAAATATGGGCGACACTGGGACAGATGATTGCAAAACGAAATATAGCACGCCAATGGGGAGCGGACGCACCCCCAACGCTAAGGGGTCGATTCCGATTCGGGCCGGAAAAAGCACCGACCGACTCGGATCCGGAAAAAATACCGACCGACACGTACCAGTGGCGCCCGACACGCCAAGTACGATGCAAGCCGCGATAAATCCGACCGACACGTCAGGAAACCAAGCCGACCGACCGAGCCGCTCGGAAAATTGCAATCCGGCCGGAAAAACACGCGAATCCAACCGACCGACACGCACCCGGAACAAATCCGACCGAATCGTACCCGCCAACTCCAACCCGCAAAGTACGATGCAAGGCGCGAAAAACACGACCGAGTCGGACGGAGGACAAGCCGTACGACCGACACGCATACAAAACCGAGCCGAAGCAACACAATACACCGCGACCGACGCGTACGCAGCATACAAAACTGCACAAACACAGCGTGAACGAAACGGAAAACACCGTACGAGACCAATGCAGGGACCGACTCGGTCACAAGAACGTTTCCAACATACACAAACAGCACAAAGGAAAAATCAACCAAAAAAAGGCCAAACAAGCAATTACCAAGCCAATAAATACTGGGGGGGTGGGGACAGAGAACAAAGACACACCCACAACTCCACCTATATAAAGGACACAAATCACTACCATGAGCCTTTGCAAATGCCATTCCACTGCCAGCACCCAAGAGAAAGCAACCACACACCCACAGCTCATCCCTCACACAAGCCACACACCAGCAGCACACCAACAAATACCTACCTCACATACACCCAGCACAACACACACCCACACACCCTCACCTGCACACCAACACACACATCACCCACCATCACCACCCATCACCATGCCCCCCAAGAAGAATCACAAGTTCCTAGATTGTGAATTGGAAGTCCTGGTAGACGAGATCCTCAGGGTAGAGCCACAGCTGTTTGGCACATTGGTCCAACAGACCCCCATGTCGCAGAAAACCAAGATGTGGGAGAGGATCATCAACAGGGTGAACGCACAATCACCATGTCGGCGCACAAAGACCGACATCCAGAACAGGTGGTATGACGTGCGCAGGAGGGTACGGAAACTGCTGAAGCAAGATTACATCAACAGCCAACACACCGGCAGTGGCCCTCCTGCCAAGCCAATATACCTCAGGCCCTGGGAGGAGAAGGTGCGGGCCATCCTACCGCCAGTGAGCATATATGGACTAGAGGACATCCCAGAGCCTGGTGAGTACACAACAAATGTACACAATAAACTGCCACAAAACACACACATCACTGTCAAGGGGAGAGTCAAACCATGCACACATAGCAATTACACAGCAACTAGAACAGAATCATCCCAAAATGTGTATGTCAGTCAGATAAACACAACACATGCCATCAAAAAAGTCACATCCAACTGTGCCAACACATGTACAAACACAACCACAACTACAGCTAGGCAGTGGCACAAAT